>OX456524.1:81670948-82355948 GCA_949748255.1 Eustalomyia histrio
AAAACGTGATATGGAAACAACATCTATGTATCCATTCGAGGTTTTCTTGTGTTTGTTGCTGTGGAAATGTGGCTGCAATGAAAAATGTGGCTACAACAAACAACTACCAACCAAGTTCATTTGCATCACTTCAGGTTGTTCGTCTGTAAAATTAAAAGAAATAAAGGGAAATTGTTCATGAGTGTAAAATAATAAAAAAAGACACACACACAAAAAAAAATAAAACTAAAAAAATTGTTCCGGGCGGAAAAAAAAACAATAAAAACTTTTTTGTTCTCCTTTTTTATAATCATTACCCCCTGGCTATATAAAAGATAAATATCTTAGCAATAAGTAAAATACGTACTATTTTATTTACCTATTCGTTTTCCGAATATTAGGGACCAATACAATTACATTTAATTATATTACCTTGAATAAAAAATGAGCCTTTCTTACAAGAGGCCGCCACTAGTATATGAACCAATATTCCAGTTTCCAATGTCTTGCCTCTAAAACCTATTGTGAATGAGCATCTTTGATAGCTTGCGTCATTTAGTTGAAACGTAAAAAACAATATTAAATATTGCCTCGAACATGTCGAATTTAAAAAGTGTTTTTGCGGGAAGTTCTCGTCATTACTTATATATGAGGACAAGAGCAGCCGAGGGCCACGAATCTTAGTGGAAGTTTACGGCGAGCATGCTATATTAAAACAATCGTATCGGAGGTGGCTTGATCGATTTAGAAGCGATGATTTTGAGCTCGAAGACAAGAAATGGCCGGGTAAACTCAAAAAGTTTGAAGACGAAGAATTGATACCGCGCGACTACTAATTGTTCCGTTCGATAACACATGGCCTGTCCCAGCAGAAGTTCACTTTATATGAACAATGCAAAAAATGTGTGGAAGGTTGCATTGCCATAAAAAACGAGTCGTTCTTCCGAGCTGGTATCCGAAAATTGCTAGAAAGATGGAAAAAAGTTGTGGCCAGCTATGGACAATACTTCACTCACAATATATTTCCGTTACCGACTGTAGTTTATTTAAAAAGTAATACGTAGAGTTTGTTTTTAAATGAAGAATCAATTGAAATTCATAGAAATATATTTTTTAACTATTTGAATCCGTCATTCAAAAAACAAACTATACAAATTTACAGGCAATCAGTAGAAGTTGATATTTTTTGTTAAATGTAAAATTTTATGTTTTCGCTTCAAAAAATATAAAATCAAATAAGTCCTTTTTGTTTTTTATGAAAAGAGTTTGTTTAAATACAAAATTATTTCAATAAAAATTACAAGAAAATATTCAAAAATACATACACACATAGAAAATCAATATATATACATCTGTGAGTGTTGTGTTTTGTAAAGTTACACACAAATAAAAAAAATTCAAATAAAAAAATAATACCACAAAAATCGTTTCTTTCTACCTTTTGTCAGTTAAAAAATAATGGTTATTTTAAACGACTTTTAATTACTTTTACTACTTTTGTCGATTGAAAAAAAATAAAATGGGCTATATATAATAAAATATCAGTAGTCCTCTTTTTGATTAAATTTTCGATTCATTTAATATGTATTTTAGATTACTTTTAAGGAAATAATATTGTAAGTGTACACTTAGAATATTATGTAGTTAAAAATATTTGTAGTTTAATACAAAAGTTTTCCGTTACATTTAAAAATAAAGAAACATACATTTATTTTTCAAAGAAATATATATTTTAACTTTTTTATAAATATGTTTTATGCATATGTATATTACTGTCATTTACCGATTTTTGTCAGTTTCATCTATTTTTTTTTCATTTGTTTGAAATTTAATAAATTCCAATTTGTTTTTTATTTAAATTGCTTGTATATATACAAAACTATTTCATTTCAAATTACAAGAACTTCATAAACACACAAACATACACATTCACACAAAATGTGTCTATAGCACTGCATACATTTTTTTTATTTTTATTTATATCATTCATATAATTACAAATAATATCCTAATACCCTATGCATACATACATTTTGTTGAATAAAAAAAAAAACAAAAATACTAAAACGGAAACAATTTAAAATACATAACCCAGCAAGACTTTGGTAATGGGTGCGATATTCTCATGCGTTACCTTGTAATGGTAGCTCGTTACCTTTTTCAATATTTGCAAGCATAAAGTAATAAGTTTCTCATTATTGATTACGTAATATATGATTTATAAGACTAAAGTAATAATTGAAATATTTTTGAAAATCTATTTTTAGATACATTACTTTGTGTTTTTTTTTTGTAAGCAAAAGGGTAATGTATGTTTGTTTTGATAATGCTAGCGAAAAAACGAAGCGCAACAATTTATTTAAGTTCTAAGCAATCAAATACTATATGCGTTGATAGCTCAGTGGGTAGAGTTCTTGGCTGGCAACCAGAGTTCCCTGGTTCGATTCCCATCAGGACCACATTATTTTTAATTACAAAAATTTTAAATAAAATATTTGTAATAATTTTTTTTAATAAAAATTCCTCTTTTATAAAAATCTATTTTTAGACACATTACTTTTTCCATTCTCGTAACCATATAAGTAACCCCTTACATTATCACCTCTAAAGTAATGGGTATATACAGTAAGGTGTAAAATAATCCATCGGCCCCTATGGCTATACATTACTTTACCCATTTTTCGGTAATGTGTGGTTTTGCTGGGAAATGTACAAATCAGTTATTTTTACTGAATTGGTAGGTAAAATTTTAACATTTATTTTAACTGATAAATCATTTGTTACTTACGGAGGTGTCAGTTGTTTAAACAACATTTACAAAAAAATAAAAAAAAAAAAAACCTTTGATTTAAATTAAAAGTATGTAAACCGGTTTTTAAATGAAATTTCATTTCTTGTAAATTGCACTTTCTGTTATTTTAACTAACAAACTTTTCTGAGTATAGCAGTTTGGATTTTGGGTTCCACCACCCAATACAAAGTTTAAAAATAGATTTTCTATAAAACTTATAAAAATTTTAAAATATTACTTACATTGAGTGCCATGGCTACACGTTTTCGTGCGACACCTAATCCTTCCTGGGGTGCCACGTCGTACGAAAACGTACGACAGGCATTGTCTGGCCTTCTGTTTGACTCTACAGGGTTTTTTTAATGTGTTTCTAGTACCCTAATGTTTGCCCTAAATTTTGGTCCAAGTTTCATAGAGATTTCTTAATTTTTGCGGTTTTTATGATAAAAACTCGGAGGTTCTTTTTGATTTTGAAAATTTATTGGAATTCATTGGATATTTCGGAAAAAAAGTATAAAAAAGATACAAAAAAATTAAAATTAAGATATGACAATTTCAATTTACATTAATTTTTTAGATGTGCATCAATCAATGCACAATTGGAGAGTATTGGGGCATTGCGGACAGTACGTAGTTGTCCTTTTGATATTCTTTCTTGCTTCCTTTCGACTAAATTTTCTTTTTGCTTCAGCGTAGCATAAAACGCAAGCACGTCGGATGGTTTCATTATTTTCATCTACTCTTTTTGTGATAATATGTTTTGACTGCGATACGGGCTGCGGGGATGTGAGATTTAGTAGGTCCTTAGCAACGCGTTCACGAAATGTTCGTATATTAATGTTTTTATTCGTAGCTGCTTTATACACAGTAAAGGCATTTACCACGGAAAGTCCGAGTAAAAGTTCAATTCCCAGCTTCCGATACCATTTTAACCCTTTGCGAAGGGTATTTGAGTAAGAAGCCATTTGGTCGGAAAGATCAATGCCTGATTTCCCCTTATTATATTCTACCACAGCCAATGGCTTTTCTGTTGCTCGTCTTTTACGTCTCGCTCCTCGACTAGTTGAAGGCTCTTCAAGATTACGTGCTCCATCTGTTGTGGATACCAATATCGGGGCATGTTTCGTAGATAGCATTCTGACGTCGCGTTTATCTTTCCACTTCAGAACAACTATACCATTGGGATCTTCTCTAGCCACTACTTCGCCTTTCTTTATAGGAGCAACCATAACTTCTTTTGGGAAATGTTTCTTGTTGGCACGGAGTGTACCGACAACATGTGTTTTTTGATCTAGCATTGAACGAGCCAATTCATAGCTTCCCATGTAAAAATCAAAATATATATGAACATACATGATCATACATGGGCTTGTATATGATCATACATGGGCATACATGGTCATATACGTCCATACATGATCTCATATATGACCATATATCTTCGGATCCGAAATTTGAGGGTATATGGTGATATATGTGCATATATTATCATACATGCTCATATATTATTCATGTATGCTCGTATATGATCATATACGTCCATATACCCTCAAATTTCGGATCCGAAGATATATGATCATATATGAGATCATGTATGGTCATATATTGAACAATGTATGGACGTATATGACCATGTATGCCCATGTATGATCATATACAGGCCCATGTATGATCATGTATGCTCATATATATTTCGATTTCTAGATGGGTTGTGTAAAAGTTGTCTACATATAAAGTTTGACCTTGACCTTTCAAATCAATGATCAGATCCTCGCAAACACTTTTTGCCAAACCGACTTTTCTCAATCCACTTGATGACTTTCCGGAGTATATTTTCACTGACCAGGTGAATCCTTCAGTAGAGCAGAGCTTAAAAAGCTTTATACCATAAGGATGAGCTTTATTTGGTATATATTGTCAGAATAATAGTCTGCCTCGCCATGGAATAAGGGTCTCATCAATTACTATGTTTTCACCTGGTACGTAAATTCTTTGGTATCTCATTTGTAACATGTCCAATAGTGGTTTTATTTTACCAAGCCTATCACCTGGTACAATTGAGTTATTGTCTGAGAAGTGCATGAAACTAAGCAATAGCTGAAAGCGATTGCGTGACATTATTTTCCCCGGAATTGAAAAGATGAAGAGCGAATCTTTGGACCAATAGTCTTTTAAACACCCGACCTTCACCAAACCCATCCACAAAAGAAGGCCAAGGAACTTCTTAATTTCAAAATCTGTTGTTGGTATCCAATTTTTTTTCGAGAAAATCTGGTAACAGCACCTTTATTTACATATTCCTCCGCCTACTTATTTGTTTCTGATACAATTAATTCAATAACGTCCTTGTCAACAAATAGGAGAAATGCATCCAAACAGGAAATATCTGTTGGAATAGACTGTTGCAAGCCTGATCGCCCAGTGAATGTAAAGGTTTTCTGACGAGAACTAAATTCAGTCCAAATGTTTGTTTCGGAAGAACCGACTACGTTTGGCAATGCTGTTGGCTCGTCCTCATCCATGTCCTCATCCATGTCCAGTCGTCTTCAGTATCGCTGTTATAAATGTTATCAATGTTATTAGTATCATTGTTATTATCAGAGTCAGTGTCCGAATCATTTGGTAGCCAGTTCTCATTAATCAAGAAAAATCATCATCATCACTTTCTTCCAACGCTTCACGTATTTCACGATCTCTAAGGTTTCGCTTCGCCATTTTTCTAATTCAAATCTACAAAAATAAAAGAAAATAAAGAAAAAATAGCACAAAATAAAAATAAAAACTGATATAATAAAAAATTTAAATAAATGTAAAGAAAAATGCGTAAAAAGAAAAAAAATTAAGAAATAGCAAAAAAAATCGCGTCGCACATTTTCGTACGACAGCGATTTTTACGATTGCAATTCCGTCGTGCAGTGCCACGTCGCACAGTGCTTTGTCCCATAGGCAAAAATCAAAAATTAAGCATGGGCTCAAATTGTTCTTAAAAGTACATTTTTTGAAAGACAAGAAGTTAACTGAAATAAATATGCAAAAAAAAATTTAGTCTGATTGCTTTCGCCGTCAGTAGAGGGCGCCAAAGTTTGAAAATATTAAGCAAAAATTACTGAACAAAAAATATTGTTTTCAGTTGTTTCACGAAAATAATTCCCAAAAATATATTTTTTTAAATACTGATTTAAAGTTTTATTTTTTGAATACTTAGATATATTTGTAGTAAACCTTTAATACACTATTTAATATATATTTGAAAACAAATATTTTTTACAACTCCAAAAAATAGGTTTTTTTTTGGTGAAAATTCGAAAATTTCTTAAGTTTGATGGAGTATAAAAAAAATTATATAAAATTAAATAATTTTTTATTTCGGTTTTTGTAAGTCTATAATATTATCTAACATATTATTAAAAAAAAAGTGCCGGTTTTTCACAAAAAATCAAAATATTGGCTTTTGTAAAAATGGCTAAATTTGTTATTTTTACCGCATTTGTTTGAAAAAATGTATTATCTTTGATTGAGTATAAAAAAAATTATATAAAATTAAATAATTTTTTATTTCGGTTTTTGTAAGTCTATAATATTAACTAACATATTATTAAAAAAAAAGTGCCGGTATTTCACAAAAAATCAAAATATTGGCTTTTGTAAAAATGTCTAAATTTGTAATTTTTACCGCATTTGTTTGTAAAAATGTATTATCTTTGATTGAGTATAATAAAAAATTATATACAATTAAATAATTTTTTATTTCGGTTTTTGTAAGTCTATAATATTATCTAACATATTATTAAAAAAAAAGTGCCGGTTTTTCACAAAAAATCAAAATATTGGCTTTTGTAAAAATGGCTAAATTTGTAATTTTTACCGCATTTGTTTGAAAAAATGTATTATCTTTGATTGAGTATAAAAAAAAATTATATAAAATTAAATAATTTTTTATTTCGGTTTTTGTAAGTCTATAATATTAACTAACATATTATTAAAAAAAAAGTGCCGGTATTTCACAAAACATCAAAATATTGGCTTTTGTAAAAATGGCTAAATTTGTAATTTTTACCGCATTTGTTTGAAAAAAATAAAAAATTATATACAATTAAATAATTTTTTTTTCGGTTTTTGTAAGTCTATAATATTATCTAACATATTATTAAAAAAAAGTGCCGGTTTTTCACAAAAAATCAAAATATTGGCTTTTGTAAAAATGGCTTAATTTGTGATTTTTACCGCATTTTTTTGACTTATATGATTGAATATTGACCAATTTTCAGCAAATTGGATTATGTACAAATATCAGTAAAAAGAATTAGTCACAATCATCATGTACCAAATTTCATTCGAATCTGATGAAAATTTTGAATAGTCTACTTACAAACTATTCTTTTAGCTCCCAATGAATTAGAAGAACATACTAGGAATATGGAAAAATTTATTATCTTTGATTGCGTATAAAAAAAAATTATATAAAATTAAATAATTTTTTATTTCGGTTTTTGTAAGTCTATAATATTATCTAACATATTATTAAAAAAAAGTGCCGGTTTTTCACAAAAAATCAAAATATTGGCTTTTGTAAAAATGGCTTAATTTGTGATTTTTACCGCATTTTTTTGACTCATATGATTGAATATTGACCAATTTTCAGCAAATTGGATTATGTACAAATATCAGTAAAAAGAATTAGTCACAATCATCATGTACCAAATTTCATTCGAATCTGATGAACATTTTGAATAGTCTACTTACAAACTATTCTTTTAGCTCCCAATGAATTAGAAGAACATACTAGGAATATGGAAAAATTTATTATCTTTGATTGCGTATAAAAAAAAATTATATAAAATTAAATAATTTTTTATTTCGGTTTTTGTAAGTCTATTATATTATCTAACATATTATTAAAAAAAAAAGTGCCGGTTTTTCACAAAAAATCAAAATATTGGCTTTTGTAAAAATGGCTAAATTTGTAATTTTTACCGCATTTGTTTGAAAAAATGTATTATCTTTGATTGAGTATAAAAAAAATGATATAAAATTAAATAATTTTTTATTTCGGTTTTTGTAAGTCTATAATATTATCTAACATATTATTAAAAAAAAAAGTGCCGGTTTTTCACAAAAAATCAAAATATTGGCTTTTGTAAAAATGGCTAAATTTGAAGGAATAAGTGTAGCCCTTTTTAAAATTATCAATTTTTGACATATTTTCTCTATACATATGTATATACATAATGAAGCCATTTTGTAAAATTTATTTTATAATTGTAAAGTTATATTTTTCGATAATGGTAAATTGTATTTAAAATTGTGTATAGTTGCTTTTTGGATATCTGTGTAAAAAAATAAAATCCCAGAAGTATATATCTGTATTAATAAATGGCAAAATTGGGAAAAACTTAGTTTTTGAGAAAAAGGACATGTGGGAGAAAGTCAAGTACTTGTACCGAATAAAAAAAAATCTCCAGAGATCTAAAAAGTATCTTTTTAAAACTTATTATCCGTTTTTAGTGCATTCTGATCATTAATGTAGCTAAAATTCAGTTTTTGAGGAAAAGGATATATGGGAGGTAGTAATGTCCTTGCACCGAATGAAACGAAAATTGTCACAGAGCAAAAAAGTATAATTTCATAAACTATTCCGAATTCTTACTGTATTCTTATCATTAATGTAGCCAAAATGTAGATTTTAAGAAAAAGGATATATGGGAGGTTGTTATGTCCTTGCTCTGAATGAAACAAAATTAAGCACTTAGCTAAATGACATAATTTAACAGAGATTTATCAATTTTTGCTTGATTCTGCACAAAATAGTAGCTGGAATTAAACTTTTAAATTTAAGGATGTATCGGAAGTAGGCGTGTCCTTGGGCCGATTTTTTCGAAACTTCAAATTTTTCTTAATTTAGATATTCTGAGCCAGCATACCAAATTTCAAGTTTCTGCGACAACTCCTCTAATTTTGCCGATTCACTATATGGGGACAAAGCACTGTGCGTCGTACGGAAACGTGCGACATAAAAAAACCGTTATAAAATCCAAAATAAACCACAAAATCATTCGGGATGGGCGCAGAACTGAATATTTTCTACTTTTACACCAGCTTATAGCAAAAAATATGCTTGGCACCCGGGGAAGGTTTTCGTCAAAACCCCTTGGCACTCAATGTGTTAAAATGATGGTAAAAATAAGTCGTTATTGATAACGGCTTATATTTTTATTTATTAAAATAATGAAAAAAACTGGTAACTCACAATTATATGCTTTTAAATACACTCAGAAAAAAATTTTTATTTTGAAAATTTGTTCGCAATTTACACTTTACTTATTACAGAATACTAACAATTTTTTGTTGCTAGTTTCTGAAATTATTTTACAAATTTTTGAAACCCGAGTTGCTAAAATCAGCAAAAAATTTATTAATTAAGTAGATATTGAAGGAAATTTTATTTATAACAACCAGTACATACAAGTAGATTATATTAACAAAGAGATAAAGGCTATTTGCAACTACCCAGTAAAATATTAAAACAAAATAAATTTTTTGTATGATTTAGTACACAGAAAAAATTTACAAAATTCTGTTTGCATTATTTAACATCTATCAAAGAACAATTTTGTTAAATAATTTTAAAATGGCACTTACAATGGAATTTGTAAGTACCAAAAAGTTTTTTTTTGTAACTTCCTTTTTATTTTTGAAGAATTTTTATATGAACAATAACAATTTACAAACATTTCAAACAAAACATTGTTATAAATCAAATTGGAATTTCAACAACTATTTTTACTCACTTAAAGTTTTGTGATAATTTTGTGTGTGTGTGTGTGTAGGAAGCATAAATTTTTACGCTACCAAAATATAACAACGCTACATAGCGCTTTAGTGATAAGTTTAGTTGACTAATACTAATTAAAAAATTTTGTTGATTAATTAGCTTTTTTTTAATTTAAATAAACTTTATACAGAATTTTACTTATGTAGCGTTCATTATCTTTCCTGCTATTTCCATTTTACAAATATTTAGTGAAGTTTGTTGCTGATTTTAACAGATCGATTTTAAACTTTATATTAGTAAACTTTATATTAGTAAACTGTAATTTACTAATATAAAGTAGCGCTTACTAATTTTTAACACTAATTTCATTGTCCTAATATTAATGATTTTTATAAGTTGCTAGATAGATCTATCCCAAAAAGTGGAGGCCTTGGTAAAGGGTTGGATCTAAAGGGTGTCCCAAGAAGAACGCAATTTTTAAATCTGGCAACATTCGAAGTGTCATTGTTTGACATTTGAACAATTGTTATTGTTTGCTAGTAGAAGGTACGAGGTTAGTAAAAATGGAGCGCTACACGAATGAACAACGCATTCTCATTGTGATATTGTTTTACCAAAATGGTAAAAGTTTTGCGGCTACAGTTCGCAAATTGCGATCAATTTGGGGTCACAATAATGCTCCAAAAGAGTCAACTGTAAAGAGATTAATGGATAAATTTGCCGAAACTGGGTCTGTTAGTGATGTAAAGACAACAACGCGCCATCGACGCGCAGATCGACCGAAAATGTCGCAGCTGTACGTGATGATGTCGCTCAAACTCCATCCACCTCAATTCGACACCGAGCTCAGCAAATTGGTGTCTCCAAATCCACTTTGCAGCGAATTTTGACGAAAGATTTGCATCTTCATGCATACAAAGTTCAATTGACTCAAGAACTGAAGCCAGCTGACCATGGACAGCGAAAGGAGTTCGTTAATTGGGTATTGGAGAGACAACATGAAAATGCTGATTTTGCCGATAAAATCATCTTCAGTGACGAGGCCCATTTTCATCTTGATGTCTTCGTCAATAGGCAGAATTGTCGCATTTGGGGTGAGGAAAATCCTCGAGTGATTCACGAGAAGCAAATGCATCCTCAACGTGTCACTGTGTGGTGTGGTTTTTGGGCTGGAGGAATCATTGGACCTTTTTTTATGAAAATGAGGCAGGTCAAGCGCAAACAGTCAATGGTGTTCGGTATCGTGAAATGATAACCAGTTTTTTCTTGCCTAGAATTGAAGAAATGAATGTGGAGGGCATGTGGTTCCAACAAGACGGCGCCACATGTCATTCAGCCAGAGAAACAATTCAATTGCTGCATCAGTCATTTCCCGGTCGTGTTATTTCGCGTTTTGGAGATCAGAATTGGCCGCCTATATCGTGCGATTTAACACCATTAGATTTTTTTCTTTGGGGTTTTTTGAAGTCGATGGTTTACGCGAATAAGCCGACGACGACTCAAGCCTTAAAAGAGGAAATTGGACGCTGCATTAATGAAATACCGCAGCATTCATGCAAAACGGTCATTGAAAATTTCATTAAAAGATCGCGTGCATGCCAGCAAAGCCACGGCGGCCATCTGCACGATATATTGTTCCATACATAACCTCATTCTGTCTACTTTACGATATAATAAAGTTTCACGATTTTTTTTTTAATATCTGTGTTTTATTTAAAATTTAAAAATTGCGTTCTTCTTGGGACACCCTTTATTTTAGCTTTACTTTAAAACCTAAAGTAATACGTTACAAATATTGTGATACATCACTACTTATTTGGAAGTTATGAGATAATGATATGTATATCATTATTTATTTAGGAGCCTTAAAATAATATATGATAACTGATTAAGAAGGATACAAATAATAAACTTTTGGTATTCTATTATATAACTACTTTCAATGACAAAGTTTGATTTTATAAAGGCGGGTAGATGTTATCGTGGCGTCCGCTGTACGGCATGTAGCGCCATTCTGCTAGAACCACATGTCCAAATCGTTCAATTTCGGCCAAAAGCAATCAGTTATCTCTAGCGCTCGCTGCTGACGTCGATTTCAAAAAAGTTACGGACCATTGACGCCGCCAGCGCAAAATCCGCACCAAACAGTAACTTTCTTTACTCCGTTGTCATCGACGACAAACATGTTTCATTCCCTGCTTATTATTTTAAATTTTAAGAGCTGTGTTGTATTTTAAGGCTGATCATTATAGCCGATTATATTTCATCTGTCCGAAATACAACACTGAAAATATAGAGTATTGTGCACCCAAAAATAGACCAAGTACTCTTAACCCACTACTTTTTTCCAGCACTACTTTAAGGGAAACCTTACAATCCAACAAAACTTTGCTTATTTGTTAATTTTTTGTTATTAATACATTATCTTGTAATGATAACCCATTACGTTATGCATTATTTTAAAACATAACATAAAAACTTAGGGATCATTTTCTACATATCCATGATTTAAAAACATAACATATTGTTAAAACATTTTGAAAAACTTTTATAAATACATTAATTTGTGTTTTTTTAAGAAAAAGTGTAAGGCATATACATATTATTCGACATCACGAACGAAAACATGAAGCACAAGAATTAATTAACATTTGACCCTTCAAATTGTATATATGTTGCTAGCCCAAAGGGTAGAGTGCTTAGCTGGCAATCAGAGATTCCAGGGTCGAATGACAGTGTTAATAAAAAAATATTTGTAATAAACTTTTTTCTATAAATATTTTAGTATGAAAATCTTTTTATAGAAGTTAAGGTATGAAGTTTTCATAACTTAATATTTTTTTTATATTCCCATGAAAAGACTAAATGAACTAATATTGCGAAATCAAAGTTACACGCGCAAATATTTTGTGCTGACACCGATGTCAGCGAAAATATTATTTTTTTGAATTCTTTAATCGAACCATTTTTACCTTTTACTAAATTATGCTGACGCTATGTCTGCAAAATTATTGAAAAAGTCGTTATTATGATTTATGCTAGAAAGGAAAGTTCAGTTCGTATTGATCCACGAAGAGTGGAAGTAACATAATTAAAGTGTAAAGTGTTAATAGATTAAGAAAGAAATAAAAATTTTATTCATTTGAAATGTAAAAAAGTACAGTTTTTAATTTAGACACATTACTTGTGCCATCCTCATAACAATATTTACCTCCAAGGTAATGGTTTAATTATTACTTTGAGGTTTATCTTCAGTAAAAAACATTAATGACGAAAGGTGTTAAGTAATACATTGACCTCTTTGGATATACCCCACTTAATACGAATATGTGTTTTTGCTGGGTATTAGAGTTTGGTTATATTTTTAGCTACATACATTTCAATCGGCTCGCAATTTTTATTACCAAATTAGTGTTGACTCATAAATTGATATAAATCGCTTTAAAAAAAAAAATACTAGATAGGGAATTGTGGTAAATAGTTTGTTATATTATATTCGAGCAAAATAAAAAAAATATATTAGTACTAAAATATTTTCAATGCAATAAAGTCATGAAAATGGTATTAAAATAATTTAAAAATAAATGCTGCAAATATTTTTGAAATATGTCGAAACATTCTCAACAGCAAATATACAACATATCCAATCCAAATGTGTCGCCTTCTTCAATGGCATATCCAGTAACACAGGATGTAAATGAAGGATGCTGTAAACGAAACTATAAAAATAAACCACAATCAAATTCTGTGGGTACAGGTATGAATTCTTAAATTTTTTTCTAAAGTACAATAAATTGTTTTTCCTGTGAAAAAATTACACTCAAATCGTAATTTAAACCGAAAAATTAATAATAGTTTTGTTTAATTAATTTGGGGGAAAACAAATTGTACTGAATTTTCACGTGAAATTCATTATCGTGACAATTCCTTTTATTTGTATGGAGTATAACAGGTTTTTTCACATGAAAGGGAAACAACTCATAAAATCTTTTTGTTTTCATGTATTTATATACCCATATACCATGAAATATTCTTGTTCAAATTTTTATATTGTGCAAGAAATCACGAAAAAAAAAATTGTAATACTCCATACAAAAAAAAAATCACGATAATGAATAAGACGTTAAGATTTCGTAAAATTTGCTTTTACGCAAATTTAATATACAAGACCACACTTTTCAAGTAAAAATTTAAATTTTTTGACTTGCTTGGCTACTTCGATCGTATACTAAAAATTTTTGTTTTAAATGTTGTTAAATTACTGATGGCTTTTACAAAATCGATTAAAATATACAATATTTATAGGATTTAGAAGAGGGGTGCCCAAAAGTTTCTTTTGGAAGATCAAACACCAATACATTTAAAGAATACCAATACATACAAAGAACGAGTAAAAAAGGGCCGAATTCGGCTGTGCCAAATCTTTGAATACCCTCCACCAATATCCTAAAAAGATGTTCTCTACTACTTTTGATACAAATAATATAAAAACACTTTTCAAGTTAAATTATGTAGGTGAGGTGAAAAACTTCTATAGATGTGAAAAAATGTTTGAGGTGAATACAAAATATTTTCTGCTAAGAAACTGGTGAAAAAAATATCAGAAAATGTGTTATGTACCAGTCGCTACTATGAAATTGTACTAAATTTGTATTGGCAATTTAGAGGCACCTTTACATTTTCACTAGTTTTTTTAATCATGGATTGCACAGAAAATACATTTTAAAGCATAGTTTTTGTCAATAACTCAATTTTGTTCCGGCTAATGGGGACTAGCTCTGCAGCTGAATATGCCTAATGGAGGGAATGCACTTTCTGATGGGCCACGTATTGATAAATAGTTGCAACGAATATTCTTTCTCTAAAAAATTAAAGTGTGTTTGTCCAATGGAGAGAATACAGCAAAGAAATTAATTTGTTAAAGAAAGAACATGAGTTATAACTATTTGTCAATAGATGGCCCATCAGAAGGTGCATTCTCCTCATTAGGCATATTTTGCTGCAGAGCTAGTCTCCATTAGCCATATTGTGCTACAATATGCAGTCGAGTATTACTGATTTTCTATTTTCTTCGTAACATAAATGAATATTTGCCAAAAACTATGAAAAATATATGTTTTATGAGCATATTTTTTAAATCAATATTCATTTAGATGTTTAACAGCACAATATTGCACTTTATTCATGTGTATTTTTTTATAAAAGAAAAAACTAACATAAATATACATTTGCCAATCCCTCAATTCTCAAAAATAAAAATGGAATAAAAAAAAATATTATTTTACTCTATGAAAATTTATTTTTTGACATAAAAATGTGAAACAAATGCTTTTATTACGTCAAACATTTGAAAAATTGACTTTAAAATTATGTAGTAACATCTGAATGCATCATAATTATAATTTAAAGTATGAAGTTAATCTAATATTTTTGGTAAATAAATTCATTGAAAGCCTAATCCAAGACTATATCGCCATGGGGCAGGGTATAGTTTTAATGTGATTCTACGCCACCTATTCAAAAGTAGCGGTACTAAAGCAAATATGCATTTTGCTCTTTCTTTAAATATAAATTTCTTTGGACCTAGCCATTGGGCAGGGTATTGTTTTAGTTAATTCAGCGCCACCTATTTAAAAGTAGCGGCATTTAAGCAATTATGTATTTTGCTCTTTCTTTAGATATAAATGTCTTTGGTTACAAAAACAAAAAATACATTTTATGAAATGAAAAACCAACAAAGCTTAACAGAAAAGCCCAATCTTGTTTACTATATCTCCTATAGTAGCCAAAAATTGGAGATATTTGAACGGAAAATCCTAAGAAAATGCATCGGAAAAAATTATGAAAATTTCATAAAATGATTTTCAAATAGTTACGTCTATGAAAATGCCGATGTTCTACCCTTCTATAGGTACGCCATGTCGTTGCAAGCCAGGTTTGTTGAGAAACTTGCGCTTAGAGTATTCAAAAACCGAAACCGAAAACCGGTCAACCGGTTTCTTTTTTTTTTAAAAACCGATCGGTTTCGAATATTTTGTAAATTCGAAGAAAACCGAAAACCGGTCTTTTTTGTTCGGTTAACCGGTTTTTTTAATTACATCACCAACTGGGTTACATGGTCTCTTTTATTTTTTCCGAACACTTTTATAATCGTTTGGTTATGAAGATTTAGATGTAAGTCCGATATATTCCGATGAAGACTTAACTTTGGATATTCCAAATTCAAAAATTTTAATTTCTGATCTAAATAACACAATAAACAGTATTCAAAATCCTAAAAAAGAGACTGTACAAAATCATTCATCATTATATGATGATTTCATATATCTTGATAAATGCGACCAAAGAACTGAAAAGTTGAAAAATTTATATAATTGTCTTTTGACTATCTGTCCAACATCTACTATTAGTGAAAGAGTATTTTCCACTTCCAGCTTTATCAAAGCAAACAAAAAATCGACTTAAAACGAAACATTTAAAGCCAAACGTTTTAAACGTTCAAATTACTAACGTACCTAGTTTACCAATTTACAAACTTAATAATCTCTATTCATTTGAATATGAATCTCTACTCATTTCATATGAATATAGTTTTATAATATTAATTTTTATGATATATTAAAAAATATTAAAACCAATAAATATAATGTTGAAATAAAAAAACAATAAAAAAATATTATAAAATATTTTTTTTTAAAGAATGTATTTTTTTTTTATTACTTTATATATTAAATTTCTTTTTTTTTTGTTTGTAATTAATACAATTAACAAATTATATAAGCTTTTTATTCAAATTAAAAAAAACCGAAAAAAACCGGTTGACCGGTTTTTTCCTGCAAAAACCGAAACCGGTTTTTTTAAAATTCGATTTTTCGAAGAAAACCGAAACCGGTTTTTCCACAAGGCCGGTTTTTTTAATACTCTACTTGCGCTACACGATAATATGCTTGTCAGCCAAATATACGAAAGCGAGAAAAACACCATCTGGGCTGGATCTACATATCTTTCTCGGTATAATCAATGGACGTATTGACGACGATCCAGCTCCTCTGGACCTTACCTCATTCTATATGAGCCCAGCCTCCGGCAATCATAGGGGCTGAAGATGATATACGTATATACTAAATTTTGCATGAACTGTAATATGAATATGTTTTGTCAATTTATGTAACAGAACTTTTGTTATTTAGTTTTTTCGTAATGTTATTTATTTAGTTTTAGTAATGTTATATACAGACGTCTGCTCTGTAAGCGACTTTAAAGGCCGAAAGCAAGCCTTGTCAAACTTTTTATTTTGTACTTTTTTTACATATTCTATCTCACTTTAGCAATGTTGCTTTTTACGTTAACTTAGTTATTAGAGTAAGACACATATAGCTCTAAGAATGTTATTATTCAATCAATGTAATCGAACAAGAAGAAGACTTAATAACATTTTTACTTACTTACTTACTTACTTACTTACTTATTTACTTAACAGAAAAAAAAACAGGAAAATTGTACCAATTTGTATGAAAAATTTAGAGGTACCTTCACATTTTCACTCATAATTTTAACCGTTTTTGCTCATTTTGAATACCAAACTGCTCGGGAGGATGTTCAATAATCTGGGTAAAAATTGGCACCCTCGCTTGCGTCTTCGCGTCGTGATCGCCATTTCAACAGACAGACAGACGAACATCGATAAATCGACTTAAAATTGCATAAGGATCACGAATATATATACTTTATGGGGTCTTAAACCTATATTTCGGCATATTTCAAACGGAATGACAAACTGATATTAACCCTCACCATATATGGTGGAGGGTATAAAAAAAACATTTTTTGCCACTCCCCCAGATACCTCCCTTTTTGTTTCCTGCGCCAACTAGCCAATGCTAATGCATGCGTTTAAGCTTATGAAAATTTAAACTCAATAACTTATCAATATTTTTATGCTGGGTGCTTTACCTTAGTGTGTAGTTTCAAAATAAAAAATAAAAGAAAATAAAATAAAATAAAACAAATAAAAACAAGTAAAATAGGGCTAAATTCGGCTGTGCCGAATCTTTGAATACCCTCCACCATAGGGGCTGAAGATGATATACATATATACTAAATTTTGCATGAACTGTAATATGAATATGTTTTGTCAATTTATGTAACGAACTTTTGTTATTTAGTTTTAGCAATGTTATTTACAGAGGTCTGCTCTGTTAGCGACTTTAACATTGTTCATTTTTACGTTAACTTAGTTATCATAGTATGTAAGACAATAAATGTAATCGAACAATAAGAAGACTTAATAACATTTTTACTTACTTAACAGAAAAAAAAATAGATACAGAAAAATTGTACAAATTTGTATGGAAAATTTAGAGGTACCTTCATATTTTCACTCATAACTTTTGAACCGCTTGACCGATTTGCTCATTTTAAATACCAAACTGCTCGGGAGGATGTTCAATAATCTGGGTAAAAATAGGCACCCCCGCTTGCGTCTTCGCGTCGTGATCGTGATTTCAACAGACAGACAGACAGACGGACATCGCTAAATCGACTTGAAATTGCATAAGGATCACGAATATATACACTTTATGGGATCTTAAACCTATATTTCTACATATTACAAACGGAATGACAAACTGATATATACCCTCACCATATATGGTGGAGGGTATAAAAATGCTTAAATTTGGCTGTGCCAAATCTTTGAATACCCTCCACCAATATCCTAAAAAAATTTTCTCTATTGTTTTTGATACAAATATGTAATACAAAAAATTTTTGAAATAAAATTATGGAGGTGAAAAAAAGTTGTTTGTGGTGAAAAACTTTTTTTGGATACAAAAACAAATTTTTAAAAAAAAATTTTGAGGCGAAAATCAGCTCCCGAGCGTCTTCGCGTCGCCATTTCACAGACAGACAGACGGACATCGCTAAACAGACTTAAAATTGCGTAAGGATCACGAATACATATACTTTATAGGGTGTTAGACCTATATTTTGACATGTTACAAACGGAATGACTAACTGAAATATACCCTCACCATATATGGTAGAGGGTAACCATAAATATATCCCAATAAACATTTTTGCTGGAATTAAAACTAAAATCAAGTGTTATTCAGGTCATATTTTCCAATTTCAAGTCTTGATTAATACTTTAATTAACCTTTAATTCAACAACATATTCCAGCAAAACGGACACTGGAATTCAAGTCAAACATTACAGTGAGAATATACTTTATTTCAAGCCTTGAATCTCAGTTCAATTCAAGTTCAAACAATATTATAATTACACTTGTTTTCAAGCCCTAACTTCAAGCTTAAACAAAGCCATAAAAACACGGAAATTATTGGTTTTGGTACAATTTATTAACAAAGCGGAAGATAATTTGATAAAAATATAATATAATTAAACAAACTAAAAATAAATGAGTTATATATTTCTTGACCAATTGTCGTCATCTTGATTTACTCAACCAATCTCGTCATAAGCATATTTGTATTTTTTTCCAAAAATGTTTGTACTACATCTGCAACAAGTTTTTAATCAAAACTTTAATAAAATTGCAAACAATTCTGATATCTCAGTTGCTTTGAAGTCCTAAGTATATAATTTTAATCCCACTTTTCAATTAAGCTATTCAAAATATCGTTATATTAATTTAAGAGATATGAAAGATTCAAATTTCTTGCACGTCTGGCAAAAAAGTAATTTAGGAGTTTTAATTCACTTTATATTAGGCAAAGCATTTCCCAAATTTATACAATTTGATATTGTACCAATTCCAACAATTAAAAATTGCAAAGCAAACATGGACCGATTTCAACAGCATTTATTAAAATTTTATATTTTTGCAATAGGTCCATGTTTGTGTTTGTAATTTAATATTTTACTTTTGTTTGTTCTTATAACTGATTGATTTTTAGAAAATACTTGGGAATACTGAAATTAAGTTTTATTTTATTAAATTGTTGTTTGTTTTTAATTTATATACACTATATTTACCAATCTTATCTCCTTGATTATCTTTGTTATGTAAAAATAGGTTATATAAATCCATCTAAAATGTGAATAAGTGGTATAAATCAGGGATGGAAAATATGTTTTCTGTTATTGTACTAACCAGACAAACAAATTGTACTTTTACGATCCTCACGGTACCAAAATTTTTTCCGATTTTTTTAAAACAATTTTATGGCTTAGACACTAAAAAGACTTAAAAAAATTTAAATTGGTGAAACAAAATTTATTTAACCTTTTCAGGATTTGCTATTAACAAATTTAAAGGCATTTAATAGCTTTTTAACAATAATACACTTTTTTGGTTTTTGGTAATTTAAAATCAACTGTTCAATGTTGCCACTTCCGAATATTTTAGTACAAAGTGTATGCAAACATTTGGTACATTTGATGTGACACTAATTTAGAGCCGGTTCAACTTAAAGCTGACTATTTTTTACTATAGTAGCTGAATAAATAAAAAAAACTGTTTTTCAGTTTAAAGTTGCTTTTAAAAAAAGTTGACTTTATGTTATGTTGTTTTATCAAGTTATAAGAATTTCAAATTGTACTAAATGAGCCGTGGTAGTACCACGGTACCAACCAAGGTAAAAATGTACCAAAAAAGTACAATTGTACCATGTTTTACATCCTTGGTATAAATAGAAATGAGTAATATTTCAAACATAGCCGCGGTAGACTCCGCTTAAAGCTAGAATTAGCAATACGTAATTCATACATTTTTCTAACATACTTAACTATTGGAAACATACCCAGAGTAAATTTATCTTGTTTTCGCTTCAGCAGTGCTTGAACCATTCATTGCCCACATTGAACTCAATGTTAGCCTTTATATTTAGATTGTGTTATAAATTTTTTTTCTAAATTAAGCACTTATTGAGATTTTGCAACACTTGCTTCAGTGTATTCGACATTTTATTTGTTTTTCACACTTGACCTATAAACATCTAATTTCTTAGTATGGGGTGAGCATGACCAACAATCAGTGGAACTATTACGAAGAGCTGAATTATTACAAAGAAAAGAGAAGAATAAGTACATCCCACATCTATTAACTTGTTTTGGATGGCTTCCCAGCGCTGAGTTTACGATGCAACAAATGTTTATGCATCTGCTTTAGGTTTTTTACTTACTTTAAAATTATCCAGTGTATTCAGAAACTCGAGACTTACCATTTATTCGCGATTATTACTAAATAATCACGACTTAAAACGAATTTAATTACTTACAATTTTTTGTTATTTAATATTTAAAAAATTTTTGTTTTTATGACAATGTCTACTGGCAATAATTTCAAATAATATAATTTCAAAAAACTTTTGTATGAATTTGAATTTTACTGTGGAATTGGGCAATAAATAAAATTTCCAGTGATATATAAAGCACTTGAATTTTTAGTTTTTGTGTGCTTATTGGAATATAACAAACATTTTTTTTGGAAAACTTGAAAAAATTATACACGTCGTTTTTTTTAAGATTCACGGTGGTTAAATACTATAAACCATAGTGGATTTTTGCATAAATCCATTTGGTAAGTCATTATAGTAAAAGTGGATTAATTGAACAATTAAATAGTGTTTCGTGCTGAGGCAGATATCCGCAGAATAATTTGCGTATAATTTATTTTAAATATATATATGTATTGTATTTTTTGTAATTTTATGATAGTGTATTACATAAATTGGAGTTATGTATGTGACCAGTGAATCAAAGTGAATAGAAATATAACCACCGTGTATGATTTTATACCCTTTTGTAAAAGTAAGTCAAAAACTCTGATTGTCATTATGAAATAAAATGATGTTCGACACGTCTGTTTGGTAACTTTCGCGGTTTCTCACATAATTTTAAAATTTTTAAAACATTAATGGTTAAAATTTTGTTAATTTGTTAACTTGGGATTTTACTAGGATGATTCGGGAAAAGAAGATTTTAATTTAAACTCGCATGAGGTTAATTTCCCTACAGTACCACGGAAACTTAAATCCAAATAACAAAAAAAAAATTACACAATTTTAAGTACTGAACCACTTTTTGTACGTTTGTTAAAGTACGGAAATCTATATCAAAAATATGGAGAACATGATGCTCAGTGAATGTGCACTAGGTCAAAGTTGCGCTTTGTAATTTATATTTAAATAATCATCATAACCAGTTTAATTTGTTAATGTGGGGTGAATTTTTCTAAAAAGCCTTGGTTAAGACTATTCACCATAGAAATTGGTATGGTTAAATTTAAGCATTGGTTAGAAGAAATACTTGGTTAAATTTTAGATAAGATTTTAAAAAAATATGTTTACCAGTGTTACCCCTTAACTAGGAAACACATTGAAATAAGTTAACGGTGTTAAATTTGTCAACGTATTAGAAGTGGTTCAGTTCGAGCATCAGAGGCTTCTCAACTTAAGCATCCGAACTTGGCTTTTTTGACTTGGTGGCTTTCTGGTGGACTTTTTCATTCTGCACATCCTATTGTTTTTACTATCAAAATGTTTGTTTTTTTCCACAAATCACACACCACATTCATAACCACTTGTATAACGCCATAATTATTTTTAATATCATTTGCTTTCAAACAAAAGAAATTTGATAACTTGACAGTTTGATGGTAAATTTGTTTTTTCAATATCACATGATTAAAAGTGCATTTTGTTTAATGATAAATTATTTTGTCTAAGATTTTTCGTAAACAAGCCGTACTTTCTATAGTAATAACAAACAGCAAAAATACTTATTGATAAAAAACAAGTAAAAAAGGCTAAATTCGGCTGTATCCTAAAAAGATGTTCTCTACTGGTTTTGATACAAATAATATAAAAAATCTTTTGAAGTAAAATTATGTAGGTGGAAAAATTTTTTTAAGTGAAAAACTTTTTTAGATGTGAAAAGAACTTTTTTGGTGGAAAAAAATTTAAAGGTGAAAAAAAATGTTTGAGGAGAAAAAATTTTTTGTGGTGATAAAAAATGTTAGTGGTGAAAAAATGTTTACTGCTAAGCGACTGGTGGTACCAGTCGCTACTATGAAATTGTACTAAATTTGTATTGGCAATTTAGAGGCACCTTTACATTTTCACTAGTTTTTTTAACCATGGACTGCACAAAAAACATATTTCAAAGCATAGTTTTTGTCAAATACTCAATTTTGTTCCGCCTAATGAGGACTAGCTCTGTAGCTGAATATGCCTAATGGAGAGAATGCACTTTCTGATGCGCCACGTATTGATAAATAGTTGCAACGAATGTTCTTTCTTTAAAAAATTTAAGTGTGTTTGTCTAATGGAGAGAATACAGCAAATAAATTATTTTGTTAAAGAAAGAACATAAGTGGTAACTATGGCCCATCAGAAGGTGCATTCTCTCCATTAGGCATATTTTACTGCAGAGCTAGTCTCCCTTAACCATATTGTGCTACAATATGCAGTAGAGTATTATTGATTTTCTATTTTCTTCGTAACATAAATGAATATTTGCCAAAAACTTTGAAAAATATATGTTTTATGTGCATATTATACCTTAATTTTTTAAATCAATATTCATTTAGATGTTTAAGAGCACAATATTGCACATTATTCGTGTGTATTTTTTTACATTTGCCAGTCCCTCAATTCTCAAAAATTATACAAATACAAACAGAATAAAAAACAAGTAAGAGCGGCTAAATTCGGCTATGCCGAATCTTATATACCCTTTACCATGGTTGGGACATATATGGAATGGACAGATTTATATAGGGACGCCTTTAAGAGGAAATTAACCATTTAGTTTGGTGATAAAACTTGGACTCGGGAAGATTTATGGGTCCAGAAAACAGGTATTTAAAAAAATGTATGTTTTGGGCATAACTTTTTTGTATCTGAACCGAAGTTTCCGAGTTTTTCAGCAAATATTTTCGATCTTTTGCTATATAAGACGTATCCATAGCTCTAGAATAGTGTTTGTTGTTTGTGTATAAAAGGTGAAGAGGTGAAAGAAAAGAATTTCAACAAATCGTTAAAAGAAATCACTAGAACTGCATGTGTTTGATTTCTACAAAAACGTTTGATTTAGCTGGCAAATTTGCATTTGGGATTTTATTTCGCTTTTTTATTAAAAATATTTTTAATTTCTTTAGCTTAATTTAAAAAATTTGAAGGAAAATAGTTTATATTTTTTTTTTTTTTATAAATTATTATAAGTTATGACCTAAAATAGTTGCACTCAAAGGAAAATTATGTATAAACTAAAAATAAAATATTTAAAAAAAAAATATATCAGAAAAATTTTAGAAATTGCATTTGTTGGGCAAGGTTTTTGTGTCAAAATGACCCGAAAAACTGGTTTTTATTATCAGTATAGTATTGCCCATGACGTGGTGATAGGTATAAAGTTTGCTAAAAAAAAAGTTATAACCCTAATGTGCATACTTTAGAAAAAGTTATGTATAGTAATCTTTTCTCAAGCGTTGTTAAATACTGCTTGTGAATTCACATTTTATAAACATTATTATAAGCGAAATTAAGAAAAGCTTAAAACACACTATTAATATAAGCTTATTCTCAAGTTTTATTGCAGTTTGATTGCTATATGGTATATTGGGTAATTTATTTTTTCTCACTCTGGCAGGGTTGCCAAGACATATTTGTTGCTGTCCCCGAACAAATTCGAAAAAACCCACACAATCGCCACGTGTGATATTAATATATTCAAAATAACATTATTTTATATTCAAATAAACACTTAATGTAAAATAAACATAACATGAAAGCTTGGAAAGTTCTATATAATTTTTTTATTATTTTAAAAATAAACAAAATAAACCTGTTCTGTAAGATTTTTGCCAATCAAAAACTGAAATAATAAGTTTTAATTATTTTATTATAAGAATCAAGTTAATTTTAATAATTATACATCAAAGGACATAAATAACTTTGAATAATTAAATTTTATATCAAAGAATCAAATCCATTTTGATTTGATTCCCGTATCAAAAAAGAATTATTTTGATTTTCTAATATGATTTTATTTGCGAATTAAAATATTTTTTATTAAAATCACGATTAATTTAATTTTAAAACCGAAGGGTTTCATGGAATTTTTATAACACAGCCTCTTTGGGATGGCTTCCGCACCTGGCCTATTTTTATGATCGGAGTATGGAGCAAAAAAAATTTCCGTTTTGCCCTATATCGCTTACCATTTTACAAAATTGTGAATATCTAGAAAACTAAGCGCGATTTGCAAGTCAATTTTAATGTTTTATTTTATTTTGTTAAAATTCGCAAATCAAATTAATCTTTTTTAATTCGCGAATTAAAAAAGAATTATGTTTGAAATGATTTGATTCAATTAAATAAATAAAAAGTCATGTGAAATTGGTTAATCAACTATGATTTTAAATCTGATTTAATAAATTGATTTATAAAATATTGAATCAACTCGCTTTTTGCGAATTAATTCAATAAAGATTTATCTTTTTCGATGTCTGATCACGTATCACTGTGCGTTGGTAAACTAATCACTCAGCTTTACCGAAGTAATTTTCGGCAAATAAAAAACATTTTCCCATTATATATTAAAAATCTTGATCAGTCTTGTATAGTAACAAGCGACTACACAACCTGCTCCTTTGAATAATCTAAGATAATAATGGCAGCCCTGAATATAAGCAACAAGCGACTACACAACCTGCGCACATGAATGCTCAAACAAAAAGTATATAATTTTCTATAGAGTATGTTTCTCTCTCACGAACTTTTTAGTACTCTCTTAGAACACGAACATAGTTTGGCGGCAACAAAGGTGAGTTTTGGTCGGCAACTTTTAGTAGTGTTTAGCGGTGCTGCCATGTAACCAATATTAACAATTTTTTTGCCGTTTTTTGGGATGCTAGAGATTTTTCAGATTATTTCATAAAAAAAATGTTTTTTTATTTTATTCATGTATTTTTTCAGATTTTTCATATAAAAATATAATATTTGTTCAATATACTATTTACTTTTACTAAAATTAGACATGTCTAATAAAGTAAAAAAATACAACCAAAATTTGCAATTGTGTTAAAAAATAGTTACGAATTCAAACATAACATTGTGAAATGAAAAGTATTAATGTGTGTACACACACATTGACCAACTATGTCTATTCATATCCATTATTTCCCATTTCTATGGCAAAAATATATAATAAATAGAATAACTATGCTATTAATTGTTGCAACATATAACTAAAAACCTATAAAAAATGCAAAATTTTGAAAAAAAAATTGTTTTCATGAAAAAACTGATAAACAGTTAAGAATCCCAAAAACTGGGATAAAAAATTTATGTGGCAGCACTGCATACACCAAATTTAATGTTTTTCAACACTTTAGCAACTTTGAAAATGTTGCCCTCTCATTTAAAAATGTTGCCGCTGAACACTGTACCATGTTGAATTTCTGGTAGAGCGGGAAAAATACTCTATAGAAAATTATATACTTTTTGGCTCAAATGAGACTAAATGTTTTTATTTAATAAAAATACAAATTATCAATGCTGTTCAAAAATAAAAATGTTGTTGTGTTTGTGAGAAAATGAGAATTGCACTGTAAGAAATGTTCAATGGGTTAATAGCAGTGCTAGTATCTGAATGAATTTATTTTTTTTATTGAAAATATGAAAGTGTTAATGTTTTGTGTAAAACTGTTTTAAAGAAATTAAACAAAAATTAAATTTTTGAAAGGAAAAAAAGAAATACATATATACATTAGGGTGTCTTTTTTTATTGTATAAAAACAAAAAGTTGAAGATTTTTTTTAACAATATTAAAATATCTTTAATGTGTTAATAAAATATCTTTAATATGTTGGATTATAAAATATCTTTAATATGTTAATAAAATATCTTTAATATGTTGGATTTCTTATGTTATTCTGTTAAAAAAAAATCAATTTTCGGAAGGAAAAACAAATACATTTGATTGGAATAATTTAATGAACGATCGGATTCGAATTTTTCAAAAAATTTTAACTTTTATTTAAAAAAATGGGTTTTTTTATTAATAGACTTAATAAAAAGATTTTTATAGATCTTGTAGTATCACAAAATATTTTTCTTATATTGCTATTAATTTTTTTCAGTGCATTGAAAAAAAATCAGCATACATCCACTACACATGTTCACTCGTCGCTGTTTCAGCAAAAAGTATATAATTTTCTATAGAGTATTTTTCCCGCTCTACCAGAAATTCAACATGGTACAGAGTTCAGCGGCAACATTTTTAAATGAGAGGGCAACATTTTCAAAGTTGCTAAAGTGTTGAAAAACATTAAATTTGGTGTATGCAGTGCTGCCACATAAACAGTGTAACTTTTTATCCCAGTTCTTGGGATTCTTAACTGTTTATCAGTTTTTTTATGAAAACAATTTTTTTTCCAAATTATTGCATTTTTTATAGGTTTTTAGTTATATGTTGCAACAATTAATAGCATATTTATTCTCTTTATTATATATTTTTACCATAGAAATGGAAATAATGGATATGAATAGACATAGTTGGTAAATGTGTGTGTACACACTTTAATACTTTTCATGTCACAATGTTATGTTTGAATTCGTAACTATTTTTTAACACAATTGCAAATTTTTGTTGTATTTTTTTATTTTATTAGACATGTCTAATTTTAGTAAAAATAAATAGTATATTGAACAAATATTATATTTTTATATGAAAAATCTGAAAAAATACATGAATAAAATAAAAAAACATTTTTTTTATGAAATAATCTGAAAAATCTCTAGCATCCAAAAAAACGGCAAAAAAATAGTTAAAATTGGTTATATGGCAGCACCGCTAAACACTACTAAAAGTTGCTGACCAAAACTCACCTTTGTTGCCGCCAAACTATGTTCGTGTTCTAAGAGAGTACTAAAAAGTTCGTGAGAGAGAAACATACTCTATAGAAAATTATATACTTTTTGGTTTCAGTGACGACTAAAAGCAAGAGCGTAAGAATACATGTGAGTTGAGCAGGGGACAATTGTCCCATCAAATGAACAGCACTGAAATTATCTTCTCATGCTCTCTTCATTTGTGAGAGAGCATTCGCACATGTGTGGTGTTTTGAGGATCTCTGGATTAAATTATTTTGAAGTGATTACCAACTCAATATATTTTTATATAAAAACCCTAAAGAAAATACATATTTTACTAAATATGTAACATATAACGAAAGAATTTTAAAATGGTCTAATGTTTTTATGAGCAGACTTGAAGCTTGGGCACGCTAATACTCCGGCCTTATTGCTCGTCGTGTGGGGTGGGCTTCAATTGCTTCGCTGCTTCATGACCACCATGTTACCTTACAAAATAATTTGATTTTGCGTGCCTTTCAAAACTTTTAACAAGCTCAATTTAATAATAAAGAAATAGAGACGTAGAAAACGGAAGGATAAAGTAAAAAGATAGAAGTTGACAAATGGGGTACCAGCAGTAAAGAGTAAGAGGCCTTTAAACAAAAAAAAAATTGCTTACCGAGATGTAAATGATAAGTCATAAGCCCTCCCGACCTTGATCATAAATACGAAATCCGGAAAAAATGTTATACTCATGATCCCTTCGAAAACACTACAGCAACCTTTACCCTTGTTTAGAAGTCAAACAGACTAAATTTAAATCAGCACGAAATCATATTGATTTATTTATAAATCCAAAATTCATTTAATCGGGAATTCAAAATTACAGTGAAATTTAAAAATATTAAAACTATCTACTAAATTTAATTTATAGATTATCATTTAAATTTAAATGGAAGCTAATGGTAAATAAAAACTAAGTTAATTGCTTAAAAAAAATATACTAAAATTAAAATGTTATAAAGGATTCTTTCTTTTGCCAAAGCATTAAAATAATAATAAATAAATTTACTTTGGGGCTTCAAATTGAGCAGGTGTTAAGTATATATTAATGTTCTGAATATGTTCTTATTTTTGTTACGAAGAAAGAAAACTATAAAATTTTATTATTTTTACAGAAATTTGTCTACTCAAAGAACAAAAAAAAATCGAAATCAATAAATTGTGAAATATATAATAGTATATATGCATTAGAAGTTTTAAATTTTAATGATTGTAATAGGAAAAAAATAACTTATATTGACATTACAACTGGTCACCCTAAAGAACCAAAAAAAAATGTATCGCTATTTTAATTTCTTTCCTTTTTTTTTAATCCCTAACTTAATTCCAGCAAACTTTCAGATGTAAACAAAAATAAGAACAAGAGTTGAAAAATAAATATAAAAAAAAATGGCAATAAAAAAAACTTACATTAATGAGTACAATCGTTGCTCCATCGTCGAAAGCTTTCGATGCAGATTAACGTTGTTGTAGTTGAGGATTAGAGAAAGGTTTTTAACTTCTCTTTTGTACTTTCTCTTAATTAAATAGAATAATGTTGAGATTTCTACATTGACTTAGCAATGCGATTCGCTTTGGATCTTAACTTTGAAACTCCAGTATCTATCTTTATAAATTTGACAATGTTGATTTAATATTCTCTTAAATAATAAGGGGGAGGAAAAAAAACTAAACCGAAAGAAAAACAATCACTTAATAGAAATTCGAAAAAAAAGACAAACATAATAATTAAACGACTTTAGAAAATATTGTTTATATGAGAGTTTGTAGCTTTACTTTAAAGGCATGTGATTCTCATTTTTACCGGTTTAGCTTTTGTTTTACTAAAAAAATAAAATTATGAAATTTACAAAAAAAAAACAAAGATCAGCGTAACACAAATCAAAAAAAAAAATACTTTAAGCAAAAATAAAAAAAAATTCTTTTACACTGATCGTCCAAAATAATAGAATCTAGAGCACAAAAAAAAATAAACACTAAAGGCAATCAACATTAATAAATTCCTTTGGTTTGTTACTATGTAATTTCAACTAGAATTTGGCTAAATAATTTCTAACTTTATTTTGTTGGCCTTAAGAGATTTTTTCCTTTTTTTTGTACTCTAATTTCTAAGAAAAACTTTAAATTTAGCTTAAGTTTCTAAAGATTATTAAAGCAAAATTTCACAGAACAAGATTTTTGACGATTAGTTTTTTTTTCTTAAAGTATTATAGAGTTCTATATGGAAAATTGTTTCTTTTCCTTTTTTTTTCCTTTTAAATAACTTTCGTACCAACTTTTTCCTTTTTTTTTGATGATTTAGCACAAGTCAGAACTTATTCGACGATTTTAGTTAGGAGGATAAGAAAAATTGTTTTTTTTTTCCTTAATTTAATAAATATTTTAAAGCCATCTCGGCGGCTTATGTTTTAAATATGATTTTCTTTTTTTTTTGTGATCACACAACTGAACTGCACTAAAAAAATATGAAAATTCACTTGCGCAAGACGTTGAGAATGACGTGTTCTTAAGTCAAAGAGAGGATACCAGATGAAAACGTTCTTCTTCTTCCACGCTAGGCAAACTAGGGTATTTATATGTTGGGTATTTATATTAGACACAAAGTGCCAAATCTACATTAAAGGAGAGTTTTATAAGAATTTATTAAGACATTATTTATTTGATTTTTAATTTACCATTAGAGATGGCACCAAGGGGAAGAATCAACCAAAATTGACCCAGAAGTCAGAAAAAAGTGCAGTCACTAAAAATGACAAAACGTAACACAATCTAAAAGGTGCAGAATAATAAAATTCTAATTTATCAATTAGAACATACCTTTTTATTATTGTCTTTCCACAAAATGTCGATTCTATTCAAAATGGCTAAAACACACCGTGCCAAAAGTATCTCGGAAATTCTGGAGGAATTTGAAGAAAATAAACTTCTCAGCTTTCCCAATTACGCAAATTATGTTCAAAAAAAAATTATGGAAATAATTTTTCCACAAAAACTTTAACTTCTAAAAGGCTTTAAATTTAAAAAAAAACTTTAATTTTTCTTCAACACAAGAAATTATTTTAAATAGTTCACCAGCTAAACAAAACCTTCACCAAGGAACGATTGAATATCTAATGATGTAATTGCATCATCTTAGTAAAACTAAAGCTCGGTTTTCTTTTCTGTATACCAAAACATAACAGAATCTTTAACGTTTTCATTCCAAACTCCAGAACAATCTTTGTATATAAATCAAAAGACAAACGTCAAAAATGCAATACATATGTTAGCGGATAAGATGTATCATTCAATATTATAACAAATTGAGTTTAAACCTTTTCCTAACGACAAGTAATTCAAATGATAAAAACAAGCGGCATTACAAATATTATGTGTGCAAGTGCATGTTTAGTCATGTCAGACGCGTCTTCAAAAAACCTTTCATTTAATGTGCATAACTTACATATATGTTTTAGGGGAAAAAATTAGAAAAATCGGCCAAAACTAAAAAACGACGTCTTTTTAAAACCGTGGTGCTCATGAACGACCGCCGCGAGACCCAAAAAAATTTTGGGAATCATCTTAAAACAAACCAAGGCACATTTTTGGGGGAGGGGAGCACTTTTTTACTTGTTTCCCCTCCATACAGTTTGAGTCACTCTAATATATGTATATATATATTTTGTACTTTAGGATAAATTGTTTTAAAAGTTCAAAAAAGTTTTTTTAACTTTTTTGTATAAACATATGAAACATATTTCAGTCTGACATTTTTATTAAATCATTTTTAATATCAACTTCAAAACAGTTTGAATCTTTAGAAAATAGAATTCCTTGTAAAGATTCATTTTCCAGGGAACATCGAAATTTTGTTTTATTTAAGTTGATTTGACTAAAAATTCTTTCCACATTTGCGGCAGAATGTGGAAGGACCATAATTTGTTGTACAAACTTTGACAGCACTGGAAATGCAATAGTAGAATCCCCACATTTTTAATATAAAATTTTTTGCCAAAAGTTTGTGAATTTATTTCACTTCCTTCAAAAAATTCTTTAACACGTTGGCTGCCACGTCGCACGTTTTCGTGCGACACCTAAATGTTACCCTGAGGCCACGTCACACATTTTCGTGCGACACCTAAATGTTACCCTGAGGCCACGTCGCACATTTTCGTACATTTTAATATGGAATTTTACTTGAATTTTGGATTCTCTGGCCTGTGGTGAACATTTTGGTGTATTTCCCATGGCCGCTGTGTATTTTTAATGGTATTTTTTTGGATAATAAAAAAGTTGGAAATTTAAATTTGTCTTTTTATTAATTCTTTTAAAAATCAAATCATTTATGAGCAAAAAAATATAAAAATATATATTTATGTAAATTCAAATGGAAATCAGCAGAAAAATAATAAACTTAAAAACATGTTTTATGTTCTCCTAGGCCATGTCGCACGAAAATTTGCGACACCAATAAACCGTTATAACTTCAATATTAGGGACCAAAATAAAGTCGCGAGTAGGCAAAACTTATTTTTGGCACTAAGAAACAAAATAGAACAAAAATAAGTTGTTGGTCTCAGGTGAACAAAATTGTTAAATGTCATTGCTACTGAACGATCAAAATTCTAAAAAGGCTTTGGCAACCAACGTGTTAAATTGTACAAATTTTAACTCTCTAAGTTCAGAGTCTAAAATTTGTTTTTCTTTTTCAGAAATAAAGCTGGGGAATTCTTTTAGAATTTCCATAAAAGAATTATTGTCTTTGTTCAAAATTTTGTTAGGGTTAATCATATTTAAAGATTTATAAGATTTTTATCAAAAATCAAAACGTTTTTATATTTGATTTGCAAGTTTTGTATAAAAATTAATTAATTTCGCTGTTGTTAAGCTTTGATTCTGATATTAACTCATTAGCCATTAATCCCAAATATACCTCATCAAATTTTAAAAAGTTCTTATAATTTCCGTTAAAAAAATTTCATCATTTAAAATATTGTTTTTTATAAAATTACTAAATACAGTTCTTAAAAGCCTATAGGTTGTGTATTTCTCTTGACTCACTTTGAAATATTCTGTTAATATTATTAACAATTTCAAGAATATATTTTAAAAAAGATATATACGAGTATATTTGATTCGTTTAATTTTTTTTATAATTTTACTTCAAAAGTTTTTTTTTACATTATTTGTATTCAAAGATTCGGCACAGCCGAATTTAAGCCTTTTTTACTTGTTCTCTTTAGAATAAGCGCTGACTGTTGTCTCTTTTTAATGTAACAAGTATTCCAGTGTTGCCCAAAATTGTAAATTATATTAAAACAAGCAAAGTGTTTTAAGTATTTATCAAAAAATCGGCATTTTTGAAGCAAAAAACGGCAAATCGGCACTTTGACAATTTTGAGGCAAAAAATCGGCAAAATTCCGATAAATCGGTAAATATGGCAGACCTGGTTTCAAAATATCGCATTTTCTTACAAATCGGTGTTGCCGTGAAGTATTGCTTTGCATTCTAAACATATATGTTTGCAGTGTTGCTTTGCATATTGAATTTATGAAGGCAGACATTGCCTTTTCTACACTTTTATAAATTTCTATTGAAATTTACCCAACTTATAGTAGGAAACTGTACTCCTACTATAAATCGGGTAAATTTACTCTGTGTGTGTAAACGAAAAAAACTACACACATTATGCGTAAGTTGGTACACACATAATGGGTAATTTTACAATGAAAGTGCAAAAAAATTAATTAAATTTTAAAAGTAATTCGAAAATTTACTAAAATTGTGCGTAAAAAACTTTTTGAAGGGTAAATATATGCATTAAATGAATTTGAATTTAAATTCACAATATTCACAAATATTATATTTACAAACAGAAAGTTTAGCTTTTAAATCATTGCTCCAGGTTGAGAAATGATTCACTTCCAAAAATTCTCCATTTATACCTAGAAGAGCTAAAAATAATTTTACTATTGCATAAAATTGTTTGTATAAATTTTCCCCTAACTTACTAACAACCACTATAAGTTACTTATGTTATAATTTTATTTTCTGAAAAACTGTTTCATTAAAAATTAAAAAAAAAAATAATTCGGAGTTTTCTTTCTTTACAGAAACGTGCGTACTGAAAAATGTTTGACTTAAGCGCTTTTGTCAAAAGTTCACAGTTATTAAAAAATGTCATAATTCTAAACACGATTTCTCAAAAGTCCCAGGTTGCTTTGAACCAAAATATTTATTTCTCTGTGTACTTTATGAGGTCTTAGACCAGTGCTGTTCAAAAATAAAAATGTAGTTGTGTTCGTGAGAAAATGAGAATTGCACTGTAAGAAATGTTTAATGGGTTAATAGCAGGCTAGTATCTGAATGAATTTATTATTATTTTTTGAAAGGAAACAAATAAATACATATATACATAAGGGTGTCTTTTTTGATTGTATAAAAACAAAGTTAAAGATTTTTTAATCAATATTAAAGATTTCATTATATTTACATATTAATAAAATATCTTTAATATGTTAGATTTCTTATGTAATCCTGTTAAAAAAAATGCTATGTTTGGAATGAAAAAGACATTCGATCGGAATAAATGAATGAACGATCAAAATCGAATTTTTCAAAACATTTCAACTTTTATATTAAAAAAATGTTTTTTTTATTAAGTCCATTAAAGATTTTTATAGATCTTTGAGTATCACAAAATATTTTTCGTACATTCCTATTAATTTTTTTCAAGGCAATAAAAAAAATCAGCACACATCCGCTACACATGTTCACTCGTCGCTGTTTCAGCAAAAAGTATATAATTTTAAAAAAAAATTATATACTTTTTGGTTTCAGTGACGACTAAAAGCAAGAGAAATGAACAGCACTGTCTTAGACCTATATTTTTCGACATGTTAGAAACGAAATGACAAACTGCTATATACCATCAACGTAACATATTTGGTGGAGGGTATAAGTCAAAAAAATATTCAATTGTGTTCATTTGTGTTTACTTACAAGAATAATTACTTAGGTTAGATTGAAAAAAAAGGAAATCGAAGTGAAGATACTCTTCATGGAACATACCCTTAAGCCTGTGCGGTTTTATGTTGGTTTGTATTTATATTGAGTATCGGACTACTCCTATACCTCAAACACTCGCCATTTTTCCCGAGATCGATACCAGCTGACTTTTAGACAAGCAAGTTTTAAACCAGACAGGCTTTAAGGATAACTTATCAGAAAGTAAAACTGACGGAAATAACACTTTTTTTTAAAATTCACTGTAAAATTTACTGTTTTTACTATTGTTTTGAAAATATTTATTTTCAGTAGATTTCAAAATTAAAAATAACCCCTAAAAAGCTAAAAATTAGACACATTTAATTAAAAATCATTTAAAAAGTGGCCAGGTGTGATGAGGGTATAAATCAATTAGTCATTCTGTTTGTAACATGTCGAAATATAGGTTTAAGACCCTTAAGATACTAAAATTAAAGAATTTCAACAATATATTGTAATTTAAAATGTTTGTTTATTATGCAGTTCGAAAAATCCCACAGAGGATGTTAGGGATTAAGTACTTCTTATATCCGAGCCTGAATGTAATTCAGCTTTTTTAACTAGAATTACAGTAATTGAGTTTATTTTAACATTGCATGTAATTATAACTGAAAATTTTCATATCCGCTTTACATGCAATTGGAATCCCCCAGGTCTGCAAAGTACATACTAAAGTACATATTCATTTTGCAGCGTGGATTAATCTACGCCTATGAATGGACCATAAAGATTTCAGATTCAATCAAACTTGAGTAATTTTATTCAAAAATCCATATAATTAATTAATTTTTTTTTATAGCTTCATTAATATTCATATCAGGTGGTATGAGTATGACATGGAATCTATGGATTTCAAATTTTTCCGACTATGAATTGCATATCATTATAAGTTGGTTTATTGGTGGAATTATTGGAGCAATTATTGGTGCAATCGTTTGTAATCTTTTGCAGAAAAAACTAATAATGGTAAGTGCATATTAGAGACCTGCATAAATGTATTTGCAATGAATGTATTTCAGGGGGCCAGAAACCCTCGGGTGACAATTTTCAAACCGATTCCATCACTCTTTTACATGTTTTAATATAAACGCGATTTTTGAGTTAATGATACAGAAATATAGGTCACAACATAATCTAAAACATGCCGGAAAATTGTATTGATATCTCTTTTTCTCTCAACCAAAAAAATTTTGTACTTTTCTCAGCAGTTACGCTCAATCGGTCTTCTTGCAAATGAGCGATATTTTAGAACCTCAATATCAATTTTGGACAAGGCACAGAAAAAAATTACAAAAATTTTGTTTTGAATATTAAACATCTTTCATAGAATTTTTTTGTAAATACAAAAAAAAAAATTCAAAAAATGCATCAACAAAGGAATTTGTAAATACAAAAAACGTTTTCTTATTTTTTTATAACTTTCAAAAAATTTTTAAATGAAAAATAAAAATTTCAAAATCGTTAGAATTTTTCAAAATTTTGTGATACAGAAAATGTCTCATATACATAAATATATTTTTTGTACAAAACCAAATTTTTGTTAAGACTATTTTCGTAATACATTAACCAGTGCTTAATTTTGGTTTATAATCTAGTTTTTTTTCAATTTTAAAAGAAAAATTTTAAACCTTATGTAAATCATAATATAAAACATGTTCTCTCGATTACAACAAAAAAAAATGAAAAATTTATACAAAAGAAACTACCCTCAGACTGTCAAATAAAAACCCAAATTCTACCTAATGACCTTATCTGGTATTGTTTTGTCATGCTGTAACTTAAGATGTGTATTAAGAATAATTCCAAAAAAAATTAAACAAATATAAAGTAGTTATTTACGAAACTTTTTATCAATAGCTTCCTCGGCTAAAATAAGAATTTATTTAAAAACCATCTTTTTTTTAATATATGAATATTTGTTTTCTTTTTAGAGCTTTGCATCTCTATTAGTCACCATAAGTGGAATATTGCAGATTTGCGAACCGAACTCATACGATGCTATTATATCATCGCGTTACATCAATGGTATAGCGGTGGGCTTAATTTTTCCATTAACATTTGTTTTAGTGGGCGAGGAAGTGGATAAATCAATACGCGGCTCAAATGCAGTTGCAGTAGATACAATGGGCTTTAGTTGTGGCATATTTTTACAAGCAACTTACTCATTTTCGTGGTCCAGCAGTATAGAACAATCATTCAGTTTAACGCAAATGAATGGACTCCTCAACATATTATGGGGTGTCATGGCTTTTATTATGGTATTTATTGTTTTAATTGAATCGCCACTTTTCTATTTGGCACGAGGCCAAGAAGACATGGCGGTTGATGTCTTGAAACGTCTACAAAGACCTTCCACTATAACCCATGAAACCTATGAAAAATTGGAAGAACATAAATGTTATTTAGCTGAGAGCCAAGAATCAAATGTTCTTCAAAGTGCTGTTGTAGGTTTGCCAGCCCTGGCTAAGCTTATTTTTTATCGTTCGTTTATGGCTTTAGGCTTTTCATTTTACTTAAACTATGCTTTTACATATTCATGTTTAATAACAAAACCCTTCGATACATGGCCATTCTATTTATATGGAGCGGCTCGTTGTTTAGGTGCCATATTAGTTATGTTTTTTATGGATTCTGTAGGTCGCAAGCCTTTTATGATTACTGGATTCTTAGTTTCTTGCATTCTAGCTTTCTCTGTTGGTATTATTTTTGATGAAACTCAAAATTTAATTAAAATTGGTTATATGAACGCTGTTAAATTTATTTTGATATTTTATCAATTGCTCGCCCCCATTTCTATGGCCTCATCATCCGTTTATCTGAGTGAAGCTTTTCCTTTGGCCGTAAAACCTTATTATATTGCCATTGTTTTCATAGTGGAAATGTTGGTTCATATTATAATTTGTATTACCAAGGCAATTCCCAATGTTTTTAATATATTTGAAATGCCCGGCTATTTTTATTCCCTTGGATCATTATCATTAGTTTTCGTGTTTGTTGCCGTATTTTTAATGCCCGAAACTAAACAGAATACACTACGGGTATGTTTGACGAAATTTAAAAAATTAATAAATTATAAAAAATAATTATATCTTAAGTGTATTAATATTTCAGTCTTAAAATAGTCCGTTCATAATTTAACAGAAAATTCTGTTTTCGATTAAAATTAAAATCATTTCAAATGAATAAAATGGATGTTAAATAAAATTAAAAAAAAAATACTTCGCAATTTTATTTCTGGCCGTAAAACCTTATTATATTGCCATTGTTTTCATAGTGGAAATGTTGGTTCATATTATAATTTGTATTACCAAGGCAATTCCCAATGTTTTTAATATATTTGAAATGCCCGGCTATTTTTATTCCCTTGGATCATTATCATTAGTTTTCGTGTTTGTTGCCGTATTTTTAATGCCCGAAACTAAACAGAATACACTACGGGTATGTTTGACGAAATTTAAAAAATTAATAAATTATAAAAAATAATTATATCTTAAGTGTATTAATATTTCAGTCTTAAAATAGTCCGTTCATAATTTAACAGAAAATTCTGTTTTCGATTAAAATTAAAATCATTTCAAATGAATAAAATGGATGTTAAATAAAATTAAAAAAAAAAATACTTCGCAATTTTATTTCTGGTGCTAATATTAATACGTATAATAAAAATTTAGGGTAAGGGGAATTAACGCAGACACCAACAAAACACTCACAATATTATTTGGTTAAAAACAATCTGAAATACATATCACTGAAATGCAAAAGGACATAACTAATTTTTTTTTTTTATTTTTTTATGTTCACAGATCCAGTTCATTATTTTGCAATTATACTTTATTTAACATTTTATGTTTTGTTAGTTATATGTATATTTTTTCCTCTCTTAATTTATATATAGACTCTCATAGAGAAACAACACAGAAATCGTACAATAAAATCAAAAAGACAACTTGTGCATCAAATATTTATAACAAAGAATTTTTATTTTTAGTGATTTGATTTATTTTCACATTTCAGGTAGTTTTAACTAATTATAATAATTATTAATTGAATTGACATCATAATCAGTTCCAGCTGAAAGATGTCTGTGTAACCAACTTTATTTCGTGAACTTGTGTTAAAATAAATACACAGTAAAACACAAAAAATGCATCGGACATGCTAACCGTAAATTCAGGTAGATTTTTGGGATGCAGATCACGAATGTGAACACCGAAAAACAAGTTTTTTCTTTTAAATTAATTATTAACTCATAAACCTGAGGTAACTACGGATCATTTTTGATATGGTTTTTATGTATGGACTTTGAGCTTTAAAAACCATATCAATGAATTTGGATTAGATGAAAAACGTAGGATATTCTTGCAAATAAACTAAAAACTTTACTAATTTTTTTAATTTGCAAATCTAATTAAGCCGCTTATTCCTATATGCAAAATTTGACATCACGATGTTAGTTTACATCCGACTTAATTCATTTCATCCAAATAATCACAACCTTTACTACTGAATTCTCATAAAACTCATTCTGAATTTACAAACTCAATAACATTTCTTTTTTTTATACCCTCCACCATATATGGTGAGGGTATATATCAGTTTGTCATTCCGTTTGTAACATGTCGAAATATAGGTTTAAGACCCCATAAAGTATATATATTCGTGATCCTTATGCAATTTTAAGTCGATTAAGCGATGTCCGTCTGTCTGTATGTATGTCTGTCTGTTGAAATGGCGATCACGACGCGAAGACGCAAGCGGGGTTGCTTATTTTTACCCAGATTATTAAACATCCTCCCGAGCAGTTTGGTATTTAAAATGAGCAAAATCGGTCAAGCGGTTCAAAAGTTATGAGTGAAAATGTAAAGTTACCTCTAAATTTTCAATACAAATTGGTACAATTTTTCTGTATCTATTTTTTTTTTCTGTTAAGTAAGCAAAAATGTTAAAGTCGCTAACAGAGCAGACCTCTGTAAATAACATTACTAAAACTAAATAACAAAAGTTCTGTTACATAAATTAAAGATATTAATTTGTTAAAGAAAGAACATTAGTTGAAACTATTTCCCAATAGGTGGCGCATCTGAAAAAAATTCTGCCTATTAGGCATATTCTGCTACAATATACAACAGGGTATTATTGATTTTCTATTTCGTACGTAACATAAAAGAATGTTTGCCAAAAGCTATGCAAAATATATGTTTTATGTGTATATTATACTTTAATTTTCTAAATCAATATTCATTTAGATGTTCAAGAGCACAGTATTGCAATTTTTCGTATGTGTATTTATTTTTTTGAAAGAAAGAATTAACATAAATATGGATTTTCCAATGCGTCAATACTTCAAAATTATACAAATTTAACGAAAAAATACCATTCTCTCCATTAGGCATATTCAGCTGCAGAGCAGTCCATGTTTAAAAAAACTAGTGAAAATGTAAAGGTGCCTCTAAATTGCCTATACAAATTTAGTACAATTTCATAGTAGCGACCGGTACATAACATATTTTCTCATATTTTTTCACCAGTCGCTTAGCAGTTAATATTTTGTATTCACCTCAAACATTTTTCCACCACTAAAATTGTTTTTCACCACAAACAATTTTTCCACCAAATAAGTTCTTTTCACATCTAAAAAAGTTTTTCACCTCAAAAAATTTTTTCACCTACATAATTTTACTTTTAAAGTTTTTTTATATTATTTGTATTAAAAACAGAAGAGAACATCTTTTTAGGATATTGGTGGAGGGTATTCAAAGATTCGGCACAGCCGAATTTAGCCCTTTTTTACTTGTTTTTAATTCGATTTGTATGAATATGGTCTGTACAATTTGTTTTCACGCAAATTTACTATACAAGAATATTACTTTTTCGGTGAAAAAATTACATTTTGGGTTCATTGTGATTGTGTCTTATAAAGCAAACAAAAATTGAAGCATTTAAAGTTCAAGTAAATTTATTCCACTGGAAGAACAATTTACTACAATTAAGCTTTACAAATTCCATCAAAAACTATTTTTGATTTAAAATTTATAACTTGGTAGTGTTGAAAAAAGATAATTAACAAAAAAAAGCGTCAATCGCTCAATTGGCATCGGAAAAAATTAAATTTTTTTCTAAGCAAAATTTGGCTAAGTTAGTTATTTGTTTTAAATGAGCCTTCGATCGTCCATATGCGATAAAAAAAATGGTATAGAAAAGCCAGACAAGCCAATTCAATTATTAAAAAAATATCAAAAATTGTCGAATTATTCCTCACGATAAAAGCGATTTCTCTTAAAAACAAGTAAAAAAAGGCTTAAATTCGGCTGTGCCGAATCTTTGAATACCCTCCACCAATATCCTAAAAAAATTTTCTCTACTGATTTTGATACAAATAATTTAAAAAATAACTTTTGAAGTAAAATTATGGAGGTGAAAAAAATTTTTGAGGTGAAACAAATTTTTTGTGGTGAAAAAAAATTTTAGTGTTGATAAAAATAATTTCAGGTGAAAAATATTTGAGGTGAATACAAAATATTATTAATTTCTAAGCGACTGATGAAAAAACATATTTTGTACCTGTCGTTTCTATGAAATTGTACTAAAATTTCAATCATAACTTTTTACCGCTGGACCGATTTTGCTCATTTTCAATGCCAAACTGCTCGGGAGGATGTCCAACAATCCAGGTAAAAATAGGCACCCCCGCTTGCGTCTTCGCGTCGTGATCGCCATTTCAACAGACAGACGGACATCGCTAAATCGACTTACAATAGCATAAGGATCACGAATATATATACCTAATGGGGTCTCAGACCTATATTTCGAGATGTTACAAACGGAATGACAAACAGATATATACCCACACCATATATGGTGGAGGGTATAAAAAACAGGAATAATAGGAAAAAAACCGGTTTAGAGTAAAAATAAAAAAAATTACTGTTAAAAATAGAAAATTTCTATTTTTTTACTTGACATTAAACTATATTATTGAAAAATTTGTGTTTTCCATAGCGTTTTCTGTTTCAAAACAACATTTAATTATGATGACCTGACAAATTTTAAATGGAAAATATGCAAAAAATATGGAAATAAAAAAATATTGTTTTTCCTACTCTTTTTATTCATTACTACGTTTCTCATTTAAAATACTTCCTTACTAAAAATAAGCCCTAAACTAATTTGGGCCTTTTAGTCATGCGTAGACTTATCATAAAAAGAGTATAGCTTACATATAGATTGAACCAGTCGATTCGTCACATTATACTTAGCCATAAATATTTCAAGCTTATCCCTAGTCTGCCCCAGTTGGTATATTAAACAATAAACATTGTTAACTATTTTACATCAAATATATATATATATTTATTTGATTGATTTATCAGAATCTTTTGCAGTGATGGTTGGGGTTTCTTTTAAATCTAATTTAAAATCTATTGGTTTATCATAGCCCATTATGCGGACATAATGTTCAGCATCATCAAACAATGCAGGATCCACAAATAATGATCGATCACCAACAATAAATGAAGTAAACATACCAGGTACTTCAGGAACTTTTACATCACTAAGACGAAATTTGGTCTGGAATTAAAAATATAAAGTATTCGAAATTATAATCCAAATATAAAATAACTCAGGGTGGGTAGTTTTAAGCAATTTACTACAAGGCTGTCATGACAACTTTTGACAAATTTGGGCACGGAAATGTTTAAGAATTATTAAAAGAAAATAATATAATTAAATTCGACATTTATGACTTTAGTTCATACTGCATTATTTTCGTTTCGAAACGGATACAAAAAATAGAGTATTCTCTTGAGTATTCTCTTGAGTATACTCTTGAAGAATACACTGACGTTATAACAAAACACAGAGTTGGACACAATTATTATTAATATGATTACAAGCTCGTTAGGAAATAGTATTATGACTTAATGTTGTATTTTAGTTTAAACTAGATTTCGAAATCTATATGAAGTAATTTTTTATGGTGGTAATTACTTAATGTACAATATTATCTGAAAAATCATCAGAGAAAGGTTATTTTATCATGATGAAAAAAATAAATTTTTAACTGTCTCAATTACCCCGAATAAAATATTGAAAATTGGACCTAGCATATATCCAAAATTATTTTTAGTTATTAAGGGTGGGTGCGAACTGGCTTAATATAATCAAGTTTCTAAATTATTATAAAAATTACAAAAATGTTTAAATATTTAAAAAAAAAAATTCAAAACCATTTGTCAATTTGTATTTAGTTTAGAATTTATTTAGCCACCTCGCACAGGACATAAATTCCATATAATAAGCTATCAACTAAAAAGTTTATTTAAAAAAAAAAAAGTTTTACACCTCTTAAACAACAACATTTAGTTCGTATATAATCATGGAGGAAGTACTAAGGAGTGACACTCGCAAAGTGTTTTGTCGCCATTTCTACGTTTTTTTTTTTTTTTTTGACAAATATCAGAAGAAAGAAATTAATTATGACTTTGATTCTTACAACAATATTTTGTAACATTGGAATAGTTGTAAAATTTATATTTACATCAAACAATGTTGAACGAAATATTAATTTAGTATTAAAATCTTTTTATTCGTGAGGTTTAAATGATGTCAAATGATTTATATTTACAGAAAATTGTATACCGCTTTTTATTGATTTTGAACACGTCAGTTTTATTATTTTGCTAGTTTACGTCATAAAAATCAGTTCCTTCTTCGTCCAAGGGTAATAGTATACAGTACAAAATAATTGAAATTAGAGAACTGCAAAATCAACTTTTTTCTTGATTTAATCATACACGAAAATTCTTGTTCATATTTAATTACTCAATAAAAATGTAATCACTCAACAAAAAGTCAGCGTTGAATAAATCAGAAAAAAACAACAAACAACGCGTATGTGTGTATACATTATTAAAACAAAATAGAAATACATTTTATAAATGATATAGTGTACATTAGGGTGGGACTTAAATCCGCTTTTTCGAATTTTTATTAGTAATATAATACTTAAAATATTCTTCTGTGTAAAATAAAAATATTTTTTTTTTGGAAAAAAAATTTAGGTCGATATCTCAGGCTTGCCTAATCCGGAACAATTTAAATATTGTCTAAATTTCATCTATTTTGATTGGAAAATTTTATTTATTTTTATTTAATTATGAATACACACATACGCGCTGTTTGTTGTTTTTTCTGATTTCTGAACAGAATAAAATCAATGGTATGAAAACGTCCAATGATTATAAATCAGTGACACAACAATTTGCACGTCGTTTGATTGATTTAAAATCATCAACAAATATGTATGTTGGAGTATATTCAGCGTTTGAACGCAAACACATATTTATTTTTTTGTTGATTAAATATAAACGTTTTGCAATCAGCACTTGCAGTTCTCTGATCGAAATGCAGTTTAGATTAGATTTCGAGCATAATGTAACAGCAGTCTTAATCAAACAGATTAAAATATGTCATAGTCGACTTGATTAGTGCTCGATTAAGTAGTAAATCCGACTATTACTGGATTAACTTTTCAGTGTAAATTGTCTATAACACTGGATTTTGGTAAAATTGTACTCAACATTATTAATTATATACGAAATAGATTTCGAAATCTAGTTTAACTGAATGAACATTTAAGTCATACATGTCGAACTTGTTGATACCAACTACAAGAATGATTTATTATATGCCCATTTACGTCACATTTATAAAACCCTATAAATCCTGAAATAACCCAATACCAACCTTTATTTTTTGTAAAAATAACGATATTGTTGTTGCCGTATATTCTTCCGTAACTGGATTGTAATGCATTTCAGTTACATATTTTTTGGTAATAAAATGTAGCAAAAATGGTGTTACAAATGTAAATATACCAGCAAAACCACATATGAAAACTGCCATTCCCGTACCACCTAATTTCATTCCCTGTTCAAGGAGAACAGGCTGTGCAGCTAAACCAGCCATACTAGTGGTCAAAGAAAACACTTTCACAGCCCTAATGCGTGGCGTTAACGAACCATAGTATATACGCTCCAAGGGTTTTTCTTCTATATTTTCTGTAGATTTGTCGGCATAATTTCTTCTTTGGATCAGATAGCCATTTAATAAAGCCTTTTGATTTTGTGACTGAAATGTTGATAAATATCGTGGGCTTACTGCAGATTTTTTATTGGTGTGAATTAATTTCACAGACTGTAATGTATTTCGTGAAATTTTATTAAATATTCCATTGGAACGCAATGTTGTACGTAAGGCTAACATCCCTACAAGAATACGACCGGTTATATGACCGGTCATTTGACTGGTAGTGTTGACGGAAATACCCGTCAATGCGTAGAACAAAGTTTCTATCAAGTTCTTAAAGAAAATATGAAAAACTTAACCGAAACTTTATTTTTTTTAACAACAAAAAATGCAATTTATATTAGTTGTTTCACTCTTGCATATATGCAAGAGTGAAATGACAGATATTTTATTTTGTTTATGTGTTAGTTTCAGTCATTAATTTCTTGTAGGGATATTTATTAATTTTATATTTAATTATTATTTATAAATCCCATTAAAATTGTATTATGTTTTTAGCCGAAATTTGTTAAATAATCACTTGAACTGTCAAAAAATATTCATTATGGCAATGGTTCCCAAACTGTCTCAAAATGACAGTCAATATTAGAAGTTGCCATATGTATTGTCACTGAATCAAGGAATTTTTGTATACACCAAAAAATAGCTACACCTTTAGAAAATCTATAGGTCTGCGGTATAATAAAGGCGTTTTACTATTAACTCTAGTTTTTTTTTTCTTAAAAATAATTTTAATATAATTTACTTGGTATAAATAGGACATCAATATATAAGAATAAAAATAAACACTTAAGGAAAAAACGGAATTTGCTTAGGTGACTTAAGTTTGGTATCGGTGTGAAACGATAATTAAAAATTTGTATTTCTAAAACAAAGCTAAATTCACTTATGCCGATTATGGTTTAGCCTTTGGGCTGCAGGTAAAAATTTGCAACAAATACTAGACTAGAGTTTAGTCGTAAAAATAAGTGAACCAAGTAAAATAAGACAAAAATCTTACAGCTGGTTTTATAACGTAAATATTTTTCTTAATGAGCTAGAACAGACCAGACTAATATATAAGCCGCACAATATTTGTTATTTTCAACACACACGAGAATGATTCATCTGGCATAAAATGTATACGTATACAAATAGCTTTGTGAGTGTTAGTGTTTTTTGTCTGCATTTAAAATTTAGCGTTTTTTTAAAATGTGCATGTATTGATTTTCTGCTGCTAATGCGGGGTAGGAGCTGGTTGAAACTTTACGCTACCAAAAACCATTTTCTCTACCCCGCTTGCCAAAAAGCTGGCATGTTATGCCAGCATAATTGTTCTCGTGTGTTCTAGCTCAATGGGACCAAGAATCACTATAAAGGATCTGCTGTCATGTTCGCCTCTGAGGGGGTTAAGGTTGCATTCTAATACAACACTGAAAGGGTGGCAACACTTAAATTGTACTAGAATGCAGCCTTACAGAAAACTGTAGAGGGGAATGGATGACAGGGGAGGGGGTGGCTCCCTGGAAAATGTTTGTTTTGATATATAAAAAAAAAAGGAAAAAATATGAAAAATGGAGAAAAGCTCCCGTTTTTTTTTTTAGGTATAAAAAGGATTTTTTAGGAAGAAATAGAGGTTCTTGGTTAACGGAGCGTGGTACAAGGAAGATCGTTTTTTTTTGTGCTGTGAAAAGGAAAGTGCTGTTTTAAATAAAAGAAAAAGAAATGTTATAATTTTAATAAAAAAAAGGACAACACAAAAACACCATCATAATTGGATTTTGTGCTATATAAGGAAAATTTTATAATTTTAATAAAAAATCAACATAAAATACCTTTTGGTTTTGTAAGAAAAACAAATGTTATAGTTTGATAAAAAAAAAAGGAACATCACAAAAACACCAACATGAATACATTTTGTTACAATTAAGAAAAAGATTATTGTAATTTCAATAAGAATAAAACAACACAAAAACACCAACATGAATACATTTTGTTACAATTAAGAAAAATATTGTAATTTGAATAAGAATAAAACAACACAAAAACACCAACATAAATACGTTTTGTAAAAAAAAAAAGGAATAATTAGTTCAACAATAAACCCAACACCATTTTATTAAAAACAATAGAAACAAACAACATCAATACCACAGCATTTATAAACAACAAACTACACACACAACACACGGTTCGAGGAGGATAAGCGACACAAAAAGGTAGCCGTCCACGGGAGTACCAACACCAGCCAACAGCAACCTCAAAAGGGAAAGGTCAGGTATTCTGATAGGGGTTTTCGGACCATTCGGACGATATTTTAGACCCGGAAGGAGAACGGACGTGACCCTCCCTCTGTAAAGAGTAAAAATATATATATTGCCCTTAGTAGGTATAGGGGTTAGGGCAACGGTCGGGTTGTTTGGTTTTTTTTTTTGTTTTACCAGTCCCTGTAGGTTGAGCTCAGTCCTATTAGGAATTAGGTATACCGCCTCAGTAGGCCGCAAAACAGCCCCAAGTTACCCTGAAAATCTGTCCGAAGGGGAGAATAGATCTATTTTAGGAATTATTTTAGTCGTAAGAATACATACCTTTAGGACGGAAAACGGACGGACAAACCCTGTGAGGAGTCCTTGGGCCGAAGTAACTGGCACAGGTCCCGAGGTGAATGTAGGTAGGGCCCGCAGGAAAAAGTGGGATTCGTGGTATTATTATTAATGTACCAAATTTATTTTTTTTATAGAAGCCATAATCTGATACTTTTCTTTTGACCGGAAGGAGGAAAGCACTTAGTAAATCACAAAGAACAAAATTAATGAAATCCAAACAGTACCAAAAATAAATAAGAATATTTTATATAAATGGAAATCTTTATTTATAATGTTTATTGAGATTATAGGAATGTGGAAATAGGTATTATTTTTTCTACAAGGTAAGTGAGTTAGAAAGAAGCCGTAGAGGATATCATTTTGGGGCAATGCTATTAAAATAAGGACCATAGCTTGCCATGGTTGAGGGAGGGCAGGTCCAGCAGCAAAAACCATCAATGCTGCCCGCCAAAGCGGTACATGCGGAGGGATAGAAACCTAGAATGAAGAAAAAAGCTCGTAAGTAAACACAAATGAAAAACAATGAGAATGCCTATAGTTACCCCCTTGTTAGTAGTGGAATACGTTATGTTTACAGTTTTTAAATTTTTTGCTCAAGTTAACTTGTGGCTATGTTGTTGGTGAACCCACGCGGTCTGCCGTCACTGGCCGGGCAACGCCAACTGACAGCGTTACCAACAACATATGCCACCGGGAGTTTTTTTTAATCTTCATGCCTAGCATAAAAGTGATGGCAACTCCCAGGGTTATACTTGACAAAATGGCGCCCGACAATGGGGGCCCGAAATTCGGGTACCTCGTGCATTAGTAGCTTTGTGAACTTTAATCCAGCAGAGTCATGTTCCTCAGCGTAAGTCACGGTGTTCGTGTCAGTCAAGGCAGGCACTTGTTTGCGACGTTGAGGGGATGGCTCCTGTTGGATAAAAGTCCAGAAAGGCTTGCTGTTAATTTTTATTCAAGGACATCTGTAAGCCATGATTACTGGGGAATAGAGATTCGTGAGTATCATAAGCTGCAGTGTTCTGGAAGAAAAATTAACATGCAAGAAACATTTCAGTTAATAAATTTTCAATAGCCCAAAGTTATAATACTTGCCAGATCACTTCTTTAGGGGCTGATAGGTCGTGATGTCATACTCTTTCCAAGGGTGGGCAGCACATGCGATCATCTCCGAGAGGGTGATTGGGTAAGGTTAACTACCAGTTTAATACAAAGCATTATCGTTGTTTTCTTCGTTTCTGAAAATAAAAATTTAAAAGAGCTTTTAGAAATTGTTTGCAAAAAGGAAAAAATGGGTTTTTTTTCTTTCGTTTTGGGTGGTTTATTCCAGGCATGTATTCAGTTTTGGCGGTGATATCCCTACGGTCTTTCGCTCACTACCGATTATATTATAAAGAAAAATTTTGGTTTCCGAGATTTTAAGTAAAGTTTTCAGTTTTTATTAAATTTATGAGTTTTTAATTTTTGGGTCTTAAATTTTCATTTTGTTTTTTTTTTGTAAGAGCAATTTTTTTTTTTGGTTAATAACGGTTGCAGAAAGGACATTTTGTTTTTTTTATTGCCGCATAGCGGAAAAAATTTTTTTTTGTGGTTTCATTTTGGGAAATATTGCAAGTCATATTTTTATTATTTTTTTTTATTTTATTTGATTGCAAAAATTAGTATTTGCAGTCAAATTAATTGATTGATTTTTGATTTTTCTTTTTTTTTTTAGCATTCAATATTATTTCTTGATTTTTTTTTATATAAATTTCTATTAGGTTTTATTATTTTTTTTTTTTTTTTGATTTATTTTTGATTTTTTTTAACATTCAATATTATTTCTTTTTTTTATATAATTTTTATTAGGTTTTATATTTTTTTTTAATTTTCACTAGTTTTATTTGGTGCAAAAGTTAATATTTGCAGTCAAATAAATTGATTTTTTTTATTCAATATTATTTCTTTATTTTGTCTTTATATAAATTTTTTATTAGGTTGTATTATTTTTTTTTATTTTTTTTTATTTTCATTAGTTTTATTTGGTGCAAAAGTTGATATTTGCAGACAAATAAATCGATTTATTTTTGATCTTTTTTTAGATTCAATATTATTTCTTTATTTTTTTTATATAATTTTTTATTAGGTTTTATATTTTTTTTTTAATTTTCATTAGTTTTATTTGGTGCAAAAGTTAATATTTGCAGTCAAATAAATTGATTTTTTTTATTCAATATTATTTCTTTATTTTGTCTTTATATAAATTTTTTTTTATTAGGTTGTATTTTTTTTTTTTATTTTCATTAGTTTTATTTGGTGCAAAAGTTGATATTTGCAGGCAAATAAATTGATTTATTTTTGATTTTTTTTTTAGATTCAATATTATTTCTTTTTTTTTTTATATTAATTTTTTTATTAGGTTTTATTATTTTATTTTGTATTACTTATTTTAAGTTTTTATTTTTTGGGTTTGCTTTTTATTTAGGGTTTATTATTGCTAGTGAAATTTTGTTTTTTTAGTAATTTGCTTGCATTTTTTTTTTAGTTAGGATTAGCAAGTTTGTTTTTGGAATTATTTTCGAGGTTTAGGTTATGGTGAGGACCAGAAGGCAAAGGATGAATAACACTTCTCCATCCTCTGAGGGGCCTGCTACAATGGACCCTAACGCTCAACAACCGGTTATTGTTAATCCAACTAGTCCGAATTCGGCTGAAATTGATAATCAGTACGGTATCAGTCATAGAGATGAAGTAGCAGATATGCGTGATGAATCAGTTGGTCCGCTAAGTACCATCGAATCGCCACCCTTTAGTAGTCTGACGGCACAAGGCATACGGCAGGATCTGAGAAGTAACCTACCAGGTGGCCCGCAGGGAAATCAACCAACCTCGTCTCGATTTGCGCCACCGATCGCTCAGCCCAATGTTCCCACAGCGGCCACAACGGGGCAGCAAATAGACATGGCAACAAGTTTGGCACAGGTGGAAATTATGCGTACTTTTGAAGAGCGGTTGCGCGTTTTGGTACCTCAATTAGTAGCAGACAGCTTACGGTCGCGCTCGGGGGCGTCGGAGAATGGTAATCAACCGTCCCAAGCACGATATGGCGGAATCGGAAGTCAGCCTACAGCTGCTATGCAGCAACCGGCAATAGCCTCGCAGCCACCACCGGTACCCGGTGCGCCAGCACCGCCCAGAGCGACACATCATTACCCGGAGCAACCGTGGGCACATAACCAAACGCCACAACAACAGCCGTACAACGACAATGAGCGATACCAGCCATATACAGGGAACCAACCAAGTTATCCAACACCAACTCCACGGCATCAGCGGCCGTTCGCAGACCACAGGCCACGAGTGGAGAAATGGAACGTGAAATTTGATGGTACCAGTAAGTCAATGCCGGTTGCTGATTTTGTGTTTCGCGTGGAAACCATGCAGAGGGATTATGACTGCCCAGAGGAGGAATTATTGGCAAGTTTTCATAATCTTCTCGAAGGAGAGGCGTTAAATTGGTATTGGTCTCAGCGGCAACATACGCAAATCTCCCAGTGGCTGGATTTGCGCGACTTGATGATCCGACGCTTTAGACGCTTTGAAAGTGACTTTGAGGTGACTCGTCAGATTATGGATAGACGCCAGCTTCCTCAAGAGCCGTTTGAAGATTTCTGTAATGAAGTTCTAAAGCTATACAACCAGCAAACTAGGAAAATTTCCGAGGGTGACCTGGTGGAAATGATGAAGTCGAATCTTCGTCCGGCTATGGCGCAGCTGGTGTTTCCTATCCGTATGTTTGGTCTAAGTCACTTTCGGATTGAGTGCAGAAAGGCGGAAACATTGCTCAAGAATCAGCGGCAGGCGTTCGGACATCGTCAATTTGGCCCACGGGTAAATGAAATAGACTATGAAGGCCCAATCCAGCCTACTGTGGAGATAAACGCCATCAATACCGCCAACACCACTAGGTATATATGCTGGAATTGCCGCCAAAGAGGCCACAGTTTCATGGAATGCCCGGCTCCAAGTCGCCGGTTGTTTTGCTACAGGTGTGGTTTGGAAAACACTACGTGCCCTGAATGTCCACGCTGTGCGGAAAACAGGAGGTCGGACACGTTCAGAACTGGGGAGACGCGCCCGAGGCCAGGAGCCCAGTGAAGCGGCAGGTCCAGAGTAGTAGTCTGCTGGAGGATGTAAAAGAGGAGAATGTAGTTAGGATTCTTATGAATAATAAAGTTAGGATAAGTGAAAAGGCCGGAGAGTTAAAAGTTAGGGAAATTAAACCGTTGCATGTTAGAATAAGGGAATATGAAAAGGCTAGGAAAAGGATTTTTGGAAAGACTCGAATTGAAAAAGCTCGGGAGAGGTTTAAAAAGCGAAGAGAACTTAGGCGTGAGATCGCGAATATCTCGTTATACGAGGGCGATGATACCCGGTTGTATACCCGTATCTCTATCAATGGAGTAGAGATCGAGGGTCTTCTGGATAGTGGGGCGACGGTGTCGGTTCTCGGGAAAGGATGCGAGGACGTTATAACAAAAGCAGGTGTCAAAGTTCATAGGTTTTGTTCGACGGTTCGCACGGCAGACGGTAGGCCTCATAAAATTCAGGGTAGGTTCAGAGCCAAAATAAAATTCAACCGTATGGAACGTGAAATCACGTTCTATATGGTTCCGACCTTGAAGAGGGCGTTATTCCTGGGCGTGGATTTTATGAAAGCGTTCCGACTTATCGTTAACGTGGATAGCTTGACTACAAATGATATGCTTTGGAGCGAAGAGATGGGCGAAAATCCATCAAATCCTGCAATGCATGTCCTTTGTGATCAAGATAGAAAGCAGTTAGAGGCAGCCATAGCTGAGTATCCTTCTTTCGTGGAAAAAGGGCTTGGGAAAACATTTATGGAGACACACACAATCGATACGCGAGACGCAGAGCCCGTAAAACAGCGACATTACCCGGTTTCGCCGGCAGTTCAAAAACTCATGTATGCGGAATTGGATAGGATGCTTGCTATGGGTGTAATTGAGCCTAGTCAAAGCCCCTGGAATAACCCAGTGACGTTGGTGCGCAAGGGAACCAAAAACAGGCTTTGTTTGGACGCACGGAAGCTCAATGCACTCACAGTCAAGGATGCCTATCCTCTGCCGCATATTGAGGGTTTGCTCAGCCGATTGGGTGACACGCACTTTATATCCAGTGTGGACCTGAAAGATGCTTTCTGGCAAATCCCATTGGATATGGAGAGCCGTGAAAAAACTGCTTTTACGGTGCCAGGGCGGCCACTTTACCATTTCACGGTCATGCCTTTTGGTCTGTGCAATGCAGCCCAAAGGTTATGCCGGTTAATGGACAAAGTGATCCCCTCAGAGCTGCGAGATCGAGTGTTTGTGTACCTGGATGATCTTCTCATAGTTACTCCAGACTTCCACACACACATACATATACTCCGGCGGGTGGCCGAACTGCTTTCTAATGCCGGGTTAACGATAAATGTCGACAAGTCAAAATTTTGCTTCAAGGAACTTCGGTATCTAGGATATATAGTAGGGGAAGGGAAATTAAAACCGGATCCCGACAAAATTTCCTCGATACTGGAGTTCTCGTATCCGAAAACGACCAGGCAGGTACGCGGGTTTATGGGCACTACCGGCTGGTATAGGCGGTTTATAAAAGATTACGCGACGATTGCTACTCCGATTTTTGACACCCTGCGGAAAGGGAAAACGTTTTCGTTTACGGATGAAGCGAAAATAGCATTTAATAAACTTAAAAAAGCACTCACCTGTAGTCCCGTGTTGCGTCATCCGGATTTCGCGAAACCTTTCTACGTGCAATGCGATGCGTCGGACGTAGGCATCGGCGCAGTTTTATTTCAGAAAGATGAAATCGAAGGGGAGCATCCAATTGCGTTTGCATCGCAGAAGTTATCGCCAGCGCAACGAAATTACTCGGTGACAGAGCGTGAGTGTCTGGCCGTAGTGATGGCAATAAAGAAATTCAGACCATATATTGAGCTCATGCCATTCACAGTTATCACCGATCACTCCAGCCTGAAATGGCTTATGTCAAATAAAGAGCTCAGCGGTCGGCTAGCACGATGGAGCCTCCTTCTGCAATCCTATTCGTTTGATATAGAACATCGTCAAGGGAGCAAGAATGTGGTGCCAGACACTCTGTCGCGATACAACATGGAAGAAATAGTCGCCGTGGTAAACGATCTCATTGATCTGGAATCACCAGAGTTTAAAAGCAGCGCGTACTTGGAACTCATCACTAGTATAGAGGAAAATAAAGAAAAATTACCAGATTTACAAATAAAAGACAATATGATTTATAAACGTACCTTGAATTATACTGGTGATGAGATCAGGGACGATTTTGCATGGAAGCTCTGGGTTCCAGCCAGTTTGACGGAAAATTTAATAGCCAAAGCTCATCAGCCTCCAATTGCCAGTCATGGCGGGTTCCATAAGACTCTCAAACGTTTAAGAGAATATTTTTATTGGCCACATATGACCATTCAGGTGCGAGAGTTTGTAAGAAATTGCGAGATTTGTAAGGAAAGCAAGCCAACCAATCAAGTGTTGAGGCCACCGATGGGAGGGGAAACGGTCCAGATAGTTCGGCCGTTCCAAAAGATTTACGTGGACTTTTTGGGCCCATATGTCCGATCAAAGGCCGGCAATACGTTTATTTTTATAGTTTTGGATCACTTCTCCAAATTCGTTTTACTAAAAGCAATGGCTAAAGCCACTGCTAAAAATGTGATTCGCTTTCTAGTATCAGAAGTTTTTCACAAATTCGGCGTGCCTGAAATTGTGGTGTCTGACAACGGGAGCCAATTTGTGTCGAAAGAATTTGAAGAAATGGTAAAATCGTTTGGTATTTATCATATGCGCACGGCAGTTTATTCGCCGCAGTCGAACGCGTCGGAAAGGGTCAATCAGTCGATTTTAGCAGGCATTAGATCGTATCTAAAAGGAGACCAGAGAGACTGGGATATCCATCTCTCAGAAATCGAGTGTGCTCTTAGGTCTTCGGTGCATTCTTCGACTGGGGTGACCCCTTATTTCGCATTATTTGGTTCAAATATGATCACGCATGGAAGCGTTTATAAACTTGCAAGGAAACTCGAATTGCTGGAAGATACTGAGGTTAGTGTTCTACCGAAACCGCAGAAAAACGACGTGATACGTGAAAAAATTCGGGAAAATCTGAGCCAAAGCTACGCTCTGCGTGCGAAGGAATACAACAAGCGCGCGCGTCAGGTAAAGTTTCGAGCCGGACAAGAAGTTTTTCGTCGTAATTCTAACCTCAGTGATTCCAGCAAATTGTACAACGCGAAAATGGGCAAGAAGTTTTTAAAATGTAGAGTCGTTCGTCCGATCGGAAAGTGCTACTACGAACTGGAAGACCTGCAGGGGAAAATAATCGGGGTTTACCACGCCAAAGATATGAAACAGTAAATTCATTCGTTTCTTTGATCTAAATTGAGATTTTTCCGTTTTGGCTTTTTGTAAACCCGTTTATAGTCTTTATTTCTAAATTCCTGATTTCTAACGTAAGGGTTAAGTTTTTCCAAGTTTTTACATTATACTCCCTGTAGTCACTTCCTACGACACTTAAGGAAAAGTCCAACGGATTGTTTTTCTTGTTATTTCGATATATATATATATATATATATATATATATATATATATATATATATATATATATATCGATATATATATATATATATATATATATATCGATATATATATATATATATATATTTGTTTTTTTTTGGGTTTTTGGTATTTACTCTTTTAGGCCATAGAGTTAGGTAGAAAATGAATTTTTAAGTAGAGAATGAAGTTTAGGCTATAAATAATAAGTAGAATAGTTTAGTTTTAGAAAATAAAATAAATCTTTATTGAAGTTAAATAGGTAGTAACCAGGCTATGATATACTTATAAGCGATAGGAATTAAAAATAAATACCTGAATTTGATATACGATAGGGGTCTTTACAGCTGAATATTTATTTCAATACGTTGTTGAGGCTGATTCGAATTTGTTTTGGGTTTTTTTTCTTAAAAGGAAAAGGTAAATAATCGTTCTTTTTGGGAACTGGATGCACGAACCGTCAGACGGCTGGAGATTTTTCTAATTGGGTGGTTGGTTCAGCAGTTAACGGCTAGAGTAAACTTGAATTTCTTCAATGAGCAGACCTTTGTTTTGGTCGACCAGTTGCCACCGTTTTTAGCACGCTACATTTGTAGTCTAGCATGAGTGCTATTGCAGCGGGGACCGTCCCAGGGTAGCTATGACATTAGGCGACATGGACCCCGTTAGTCTGCTAGCACTGCATGGCAAGCTAAACCCGGACCTTACGGCAGGCCAAACCAAGGCTAAAGGATATAGGAAGCTAATAATTTCGGATTTAAGCAGCTCATTGCAGAAGTAAGTTGAAATCTGCCGACCAAATCGAAAAATGAGTGAAGGGTCCATCACGTCGGTGTTCGTCATCCGATTTAAAATTCAGATAAAAAAAAAAAGAGAAAAAAAAAAAAACGATAATCAGGTTGTTTAAATAAAATTCAAAGTTTCGTTTAGCCTCGCAACAGTTTGAATAGGGAATTCGGATACTAATTTTAAGTGTAGTGAGTAAACAACTGAATACATACAGTGAATAAATACTGGTAATTTGAATAAAATAAATATACGACAGCTTACCTAGACAATATTGGGTCGTTGGGTTTACATAGGGCAGTAAGGAAATTGTTGATCTTCTAACAGATGTCAGTGAGGCGTTTGTTTAGCTTAGCTGGAGGGAAAAAAAAAGAGAAAGGCAAGATTAGTAAACAGGTGGCAGTGAAGTAGCGGCATCAACATTAACTTCGGCAACATTAACGAAACGTTGATATCGCATTTCTAGTGAGAATTATAGAATTCATAGAGGGAAAAAAGGTGGCATTGATGCAACTAACTACAAGAACATCAGCAACAACTATTACTACTGCTAATATTATCACACCAGTGCCACAGAAACAACAACATTCAATGCTACCAATGTCTATGGGTGGCAGCGGTGATCTACCACAGCCACAATCATGTTCGAGCATGGCTGGAGATCCTATGTCGCAGCAGCAACAACCACCACCAATACAGCCCCGTTATCTTTCGGCGCCAGCTGCTGCTGTTTATGCTGCAATATCATCTAAAAATGGACATGGTGGTCCAAATAATTTTGCAACCATACGTACTACAAGTATAGTCACTAAGCAGCAGAAACAACCAATTCATATAGTGACAAATAAAACGACTATATCATCCCAGCCGCAGCAGCATCAGGTCGTAAACCAATTAGTCACCAATTCTGACAACTCATCCAAAATGTTTGCTAATCCCAAATTAAATACACAAAAAAATGCCACAAGTCAGTTTATTGCAAACTTCTAAGAAATCTCTCAACACCACTACCTCTACTGGAATAATCAATGAATCTGTATCAGTTTGGAAAAAATGCAAATGAAATAAAAGTCAGCGACTTGAATAGTGAAGTTTCGTTAATAAAAAAACACAAATTTTCTTCGGAAAAATCCAAAGAAACATCTTTATTAAAAAATTTAAATGCTACTGAAGTTTTAAAAGCGGAGTCCTGTTCTCTTTTAAAATCTAGCAAAGCTTTAAATAAAACATTGGGAAAAGTAACTGATATTAATAAAAAATCAGAAAAAAAATTTGTCATAGATTGTGATGAAGAAAAACAGAAATCTTTACTAAAATTAAGGAATATAAAATCAAATGATTTACCTCAATCTCAACAAGCAAGTCCGCGCACACAACGTTCTAAATCTTGTAATACGTTATTGAAAACACACGCGGCTAGCATTACTAATATGAATGAAAGGAGATTTTCTGAGCCCTCGAAAACAGTACAATTGAACAATCTAAAAACTTTGGATTTTAAGAAATCCCACAAACAAGATAAACAAGAAATAGATTCTTTGAAATCAGAAGAACTAGATACTTTATTAGAAGAATATGAAAATGAAGATTATTTGGAATGTTCGGGACAAACACAAATAACAGAAAGATCTGAGAATCTAGAAATTCATTCAGAACGGGAAAAGGAAAAAGAAATAATAGAAGCAGCAAATCTGAAAAAAAAATCGGAAACCAACAATCAAGAATTTAATCACTTGTCAGAAAATACTGATGATAATAATATAAACGAAATTATTAATGAAGAAAAATCTTCACAAGCAACAGATTCTGATAATGATGATGTTACCATTTTATCTATGGAAGAAGAAGAAATTATACCAATTGAAATTGACGATGATGATGATGATGAGGAACAGGCAATGTCAGAAAACAACAACAGTCTATCATCAAAAGAAAAACTTAATGAGTCTTTATTATGTGATGAACAAGTTTTAGTTAGTTCTTCTTCATTCATTTCAAATCATTCTTTGGATCAAATTTCTGCTAATTCTACAACTTTAAAATCACCAAGATTAGAAACTAATTCTAGTCCTTTGCTTAAGAAAACGCTAATGGAACAAAAAATCATTGATTCCAAAAGAAGGGTGTATATCTGCTTCCTCTTCTAATGGCTATCCTTCGGTATTGGAAATGTTAGCAAATTTTAATATGTTAAATTGGAAAGAAAGAATTGGTTCGGCTCGTGGAACTAATTTAAAGTTTCAACTTAATGAATTTAATCTTTTACAAGTTTATGAGATGGGTCCAATTCAAGATCGGCATATTCACACAGCCTATGAGAAACCAATATATGAAAGGGAATCATCCGTTGTTCCATCGTGGAACAATAAACCTCCCATTTTTTTTTATATGTGCCGGAGATGTAACGTGCAAGGACCGGCAGTCGATTTTTTTAGCTCCGGAATTTTGTTCATTATCATGGTTGAAGCGTGACTGCCGTAAACGTCGAGATGATAATGCCTGCATCTTACGTAAACGTCAACGTGTTGTTCCCCACCAAAATGCGAATAATACAAATCAACCTCCTCCGTTAACATGTATTTCACCGCCTAAATTTCGTTGGTCTAACTATTTGAAAAGTCAATTCAATGCTGTAGCAGCTCCTATATTTTTTATTTTTTTAAATACCTTACCCACGGGACCCAACAACTTTACAGCGGGTGTGAAATTGGAGGCTATTGATCCGGGAAATTGTTCCTTTTTCTGCGTTTGTACAGTCATTGAAACCGTTGGTGTATCGTTTACATTAGCAAAGTTGAAAATCTGAAATAGTAATTGTATTTAATCGTATTAACTGGAATTCTTATAGGGTTTTTTTTTAAATAAATCACCTATCGATTGTGATCGATTTCCAGGAAGGGTGGTTCAGGTATTTTGCCGGGGAATCCTTTAAACGATTGGAGATTTTCAGTCAGTAAATTTTACATTTGCAGGTTTGGATTTTTCCTTGACGGATCCAACTGCACCTGACTGAAAGTTGAATTCTGCCGGACTTACACGCCCTTCTTGCCTTTCGAAAACTATAAATCATTTTGTGGTTTTCATCCAATTTTAATTGCACTATACGCTCTGCTGCAGTCATTTTTTTTTTTTTTGGATAATCCAAACGTATAACAGCACAGAAGACTTGGTAAATCGGAATTATTGTCATGTTGCACACCGCGTGTTTTGCACACTACTTTTTGATTTTACGGCGTCAGTTGTGTGGCGGCCGTGCAAGATTTCTTCTTATGGAAGAAAAAGAACATGTCAGCCAATAAGTGCTGCCAAGTTGGAGTTTGGTATGGGAAGTTGTCGACTAGGGGTCAAAAAAAGAGAATTGTTGCCAACTACACGCGGAAAATAATCTCAGGAAAAAAATTGTTTAAATTTGTAGAAGGGATAAGAGTCTTAGTTCCCCCCCATCCTTTATACAGGGTCGTAGTGCAGGATGGGCGGGTTTGTCATGTTCGCCTCTGAGGGGGTTAAGGTTGCATTCTAATACAACACTGAAAGGGTGGCAACACTTAAATTGTACTAGAATGCAGCCTTACAGAAAACTGTAGAGGGGAATGGATGACAGGGGAGGGGGTGGCTCCCTGGAAAATGTTTGTTTTGATATATAAAAAAAAAGGAAAAAATATGAAAAATGGAGAAAAGCTCCCGTTTTTTTTTTAGGTATAAAAAGGATTTTTTAGGAAGAAATAGAGGTTCTTGGTTAACGGAGCGTGGTACAAGGAAGATCGTTTTTTTTTGTGCTGTGAAAAGGAAAGTGCTGTTTTAAATAAAAGAAAAAGAAATGTTATAATTTTAATAAAAAAAAAGGACAACACAAAAACACCATCATAATTGGATTTTGTGCTATATAAGGAAAATTTTATAATTTTAATAAAAAATCAACATAAAATACCTTTTGGTTTTGTAAGAAAAACAAATGTTATAGTTTGATAAAAAAAAAAGGAACATCACAAAAACACCAACATGAATACATTTTGTTACAATTAAGAAAAAGATTATTGTAATTTCAATAAGAATAAAACAACACAAAAACACCAACATGAATACATTTTGTTACAATTAAGAAAAATATTGTAATTTGAATAAGAATAAAACAACACAAAAACACCAACATAAATACGTTTTGTAAAAAAAAAAAGGAATAATTAGTTCAACAATAAACCCAACACCATTTTATTAAAAACAATAGAAACAAACAACATCAATACCACAGCATTTATAAACAACAAACTACACACACAACACACGGTTCGAGGAGGATAAGCGACACAAAAAGGTAGCCGTCCACGGGAGTACCAACACCAGCCAACAGCAACCTCAAAAGGGAAAGGTCAGGTATTCTGATAGGGGTTTTCGGACCATTCGGACGATATTTTAGACCCGGAAGGAGAACGGACGTGACCCTCCCTCTGTAAAGAGTAAAAATATATATATTGCCCTTAGTAGGTATAGGGGTTAGGGCAACGGTCGGGTTGTTTGGTTTTTTTTTTGTTTTACCAGTCCCTGTAGGTTGAGCTCAGTCCTATTAGGAATTAGGTATACCGCCTCAGTAGGCCGCAAAACACCCCCAAGTTACCCTGAAAATCTGTCCGAAGGGGAGAATAGATCTATTTTAGGAATTATTTTAGTCGTAAGAATACATACCTTTAGGACGGAAAACGGACGGACAAACCCTGTGAGGAGTCCTTGGGCCGAAGTAACTGGCACAGGTCCCGAGGTGAATGTAGGTAGGGCCCGCAGGAAAAAGTGGGATTCGTGGTATTATTATTAATGTACCAAATTTATTTTTTTTATAGAAGCCATAATCTGATACTTTTCTTTTGACCGGAAGGAGGAAAGCACTTAGTAAATCACAAAGAACAAAATTAATGAAATCCAAACAGTACCAAAAATAAATAAGAATATTTTATATAAATGGAAATCTTTATTTATAATGTTTATTGAGATTATAGGAATGTGGAAATAGGTATTATTTTTTCTACAAGGTAAGTGAGTTAGAAAGAAGCCGTAGAGGATATCATTTTGGGGCAATGCTATTAAAATAAGGACCATAGCTTGCCATGGTTGAGGGAGGGCAGGTCCAGCAGCAAAAACCATCAATGCTGCCCGCCAAAGCGGTACATGCGGAGGGATAGAAACCTAGAATGAAGAAAAAAGCTCGTAAGTAAACACAAATGAAAAACAATGAGAATGCCTATAGTTACCCCCTTGTTAGTAGTGGAATACGTTATGTTTACAGTTTTTAAATTTTTTGCTCAAGTTAACTTGTGGCTATGTTGTTGGTGAACCCACGCGGTCTGCCGTCACTGGCCGGGCAACGCCAACTGACAGCGTTACCAACAACATATGCCACCGGGAGTTTTTTTTTAATCTTCATGCCTAGCATAAAAGTGATGGCAACTCCCAGGGTTAAACCTGACACTGCACAAGATAAATACTGTGAAATAAAAATGATAAGTTTTTGTATCACTTCATTTCAACATAATTTGAGAACTGACCCTGGTCATTAACTGCAAAACACGATTTGTACAATAAAAATTAAAGTAAAAGTATAAACCATCAAAAGAAACTATGTAATACGACTATGTAATTAGAGTATTAAAAAAACCGGCCTTTTAAAAAAACCGGTTTCGGTTTTTGCAGAAAAAAAACCGGCTTATACAATTTGTTAATTGTTTTTATTAGAAAAAAACAGAAATTTAATATATGAAGTAAAAAAATAAAAAAAATACATTCTTTGAAAATATATATATTTATCTATTCATTTGAATTTATTTATTTTGTTGTATTTCATTTCAACAAAAAAATAACTTAAAACCAATACTTTTTAATATAATATCTTAAAAATTAATATTATAAAACTATATTAATATCATGAAAATAGATCAATAAGTTTGTAAATTGGTAAAATTAGGAACGTTAGTAATTTTAACGTTTAAAATGTTTGGCATTAAATAAGTTTTTTTAATATTACATTTTAAATATGTAAAAAGAAAATATATTTTTCACTTCTAAAATAATATTTTAGAAATAATATGCAATTTAAGTGTTTCGTTTTAAGACGATTTTTTTGTTTGCTTTTGATAAAGCTAGAAGTGGAAAATATTCTTTCACTAATAGTAGATGATGGACAAATAGTCACAAGACAATTATATAAATTTTCCAACACATTTTATCAAGATATATGAAATCATATAATGAAGAATGATTTTGTACAGTCTCTTTTTTAGGATTTTGAATACTGTTTATTGTGTTATTTAGATCAGAAATTAAACTATTTGAATTTGGAATATCCAAAGTTAAGTCTTCATCGGAATCTATCAGACTTACATCTAAATCTTCATAACCAAACCAACGAAGTGTTCGGAAAAAATAAAAGAGACCAAGTAAACCAGTTGGTGATGTAATTAAAAAAACCGGTTAACCAAACAAAAAAGACCGGTTTTCGGTTTTCTTCGAATTTACAAAATATTCGAAACCGATCGGCTTAAAAAAAAGAAACCGGTTGACCGGTTTCGGTTTTTGAATACTCTATATGTAATGTACAAAAAATAAATTTAAAGAATTTTTATGATTTTCCACCAAATGCATAGAAATTAAGTTGATTCTTGTAAGGAAAATTTGTTGTTGTTAATTTGATTTATAGTGTGTTATACAAATTAACATGTCTGTGCATATGACAAGAAGTGTTCCTGCGTAATTTCACTGCAAACAAAAATTTGTCTATTAGTGTTATATATCTAAAATTCAAATAAGTGGCAACATATTTTTTACTTGTGTTAATTATTCAATGGTCCTCAAACTGGTTTGCTTATATTTTTTGCATGTGTGCCATCAACAGCTGGGCAAGTGTATTTTGTGAATTTGTTTTAAAAAGGTTGTTTGTTATTAATAAAATGTGCACAGATTTAAAAATTAATCTAGAATTTAGGTATTTATCACTTTAAAATAAACACACACAATTTTTTACATTAACTTTCCCCTTTTAATTAGTTCTGGGTCTGAATTGCTATTTGGTGGCATTAAGAAACGTGAAGTCAGTCTGCCTTTATCCGAAAAATGTAATTTTTAATACACAATGTTATTTTAAAATCATTTTAAATTTATATTTTCATTGCAGGGAACATAAAAAAATTACTTAAATGGATGCATGATAATATACTTACCGAAAGACCAGAATTATTTATACAAGGAGATACAGTGTAAGTAGTTTTAATGGAATCGAATGGTTATGATTGCATTTGACGTACAGGACAATACTGGGAAGATTTAGCTAAGGTTGGGTTTAGGGACAACTCTTCTATCTCGATCGAGTCGATTTTTATACCAGGAAGAGAATACCGTGGTAAATTCCAACATTAATTAATGTCTATATATAAAATAATAACGTGACTGACTGACTCCACTCATTCAACATCGCCCAGCCCAAACCGCAGGAGCTAGGAGGCTGAAATTTGGTATGTAGGTTAACCCTCCGGCGTAGACGTCCGCTAATACGGGTTTTTGGAAATTCCTTCGGAGAGGCGCAAATTGGGGGTAAAACTCCCCTTTCACGACCTGCCGAAACCCCTTTAGCTAAAAACATAAAATTTGAAATATACCTTCCTGGGAGTGCTAACTCCTTGATAAGGTACATTTTATAATTTTGGCCAGTGACGTAAAAATGGGGGTTTAAAGGGCGAAAAGTCTCCCCATTTACGGCCTGCCCAAACCATTGGACCTAGGAAGTTGAAATTTTGTATGCAGACTCTTTCTTCAGTGTAGATACCAGCTAAGGCGTGAGTTTCGAAAAATCCAACGGGGAGGGGCAGAAAAGGGTGAAATTCTCCTCCACGACAGCCTTCCCAAACCGTTGAACCTAGGAAGTAAAAATTTTGTATGCAGACTCCTTCTCCAGTGTAGATACCAGCTTAAACGTGAGTTTTGAAAAATTTAACGTGGAGGGGCAGAAAAGGGTGAAATTCTCTTCCACGACGGCCTTCCCAAACCGTTGGACAGGGGAAGTTGATATTTGGTATGCAGGCTCCTTCTCCAGTTTAGATAACAGATAAGACGTGAATTTAAAAAAATCAACCGGGAAGGGGCGGAAAAGGGTGAAATATTCCCCGTCGACGGACTGCCAAAACAGTTACAGCTGGAAGGTCGAAATTGTGTATAATGGTTCCACCTGAGGTGTAGACGTCCACCCAGATAGGATTTTTGTAAATTCCTACGGGGAGGGACAAAAAGGGGGAAAATCTCCCCTTAAAGGCCTGCCCATACCGAAATAGCAAGATATCTGAAATTTTAAATATGTTTTATCTGGAGTATGGACTAACTCACTGATAAGCTACATTTTAGAATTTAACCCAGGGACGTGGTTAAAATGGGGTTTAAAAGGACGCTGGACCTAGGGAGTTGAAATTTGTTATGCAGGCTCCTTCTCGAGTGTAGATTACAGCTAAGATGTCAATTTTGGAAAGTCCAACGGGAAGGGCAAAAAAGGAAAAAATTTTCCCCTTTGACGACTTGCCAAAACCCATAAAGCTGGGAAGTTAAAATATAGTATATAGGTTCCCACTCCAGTTGGCTTTCGAAAATTCCCCCTGGGAGGTGCAATAAGGGGAAAAGTCTCCCCCGAACAGGACGTGGATAAAATGTGGTTTAAAAGGACGAAATGTCTCCCCTTTAAATGCTTGGCAAATCCGCTGGACCTAGGGAGTTGAAATTTAGTATGCAGGCTCCTTCTCGAGTGTTGATTACAGCTAAGATGTCAATTTTGGAAAATCCAACGGGAAGGGCAAAAAATGAGAAAAATCTCCCCTTTGACGACTTGCCAAAACCCCTAAAGCTGGGAAGTTAAAATATAGTATATAGGTTTCCACTCCAGGTTCCCCCTGCGGCGTAGATATTCGCTAATACGAGGTTCTTGGAAATTTCTTCTGGGAAGAGCAAAACGGAAACAAAACCCCTTTAGCTAGAAACCTGAAATTTGGAATATGCTTTCTTGCAGTATGTGCTAAGTGATCGATGAAGTCTCCCCCTTAACAGCCTGCACAAACCGTTGGAACTAGGAAATTGAAATTTAGTATGTAGATAACAGTGAAGATGTAATTTTTGGAAAATTCACCCTTGACATCCTGCCAAAAACCGCTGGAGCTGGAAAGTTAAAATTTTATGCATAGGTTCCTCCTCCGTTGTAGACATTCACCTAGGTCGGATTTTCGGAAATGTTACGTGGACTCCGGGTAATTATCTGGGAATTCCGTATTTTCCCGGGCGTTAGCCCGGGCAATTCCTGGCAACAACGTAGCGGGCTTTGCTCGCTAGTTTTTCATGAATTTCAACAAGATAGGCCATATGTTAGCTTAGTTAATTAACTCTCAGGATGTAGCAAAACGTTTTAAATAAAATAAATAAGTTCAGAACTTTGATCCTATTAGTTTTCCCAAATTATTTTGATATTTTTGGGCTCATAAAAGGTGTCAATCCGAGGGGAGGTCTTAAAGTAAACTTCTAATTCTAAATCAACTAAAAAATATCCTAAAATCTGCTAAATTTGTTAAACAATAGGTTTTCGCGATAGATAAATATTTTTGGCAACTTTTTAAAATACACGTGGGTATTACAATTGTTTTTGAAAAAACTACAAAAGTTAAATTTTCTTTGGAAACCGCTAAATCGAGCATAAAACTCGTCATCAAAAAATTTAAATTGTTGTTTTTACGTCTTTTCGCGCAAAGGGCTTTTCTCAAAACAGCTTTTCTCAAAACAGCCTAAAAACCTTGGTTGGCAATGACTTAATATGCAGCAATTTCCCAACGCTGGGTTTAATACTGAAGTGTTGACATTAGCTATTTAACAAACAAATGCCAAAAACATTGTACAAAACAACAAACTATTTTTGGATTAACTTATTAGGTCTGTACGAGGTAATTTTGGGTAAAGTCTGGTAAAATGAGAGTAAGCAAAAAATTCTCTCACAAAACCATAAAAATGCCCAAAATACTGCGAACGCACAAAACCACATTTCATACCCAAAAATAAACGTCAAATTTATTCATATTATAAAACAGCGTAATTAATAAATATATTTGAAATTGCAAATATATATTTACATTTTCAAATGTATTTTTCATTATTAAGAAGGAAAAGTTGTTTATAGTAAACTTTTATTTAACTTTATTTTTTTCAAAAATGCAAAACAATTAATTTATTAGCAACAGCTGATGATTTGACAATTTTACCATTTTACCCAAACAAAAAGTACGGGTAAGTTCTGGTAAAAAGAGAAACACAATAAGTCTCTCATGAACGCTCTCATTTACCCAATTTTTGTTACAAGAAACGCTTTCTGGTAAGATTGGGTTCCCGCGGGCACCCGCGGTAACGTACCTGGAACACACCTATTGTTAACTCAAAGACTTATAACGTGACCAATGTTTTTGATTGAAATTAGCGATCCGGTAGAACAGGGCTAACTTTAACTTAACCATTGAACAAAAGTAAATGTCAACAAAACAAAATTAAATCCTCAAAAGTATTAATTAAAAATTGAAAAAAAAAATTGTAATTAAAATTTGCCGATTTTTAGCAAAATATGCACTAAGAAATCAGTGGTATTTTATTGAAAATTTTGTGAATTTTAAAACCTTAAAAAATTTATGATAATCGATAGTTATGAATTTTAAAGAAAATTATATTAAAAAATCTTTTTTTTTATTTTCTATTTAGACGACCTGGTATTTTGGTTCTAATCAATGATACCGATTGGGAATTACTGGTAAGTACATTATAGAATTATAATAAAAATTTGAAATAATTGGTGGCAGTCAGTAGATAACCTGATACTAATGCCGGTATAATTACTGAATCTACTAAACGATGTTCTTTTTGTTTTCAAAGGTGCGAACTGGCTAAATAAAACCTAAACTGAATTCAGGTTTTAAATTTCCTTGAAATTTAACAATATTTTCAAATATTTTTCAAAACAATTTTAAACCCTTTTCTCAATTTGTATTTAGTTTAGAATTTATTTAGCCAACTCACACAGGTTCTAAATAATAATTATTCTGCAATTTACATTGAATTTTTTCTTTTAAATTATATTTATTCTTTAACCGATAACAACAACAAATGTATTACTATATGTTTAAGGCTGAAAACACACCGGATCAAACAAAACGTTTTTGATTCGATAGTCAAAAAAACGTTTTTTATTTGAACGCGAAACAGAATATAACAAAACATAACGTTTTGTTTTCTTGCTTCGTTTGGTGTGCGTTAAAATAAAACAAAATGGAATTTACGACTTGCTTTTAGTGTTGTTCAACATGTGGTCGGACTCAGACGATGAAATTGTACCAATCTTACTTACATTGTTTGAAGTAATTGAGGAAAAGGATACAAATAGCAGAGAGTTTTGGGTGCATCCATATAATCTTAAACGAAATGTTTTGTAAAAAACAACAGGTCAGCTATCGGCAACGAAACATGTTTTTCTGTTTTGCTTTTGTTTTTATGTTTCGTTTCGTTTGGTGTGCGTTGCGCCATTAGAATGTAAGCAATTATCGTCAACGACGCTGACTCGAAACAGTTTTGTTTCATTCAGTGTGTGTTGCTTGTATACAAAAGCATGTATTTTCGACAACCATCACCGAAACACTTCAAAACAAAAACGTGTGTTTTGTTTCGTTTTCTTTGGTGTGTGTTGTCTCATAGGAAGCAGTGTTCTCTTGTTTCATGAAACAAAAAAACGCGTTTTGCTTTATCCGGTGTGTTTTCAGCCTAAAAGTTACATACCAAAATATGCTTGCGCTATCTGAGCGCTTTGTGAGCAGGTCGTTTAGTGCATAGTTGCAAAATTGTTGTGGAACCGTTGTATAATAAACTCTATCTGCTGACTGTGACCATTATTTTTATGTTTGTGCTACAACGTTGACTAACAGCAAACAAAATTTTAGTTTAAAATTAAAAAAAAAATACAATTTTACCGTTAATAAGGGTACTCACAATAGTGTTTTGAACACAATACAAAAAGCTTAATTTTTATCGATCTTTTTTTTATGATCTTTTTGCATCATGTGACAATCATTATTGTGAATACCCACAATAGTTACTAAAATAATATTTCTTATATTCCAGGGAGAATTGGACTACGAATTACAACAAAGAGATAACGTATTATTTATTTCCACACTACATGGCGGATAGCCCGTTTAAATTATTAATTTTTGGTATACTTTTAAAACAAATAAGATGTTTAAGCAAATAATTAATTAATGATATAAAAATCGGGTTTAAACATTTTAAAATTTTTGTTTAATGTACTTGTGTGATTTTTATTACAACTTAAAAACATGACTTTTTTTCAAAACATGACTTTTATAATCAAAAATAACAATTATTAGAAGACTTTCTTCATTCCAAAAAAATAGTATAAATGCAATTATGTACTCCGGAACATTAAAATTTGCGGTTTATGCATCATGTAAGTATGGGAGCTAAACTTGGGTTGGACAACAAATGACCACAAGCTGATATGAATATTAGCCAGGTCTTGCAAATAAAAAAGGCATATTTATTAATTTTTATTAAAAAACCAAACATAAAAGTTAGTTTTTCTTTTTTTTTTATTAAACAATTTTTAATTTACATTTTATTTTTAATTTAAGACCCGTGAAGCCATTTGGCTTATCTGCAGATCGGGAAAAAAATCATAAAATATAATGTATTAAATCTAATATAATTTCGCTATAATAATTTCTTTATAATTTATAATTTATAAATTCATAATTTCTTATTTCATAATTATATTCATAAAATTTTTGATTCCTTTTTTCCTTTTCTAATTATTTGTATTATTTAATAAGTCTAAACTACATGCTTGCATACAATTTTTGGCTTTTACGATAAAAATAGCTGTTTTATGAACAAAATCCGAATACAAAATATTTTTGATGTCCGCTTTGTTTTTTTTTTTTTTATTTTTCTTTTATAAATTTAGTATGAGGCTGAGTGATTTTGCATTGAACTTAATTTCTCCACAAACTTGTATTGTTGTGATATATAAACTAGAAAATATTATGATATATAAACGAAAATATTAGTTACATTGTTTTGCATTTATAAACGTGTATCGAATATAGCACCCAGACTTTAAAAAATATAATTTCAACGAATCCGAAAAACTCTTTTGAATTATAAAATAATTTTCAATTTTATTTATTATTTATGTTCAAAAAATTAATTTGATTTTTGATAAAATCAAACGAATTGATTAAATTTAAACCAGGGACCGGAAATAAGAGTTATTTTTCAATTTTTGAAGAAATAAATCATACATAAATGAACATCGTAGAAAACTTTTAATTACACCATCATGATTTTTAGGCGAAATGCATCCAACATATTGCATGATTTTTATTTTAACAATCAAAAATAAGAGTTATTTTTGATTTTTATTTTTTTAAATGAAAAATAAAAGTTATTTTTGATTTTTATATTTTTATATGAAAAATAAATATTATTTTTGATTTTTATATTTTTAAATGAAAAATAAAAGTTATTTTTGATTTTTATATTTTTATATCAATAATAAAAATCAATTCAAAACTCTTATTTATTTGTTGATGCCGTATGTATTATAATATGCTGCTTCATTCAAATTTCTATATGACTTATCCATTATTAGCTATAAAAACATGAATGCATAGAAATAGCTTATAAGTTTTGGCTGCCATTCAAGTCAGTATTAAGAGGTCGTTTTCAGGTGTTCAATTTTACCATCATAATTGATTTTAAATGTTCCTCAGATAAATTATATCTCAAATCTCCCAATATTAATCTGAGTGCTGAAAATGACCTTTCTACACTGACTTGAGTGGCAGGTACAGAATGAACAATTAAAGCTAATTTTCGAAGCCATGGAAACACAAATTTTTTGCTCTCCCAATATTCCAATAAATTGGCAGAAGTATCGAAACACTTTTCTTTGTAATTGTCTATTTCCAAATAAGCTTTGCGGACGCTGTCATTGCAATTAATAAATTAAAAACAACAATAAGATTACGCTAATAATAACAACAAAAATGAAAGAACAAATAATAGCGTTATTTCAAGGGCAATGCACAGCGTAATTTAGAAACTTTGTTAGACACATTTTGTTGTTATTATAACTGTGTACTTTATTTTTACTTTAATACGTAACAAAGATTAATAAACATATTACCTATGTCACGAATTTTGAATTGATTTTTATTATTGATATAAAAATCAAAAATAACTTTTATTTTTGATATAAAAATATAAAAATCAAAAATAACTTTTATTTTTGATATAAAAATATAAAAATCAAAAATAACTTTTATTTTTCATTTAAAAATTTAAAAATCAAAAATAACTTTTATTTTTCATTTAAAAAAATAAAAATCAAAAATAACTTATTTTTTATCTAAAAATATAAAAACCAAAAATAACTAAATTTAATAAAAAATTGTGAATTAAATCATAAAACAAGTTATTTAATCGAATTCAAATTGAATCAATATAAATTAGACTTAATCATTATCTCACTTTACTCAACATTAAATCATTAAGGGTTTTCACTCTTGGTAGTAAACTACCCTTGTAGACCCTGTAAAGGTTGTAGATATAGTAAAAGTAGTACTATTTACTACACCACAACAACAAAGTGTATAAAACTAAAATTTACTAGGCTGTGGTTAAAATAGAAGACTAAAAGGTATAGTAAATACATAATGAAAATCTCGACTTAAAACAAAAGCTTGAAAAAATAAGTTATAAAAATGGACCGATAGTGAAATTAAGCAGCTATTGGTTTTTATTATTACAAGTAATACCGTAACTTCAACCCCACAATCTCTGCAAACTCTATTTGGTCAATTGCATTTTGAACTAAAAACTTTATAATTTTATATTTTTCCGTAATTATGGTGATTTTTGTTAACTTCAAACTCTTTTTGGTATTTTAAGTTTTCAAATTGATGAAAAACAAAACAAAAATCAGCTGATTTGTTAATTTACAATGGCTGTGTTTATGCGAAAAGTAAATACACGAAAAAGTCCTTCACGCTTTGTAGTATAAAATCATTGTAAACATACAAGGGTTGTATATATATCACCAAGAGTGAAAACTGCTTTTAATTCAATGATTATAAAATATTCACGTATTCATAAAATTAATAAAAAAATAATTTTTTTCAAGCTCTGCCGTGAAAAACTATGAGTCAAAGTTACACAATTGTAGGGTTAAAGTCAACATAAAATAATTTTTCACATCTGGTAGCATTTTTGTTTTGCAGTTTGGGAACCATTGCATACGGAACATGAATAAAAGTTAAAAATAGATTTAATTTGTAGTTCTCATTTGTTTTTTTATTTAAAATATTTGGTATAAGTACATTCAAAAATAAAAGCTGCTGAGGTGGCGTTTAAGTGAAGAAGAATTTTTAACCCTAATTCTCCGTGTGGGCCTTGCCTTGTGCAAGGGACGTAATTCTGATAATCGTCAAAATTTTTCAATTTTTAATAAAACTTAAACAAATGCTCAACGTTTGAGGAAGGAGGGGGGATTCCTGTTTAATCATTTTTTTAATAATTGGAGGGGGCAAAAGTTATCAGAATAAAATACTTTAGCTATAAAAGTACCCAGCAAAACGATGGTATCAACAACTTACCAGCCTATTTACTAGAGTATTCAAAAACCGGCCTTTTGAAAAAACCGGTTTCGGTTTTCTTCGAAAAATAGAATTTAAAAAAATAGGTTTCGGTTTCGGTTTTTGCAGAAAAAACCGGTCAACCGGTTTTTTAATTTTAATAAAAAGCTTATATAATTTGTTAATTATTAAAAAAAACAGAAATTTAATATATAAAGTAATAAAAATGAAAAAATACATTCTTTGAAAAAAAAAAATAATTTTTTTTATTGTATTTCATTTCAACATTTCATTCATTGGTTTTAATATTTTTTAATATAATATCCTAAAATTTAATATTATAAAACTATATTCATATCATGAATAGAGACCATTAAGTTTGTAAATTGATTAAATTAGGTACGTTAGTAATTTGAACGTTTAAAATGTTTGGCATTAAATAAGTTTTTTTAATATTACATTTTAAATATGTAAAAAGAAAATCTAATTTTCACTTCTAAAATAATATTTTAGAAATAATATGCAATTTAAGTGTTTCGTTTTAAGACGATTTTTTTTGTTTGCTTTTAATAAAGCTAGAATTATATAAATTTTCCAACTTTTCAGTTCTTTTGTCGCATTTATCAAGATATATGAAATCATAATATAATGATGAATGATTTTGTACAGTCTCTTTTTTAGGATTTTGAATACTGTTTGTTGTGTTATTTAGATCAGAAATTAAACTATTTGAATTTGAAATATCCAAAGTTAAGTCTTCATCGGAATCTATCAGACTTACACCTAAATTTTCATAACCAAACAAACGATTATAAGTCTTCGGAAAAAATAAAAGAGACCAAGTAACCCAGTTGGTGATGTAATTAAAAAAACTGGTTAACCGAACAAAAAAGACTGATTTTTCGAATTTACAAAATATTCGAAACCGATCGGTTTTTAAAAATAAAAAAAACGGTTGACCGGTTTTCGGTTTCGGTTTTTGAATACTCTACTATTTACTCGCTTGATTACTTTTGTTCGCGATGAGCCCAAAAGTAATGAGTGGTTATTATCTTCTCACTTACAAAAAACACTAAGTAATGGGTGGTCATTACCCTCTCCCTTTTGGGCATCGCAAACAAAAGTAATTAAGCGCGTAAATAGCCTGTGAAGTAGTTGATACCATGGTTTTGCTGGATAATACACACTTTCAGACAAAATAAAATTACTAAAAAATATACATGTGGTACAGTGGTATGGTATTGAATATGAAAAATAAGACTTAAATATTTAATATACTATATGATACAGAAAACAACAAAATATGTATATTTGACTTGAGATATTTCTATGTACATAAATTTTAAAAAATAGCAATCAAAAACACAAAATAAGCTATCCTACCTTTACAACATAATACATATTTTGTATTTAATTAAATTTGACTTCTGTAAGTATTTTTGGTAAATTTTAAATAAAGTTTTAAAAATTATTCAATGCTCTGGCTTTCTATTTGGCATTCATTTTTTTGAAAGCATTCTAGAACTTTTGTCCTCAACATACCATAAGAATTTTAATATAAAAGTTAAAATAAATAAAACTTTAGAAACTTCCTGTTGAAGGTTTAACTTATCTAAACACATTTTTTTAATCAATTTGTAAAATTTTCTTTTTTTTAAATATCTCCAATAGTTTCAAATGAATTTCCAAATCAACTTTCAACAGATGTCCCGCTTCTGCAGCTGAAAATGATCCCCGAATCATATAATTTGATCTAGGAAGATACAAATGCATTCACATATTTTTTGGATGAAATTGTACCTCATTAGATATTGCACTCTATCAAATAAGATATGGCGCTATATCAATTTCTTTAATCGGCATCATAAGAATATAAAAAAAGTGTAAAGTATTGTATACTAAAAAGAATAAACATTTTTCCAAATACATACTTTACGTTTTAAGTTATTCGAATGTTTTATGCCACCTTCTGCTTTGAGTAAACCACATCAGAGCAAATTATATTTTGTAGTAAGAAAATGTTCAAGTATAAATGCAAACGTCTTAAAACAGATGAAGTCTCTGGCTCAAATTATATGCTCTTTTAGGGTTGATACAGCTTTCATAATTTTCCTTTCTTTTTGAATTTTAACAACTTACAGCCATATGCACAAACATTTTGTTGATCCTTATAACAGTCTTATAAATCAAATTTGTTGTTATTTTACATTTTAACTTGCTTTATAAGATTGTTATGAAAATCAACAAAATGTCTATGCATATGGGTGTTAGAGATTAATCACAAATGGGTCGACTGACGGCAAAAATGTCGTTGCGATTAATTTCAATTAAGTGACAATTGATATTTTTTTACGTTAAAAAAGTAAAACCAAACAAAAATGTGAAATTCCATCGTAAGTAGAGTATTCAAAAACCAAAAACCGGTTAACCGGTTTCTTTTTTATTTTAAAACCGAATATTTTGTAAATTCGAAGAAAACCGAAAACCGGTCTTTTTTGTTCGGTTGACCGGTTTTTTTAATTACATCACCAACTGGGTTACTAGGTCTCTTTTATTTTTTCCAAACACTTTTATAATCGTTTTTTTTGATTATGAAGATTTAGATGTAAGTCTGATAGATTGCGATGAAGACCTAACTTTGGATATTTCAAATTCATCTAAATAACACAATAAGCAGTTTTCAAAATCCTAAAAAGAGACTGTACAAAATAATTCATCATTATATGATAATTTCATATATCTTGATAAATGCGACAAAAGAGCTGAAAAGTTGGAAAATTTATATAATTGTCTTTTGACTATTTGTCCAACATCTACTATTAGTGAAAGAGTATTTTCCACTTCTAGCTTTATCAAAAGCAAACAAAAAATTGTCTTAAAACGAATCATTTAAATTGCATATTATTTCTAAAATATTATTTTAGAACTGAAAAATAGATTTTCTTTTTACATATTTAAAATGTAATATTAAAAAAACTTATTTAATGCCAAACGTTTTAAACGTTCAAATTACTAACGTACTTAATTTGACCAATTTACAAACTTAATGACCTCTATTCATTTGATATGCATATAGTTTCATAATATTAATTTTTAAGATATTATATTAAAAAATATTAAAACCAATAAATAAAATGTTAAAATGAAATATAGGGTCCGCCAAATAACTTTTTTTTTTTTTGAAAATGCTATAAAAAAACTACTGAATATTTTCTCAAATTTCTTTTTTTATTTAAAAGTACAATGCTTCTGGTTAATAATGGAAAATAATTTCATTCAAATGGCTGCCTCGGCTGGCCATGCAGTAGCCTACACGATCGGTCTAATTTTTAAGCACATTATCGATTGTGTGCAGCTGTATTTTACCAATGGCTTCACGAATATTGTCCTTTAAAGCGTCAATTGTCTCTGGCTTGTCGGCGTAACACTTATCTTTGACGGCACCCCACAAATAATAGTCCAACGGTGTCAAATCGCAGCTCCGAGGTGGCCAAACGACATCAGCTCTGCGGCTGATAATGCGATCTTCAAAAACAGGGCGCAAAACATCGAGTGCAGCTTCGGCTGTGTGGCACGTAGCGCCGTCCTGTTGAAACCAAATGTTGCCAATATCCTCCTCTTCAATTTTTGTGAACAAAAATTCGTTCAACATGGCCCGACTGAACGGCCAGTCGAGGCAGCCATATGAATGGAATTATTTTCCATTATTAACCGGAAGGATTGTACTTTCAAATAATAAAAAAAATTTAAGAAAATATTCAGTAGTTTTTTTTTATAGCATTTTCAAAAAAAAAAAAAAAAGTTATTTGGCGGACCCTATAGAATAAAAATTATTATAAAATATTTTTTCAAAGAATTTTTTTTTTTATTTTTATTACTTTATATATTAATTTTTTTTTTTGATTGTAATTAAAACAATAAACAAACTATATAAGCTTTTTATTCAAATTAAAAAAAAACCGAAAAAACCGATTGACCGGTTTTTTCTGCAAAAACCGAAATCGGTTTTTTAAAAATTCGATTTTTCGAAGAAAACCGATACCGATTTTTCCAAAAGGCCGGTTTTTTGAATACTCTAATCGTAAGCAGCAGCCAAATAAAATTTTGTGCAGATTACAGGAGAAAATTAAGCAAATTTATTGGATTTCAAAGCAAATTTTTCACCTTTCTGCAAAAATTTGAGCAATAAATAGCCCTTTGAATTCCCTTTCTTTTGAGTATACGACAGTGTTTAACTGTCGAAAGGGAATTCAAAGGGCATCCGATAGAAATGATTTTCAGTGCGAAATTCCTTTTTGTATCTGAGAAATTATTATTATTATGGAGGATCAATTATGAAAATTTCAGTGCCCATACTAAATCTCCAAATTTCTTAGAGAATTATGTATGTACTTTTTGGCTGCAAATTCCATATTTATGTTTCCATTTACACTGTAAATTTTACAGTCACACCCTGACGTGGTCTCTCACGATGCAAAAAAAGTTTCCTTAGTGTTTATATGTACACATTACAAAGGTATTTTTATAATATTTTTTTTTTTGCTCAAATTTCCCATGATTTTAATTAAAAAATTGGCGAATGGTGCTGCCGTTACTAAAAAACCACATATTGAATTTTAATTTTACAATATCAAAGTTTATCAAAACGGCTTAACTATCCTATCTAATGAGATAAATTCGTTAATATTCTAGATATTATTTTTTTTGGAACCCGCAAACAAACAAAAACATGTGTTATAATAACAAAATTTTTTGTGATCAAGTGTGAAGTGAACTGTACAATTTAGAGACATGAAAGATGATTAGTTGATTATTATCTGCACCAATGGTAGTTTTCAACAATAGAGTGAAAATCGGTGGTGACATTTGTGCCCCAGTGGCGAAACTCCCCCTTTCACCCTATACATATTCGGAAAATTCAACAATTCTTCTTTCCAAAATTTAATAGGGTATTTTTTTGTAATCTGCGAATTCTAAAAGAGTGGTTTTTAATTATACTACACTCACCAAAAAAAGTCTGTAATGGCAATTCAAAATTTTGCTATTATTACGGAAAATTTTGCTAATTTGAGCCCAGCGGTATTTTTTGCTAATCTTAGCAACACATGTCTGCTGACGTGTAGTAAAATGAAGTTTGTGGAAAAAATTAGCTGCCGCTACTAAATTTTAGTAAACAGTTTGTAAAGTGGAATTTAAAATCTGTTAGCTAAAATCAGCAAAAAAAAATTACTAAATATCATTAAAATTAGTACAAAATTAAAATTTATTTTTTTTTATCGAGCATCAAAATTTTTTTATTTTATTTTTTTTTTAAATATTTTAGACAAAATTAAAAAAAAATCAAAGTCTTAAGAGTTGTAAAAACATAAGCGAATTTTTTAATTTCCCAGGTGAAAATGTTCATATACTCATATATGACCACATATATGGGTTCATATATTATTTCATATATGATTGGATCCATAATTTGAGGATATATGGTCGTATATGGACATATATGAAATTTCATATATGGTCACATATGCGTACTTTACCTACATGGCAGTATATTAAAAAAACTTTTTTTCTTTTATTTTCCAATAAAAATATAAAATATTTTAGTTCAAAAAATAACAAATATTTCAGTTCAAAACAAAACTAATTACTAAATCTATTTATGTTCAGTTAAGGATTCAAACTGTATCTTAATTCGGTAGAACAAAGGTTTAAATTTCCCTCATATATGGCAATATCTGTTAAATATTACATGACATATATGTTCATATATGCTCATATATGAAAACATATACGATCATATATGAAGACATATATGATAATATATGAACATATATGAACATTTTCACCTGGTAATACAAATTTTTAATTTAAAAAAATTTTGTTTATAACGGAAATACAATACCTAGTGTAAGTCACTTAATTTAATTACGTTTCTGCCTTTATGTTCACTTAAGAATTCAAACTGTATCTTAATTCGGTAGAACAAAGGTTTAAATTTCCCTCATGGCAATATCTGATAAAAATTTAAAAATATTACCCCATATATGGAATAATATATGTACTCATATATGAACATATATGGCGTATATGAACCAATATATGAACCAACATATGCAATATATTACCATATATGGATTCATGTATTACCATATATGAACTTCATCTTTAAATGTATTGGCCCATATATGCTTCCATACATGGCATTTATGTTCATATATGCTCATGTTTGAAAACATATACGATCATATATGAAGCCATATATGATGATATATGAACATATATGAACATTTTCACCTGGGTTGGTAATTTCTATTTTAAAAAATATTTTAGAACATTTTTTTACTTTTAACGTCAAATTTTATTGTTTTTAGGGCTAATTTTTAGAACTAAAAAAATTTTTTAGTGCTATTTAAGTTTGTAGCTGCAATTTTAATAAAATTAGTATTTTTTTTGCTAATTTTAGCAAATCGGTTTTCAAAAATTTGTAAAATAATTTCTGAAACAAGCAACAAAAATTTGTAAATATTTTGTTAAAATTCTGTAATTTGTAAAATGTAAATAGCGAAAAAATTTGCTTTATAATAATTTTTTACTAAAAATCAGTACAAAAATTGTAAAATGGTATTGAAAATCGTTTACAAATTTTTCTACTAACTATTTTTTCGGAGTGTAGTTCATTTCAAAAGTATATTCAATTTGTTCAATATTGCAGCACCGTGTTATTATTGCTTTCAACCTCTTTGGACATTTTTGTATTTGTTTTTATACCCTTCACCACAGGTGGAAGGGTATATATAAGTTTGTCATTCCGTTTGTAATTTCTACAATATTGATCTTAGACCCTATAAAGTATATATATTCTGGGTCCTTATGAAGAGCGAAGTTGATTTAACGATGTCCGTCTGTCCGTCTGTCCGTCTGTCCGTCTGTGTGTTGAAATGGGTTTTCCGAAGAACCCAGACGTGATGAGGACTTGATTCTTTTTTATTTCTGTTACATGTGATCCATTTCTGTTTGCTATTAAAAATCAGACAGATCGGTTAATAAATGGCTGAGATATTAGCAAAAAACCAGGACCACCTCTAATTTTTCCAGTAAAATCCCTTTGTTTAATATGTATGTAGAATTTTGAGCATAACAACACATCCATGTGTTAAAAATTTTTTTTATACCCTTCACCATAGGTGGAAGGGTATATATAAGTTTGTCATTCCGTTTGTAATTTCTACAATATTGATCTTAGACCCTATAAAGTATATATATTCTGGGTCCTTATGAAGAGCGAAGTTGATTTAACGATGTCCGTCTGTCCGTCTGTCCGTCTGTCCGTCTGTGTGTTGAAATGGGTTTTCCGAAGAACCCAGACGTGATGAGGACTTGATTCTTTTTTATTTCTGTTACATGTGATCCATTTCTGTTTGCTATTAAAAATCAGACAGATCGGTTAATAAATGGCTGAGATATTAGCAAAAAACCAGGACCACCTCTAATTTTTCCAGTAAAATCCCTTTGTTTAATATGTATGTAGAATTTTGAGCATAACAACACATCCATGTGTTAAAAATTTTTTTTATACCCTTCACCACAGGTGGAAGGGTATATATAAGTTTGTCATTCCGTTTGTAATTTCTACAATATTGATCTTAGACCCTATAAAGTATATATATTCTGGGTCCTTATGAAGAGCGAAGTTGATTTAACGATGTCCGTCTGTCCGTCTGTCCGTCTGTCCGTCTGTGTGTTGAAATGGGTTTTCCGAAGAACCCAGACGTGATGAGGACTTGATTCTTTTTTATTTCTGTTACATGTGATCCATTTCTGTTTGCTATTAAAAATCAGACAGATCGGTTAATAAATGGCTGAGATATTAGCAAAAAACCAGGACCACCTCTAATTTTTCCAGTAAAATCCCTTTGTTTAATATGTATGTAGAATTTTGAGCATAACAACACATCCATGTGTTAAAAATTTTTTTATACCCTTCACCATAGGTGGAAGGGTATATATAAGTTTGTCATTCCGTTTGTAATTTCTACAATATTGATCTTAGACCCTATAAAGTATATATATTCTGGGTCCATATGAAGAGCGAAGTTGATTTAACGATGTCCGTCTGTCCGTCTGTCCGTCTGTCCGTCTGTGTGTTGAAATGGGTTTTCCGAAGAACCCAGACATGATGAGGACTTGATTCTTTTTTATTTCTGTTACATGTGATCCATTTCTGTTTGCTATTAAAAATCAGACAGATCGGTTAATAAATGGCTGAGATATTAGCAAAAAACCAGGACTACCTCTAATTTTTCCAGTAAAATCCCTTTGTTTAATAAGAGTGTGAAGATAAATACGTAGGTTAAATACGTTTCACAACTATTGTGAATGATATAAATAAAAAATAAATAGTAGTGTCGCCAACTTTTTTTTGCCTAGAAAATGCCAAATTTGACAAGAAAAGCGCTGAAACATATGGAAAAATATAAATTTGAGATTTTACATGACATATTATTTTGGATTAAAATTTTTGGACATTTAAGAAAAAATAAATGGGGATACCGCTTGTTTGTGGAGAGCTATGAGGTAGTAGATTCCAACGATGTATTCATCTCCTTCAGAATACCATGGTGAAGGGTATATAAGATTCGGCATAGCCGAATTTAGCCGCTCTTACTTGTTTTTTACTAACTTTGTTGTTTTTTTTCTTTCATCTCCACCATTTATACACAAACAACACACATACAAAGATTTGTCATTTAAATAAAAATAAACAAATCCCTAATGACGAAGACTTTTATATATGTACATCTATTGACGATGATTTTGTGTAAGCTTCAATAGCTCAGTTGTCTAGACGCCATGTCACAAATACTTTTTTTCTCTAAGCCCGCGGAGTTCTAGGTTCAAATCTCGGTAAGGTCAATTCACTTTTTTTTTGTACATTTTTTTTTTATTATTTTCTTAATATTTTTTTTTTTGCTTATTTTTGGTTTTTTTTTTAACATTTAATAATTAATTTATATAAAATTTTATATTAATAATTAAAATTATTTTCTTTCATCTCCACCTTTTATACACAAACAACACACATACAAAGATTTGTCATTTAAATAAAAACTAAACAAATCCCTAATGAACGAAGACTTTTATATATGTACATCTATTGACGATGATTTTGTGTGAGCTTCAATAGCTCAGTTGTCTAGACGCCATGTCACAAATACGTTTTTTCTCTAAGCACGGGGAGTTCGAGGTTCAAATCTCGATGAGGTCAATTCACTTTTTTTTTACATTTTTTTTTATTATTTTCTTAAGACTTTTTTTTTTTTGCTTATTTTTGGTTTTTTTTAACATTTAATAATTAATTTATATAAAATTTTATATTAATAATTAAATAATCCATAAATAGGCTAAAAACATCAACATTTTTATAAAAACCCTCTGATACAAACAAAATACAAACGTTTTTATACCTTTCACCACAGGTGAAAGGGTCGCGGGTTCGTTAAGATTTTTTTTTGTTTATTTTTTGTTTTTTTTTTACATTTAATAATTAATTTAAATAAAATTTTATATTAATAATTAAATAATCCATAAATAGGCTAAAAACATCAAAATTTGTATAAAAACCCTCTGATACTAACAAAATACAAACGGTTTTTTTTCTATTTTTTGCTCCGATTTAAAAGAATTTATAAAAAGATTTTTAAACCATTTTATTTCTCACATATTAAGAAAATTTTATACATAATTTACCTTTGAGTGCAACTATTTTAGGTCATAACTTATAATAATTTATAAAAAAAATTATAAACTATTTTCCTTCAAATTTTTAAAATTAAGCTAAAAAAATTACAAATATTTCTAATAAAAAAGCGAAATAAAATCCTAAATGCAAATTTGCCAGCTAAATCAAACTATTTTGTAGAAATAAAACACATGCAGTTCTAGTGATTTCTTTTAACGATTTGTTGAAATTCTTTTCTTTCACCTCTTAACCTTTTATACACAAACAACAAACACTATTCTAGAGCTGTGACCTATGGATACGTCTTATATAGCAAAAGATCGAAAATCTTTAGTATAACATATTTGCTGAAAAACTCGGAAATATCGGTTCAGATACAAAAAAGTTATGCCCAAAACATACATTTTTTTAAAATACATATTTTCTGGAACCATAAATCTTCCCGAGTCCAAGTTTTATCTCCAAACTAAATGGTTAATTTCCTCTTAAAGGCGTCCGTATATAAATCTGTCCATTTCATATATGTCCATATATAAACTTCAGTTTTTTCCCAACCATGGTGAAGGGTATATAAGATTCGGCATAGCCGAATTTAGCCGCTCTTACTTGTTTTTTTACCAATTTCGATTAAACGTATTAAATTATTTTAAATTTGGCCATTTTAAATTGTAAAAACAATTATTTCAGCAAACTTGTGCCACCAATCGATTTTAACCAACCGGTGGTATTTTAAAATATAATTATTAAAAAATCAAACAAATTAGTTTTAAAGTTTATTATTCACTCTGATTAACTAAATTATTATATATATTTTATAAAACACTTTAAAAAATTTCAATTATCTTAAAAATTACATTTGTGATTGAATTTTAAAACAAAAAAGAAATTCGAAATGTTTTTCAAAGAGAAAAATATACAAGAAAATAGATAAAGATAGTATTTTACAAAATAAAATATGTAGTAATAAATAGCAAAAAAAAAAAAAAAAAATAAAAATACAAAACAATTATGAAATTGTAAATAACTTGAATAAATAATAACGACAAAAATAGTTATGGAAATTAAAAAAAAAGGTGTATTTATGATTCATTCAGTTTTTCAATTGTATGTGATATTATAAATTTTTATGAAATGCAAAAAGAAAAATTATTTGTGGCTTGTAGAGATTTAAAGCTAAAAATATTCGATATCGTTACAAATATTCTAATATAATGAATTCATTTTGTTTTTCTTATCGTAATAATTCAACTTTGTTGATCTTCCGTTTCATCTGATTTCAATTCCTTATTTTGATGATGCTGAGTTTTGTTGTGTTGCTGGTGCAGGGGGTGGTGATGATATTCCAATTTTTTACCCAAAGTATTTGATGCATGGCATTTTAAAATGTATTTATTAACATTTGTTGGCGACATTATGGAATCTGATTGATTGGATGGCCAAGATGTTAATATATCATGGTTATCTTGATCTGGTGTCATGCATATATCAGATATTATACCACTTTCTGTATTGTAGATATATAACAAGTAAAAATGTTAGTGTTATTAAGCATAAAAGCAACAAGAGTACATATTCATATTTATTAATAAAATTTAATAATTAGCAAATTAAAATATTATATCAGTGAATTTTAGAACAAAAAACTAACTGCGACTTAAGTTATTTGGTCCAAGGGCCAGTATTTTTATCAGCACGAATTTTTAGTAAAAATTTTCTTTAAGTAGGAAATGTTGTTTAATAATTTCTTCCTTAGTTAAAATTTAAGTTATAAATTATACTAATTGTAAGTGCTGACTATAATATTGAATCTAAAGGTTGTTTTAATTTACTTTTTTCGCTAGAATAAAGACTTCTTGGATAAATTTTTCAGGAATCATAGAATATTAGAATTCTAACAAAAATAGTTTTTTGAAAAATTTAGTTATTTTGTAAAAGATCCAAAGATTTGATTCATATAAAATACATATTGAAAATATTGTAAATAAATACATACACTCACAATATATTTTCCGTTACCGAATGTAGTTTATTTAAAAAGTAATACGTAAAGTTTGTTTTTAAATGAAGAATCAATTGAAATTCATAGAAATATATTTTTAACCTATTTGAATCAGTCATTCAAAAAAACAAACTATAAAAATTTACAAGCATTCGGTAGGCGTTGATATTTTCTGTTAAATGTAAAATTTTATGTTTTCTGTTTTTAAAAATTGAAATTGATATAATTCTTTCTTGTTTTTTTTTACCAAAATAGTTTGTATATATACAAAATTATTTCAATAACAATACACCCAAGAAAATAAAAAAAAAAATATACGTCTGTGTGTGTTGTGTCAATTTAAAAAACAATTAAAACGATTATTAAACAATGATCGAAAATAAACAACAAAATGGGCTGAATATAATGAAAAATCATTAGTCCTTTTTTTGATTGTATATATTTGCGATTAATTTAATATGTATTTCAGATTATTTTTAACGAACTAATATTGTGAGTGTACACTAAATATTTTAACATAACCAAAAAAAAGGGTTAAAATGTTACAAAAGTTGCTAATCAACATACTGGAGACAATTAGTGCCTACAATTATAATAATACTTCTGTAATTTTATACAACTATGGGATTTATTTAAGTACAAAGGTGAACGTCAGAGAAGTGTCAAAAGGAAGCAAAATTCTATAGGTCAGATAATATCATAATCGTCTTCGACTTGCAATGTCCCTCGCTGTCCAAGCAAAACTAAATCATGCTTTAGTGATTTTCATAAATAAATCATTAATTTCATTCGCGGTGGTATATATGTAATACTATGTCCTTGCTCAGAATCCTACAAGGATACAAATTTTTTAATACATATTTTTCAATAAGACTCGATAATAAATGAAAGCAATTTAATTTTTTTTTAAATTTTCACTGATAGGGTCCCGAAAAGAGTTAATTTTTCGTTTTATTCTGGCAATACTCTTATTTAATTTCTCTTCTTAGTAAACGATCAACCAGTCAAATCGTAGAAGAATGAGATTTGTTGTACGATTTATGAATAAAATTTGTTTATGATAAATCAAAACATGATAAAAATTAATATTTAAAGATAACTAAGAAGTGTTAATGGAAACGTAATATTTAAAAGACACTTTATTACTACGAATATTCGAATGACGATTATGTTTTAATTAAATCAACATCGCTAATATAATTAATAATAATTAATTAATATTATTAATTAATAATTCATTTTTTATTTTATTTATTTAGCAATTTGAGAAATTTTGTGAAAAAAGGATATAATGATGCAATTCCGTAAGATTTTTTATATTTTTTGGATAGAAAATGCTGTATTCTACTCATTATTGTGTGGATGACCGCTGAAAGAGTAATTAAATAATTGCTCATTTTAGACTTAAACCATTATTTATATATACTGTTTTTGCCAAAATTATTTTAAACGCGATTTATTGAATTGTTTAAAAATTTTATGCATTCCACCCTATATTTTTAAGAATTTCTGAATGTTGTAAGGACAATTTCTTTCGGATCCTAACACACATTTTCCGACACAGTTCGTTTGAAATAAAAGCCAATTAAAAAAAAATCAAATGAATAAAATATGTTTTGAAGTACTTCCCCGTAACATTACCTCTAAAAACACAGATAAACTGTCAATTTACTTGCTAAAGTCTTGCATTTAGTAACCAAATTCGATACAAAAATGTTGTTAAATGATAAAATCTTTTATTTTGAGGAGAAAAGAAAGCAAAAAAGAACTACATAACAGCTTTAAAAGAACTGGTTTCGGTTTAAACAAAATTTTAGAGAAAAATATTGCCCATAGTGTAAAAACTGTATTCGCTGCAGTGCTGCTGCGAGTTTAGGGGCTTTATCTGCGATAAAAATTTCCTTCAGAAGACGTTACATAATTTTAGAGACACGACTTGCTTGAGTTAGTTCAGCCTTCCACAAACCAAGTTTTGTAAAAAGAAAAATATTTAGCGGGCGCTTTTTTTAAGATATTTTCTGACTAAAAAAAGAAAAATATTTAAAATAATTTACAATAATTTTTCTTAAATTATTGTGCCGGAAAATGAAATTCTAAAAATGCCTAATAATCGAAATGCATCGAAGAACAGATTGCAAATGTATTCGCAAATTTTTACACATATACATCCATCATCTAGACTAGCTTGAGTTAGAGTGAAATGGACAAGCTTGAGTTAGAGTGAAATGTTTGTGCAACATCCAGTGTGTGATTTATTGTTCAATTTTTGTGAAAGTTACATGTTTTGGATCTGCAAATAAATAAATAATAAAGACCCATAAAAAATACCTTAAAGACCTTTAAATATTTTTACAATATTTGGGGTAAATTATATAATTTCCAATATATTCTATGTTAATATATATATTTCGAAAAGTTTTTCTACCCACGTTAAGATCTTTTTAAGAATAATGGTAATTTTTTAACAGATAATTTGCCAAAAAAAATCATTCTAATGTTATTCTTCCATAAAAATTAAGTCGTGCTTAAAATTTAAAAACAATAAAGACTTCATAAGTCTGTTCGAATTGTGTCAACTGTTTACTTTTAGTTAGTTTCCTTCGAATCGTGACAGCTGTTTACTTTTAATTAGTTTCGTTGTTTTACTGGATAATTTGTACAAATTTAAACTGAACAGTTGAGAGTTTGAAACTTTTTACTGGACAAATTTTTGACAGCAAGAATTTTCAAGCAAAAAAAAACCTACATATGATTCTTTTTTGTAAATACACAAAAAAAAAAAAGATATTTAACAACTTCGTTGTTGCATTTTAATGCAAAGCAATACATTTTGTAAAATGAATTATGGAAAAGATAAGAAACCCTTTAAAAATGTTTCTATTTTATATTTTTCAAATCCATATCGATCAGTTATAATATATTTATTCATTTGTCTTTACAATTAGCTGTTCAATTAACTTGTTGCAAATTTTTCGTTCATGTACTTTTTTAGAAAATTTTCTTTTTGTTAGCTATTCTTAGCAGACTTGACTGAAGAAAGTACTCGAACGGACCTATTGTTAATTGTATAAACAACTACTTAAGGTTCGTTCGAGTAATTTTATCAGTCATTTTATATAAATCCAATCATTCAGTAAAAAAGTAGTAAGCGCAATTACAATTTCCTCCACTATGCACTTATATTTTGATTTAATATTTTTATTTTTTTTAGGTGGAAAATATTCCAATTGCGTTTTCTACCGCTAATTTTTTTCCTGGAAGGCTTAAACAACATTTTCTGGCGAGAAACCCTATAGGCATTGATATTGCATTTTAATTAGGCCCAAGCACGCCGCAGCCGAGGAGAGGGATGGTTATATTTGAATTTACATGAATTTAAAGCTAAATCAGATCATTAATATATGATGGAAAGAAAAGTATTTACAATGACGAAACTGTAAAACAAATGTAACCAGTCAGAAATATACAAACTAGTACTGTGTAACCATAATACACTACCACTAAAAAAATCTGTTAAACGTGTTTTAAATCGATTTGTCTAATTTTTTAACATTAAACGTTGGCTTATGTCAAATTTATTTGGGAATGACATATGTAAGTCAACTTTGATAGCTTGGCACATAAACACTGCTATTGTACCGTCGTATTTAAAAAAAAACAGGGTTGTTAAAGATTTAATTTCACTATAACGACGGTTAACACACTTAATCATAGTACACTAAACATAAATGTTGTATCGTACTATCTGTCATCTAATAATGCATTTTTTTTAAATTAAATTTTAAAATCTCTGTTTCCAAAAGCACAATACAACACTTAGCATACGCCTTGTGAACATCATAATAATCAAAGTAGTACCTTATAAAGGGTGTCCCAAGAAGAACGCAATTTTTAAATTTTAAATAAAACACAGATATTTAAAAAAAAAATCGTGAAACTATGGTGTGTGTGTGTGGTGTTCATATAACATACATTTCTACTAAAATTTTTAAAAAATAAAAAGTTGTTAAAACGAAAAAAAAACAAGTAAGAGCGGCTAAATTCGGCTATGCCGAATCTTATATACCCTTCACCATGGTTGGGAAAAAACTGAAGTTTATATATGGACATATATGAAATGGACAGATTTATATACGGACGCCTTTAAGAGGAAATTAACCATTTAGTTTGGAGATAAAACTTGGACTCGGGAAGATTTATGGTTCCAGAAAATATGTATTTTAAAAAAATGTATGTTTTGGGCATAACTTTTTTGTATCTGAACCGATATTTCCGAGTTTTTCAGCAAATATGTTATACTAAAGATTTTCGATCTTTTGCTATATAAGACGTATCCATAGGTCACAGCTCTAGAATAGTGTTTGTTGTTTGTGTATAAAAGGTTAAGAGGTGAAAGAAAAGAATTTCAACAAATCGTTAAAAGAAATCACTAGAACTGCATGTGTTTTATTTCTACAAAATAGTTTGATTTAGCTGGCAAATTTGCATTTAGGATTTTATTTCGCTTTTTTATTAGAAATATTTGTAATTTTTTTAGCTTAATTTTAAAAATTTGAAGGAAAATAGTTTATAATTTTTTTTATAAATTATTATAAGTTATGACCTAAAATAGTTGCACTCAAAGGTAAATTATGTATAAAATTTTCTTAATATGTGAGAAATAAAATGGTTTAAAAATTTTTTATAAATTCTTTTAAATCGGAGCAAAAAATAGAAAAAAAACCCTTTGTATTTTGTTAGTATCAGAGGGTTTTTATACAAATTTTGATGTTTTTAGCCTATTTATGGATTATTTAATTATTAATATAAAATTTTATTTAAATTAATTATTAAATGTAAAAAAAAAACAAAAAATAAACAAAAAAAAATCTTAACGAACCCGCGACCCTTTCACCTGTGGTGAAAGGTATAAAAACGTTTGTATTTTGTTTGTATCAGAGGGTTTTTATAAAAATGTTGATGTTTTTAGCCTATTTATGGATTATTTAATTATTAATATAAAATTTTATATAAATTAATTATTAAATGTTAAAAAAAACCAAAAATAAGCAAAAAAAAAAAAGTCTTAAGAAAATAATAAAAAAAAATTTAAAAAAAAAGTGAATTGACCTCATCGAGATTTGAACCTCGAACTCCCCGTGCTTAGAGAAAAAACGTATTTGTGACATGGCGTCTAGACAACTGAGCTATTGAAGCTCACACAAAATCATCGTCAATAGATGTACATATATAAAAGTCTTCGTTCATTAGGGATTTGTTTAGTTTTTATTTAAATGACAAATCTTTGTATGTGTGTTGTTTGTGTATAAAAGGTGGAGATGAAAGAAAATAATTTTAATTATTAATATAAAATTTTATATAAATTAATTATTAAATGTTAAAAAAAAAACCAAAAATAAGCAAAAAAAAAAATATTAAGAAAATAATAAAAAAAAAATGTACAAAAAAAAAGTGAATTGACCTTACCGAGATTTGAACCTAGAACTCCGCGGGCTTAGAGAAAAAAAGTATTTGTGACATGGCGTCTAGACAACTGAGCTATTGAAGCTTACACAAAATCATCGTCAATAGATGTACATATATAAAAGTCTTCGTCATTAGGGATTTGTTTATTTTTATTTAAATGACAAATCTTTGTATGTGTGTTGTTTGTGTATAAATGGTGGAGATGAAAGAAAAAAAACAACAAAGTTAGTAAAAAACAAGTAAGAGCGGCTAAATTCGGCTATGCCGAATCTTATATACCCTTCACCATGGTATTCTGAAGGAGATGAATACATCGTTGGAATCTACTACCTCATAGCTCTCCACAAACAAGCGGTATCCCCATTTATTTTTTCTTAAATGTCCAAAAATTTTAATCCAAAATAATATGTCATGTAAAATCTCAAATTTATATTTTTCCATATGTTTCAGCGCTTTTCTTGTCAAATTTGGCATTTTCTAGGCAAAAAAAAGTTGGCGACACTACTATTTATTTTTTATTTATATCATTCACAATAGTTGTGAAACGTATTTAACCTACGTATTTATCTTCACACTCTTATTAAACAAAGGGATTTTACTGGAAAAATTAGAGGTAGTCCTGGTTTTTTGCTAATATCTCAGCCATTTATTAACCGATCTGTCTGATTTTTAATAGCAAACAGAAATGGATCACATGTAACAGAAATAAAAAAGAATCAAGTCCTCATCATGTCTGGGTTCTTCGGAAAACCCATTTCAACACACAGACGGACAGACGGACAGACGGACAGACGGACATCGTTAAATCAACTTCGCTCTTCATATGGACCCAGAATATATATACTTTATAGGGTCTAAGATCAATATTGTAGAAATTACAAACGGAATGACAAACTTATATATACCCTTCCACCTATGGTGAAGGGTATAAAAAAATTTTTAACACATGGATGTGTTGTTATGCTCAAAATTCTACATACATATTAAACAAAGGGATTTTACTGGAAAAATTAGAGGTGGTCCTGGTTTTTTGCTAATATCTCAGCCATTTATTAACCGATCTGTCTGATTTTTAATAGCAAACAGAAATGGATCACATGTAACAGAAATAAAAAAGAATCAAGTCCTCATCACGTCTGGGTTCTTCGGAAAACCCATTTCAACACACAGACGGACAGACGGACAGACGGACAGACGGACATCGTTAAATCAACTTCGCTCTTCATAAGGACCCAGAATATATATACTTTATAGGGTCTAAGATCAATATTGTAGAAATTACAAACGGAATGACAAACTTATATATACCCTTCCACCTGTGGTGAAGGGTATAAAAACGATTCGCATAATAAATGAGTTCAATTTGTACATAAAGATTTTTTGTTAATTTATAACGAGCTTTCAATCTTCGTTTTTTAACAAAAACAAAGCAAATTACCCCTCTTTAGCAGCAAACTATCTCTTCAGAAGTACTTTCAGCAGAAGGCAGAGCTTTTGTACTAAAAATGTGTTAATACACTCAGAAAAAACGTTAGTAGAAAAATTTTAAAAACGGTTTTCAATTCCACATTTCTATCTTTGTACTGATTTTTAGTAAAAAAAAGTTATTTTACTATTTACATTTTACAAATTACATAATGTTCACATAATGTTTACAAATTTTTGTTGCTAACTTTAGATATAATTTTACAAATTTTTGAAAACCGATTTGCTAAAATTAGCAAGAAAAAATTACTAATTTTAAAAAAGTTGATATTGAAGGAAATGGTATTCGAAATAATAAAAACTTATACATACAAATTTAAATTGCCTTAAAATCTTACATAGTTTGAAAAAAGGGATCGGAAGTGAAGGTACTTTTCACAACCGACTCATGCCCAAATATAGGACTTAAATAGAACTAAAAACTTTTTAGTTCTAAAAATAAGCGCCTAAAACTATTAAAATTTGACCTTAAAATACAAAAAAATTACTAAAAATATTTTTCAAACCAAAAAATTAACAAATTAAAACAAAACGATAAAATCGTTTATGTTTTTAAGCCTTTGAATTTTTTTTTAATTTGGTCTAAAATATTTTTTGAAAAAAATAAATAATATAAAAAAATGTTGTTCGATAAAAAAATATAAATTTGTAAAGGGTGTCCCAAGAAGAACGCAACATTCGAAGTGTCATTGTTTGACATTTGAACAATTGTTATTGTTTGCTAGTAGAAGGTACGAGGTTAGTAAAATTGGAGCGCTACACGAATGAACAACGCATTCTCATTGTGAAATTCTTTTACCAAAATGGTGAAAGTTTTGCGGCTACAGTTCGCAAATTGCGATCAATTTGGGGTCACAATAATGCTCCAAAAGAGTCAACTGTAAAGAGATTAATGGATACATTTTCCGAAACTGGGTCTGTTAGTGATGTAAAGACAACAACGCGCCATCGACCAGGTCGATCGACCGAAAATGTCGCAGCTGTACGTGATGATGTCGCTCAAACTCCATCCACCTCAATTCGACACCGAGCTCAGCAAATTGGTGTCTCCAAATCCACTTTGCAGCGAATTTTGACGAAAGATTTGCATCTTCATGCATACAAAGTTCAATTGACTTAGGAACTGAAGCCAGCTGACCATGGACAGCGAAGGGATGGCTTCGTCAATAGGCAGAATTGTCGCATTTGGGGTGAGGAAAATCCTCTAGTGATTCACGAGAAGCAAATGCATCCTCAACGTGTCACTGTGTGGTTTTTGGGCTGGAGGAATCATTGGAACTTTTTTTTATGAAAATGAGGCAGGCCAAGCGCAAACAGTCAATGGTGTTCGGTATCGTGAAATGATAACCAATTTTTTCTTGCCTAGAATTGAAGAAATGAATGTGGAGGGCAGGTGGTTCCAACAAGACGGCGCCACATGTCATACAGCCAGAGAAACAATTCAATTGCTGCATCAGTCATTTCCCGGTCGTGTTATTTCGCGTTTTGGAGATCAGAATTGGCCGCCTAGATCGTGCGATTTAACACCATTAGATTTTTTGCTTTGGGGTTTTTTGAAGTCGATGGTTTACGCGAATAAGCCGACGACGACTCAAGCCTTAAAAGAGGAAATTGGACGCTGCATTAATGAAATACCGCAGCATTCATGCAAAACGGTCATTGAAAATTTCATTAAAAGATCGCGTGCATGCCAGCAAAGCCGCGGCGGCCATCTGCACGATATATTGTTCCATACATAACCTCATTCTGTCTACTTTACGATATAATAAAGTTTCACGATTTTTTTTTAAATATCTGTGTTTTATTTAAAATTTGAAAATTGCGTTCTTCTTGGGACACCCTTTATATTCGAATTCATTAAGGCAATTTCAAAAGAAATTAGCAGCTTTAAAGTGTAACAAGTGTATCCAAAAATAATTGAGTCAATTTGTGCATTTTAATAATATTTTTTTAATAAATTAAAATTTTGCTATATTTGATAATTCATTGACTTTACAGCAATTTACTAAAATTTAGTAGCGCTTACTAATTTGGTTGTACTAATATTAATAATATTTAGTATATTTTTTTTGCTGATTTTAGCAAACCGATTTTAAATTTCACATTATAAAAAGTTTACTAAAATTTAGTAGCGGCTACTAAACTCATTGTACTATAAGTCTGCAGACATGTGTTGCTAAGATTAGCAAAAAATACCGTTAGCAATACTTCCCATAATAACAGCAAAATTTTCAGTTGCCGTTACCGACTTTTTTTTTGTGAGTGTAGTTGTTGCTGGAAGAAATTTTTAGAGTAAAAACTAGTAAAATTTTTCTTTAAATTTAGATTTATTCGTTTTTAATATGTTTTTACTTAAATCGATTATTGAATAAAAAAAAAAATTGGAAAAATATCATGAAAACATAATCCAGCAAAATCTTAAATAACCAAAATGTGGTTGTATAGTGAAACTTGAGTTTTTTTAATGCTTATAATTCGGCATCAGAAGTTGTTATTTTTGTTGGACGTAGTCGATTTTATAAGAAGTCAAGCTTACGAGTGACTATTTATTTAGTTACATAATGTGATAGAGGTAACTACTTACTTTTTAATTTCTAAAAGGTATATTATTACAAACCTGTAAACACTTAATTTATAACTGCTTATCAGCGCATGAATATTAATTTATTTTGGTTATTAATAGTGAGCTCGGATATCGGATAGTGAGCTGATATTTTGCGGGGAACAAGTAATTAAGAGCTTTTAATTTTTTTTTTGTTTTACGAAATTATATACATATGTGCAAGGAGGGCTTCTGGTTCGAATCTTGGTGAGTGTGATACAAAATAAAAACCTTGAATAATTTGGTATTAAATTTATGGGGAGGATAATAAAAACGAAATATATTTTTTAGCGTTTTGTAAATATTTAAGTGGTGATGAAAATTATCTGAGCCTTGCTAGAAATGTCAGTGATATGTTCCTAAGATATGAGGTAACACCTTATAAATCTATATCATTATTTATTTAGCACATTGACCTCCTGCTGAATAGTCTTGATGGGATTTTTACATTTCTATGAAAATACCAGGAGGTTTCTATAGTATTTTGCATATCGCTATGAAGACGTCTTTATGATATTTGCATATAAAAGGGTCTTTTATATGTTTAATATGTATTAAACATTGACCGATCATAACTAAAATCAATGGGTTTCGTGCTTGGGACGATATAAGTCAGTGTAGCTAATTTAATAAATATAGGATTATAAAAAAATTTTACTCAAAACGTAATTCTGAGGGCCTAAGTCCAATAAAATTTGTTAAATTCTAAATTTTAAGATAAACAAACATACAAATGTCTTTAATAGAATCAAAACACGGTCAATAGACATTTCCACTAATTTTTTATAAGTATTAAAGGCATACTACACCAAGTAGTACATTTGTTTTATTTGTAAGCTTGATATTTGATTATTTTTTTTTTTTAACCATTTGCTTTAATAAAAATGATTTGGGAACTATTTGTTGAAAGAATGTATGTATTTGTTAAAATACAAATTTTAATTTTAAACAAACCATTAATTGAATATTTACGAACAATAATATTTCTATATACAGTGATAGAATTATGTACATGATATTAATGTATTTTTGGAACTCAATCATTAAAACTTTTTACTAAATTAATGCAATTTATTTTTAACATTTTATGAAAAATTTCAAGCTATTATTATAATTTTTATGAGGATTTTTATGAAATACTACGAGGCAAGTCAAAAAGTCTTTTCTAAAATCATGCAAGGAGCACTAAAAATATTAAACAACGAATGGTTTTGAAAAATGCCAAGTTACAAAACTCTACTGGGAAATACGTCATTTAGTTTTTTTTAACAACCGATTTTTTTATCCAACACTCACAATATATTTTCCGTTACCGCCTGTAGTTTATTTAAAAATTAATACTTAAAGTTTGTTTTTAAATGAAGAATCAATCATATCATAGAAATATATTTTTTTGAATCAGTCATTCGAAAAAACAAACCATACAAATTTACAGGCATTCGGTAGGAGTTGATATTTTCTGTTAAATGTAAAATTTTATGTTTTCTGTTTTTAGAAATTGAAATTGATATAATTCTTTCTTGTTTTTTTTTATATATATACAAAATTATTTCAATAAAAAATACAAAAAATTATTCAAATATAGATACACACAAGAAAATAAAAAAAATAAATATATACGTCTGTGTGTGTTGTGTCAATTAGAAAAACAAACCACAAAAATAGTTTTTTTCTACTTTTTGTTAGTTAAAAATTGTTGGTTATTTTAAACGACTTTCGATTGCTTTTCCTACTTTTGTCGATTATTAAACAATGATTGAAAATAAACAACAAAATGGGCTGAATATAATGAAAAATCAGAAGTCCTCTTTTTGATTGTATTTTCGATTAATTTAATATGTATTTTAGATTATTTTTAACGAAATAATATTGTGAGTGAACCTTTGCTATTTTGAAAAATGGAAAATAAATAATTTTGTGCCAACCTCAAACACTTTTACATAAAAGCCAAAACACTTTTAGGAAAATCAAAGAGCAGTTAGACGAAGTCCATGGCACATCTTCCCAAGTGTTTAAAACTATCTATAATTGGGTACATGAATTAAAACATGGCCGTCCAGCGACAGATGATGAACATCTTTGCGTACGTCTAGTAAAGGAAGTTACTTCGGAAATCATCAATAAAATCCAGGATATAGTTTTGAGTATCACAATATAGTTTTGAAGGTATCAAAAAACAATCGGCAAAATTGGTGCCTCGTTTAATCACAATCGAAAATAAACGAAATCATCATCTGATTGCTTCAGTAGGTGGATTAGAGTTTTTCGTAGCTATTATGATGTCTTTGCCGATTTATAAATGTTGATGAAACATGGATTCACAACTATACACCAGAAATAAAACAAAAGTCAAAGTAATGGATTTTACCAGGTGAATCCACCTCGAAGAAAGCAAAGACAGCGAAATCAGCTCGTAAGGTTATGGCAACGTTTTTTTTTTTTTTTTTTGGATATGCATTGAATTATCTTGATTGGCTACTTGAAAAATGGAAATTAAATGGAGATTATTCATCATTATAGGACAAGAAAAAACGCAACCATTTAGCTTAAAAGTGATCTTTCATCATCTTTTCATCTTTTTTCGCTTTCCTAATATTTAGAAAAAACAGAATCAACACAAAAATCAAGTGATTTCTATATTTTTACAAAGACTTATTGATTTGCCCTCGTAGCGTAATAAAAATTATAAAGTTCTAAGAAACTTTTCACTCAATTTGTGAGGAATACTTTATACGTTTACAGAAAAAGTAAAAAAAAAATATATGGGGAAGGTTAAGAAACTAACAGTTATTTAACAAAATTTAATGATATATGTTTATCATCTTAAGACCTTGAAAATAAAATTTAGGTAAGTTTTATAGGATTATCACACACATCTACAAGTTACACAATATAATTATATATACATACTACATGCAAATATACATAAATTACATACTGACACACTTAAAAAAGTTAGTCGGTAGAATCTAAGGAAAATAATAGTTAAAATAAAATTATATGTAGTTAAAAATGCGACAAAGGAATTTAGCTTTGAAATAACTAACCATTTTGTTATTTTTAACTGTTAAAAAACAACTAACAAATACAATAAGATTAACTAAAAATGTTATAAAATTAACTGTCAAATTTAAATACAAAACTTTGGAAACAAATGACATAAATTATTAAAAAGTACTGTAAGTACCAAATTCTAAACAGTACTCCAGTTATAACATTTTAATTTTCTGATTTTAAAAAACTCCACGATGTTTATATTTTTTAAAACACAAACATCAGTCATGTAATGAGTGTCAATCTTTTTTGTGTGCATATACTTATACACATTATTTACAACAAATATTTACAGATTGAATTCTATTTTGAATGAATTCCATATAAATCGAATAAGACTTACTTCTTAATCAAATGAATTCCCTTTCAAATATTCGTGACAATTCATTCGACCGAATTCATATCTAAGGAACTCATTCAATTAATCTCATTCGATTTTTTCAATCACGAGGAATTCTTTTGATTTCTTTTTCATTCGATTTACAATTTGACAATTCAAGGAATCATTCGTTTGAAATTCAACCGATTTACAAATTTGGGATTTATTCGATCTGATTTTGTTTTATGTGACTGAGCAATTTGGAAATGAATTTCTGTTTTCTTCATTCGATTTAAAAAAAAAATTGAATTATGTAAATTTAACGAATTCTTGCAAATACAAGGAGAAAGTAACAAAAAGCAATTATTGAGTTCACAGTTAAAAATCATTAATTTGTAAAAATAAATCGCCAGAAATAAAAAAAAAAATCGTCAAACCTTAAAAAAAATTTAAAAATAAAATAAAAAATATAATAAACTAAATATCTTCAAAAATAGTCTGCAATAAATAGTTCTCGAGGTAAACGCGATGTTAAATGTTGCCAAGTAACTCAAAACTTGACAACTCTGGTGCAAAAAGTTTTTGCTTAGCCCGTTAAATTTTCGAAATATGGACGATTAAAATGGAATCTAAGCGATTCAATTCGATTATTTTTTTAATTTTGTTTTTCTTGTATTTGTAAAAAATCTTCAATTTCCTTTAATTAAAACAAATAACGTAATAATTTATTATCTAAATGTTATAATATAATGAAGAAAGTCGAATGTCATACCCACATAACTCAATTGAATGGAACAAAATCGAATGAGCAATAATTTCCAAGTTTGCAAGTCGATGAATTGAAGATTGAATTCAGTAATTGACATATTAAATGATGAAAAATGAATAAAGTTTTTTAAAATTAAATGGATTGAGACCAACTACAAATTTATTTCCATTTAAAAATTGTAGTTTGAGAATTAAATTAATCCTTAGTCAATCAGAATTGAAAATCGAATGAATGATTGAATACTTTAGCAACTATGCTCGTACAACAACATACTGATGTGACACATTAAAATTACCAGATAAGAATTAAATGTGCATTCTTTTAAAAATAATAACATTAATCAAGTTCTATACCCATTGATAGCTGACTAACGATAGTCGTGGAACGTTTGTGATTATTTCGTAAATATCTCGAATTAATAGTTCCACCACTCTGACTACTAAAGCCACTACTCAGAGTATTTGTCATATGATGGGTTTTATTACTATCACTGTGATGATCAGAAACCAAAGTTTGGCATTCATTGATAAGTTCAAGACCTTGAATCGAAGGATGCTGATGATTATGGTGGTGTGCCGAGGAAGAGGATGATGTAGTAGATGATTTACTTAGAGATGAACTGCTGGTGCCACTTGACAATGAACTTTCCGATATAAGAGAGTTAGGACGACGGGAAGTTTTAATTTGATCTGGATGTAAACCCATAAATGAGTGACGTAATTTGGGGGCTATGAAAAAATAAAACAATTTACAGTTTTTTTTTAATGAAATACACACACTTAGATTGTTCACAGTGGGTGTGCTAAAAGCTTACCTTTTCCTAATTGTGATATGGTTATAGAACGATCATTGATTTGGTTATTACTAGGTCTTATATCCAAACATGGCTTACTACCAATACCCATTGAAGACATTTCAGCTAAGCGAATTTCTACATAAAATATGATACAATAGATTTAAAATTCATTGTCGTTGATAACATTTGCATACCCCGATTTCTTTTCGCTTGTTGCCATAATAATTTAGAAATTTCTTCAGTCCAGGCATTTTTAATATCCTCTGACATACATTGCAGTGTAAAGGTATCGTCTGGTTTACGTTTTCTAAACCAAATCTCAAATTTTGTGGGTGAATCACCAACATGGGCGGTTAAGCCAATATCCGAAGTTTTAATACTATTCTTGTATATATATAGATCAAGATTCTGTAAAATTAATATAAAACATAATTAAGAAAAATCTTTTTATTAGTAAACTTTTCCTACCTTATGGTCCGGAAATCTTCTGGCTTTACTAAATAATACCAATTCTTCGAATAAAAAGATTTGTCGTAATGTTTTTTTACCTCCACGCCCCTGCCATACCAAAAATTCATTTTGTCTTAATAAGCGCCCCTGTTCTTTTACATTTACATCACAATCTCTTAGCGAATCCATGGCGAGCAAATCGTTTCCATGTCTTAACTGAAATTTTACCATTTCTTCAGCTTTTTGTAGTTCTTCAACATCGGCCACTATTTCTTGTAGAGCAGAACCCTGCAGTGAATTAAAGTTTAATAAAGTTTATAAATATGTTGTATATTATGTGTAAAAATATAAATCCGGCACAAAATTTTATCATATCTTATTTTATATTCTTTAATATCTGCTGTAATATCTAGTTGATCTTAATTGATACAAAAATTGAAGGCCCATCTATATATTTGGGGATTAAGTAAGACTTATATTGATGCGAAATATTTCAGATAGAATAAGATGCAACAATAAATAAATACATCAGATTAGATCTAGCAATTTATTATATAAAATCTAGCTTACATATAAAAAATATATATAAAAATTAAATTTTTTGTAAAGAAAAAAACACAGACTACACAGAAAATGACATATGCCAAACAAGAATTCTCGAACCGTATGATTATTTTAACATTGCAGTGATTTGCAAAATGAGATAGAAAACATATTGCACATATTTTATGGTATATCTATCCCTTTCTGTTGTGTATCACAGCAATTTTGACATTTCATTTTACTCATTTTCTAGCCGACATTTTGATTCAATCAGCTGTTTCCTGTCTGTGCAGGCTGTGGAAAAAACTAAATTAAAAAAGAATATATAAAAATCCGTGAGGCTGACCTGCTATGTTTTATATTTTATAGGAACATTAAATTCTAAATAAAAATATAAAAACTTACAGATCAATAACATACAAGAAATGAACAGATAAAAAAATATTAAAAAGTTAAAAAATCAAATAAAAAATGTATGTTTGTAACCACTCTCGAATTCTTAACCTTCCGGCTACTATACAAACACTTTTTTAACAAAACGTCAAAATTTGTATAAATTCAATTCTCTGCCAATGCATTGATTCTTCTACAAATGGTAATTTCTAATTGAATAGTACTGGGTAATGCTGGCATAACTTTCTAGGCAAATTAACTGCCAGTGCTTTTTTTTTATAAACCACTGAAATTTTTCTAAAATAAATACTGTCAAAAAATTAATGTTATATATAATTATATGTGGTAATGCAATTCCGATAAATAATATACAAGATAAAGCCACATATGATTATGTATATATGAACTGTTTTACTTGGGTATACATATATAAATTTACCTGCACTGTACTACATGCTTTCACCAATTGTTGCAAAAGTAATGCATATTTTCCCATACGTTGCACTGGTTTTAGAAGATACGACGCCAAATCCAATTTATCGTTTAATTCAAGTTGTTTAGTCTAAAATAAAAAAAAAATAGATGGTAGATATTTTGAGTCTAGAAAGTCATTGATACAAACACCAGTGAAAATATTTTACGATAATTCTATGGTTTTCAACAATAACCGCTTAAGTTTATTTTTCTTGATAACCGATTAAAAAAAAATGATACCTCGTCATATTTAATCCGTAAAACGGTGAATACAATTCACCAAATTAGCTCAAATTACTTTTAATTATATAAAATTTAATCCGAATTTTGATCAGACGTTATTGCATATTTAATATTTAAAATTGAAGGCAATTAGGTTCAGCTTAATTTGAATAGTCAAATTTATATTTTTTGTTAGAGTAAGACCTTACAGTAAGGGTAAGACCTTACAATAAATGGATATATTTAAAACTAGAAAAATTAATTTTTCATAAAATATTAATAAATTTTGAACTGAAGATGGGATTTTCAATTTGTAATTGGGAAATGTTCAAATAAAGTTGTAAATTTTGGGCTATTCATTCTAAAAAAATGCATACAAATTAGGAAACAAAGTTTTATCTCAAAAAATTCTAATGAAATTAAGGGAAATATTTTAAGTTGTGCCTGTGTTTATGTTATAACGGTTTACATTAAATAAAAAAATTTCATATAAAGAGTAACAACTCAAAAAACTTGTTATATTTTGATAAACAAACAACAACCGTTGTATAATTTATGTTCGTATTTCTATATGTACAATGACATAATTGTTTTTAAATTTTGTAGTCAATTAAAAAAAAAAAAACGTTTTTTGCCTCTACTGAAATTTTTTTAATTTTTTGTTGACTCCCTTTAGAGGAACAGTTGCGACATTTTAACTGTCAACGAATTAATACAAAATACGTAAAAATAAATTATATTTTGTTTATTTCGTTTTTGAAATGTTATAAAAATTAACTACAAATTCTGTAAAAATAAACGAATTTTCATTTATTTATTAACTTTAAACAAATAAAAAACATTTTTTAACATTTTCATTTTAACTGATAACAGAAAGTCCGTATTTATGTGCAATTTATTCTTTAAATATAAATAAAAAAGGGTTGAAAATTTTTTATAATTTTATTTTTAAATTTAATTTTTGAATAACCTTTAGTCAGTTACTGTAAAAATATTTTGAGTATTTGGAAGTTTAAAAATGCAATATTTAAATTGCCATTCCAAAATATAGGTCTTTATTTACGAGGGAGAGCCAATAAGTCCGTGACTTTTTGAATTTCTCACCTATTAATTGAAAGGGCAACACGCTCCTGCCAACAGGCATCTCTCAGTTGACTCCTGTCAAAATTCGTCACTTATTATGTATTTGACAGCCATTGAAAATCGAATTATTATTTTTTGCGGAAAAAAGCCGCTACTCAAACCAAAACTATATATTTACCCTATGAATTCAAAAGCCTTCAGAATTTGTTTATTGAAGTTTGTAGTATTAATATTCTGATATGAGATAAAAATCGATCGAATTCAAATTTATCATTTTTAATATTTTGTAAAATAATAACTATAATTAAAATTGATCTGGCGCAATATTAATTCATATCCAATCTACTGTAATATCTAGCTGATCATGTTTGATCCCAAAAATGGTGGATCGAATTAGATACAGCAATATATTTGGGGATTAGGTAAGATCCAAATTTATTCGCAATATGGCATATCGAATTAGATTCCCCAACATATTTTGGGAAAGTAAATGCAGTTTGAAATGTATCAAATTAGATCCAACAATATATGATATGAAGTCAAGTTTATAAGAAAATATATAAAAATAAATTTGTTTGTAAACCGCCTGAAAAAAAACAGACCAAAAGCAGTATTAGCGTTCATAAACGTTTCAAAATATCATCGATTTTTTTTACAAAGCAGTGTTGCCATGAAGTATTGCTTTGCATTGTAAAATCATATGTTTGCAGTGTTGCTTTGCATACTGCCTTTATGGAATAAGCCATACTCTTGCTTATAGTCACGTCATATGTCGTCGGCTTTAGCCGACTTTTCCGAAGCTATATTTTTGCATATATTTCATTCATTTCAAATAGATGAGGCTGCTCTTGATCGAAGAAGTAAGCAATATGGGTAGGAATGTTTTCTTGTTTGGAGTACTTTACATAATGTACAAATAAATTTGCAATTTGTTAATTTCAGACATGTTCCCATACAAACAAATCTATTTTCCACCTACACTGATAGAATTTTGTGATGAAATTATATATTAATAAAATGAACTTTTTCATTAGATTCATTAAATCAAGTTAACATGCTTTATTAATTCAATTCTTTCATTACTTATGCAATTTTCATTTGCATGGGTCTAAAAAACTGTTACTTTTTTATAGGTTTTATACATTATGAAATTAATTCATTAAGACATGATTTTATAAAAATAACATAATCCATTTAAACAATGAAAAATTTATAAAGAGTAATAAAAAAAATATTACCAGAAGAGTTAAAATTAATATTGGGTTTTAAAATTTTATCTAAAAAATATTTTTATTGAATTTCCAATGGTGTACATACATATTGTTCCAATCTGACACCAAATGACAAAGTCCATTTGCAAACTTTGCACTATCTGGAGAAAAAACAAATTCTGTAAAAAAACAAATTCTGCCTCTAAAGCAGTTGCGTCCAAACACTAATACTATGATATTTGCGTTTTTAGTAAAAAGCTTTTTTTTCAGGGACGGAAAATTCAGTACGTTAGTACTTTTCCATCAACTTGAAAATAACTTTCAAAGAAATATTTTCAAACACACAACGTTCAGTCTATGTTCACTAAAAGATATATATTTAATAAAGCGTGGGAACAGTTGTTTTTTTTTATTGAAAACAATAACGGCGATCCCGTATGTTTGGCTTAATATAACATTTCGAAATTCAAAATTTCCATCCTTGTATTGTGCTCTCATATATGAAAAAGCTCTCGTCGAAGCTCGCTGTAGTTGAAAAAGCTCTTTTGTAAAAGCTTGTACATTGTGCATATGAGTTGGACGCAACTGCTCTAAAGTGTACTTGTTTTCGATAAGTACCATTATATGAAAAAAGTAAAATGGCATACAATACCAATTTTATAAGTTGACATTTTTATTTATTAAAAATTTTCATTAATTTAATGAATTTTTTTATGAAAAAATATAATGAAATTATTCCCAATATCAATGCATATACAGAAAATTTTCATTAGATAAATGAATTCATTTTAATGAAACCAATTCCTTAATACTATGATCGAATCAGTGTAGATGTGAAATTGGTCCGCTAAAATAATTTAAGTGAACTCGATTGATGACACTGGAGATAACTTCCGTATGAGTCGTACTGATTTTTGTAATTTTTTCAATTTCATTATCTACAAAAATGTAATTAATAATACCTTCAGTATGAACGTAGTAAAAACAAAAAAAATTATTTTAAAAATTTTTAATATTTTTTTTCACATTAAAAGGCACATACTCAACATTATTGTTAAAAAAATCACTGTTTTTCAAAAGCCTTAAAGATTTTGTAATAAAAACTAATATTTTCATTACCATTTTCTATACGCAATGAAGTAATAGTAATGATTTTGGCCCATATCTGGTAGTAAGGATTTCTAGATTTGATAAAAACTCGCTGAGTTATTAGCAAACGAAAATCCAAACATCTAACAGTATAGATATTATGAATGTGAATGTTTTAAAGCCGCCACATCAACATACAAACTCCGAATATAAAAAAACTAATACGATTTCTGAAAAATATTGTTCTTTTAGTTATTATTGCATAATAATTATATGTAACAACTTGAATATTTGGTGAATTAAAGTGCATAAGTCAACAGCAAATTACCTTAAAGAATGATGTTCCATATTCACTCATCAATGTATCACTTTTCGGTTTATTTTTATTATACAAAGCATATAAATAAAATTTTGATTCCATTTGCAAAAAAGCAACACCAACTTTCAATGGATTGTGTTCATAACGTTCCAATTCGGCTAGAAAATGATTATTGTGGAATTCAAAGATTTTCTCAATATTTCCGAATATAACGTTACGTTGACCGCGCAACGATTGTGGAATATCATCGCGCAACAGCTCATCAATATAATTTTCAATAACATAATATAATGAACGTACATAGTCACGTTCCGTGCCAATCATTTCACGCATGATCAATAGGAGCGTTCTGAAAAATAATAAAAAAAAAAACACAATTAAAATGCAGTTTATAAAATTGTCATCATACTTTTGTATTTTTGGATCTAAGCAGCTAAGTTCCTCTAAATTGGGTAATTCAAATGTGGATGCGAAACACTGTAAATGCTTATTAGCTTCCAACGGTGAACGGATACAATGTTTAGATGGTTGCTCGAAGCATTCATCATCGAGTTCATCACTGTAAGTGTATATTATTAATTTAATTATTGATTAACATATTAACGTACAATCAATCAATGACTTACTGTTTTTCATATAAATTCTCCGTTTCTTCATTAAGACTTTGACATGAACATATTCTTGTTAATTTCGGATTTCCCTCACACCGTTGACATTCTCCTACCCCGGAGTCGGCAATTTTCGATTGTTGTTCCTCTTCATCATTATCTAACATCTCTTCCATGTCATCTAAATTTCGACTATCACGCCAGCATTGACAGACAGGACTTTCATACGAACCAGTACCATAACTGGATCTATGACTTATCAAATTAAGTTTATGCATATCGGGAGTACTTGTGAGCATTTGTGTTAAATTATTTAATTTAATTTGTTTACTATTATGATTAAAATTTAAACTATCTGGTTTTGGTTTAAATCTTTCATTTTCTTTATCTCGATATTTTTCTAGAAGACCCTTGATACCGTATTGTTCAGCTAAGCGTTCCATTTCATGTTGCATATTATCTTCCAGCATATGCAAATTTAGTAAATGATATAAACGTGTAGCACCTTCTATACGTTCTCGGGCAATTTCTAATTTTTCAGCAAAGCTATCTAGAGCTTTTTTCAAATTTATGGAACTTTCTTTTAAAGAGTCCATACTGGCGGCAGCAAGATTTAAATCTCGTCCTTTGGCTAAATGTTTCTGAAAAAAACAATATATTTTGACTTGATTTTCATACTCAAAGGAATGACTTAATAGATTTTTCGACCAATGAACCACTTCATATTTAGATATTATGAAGCTGTTTCATAAATTGTAAATTACACCATACCACCTTACAGGTAAAAAAGTGCTCCGTACACCTTCGAATATAAGGTATTTTTGCAAGACAATTTAGAATTTAATTTTCTTAGGGGTCGCTTTTTAAATTTTTCGTTATATCTTTGGCATTTACAGTCGGATCTTAAAGTATGATATATCGATATTTTTGCCTCAAAGAGACCAATGGGGTTTGACTCAACTAATGCAAATGAAATTTCAGTGGCAATGAAAAAATCCCAAGTATAATATACAAAACCCCAAAATATTTTTGTCATAACACAAATAATTGAACATGCGTTGCATACAGTGATGCCATTTGAAGGGGAAATTGCCTTTTTATAGAATTTTTTATTTTCCAAAATTTCGCGTAAAAAGGACAAATATTTCATTTTCTATCAAATGAAGGAACATTTTAAAAAACTTTTCATAGAAAAAATAAGTCTGCGTTTCTATAGAATATTTATGAAAAAATAAGTCACTTTGCACCACGACTTTATAGTAGAGATTTTCCAAATATTTGGCCACTCAGTATATTCTTTCAGCCGTATTCATAACGAAAAGTTAGCCACTGTGTATACATCGCAGCCAACGATCTGCTTACTAGGATACCGATTAGGCTATTCAAAGAGTGATCATATAGTTTATTTATAATGATTTTTTATCTGGTTTGTAAATCTACAGGTTGGTTGAAAAGTTCCTGCGCTCGAAATGAAAGAATACTGTTTATGTTACGAAATATATTTTTTTATTAAATATAATCTCATTTTTTCATCCAGCTGATCCAAAAGCTGCAATAATATTCAGAGTTGATTGTTTTACCTTTCTAAAGATAATCAATCAACAAAATTCCTTTTGCATCCCAAAAAACTGATGCCATAATCTTCTTTGCTGATCGTTGTGACTTCACCTGCTTTGGAGCTGAACAACCAGCTTCAGTCCACTGTAATCGTTCTTGTTTCAATTTAGGATCATGGTGGTAGATCCAAGTCTCATCCATAGTTATAAAACGACGCAAGAAGTCGGTTTTATTTGGCTTAAAACGCTCCAAATTACGCTGAGAAATTTGTTTTCGATCCAGTTTTTGTTGAATTGTTAATGTGTGCGGCACTAACTTTCCAAACAGTTTTTCCATACGTAATTCTTCATGTAAAATATGGAGTACTCGTTCGTCTGAGATGCCTATGGCATTAGCAATTTCACGCTTAGCCAAACTTGGATATTCACTAACCATATTATGTACCTGCTCAATGATTTCTGCTGTGGTTGCAGTTTTTGGTCGTCCTTCGCGTGCATCGTCTTCAAGGCTGGTACGACCACGTTTAAATTCACCAGCCCAAAATTCAACGGTGCGTTTTGAAGGTGAGGACTCCTTATACACTTCTAACAATTGTTCATAAATTTCCTTTGCTTTCAAACCCTTCAAAACAAAGAATCTAATGACTGCACGATATTCAATTTTTTCCATATTAAAAAAAATCAATGACACGTCAACTTTAAATGGCTTGTAAACAAAGAAAGAATTGACAGAATGACTTGCAACTTTGCATGTGTTCTCAGGACAGTTATACCAACTTGAGAAAAAAAAGTTTTGAGCTAGCAGTGCCATCTCTTGGTGAGCGCAGGAACTTTTCAACCAACCTGTACTCTGAAAATTGTGATGCCATCGTGTTTTTTTTTATTATTGCCAAAACTTTTAACTGAAATGTCAACAATTGATGAAGATGTTGCAATTTATATTTAAGATTTTCGCCCAATCTGTAAAATGCTTCGTAAAGAAAGTGTGAAAAAACAAGAAAAAAATTGTTAAATTTTGTTTTTACAGTCAACCCGCTCTAGACCGAACGAACGGGTAGACCGTTCTACCCGGTTAACCAAGCTATAGAATTTAAAATTGGGTTTTTTGATTTTTTTTTTGCTTTTTCACTCTTTTTTTTTGCTTTTTTACTCATTATTTTTTTGTCTGATTTTTGGATTTCCAGTTTTTAGCTTAAAAGTATCTTTTTCTTAAGATTTTTGAAGTTGAAATTACTTTTTTTACTTTTATTGCCTTAAAATGTTTTTTTTACTAAAGTTTTTTATTTTTGCTTTTTTCCAGTAGAACAAACCATTTTAAATTTTTAAACATGAACTTGGAAATAGTAAGAAATGTTTTGCTTATCATAAGATGTATCAAACCACAAAAACTCACCACAATAAATGTTATGGATGTATGAGATCAAAAGACTTTTAAATGAGAAAAAGCACGTTTTGTTAAAAAAAAATTAAAAATAACGTTTTGTTAAAAAAGAAAACGTATGGTGTGCGAATCCTAAAATACACCCATTTTCTCGGTAAAAATTATAGACCAAAAAACATAACAAAAATATTTCCATGAGAAAATTTTGTATATTTTTCCTACCAGTTTTTACTGCAAATTTCAAAAAATAATAAAATTTATAATTTATAGACTACAGGAAAAACTATTAGTTTTTAAAAACAAACAAGTGACAATAATTATAAAAAACGAACGTTGATTTTTTTGTTAAAAAAAATAAACAAAATTATGATAATAAGATTTTTTCTAGTAGATTTCAACCCAAATAATACAAAAATCACACAAAACTAATTTCTTAAAAAATTTAAAATGTTCTGCGACTACTCATATATCGAATTTTGCTCTTTTTTGTCATTACTGTTGATTACTTTATAGTATACACATTATTGATTACTTTTTAGTGTCCGAACGAACTCACTTTTACTTGCTGAAGCTGAGCCTAGGCTATATTTAAATTTTGTTTAGAAAATCTGATATATGTTATAGTTGTACAAAACGATTTAAGTCTTGGTAATCGATTAACAGTTGAAAAATGAACAAATTTTTCTTTGTGTGTGTAAATGTACTCGAAATTAAAGTATTTGATGTAAAAATGGCCGAACGGCTGTTTTGGCTGAACACCACTTTGTGGCCTAACTCCGCAGCTGAATAATTGGTCGTACTGTACTTGTAACTTTTTAAATCAATGGATCACTTTTTAATTAAATGCTTTTACTTACAAAACAGAAAAAATCCTAATCAAATGTATTATTTTATTAGAAATTTATTCAAGAGCTACAAATTTTTATTTGCCTGAAGAATTTTTATGATTGGAGGAATTTCAAGGATAAAAGTTATTGAATGGACGGATTGTTTAAGCATAGTAAATTGTTTTCCCGTGGAAAATTTTACTCAAACTTAGCTTCAAATCGTAATTTAAATTGTAAAATTGAATGCCTTTTTTATTTTATAAGAAATTCGCAATCACTATAAACCACAAATATGACTTTTTTACCACAAAAATAATAGCCTTTTATATAAAATTCGCGTGAAAACAAATTTAACTAAATTTTGACGTGAAATTCCTTACTCATAAAATATATATTTTTGTTCTTTATGGAGTATAACAGTGAAACCCGAACAACTTAGCTTTAGAATGAGTTTTTATTTATTTTTTTGTGTCTAAATCACCCAGCAAAACCACACATTACCAAATAATAGGTAAAGTAATGTATAGCCATGGATTACTTTACACCTTACTTCATTGATGAATTTTAGAGGCGATGAGCCTTAAAGTAATGTATATACCCATTACTTTTGAGGTGATAATGTAAGGGGTTACTTATATGGTTACGAGAATGGAAAAAGTAATGTGTCTAAAAATAAATTTTTAAAAAAGAGTAATTTTAATTAAAAAAAAATTATTACAAATATTTTATTTAAAATTTTTGTAATTAAAAATAATGTGGTCAAGATGGGAATCGAACCAGGGAAATCTGGTTGCCAGCCAAGAACTCTACCCACTGAGCTATAGACGCATATAGTATTTGATTGCTTTAAACTTAAATAAATTGTTGCGCTTCGTTTTTTCGCTAGTGTTATCAAAACAAATATACAAAAAAAAAAAACACAAAGTAATGTATCTAAAAATAGATTTTCTAAAATATTTCAATAATTACTTTACATTTATAAATCATATATTACGTAATCAATAATGAGTAACTTCTTACTTTATGCTTGCAAATAATGAAAAAGGTAACGAGCTATCATTACAAGGTAACGCATGAAAATATCGCACCCATTACCAAAGTTTTGCTGGGCAACAATGATTTTAGAGCTTGTTTTTTTTTAATTTTATTTGACGTGTATGTTCAATGGACGTGTATTTTCAATGGACGTGTATGTTCAATGGACGTGTTTGTCCAATAAAATTTCAGATTTCTATCTATTTAAAATTGATTTGGGTATTAATGGGTTAAGTTTTTTATTATTTTAATATTTAATTATTTTAGTGGTATGATTTGTAGTGCCATTGTATTTACCATTGATATAAAATAGTATTTTTCAAATTCATGTTCACGTTCCTTCATGGGCGTATCGAAATCCAGTTCCAAATTAATAAAACGTTGCAATGAATCACTGCCATCACTTGTTATCCATGAAGTAACCTAAAAATATAAAAATAAATTGAAAAAGGGGTTTAATCTTTGACAAATTAATTATGAGGCATAATTAATTTTATGTGAATTTTAAGTAATTATGTCATAAAGAAGTAATACATAAAAGTTTTCTACAATTCGATATTGTTAATATGTACTTCACTTTAAAATCAACCCAGTAATATTAAACTTTTATTGTTACGATTAGGTCAAAGATTTCCATGCAAATTCTTGTTTTTTTTGACAGTCTTCTACCAATATAGATTAGATATATAAATCTGAATCACAAATGCAAATATATTTGCATATTTTGCTATAAAATGCATATTTTGTGCTTTCTTACTAAATATTTTGGTGAATATTTCGTTCTCACAAAGTCCCGTTAGCTGCTAACTGGGACTTTAACTGAATTAAAATTTTATTGAAATATTGGTTTAATTTTAACTACACATTCAGTAATCGGGACTTTGTAGTATTTTTTTTTAATTTGCTAAGAACAATTTCAAAAATAGATACATTCCATATTTTGATTCAAGCAAAATTTTTACTTTGATTTTTAAAAAACCTATTGATTTGAAGAAAAGCATTCAATACTTATTGTTTTTAATTTCCGTGTTGAAAAAGTGTACTTGTTTTTAATTTTAAAATTTAAAAAAGAAATCAGTAACTTTTAAGTAGTTCTCGATTTTTTTTTTTAATTTGTACATAAATATTAAAATTTTCTAAAAATATGTAAAAATTCAACTTGCTATATGAACAAATTTCTCAAAGCTGATCTTTATTTTTATAAATATTATATTAATTTTATAAATATCTACAAATAGAGTTGAAAACAATTTTGTGGTTTTTATATTATTTACGATTTTTGAAAATTTAAGGCTCACAGTAAATAATTATCTGCTCTTAATAAAAAAATTTAAATTAATATAACAATGACACAACATTTAAATTTATGAAATGTGATATTTAGATCAATCATATGGACTGGCTTGAAACAAAATGTTGTATGTAGAGAGTTTTGCAATTTCCCAACACCTAATAAACTATTCTCAGGGTAATCATATGGTGGAAATTAAAAATATTTTCCACTGATTAATTTTTACTTTTACAAATATTTCTTTATTAAAATATGCATGAAACATTTTAATAGAAAGTGTAAGTTTTACACAACACTGGCGAATTAAAAATGAAACAACTTTTATTGTTTTAAATTCTTAGCATATTTATGAAAAAAGTAACTATGTTTGTACACTCGTCTGCAAGACAATGAACAATTTTAATTGTAAATAGAAAATTTATTAGTCTTAATCATCTGCAAAATCAAAAACCAACTACGGATGTTTTGAAATTATCTTCTTCGAGACAATTAAATTACATGATATTCCGTTTTTAATGCACACCAGAAGCAGAAGAAGAAGAAGAAGTCAACTTCAATGATTGTGTAAAAGTTAAAGCACGCGACAATATGGTCAGAAAGATATACAAACAAGTCTATAAAAATACTTATTAAAAGTAGTCAGTGTTGCCATTGTTTGATTAATTATTTCTACAGTTTAAAATCTTTAGGATAATTTTTGGATAATAATTTTAATTTTTTTCTGAGCTTTAAGGCCCTTTAATAGGAAACTATATACCGTTTTCGATGCAATTGACTTTCGTTACCCTTAAAATACCGTTACCGACACAACCAAAATGCCGCTATCCCGAAAATACCGTTACCGAAATTAATAAATACCATTATGCTTAAAACATCGATACCGAAATATATGAAATACCGTTATCCCTTATATACCGTTATCTTTAATTCTCAGTTTTTGTTAATTGTATGCGGTTATAAGAAATTTTACATGCACTAGTTTAATAAATTTATTTTATATTTAATTTTAGTTGACTATCATTACTCTTAAATTACCGTAACCGAAATAACTGAAATACCGTCTAAATGTAGGAGATGCAATCTTTATCGGGCAAAACATAGGACACGAGATCGGACAAAACAGCTTTTTATCTGCATCCAAAATGACAAAATGACATTGATGCAAACGTTAAAGATCGACCTTTTAGTGAAACTAAATTAAAAATGGAAATAAAAATTTTGGCGAGGCGTGTTCAAATGTCCTATTAATTTTACAATTTTACGCATCCTGAAGTTAAAGTCTTCTTAGTTTTATTTCAAATTAACTTTTAACCTAAGTACACTCAAAATAATAAGTCTGAAATTTTACATAATTTTTTGTATAATTCGGCTTATAATCAAATTTGTTAAAATTAACAATATTTTGTGTTTAAAGTTAATGTCGAGAATTGTTGTTTGATTATATTGGTTATTACACTCTCCACCATATATGGTGAGGGAATATATCAGTTTGTCATTCCGTTTGTAACATGTTAAAATATATGTTTAATACCCCATAAAGTATATTCGTGATCCTTATGAAATTTTAAGCCGTTTTAGCGATGTCCGTCTGTCTATCCGTTGAAATGGCGATCACGGCGCGAAGACGCAAGCGGTTGTGCTAATTTTTACCTAGAGCACATCCTACCGAGAAGTTTGGTATAAAAAACGGGAAAAATCGGTCGAACAGTTAAATGAGTGAAAATATTAAGGTACCTCTAAATTTTCCATACAAATGACTATGAAATTATTTGACAATTGTTTTCACCACTGAATTTTTTTTTACCACAGTTTTTTTCAAATCAAAAAATTTTTGTCACCTCAAAATTTTTTTCCAACTAAAAAATTTATTTTAACTTCCAAAAAATTTTTTACACTCATAAAATTTTTTTCACCTCCATAATTCCCACTTCTAAGGTTTTTTACATTATTTGTATCCAAAACAGTGAGAAAATTTTTTTAGGACATTGGTGGAGGGTATTCAAGGATTCGGCACAGTCGAATTTAAAAATTTTTTTTTACTTGTTTTTTATATAAGAATTTCATAGGTATCCCGTTTGAAAAATAGTATGCGTAATAATGTGTTAAATACGGGAAAAATAAGTAAAAAATTTAGACGAGATTCAGTTCCTTTCCAGCTTTAAAAGTGTGCGATACTGAAAGTGCACACAATTTACTTAATGATGAGTCAGTTACAAAAAATGTTTTAAATTGAGTAATTTTAGTTCACTAGTTTTTAAAGATAGACTCCTTACCCAAAATTGTTTGGGAAAAAAATCAAAACTTTAGCACTAAATACACTATTAAAGAAATCTTAAATCGCTGGTGGGGACCAGAAAAAATGGGGGTTTCCCCGTGTTTATCGTTAAAATGTTATCATGTCATTTATAGGGAAACCCTAATACACAATTTGACTGATCAATGACAAACTTACGATAAGTTTCACCCTATAATTTTCGCGCTAGATTTAAAGCCCTAAATCTTCAATAAAAATTATGAAAATTAGTAATTTGTTTAAATTTTTGAAGGTCAGAATTATAATAGCAGCATTTAAATTGTCTTGTCACCCAGGAGAAAAACTGTTTGTGTTATATTGAGAGTGGCAAATACTTTTGCAAAAAATTAGCAAAATAACTTAAAATAACGTTTTTGATTTCTTCTAAAATCTGTTTAATGTCGACAAAATTTAAAAAATAAATTACCAGAAACTGGCAGTTTGTGACAAACAATTCAATAAAAACTGAAATATATACAAATATATACTCTGGGACTCATATTTCTTTTGTGAGCGATCGCCATCGTTTAACAAGTGTGATGTGTAGTAAATCAAAAATTTTAAAAGATTATTAGATCTAAATTTACGAAATTTTCTGTAAAAAGTGAAATAACACAAATTATGTCATCATTATTCAAAAATAATCCAACGAATGTGTAAACAGTCCCGCTTTTGACTAATTAATCAAAATGTGGCAACACTGGTGATGGCATCACAACATGATAAAGTATAAGCAATTGAGAAAACATTTCATTCATTAAAATTGCAAACGATTATTTATAAAAAAAAATATGTATAATAAAATTGCCAGCACTTAAGCTTGAATGGGTATTGTTGGTAATAAACAGGTAAATAAAATACAGAAATAAGGTGCAACCGTAATGGCTTTATCCAATTGATCATCATCATCATCCATCTACATGATCCGGCCAATTGAATGGAATGAATAGTTTATGTAAAGAAGAAATACACTAATGTTTGCATTCATGGAATGTGCAATTCCAATATACATATTGAACATAATATATTTTCAGAACTTAGAAAGAATTTAATCTCCACACTGATAGAAATTTCGATTTCATAAATTCATTGATATAATAAACAATTTTCATTAAATGAATGAATGAAAAATGCATTAGCATGATAAAAAATTCATCAGTATAATGAATGAAACTATGAAAAATTCATTAGTATAATGAATTTGTCATTCATTAGTATAAAAAATATTTTTTAAAACAGAAAAAAATTATTTAAAAAAATCTCCAAAAATGTGCTGACGCGCTGGCACATATTATTGATAATAACAAAGGAAGTTAAGAGTCCCTACTTGCAAACTAAGTAACTTTTTATGAACATCACTCTAATTCAACCACCTGTTAACAGATTTCTTTGAAATTATGCACTCGGCAATTTCGCTAAAATTGAATAATATTTAGTGGTAATTTCGCAATTTTCAAAAAGCAAAAATATCGTTAACTTCTAAAAAAATTACATTTGAGCAACAATTTTCGAAATATAATTTTATTTTACTGATAGTGTTATTTATAGCAAAACTCGAAACTATTTTTTTACTGGATGCATTGATTCGACTTTAACCTTTATAGTGCTATATCGCCTAAATAAAGCAAAAAAATTAAATATAGTATAAATATCGATATCTGAAGAAAGAGCATTAGAGGGTTAAATAATTAAAAGCTTTAAACTTGAACGTATCAGCAGAGATTAAAAATTTGGTCTCATATTAAAGCTCTATTCCTCTTCTTTCAATAAAAATTGATTTTTTTATCGCTAAAGAATAATCAAATTTTCACAATTTTCGCAAAAAAACACATAATTAGAACAGAGAAATTGTATATTTTCAATTTAAAATATCTATGAATAAAATATATCGTGGCAAGTCCTTCTCATAAAAAAATCTTTAAAGGAACAAATTTATCAATGACATGTTAAAGAATTAAAACCAAAATACTCTAGATCTAGCACTAAAAATGCTAAATATTTGGCATCAACAAATGCTAAATATTTGGCTCATTTGTACAAGCTTGGTAACCTGTTAAAAACATGTTACGTATTTTATCAGTCAAGCAAACAATTGCATGTGCATTAGAGTGGGCTGAAGTAGAAAAAAAAAATTAATTTTTAAGTTGTGCCAAATTTGTGAGAAAACAATTCAAATCGGGGATAGATATTGTATTTACGATTCGATCATCAAGTATATACTGGATATCGCTCGCACCCTCAGAATATTATGTAGTTTACTGTTTGTAGTTTAACAAAAAAAGTATACAGTTCATTTATACATTTATTTTTCAAAGAAATATTTATTTTAACTGTTTTATACATTTGTTCAAAATGATTTACCAATTATTTTTTTGATATCATGTATTTTTTTCATTTGTTTCAAATTAAAAAAAAAATACCACAAAACGGATATTTGTGGTTTATTTGTTTTCGTTACAGTTATTACAAATTTAAATTTTGTTTGCTGCCTGTTTCAAAAAAAAAAAAAAATAAAAAAATTCCAATTTGTTTATATACAAAATTGTTTCAATTCAAATTACAAGGACTTCATAAACACACAAACTTATGGTCATTCACACAATATGTCTATAGACTATATTAGTTAGTTAAAAAAAAAAACAAAAATACGAAAAACTAAAACAATTTCAAATAAATGAAGAAATCAGTAATGTATTACAGAAGTGGTAGGAAAAATATTAACATTTAGTTTTAACTGATTAATCATTTGATTTAAACAAAAATAAGTTGACCGGTTTCTAAATGATATATCATTTCTGTTATTTTAACTTAAAAATTACTTTAAGTGCATATACACGCAAAGAAAAAACATGGTTGGGGCAATCGTATTCGAAGAGCATCATATATTTTTGGGTTTATGGTTGTGTCAACCATAGTCGTACTATAATATGGTTATCATATTATGATAATAAAATAACCATATTTTCACCATAATATAGTACCTAGAGTTATATTATGATACACAAATTACCATATTATGGTCCTAAGTAACCTTGTTATATTGAATTTATCATAATATGATCGCACCTAATCATAGTATGCTCAAAATGTTATCATATTCTGAATCCTGAATTATAATTATATGATCCATAATCTAAACAAATTTCTTAAAGGAAAAGTTCTCAGAAACTATGAAAAAGCTCTTTAAATTAAAATTGGTAAGGAAAAAATCATAGATTCTAAGAACTTTCAAGAAAACTTTGGTTCTGTGGACTTTTTTTAAAACAAATATTTTAAACTTTTTTTTTTTTTAATTCTAATGACTTTTTTAATAAAAAAAAATCTTAGACACTTTTAAGATTTTTTTTAGAAAGTTTTAAGAGATTTTTCTTTAAGAAAAAGTCTTTAGAATCTAAGAATATTTCTACTAGAAAAAGTCCTTAGAATCTAAGTATTTTTCATGATAAAACGTTTTCAGAATCTATTAATTTCTCTTTCAAAGAAAGACCTTATAATCTAAGTTTATGTAGAAAATATGAACTTTTATCTAAGAAACAGTTCGGAGAATCTTGGAATTTTAGTTTACGGAAAGTCCATATAATCTAAAAAAAGTTTTTATCAGATAAATTTATAAATATCTATTATTTTGTGTAAGAAACCTGTTCATACAGACTTTTTCTTATAAAAAAAACATTTTATTAATATTTTGTGCACTTTTTAAAAGAAATGAATTAATAAACATATTTAAAAAAAATCTAATTGTTTTTATTAAAAAGAATGAAAAAATATAAAATCTTTCAATAATAGTATATGTACGAGTATAAGAAATTAAAAAAAAAAATTTCTAAAGCTAAAGTTTTAGTAAACAATATATGATTGTTTTTTTAAGACATTTTTGAATAAAAACAAACTGACTGAACTGATAACCTTTTGGTTTTTATGAAAACAAGACAATATTATAACTGTAAATGTTAAAGTCATGTTTAATTTGATGTATAATTATTTATTGATTGTTGCCAGCATTTTATCGAATTTTTCTTACCACAGTATGGTTACAGCCGATCATGTTATAAAATATAAGGTGCCAATCATACAAAAGTAAAATATTTACTAAATAATTATGGTAGTGACCATGTTGATGGTTAGAAAACCAATAACTTGGTTGTGATAACCATACCCGATTGCAGCAAGCACAATATAGTAGCAGTGATCATATTGCAACCATGTTTTTTCTCTGCGTGTACATATGTAGATTTCAAACTTTTTCTTTTTTTAATTGAACATAATACAAAATATTCTGATTTTAAAATTGAACAACTACCCAGGGAGAAAAATACGAAGAGCTTAGTACTGGCACGGTGTTGGAGACGGTAGTACATGTACTGGCAATGTGTCGGATTTTTAACTTTTACAGTATTGGGACAGTGTCGAAATGATACCAAAATACGCATGGCCGTAGGTATTTGTCAACGTCTCTACATCGTTGGATTTTAGTACTTTCCCAGGACTGTAAATACAAAATATCCAGTATTGTGACTTTATTGTAAATCAAATAATTTAGTATATAGCCAGTAACATAAAACCAATTAAAAATGTGGTCGTTAAGCATCTTAAAATTTAAAAAAGTAATCAAAATTTATAAATTTTTTAACAAAATATTAATTTATATATAAAATACATATTTTATTTTTTAGACAAGAGTTCAAGACTTTTTTAAGAATATATTTCTATTAAAATACGAAGGCTGAGTTAACGCTTAGCTATTTTTTTAGAAACTGCTAGGGTAATTAATTTAATAATCCTGCGTGGTTTGATACTCAAGTAAGTCAAAGATTTTCATCTGAAATCTTGTCTTGACAGTCAGCCGGCCGCAAGCTCTGAAAAATTGGGGTGTGTGAGGAATAGAATCGCAACAGCAACTTTTGAGCTTAAGCGTATATATCATATTTTTTTTAGATATGAGTCACTTATCTCCTTTTTTCTTCTTCTTATTCAACGTAATTTTTTGTCATTTTGATTTTGGAAAATATAATTCTAATCTTATGATTTAAAGTTAAATGATTTTGGAGATAGTTAAAAATTAGTGTAAAAACTCGAAACGTTTATTAATTGTTTTGGCCACATTTCTATGGACCTTCATCACCGAAGCGCCTTTATCGCAATTCTCAGCATTTGCTTTTGAAAATAGTTGTAAAAGAAATACGATTATATAATATTAAAAAGTAAGATAAATATATTGAAATAAATAATGTACATATGGTACACGAAGAGAAAAAACATGGTTGGAACATGATCACTTCTACTCTATTATGCTTGCTGCATTCGAGTGTGGTTGTCACAATCAAGTTATTGGTTTATAAATAGGTTTTAAACATAAATATGGTCGCTACCATCTTTAGTATAGTAACAATGCTGTGGTAACAAAAATTCTAATTTCGAATAAAATATGATAATTATGGAACTATAAAATGCTGACAACAATCAATCAATAATTATAAAGCAAATTAAACATGACTTTGACATTTACAGTTATAATACTGTCCTGTTTTCATAAAGAAAATTGTATCAGCTCAGTCACCCATTTAAAAATGATAATATATGATCATCTTCATCTGAGCGTTTTAAATTTCGAAAATGTCTTATACATTTAACATTATAATTTGTCAAAAAGATTCTATATTAATTTTTAATTCTTTTCAATAAAAACAATAATAATTAAAAAAAAAATAATTAATATGTTTTATATTATTTCTTCTAAAATAACGACTTTTTTGCGGAAAAAATACTTACGAGTATAATATTAATATAATATTTTTTATAAAAAAAAAACTCTGTAAAACCCAAGAGTTGTTTTGTTCAAAAAAGGTTTTTTATACAAAATATTAGATTTTTAGAATTTTTTCTAATAGAAACATTTTTATATTCTATGTATTTTTATTTAAAGTAAAATTATTAGATTCTGCAAACTGTTTTTAAGATTAAAATTCAAATATTCTTAAAAAAGATCCCTTTCTAGTAGAAATATTCTTATATTCTAAGGACTTTTTCTAAAAGAAAAATTCCGAAGAATTTTTCTATTAAAAAAATCCCTAGAATCTATGTTTTTTTTAAAAAAGTCCTTAGAATTTAAATTTTTTTTTAAGTATTTTTCTTTAAAAAGTCTATAGAATCAAAGAAGTATAATTAAAAAAGTCCTTAATATCAAATTTTTTCTTTACGAAAAACATTTCTTAAAGAAATATTCTTAAATTTAAAGATTTTTTTGATAGTTTTGAATCGTAATATAACTGTAGGGCCATATTTTGGTAAAATTATGGTTATTTTATTATCATAATATGATAACTATATTATAAACGATGCTCTTCGAATATGATTGCGTCACCCATTTTTTTCTCTGCGTGTAGATATAAATTGTGTTTTTACAGAATTTCATAACAAATTAAAAGCTACGTATAACTCTTTTACACAAATAATTGTATTAAATATGTGAAATGAAATAAAATTGTTAATTTAAAAAAATTTAATAAACAGTTGTAAATTTCCAGAAAGCAGTGCTGGCACAGTACCTTATGAATAGTACTTACAAAATAATAAAAACAGTGCTTTCCCAGTACTGTTTTTTTATACCGTTGGCAATTTATACCTGGGTATGTATCTAAAATCAATAAATTTTTTTGGTTTCCGAGTTTCGAAAAATCGCCAAAAGTCAAATCAGTTGAAAAGTTTCCAAATGTGGCAATTCTGTTTTTGATAGTCTTTCTAGGAATTTTTAACTTCGGCCTACTCTAATGTACATGGTTCATCCAATTTTTATTTCATCGTTGTTGTGTAGTAAAGTAACAGTGATTATTATCAATTCAATTGGTAGCGTCAGGTAAATTTAATTGGTTTGATGTTACTTTTGTATAGACAAGTACAAAGACTCGTTTCAGCTAGATTGTGGTTGCCGTAATGGAATGAAGAATTCTTTTAACTACAGTTGATTCCCTTAACAATAATGTGAAAATATGTTTTTATATTTTTTTATCTGATGTGATTTTTTACAATAATTAAATAGTAACGAGGGTGGATCAATAAGTTCGTGACTTTTTGAATGAAACACAGTTAAATATTTTTCAACATAATCCCGTTTTAGCTCAATACACTTAGTCCAAAGTTTACAATTTGTGTATCCCTTCCAAAAAAATAGGATTTTTCGAAGTCCATAAAATAGATATTTGTTTGATCAATAATTTCATCGTTGGAGCTAAATCTCTTTTCACCGAGCCATTTCTTTAGGTTTGGAATAGTCACTGGGGGCTAAATACGGAGAATATGGCGGATGAGGTACCAATTCATAGCCGAATTCATGGAATTTTGCCATTGAGTGAGACTACCCACGTGTGCACCCGTGCATTATGGTCAATTGAGAGCAAACGCGGCACCCATCTTGCAGATAGCTTTCTTAAATCCAACTGATCATTTTAAATCGAAACCGCACTGCCATATGAAATGCCTATGGCATCAACAATCTCACGTACTTTTACTCTTCGATTGGCCAACACCATATCGTGTTTTTTTCGACATTTTCGCGTGTATTGACCTCAATTGGCCGTCCATAACGTTCAGCGTCATTTGTACTTGTGCGACCACAACGAAGCTGTTAAACGCAAATTTGACAGGTGGTACTTGATGGGATCAGTGTTGCATTTCATATAACTAAGAGGGAATTTCGAAAAGTCACGGACTTAGTGATCCGCCCTCGTATTGTATTTTGTTTTATTACAAGTACAATTGGTTAATAGTCTAGGTAACCCAGCAATACTTGCTATTACCAGGTAATGGGTATTAAATTATTAAAACCTGTGGTCAAATAGAATATTTTTTAAACATGGCCTTGTCATTGAAGGTAAGTGGTTACCTTAAGCTTACCAGTACACCAACACAAATAAATCATTACAAAGAAAGCACTGAAGTTACAAAATGGGCAAAAATAATTAGGCGGAGTGCGGGAAATTGATAAATACTTTTTTTCTAGCTTCGAAAAATCAGCTGACAATGATTTTTTAAGTCGTTTAATTAATTCATACACGCAGAGAAAAAACATGGTTGCAACATGATCACTGCTACTGTATTGTGCTTGCTGCAATCGGGTATGGTTGTCTAACCATCAACATGGTCGCTACCATCATTATTATAGTAAATATTTCACTATTTTATGATTGACACCTTGTATTTTATAACATGATTGGCTGTAACTGTACTGTGGTAACAAAAATTTTGACTATGAAAAAAATATGATAATTATGTAACCATAAAATGCTGTCAACAATCAATGAATAATTATACATCAAATAAAACATCACTTTGACATTTACAGTCCTAATACGAGTATTGTCTTGTTTTCATAAAAACCAAAATGTCTTAAAAAACAATCATATATTGTTTACTAAAACTGGACAGAAAATACCTTGAATGTGGCATTAAAACATTTCATCAAGTGACCTATTAAGATCCAGTTTATTTTTTTTTTTAACTTTAGAAGATTTTTTTGAGGGTTTTTTCGAAAATTCCTTATACATGTAATATTATTTACAATAATCAATTCATTGTCAAAAAGATTCTATATAAAGTTTTTATATGGATCATATTATGATAATCCAGAAATCATAATATAGTTATGGGGACCATAATGTAATAATATTTTGAGCATACTATGATTACATGCAATCATATTATGATACTTTCAACATCATAATATATTTCTACAGAATCAAAATATTGTAATATTTGAATCATAATATAACTGTAGGGACCATATTATGGTAAAATTAAGGATATTTTATTATCATAATATGATAAACATAGTATAGTACGACTATGGTTGGCACAATCATAAAGCCAAAAATATATGATGCTCTTCGAATATGATTCTCCCAACCATGTTTTTTCTTTGCGTGTACCGAAAAGTGGTTAGTGGTCTAATACCATATTCTATCAGTATATTATTAACTCATTTTTTAGCTGGATTTTTTGCTACGGTCTATTATTTTGAATTACAAATTTGAATAAAATTCTACTTTTTTATTATACTACTAAATATGTAATACAAAACCAATATCGCATTACACAAGGACATATTTAATCAGTTATTACTTATTTATTTATTTTTAAATAATTTATTAATGTTATAGGTAACTCATTATTTCATAACTTTCAAATGAGAAGCGCTATACCACATAATTTGTAAAGTATTACTTAAGGTTTCAAAGTAAATCAAGGGGAAAGGATACACATTACTAGGTAATGCCTGAAATAGAACCAACCCATTACCAAGATTTTGATGGGAAGTAAAGAGTTTGGCTGCATATCAAAAAGAGAGATTGTGCGGAAGAAAAATGTTCAATCGCAATTTAACAGTCTCAAATCGTCATTTACATTGAAAACATGATTTTTTTATTTTATAAGAAGGATAAAATCACAATAAACCAAAAATATCACTTTTTCACTTTTTTGTACATTAAATTTGCGAGAAAAAAATACACAATTTACATATAGAGGTCAATAACGTGAAAAGTAATGTTAATGCCCTCCGGCATACAAGGTGAATATACCCTCCCCCCTAAAAGGTAAAGTCACTCATTTTTTAGCCTAGATTAGTGGACATCCTCCCAAAAAGTTTGGTATTGAAAATGAGCAAAATCCGTCTAGTGGTTAAAAAGTTATGAGTGAATATGTGAAAGTACCTATAAATTTTCCATTGGTGTATTTTAGTACATTTTCATGGTAGCGACTGGTAAATAAAATATTTTGTCTTATTTTTGCACTAGGCGCTTAGAAGTGAATAATATTCTATATTTACCACAAACATTTTTCACCTGAATTTTTTTTCCCGACAAAAACTTTTTAAGCTCAATTTTTTTTCATCACAAACAATTTTTTTTCACCTCTAAAGTTTTTTATATTATTTGTATCAAAAACATTGTATGGGACAGGAATGATAAAGTCTGTACTTAAGTCAAAGCCTTAAAAGTACTATGGGAAACCTTTGACTCATTTGGTATTATTTACAAATGTTCTCTTTGTAATTTTTATATGTTCCTGTGAAAGTGGAAGTTTCTCTTATGATGCTTTTTCATTGCATTAAGAGCACTTCTTCTGGTTAAATGAAAAATGAGATCTTTTGATGTTCCCAAAAAAATTTTAAATTTAAATTTTATGGGGACATTCAGTAAATGGGCCTTAGCCTTATTTTCCCAATGATCCGTTAGCTTCTAACTGGGAGTTTAACTGCCAAATTTGTTATTGTTTCACATATTAAGTTTGGGTTTGTTGATTAAATTATAACGGGACATTCAGTAATCGAGCCTTTTACTTTATTTAAAATTCTTCCATTTCGTACTACAATTGATATTTTATTACTTTTTGTATTGAAATCTTTCAGCATAAATTACGACATAATTTTTTTCTAATACTTTTTTAAGATTTTTATTTTATATTTTAAAAAATTTAAACAAATAATTTGATTTGTTATAACTTTTTAAATAAAAAATAATGAAAAAATTCAACATCATAAAGCTTAATCATAGTAAAAAAGACAAAAAAAAATTATAAAATTTCAAAATATAAAAAAGTAAATACTAGAACGAAAAAAGATTTTTGAATTAAACTAGGAAAAATGGTAAAGCAGAATTTAAAATCAGGTAAAGTGTAAGTTTAAAATTGATACATATAACTTGAAACTGATAACTTGTTTCAAAATGTTTAGTACTTAACCAAAGTTATGAATATCAAATTTATAAAACATTGCTGTAGTTAACGTTTAACCTTGATTGTTTTGAAAATACAAATACGCTACCCGTCACAGGCTTGAAAAGAGTTAAATTTTATTCAAAATCACATTTTACTAAAATCACATTTTGCTAAGTGAAAAAAAACTGCTTTAGAAAAGAAAAATCAAGACTAAATGAAACTTTGAAATCAATATTAAATTGATGCCTTAAGAATCACTTCCATTATTCTTTTGCTGATTAGTTAAAATAAGTGCAAAAATTAGTTAATTATATTTATATTAAATAAAGAGCCGGTTAACCGATACCAAATACCCGACTTTCGGTTAAATCGATTTTAAGGACAAAATTAAAATCGGGTTTCAGTTTTGCATACTCTATCTGCATAACTAAACGACATTCTAAAAAGAATATGCAGGGTGCGGCTAAAGCATTATGATGTAAAAAAATGTAACTTCATTGCTTGTGAATATTTCTTATTTTTTTTCTATGTATTTTAGGAACTAAAAGAACTAAAATTATTTTTCTATTCCTTGAATATAATCGTTCGATAATTAATACGCAGACTTCTAACTGGTAGATCGGCCAAAAATATTGATGCTGTGACACAGAGCGTCGCAGAAAATTCGGAGACATCAACGAGAAGACGATTTGCACAGTTGCAGCTTTCTGACCGCACTCTTCGACGAATTTTGAAACAAGATTTGCGCCTCTTCCCTTACAAAATGCAACTAGTCTAAAAACTAAATCCTGAGGACTTTGCATTGCGTTTGAAATATGTTAGAGCAATTTTTAATCTCGTTGATCAAAATGAAAACTTTTTGTCAAATTTAATGATGATCGACAAAGCGCATTTTCACTCGAACGGTTTTGTAATTAAATAAAACAACAGATATTGGGGATCGTGTAACTGTTTTGTGTAGCATTGCCGCAGAAAAAATTTACGGTCTATTTTTTTTTGAAAACGATCAAGGTTTAAGTCAAACAATAAACGGTTAACGTTACAGAGTAATGCTCCAAAATTTTTTGTTTCCGCAATTGCCACCAAACGAAAACATATGGTTTCAATAAGATGGTGCAACACCCCATATAGTCCGTACAACGATGGAGTTGTTGAGACAACAATTTTCAAATCGGGTAATTTCTAAAAACGGCCACCATGATCGCCTGGTTTAACTGCACCAGATTTTTTCTTGTGGGGCTATCTCAAAGACAAAGTTTAAGCCCCAAACCTTGTAGCAACTAACGGATAACATTTAAGAAGAAATTGAGCGTATACCATAAGAAACACTCAACAAAGTTATGGAAAATGCTATAAAAAGAGCACTTTTTTGCTCATAATTAATGTAAAAAAAAATTAAATAAAATAAACTTTATTTTTATCATTTAATTTTTTGTTTTTTTTTTTCATTCAATTCAATATTTATTTTAAAAACAAATCATATAGTTACTTTAGCCGCAGCCTGTATAAATACGATTTACCAAAAAAAAAAATAAATTTGTATACTTGACCTTCTATCTCGAGGTCAAACTATATGTTTTCTTCAATCTGAAAATATTTCATCAAATCAGTTGGTTTACACATTTTATTCAAGTTTTTAACAAAATTGAAAATTTCATTCCCATATAAAAAAATAATTATATTTTTAGTTGTGGTTAAAGTTTTCAAACATGTTTAAAACACCAATTATATTTATCAATAATTTATTACACTTTGTAATTAAGTTTTAAATTATTTTAACTGGCGCTTCTTTCACAAATAGTTCCACTTCAAATGTTTTCTTGGGTACAGGGAGAACAACATATTTCATTTATATTTTGACTATTTTTTAGGTATTGTTAAAATTGCGCAAGGTATTAACATTAAATTTTGCCTGATTTTTGTAAGATTTGGCCGACTTTAAAAAAAAAAAAAGATTTCTAATCTTAAAATTAAAATTTATTATTTCTTGTTAATTACAAAGCAATTCAAAAACAAAAAACACCTACGTAGTCAGTTAGTTTATTTGCAATTGTATTATGAAGATTCTCATGATTATCATTGTCATGAGATTGTTGAGATTGACTAGTTTCCATAATTTGTTTGTTTTTATTTTTATTATTTATTTAATTTTGTTGTATGTTATCAATTTCATAATGATAATTTGTTAAGTTGTATAAATTTAATGAATGTCTTAAGAATTTAATAAAAAACTGCTCGAAATGATATATAACGAATTTAAATTATAACTAAATAACAGCGGATATTGATAACAAATCAAGACCGATCTTTCAAAGACAATCATTTAATACATATACACGTCGTATTCATTCTAAGCGATAACTCTCCATTATACAGACTTGACTATATTATAAATGATCAATAAAAATCGACTGATATTTTCAAATTCATTGAAATTTAAATGGAATTTATGTATTGAATAAACACAGACAATACAATAGCAGTATATATTATTAATTCATAAACATCGATCCCTTGCTTAACAATCTTCTTGGTTTTCTAAAAATGTATCAATAAAATAATCCCCATAAGGGCAAATCCTGCGTGACGAACGCTTCATTCGTGCGCGTTTTTGGATTAAAATATATAAATTTCCTGGTCTTTTAAAAGAAATACCTTCATCTTAAGCATAAAATTTAATTTATTAACAGGTATTTGTTGCGAAATAATTAATCACAAAATTTTGTGACGTACGCTAAAAACAATGGAAGTAACATTGAAAGTTAAGGTACGTTTTCGTAATACAGCCAAAAACCTTTGTGACGCACGCTACATTTTTTCTATTAGTATACAAATAAACACAATTGAATTTATTTAAACAACAAATTTAATTTTTAAATAACATTTTTTAATAATATTTTTCATGTAAATCATGTAAATTATATTTTCATGTATTTTAAGACAATGTTGCATTTGTTTTCGATGTCATAACAGAAAATAAATATTTTAACTCTAGAAATTCTGCCAGTAAAATCCGTTGAAAGGAGGTTCCCAACCAAATTTATTCTACAACATTCTCTCTTAGAACAAATTTCAGGGAACCAGAACCCGTTTACCTTAACTTAAATGATAAGATACAATATAACTAATTAGAGCTAGATCCAAAAGTGTTTATAGGAATATCTGATTACTTTTCGAATGATTTAAAAATTAAAACCGACAGAAAAACAGATTATAAAGGGCAAGAAGTTGTTCAACAAGTCGTTCTTAGAAACAGAAAATGTGCCTGTTAAATTATTGATCTTTTGTTCAGATCCTATAAGACGAGTGAAGATTATTGTCCACTACTTACCAAACTGTTGAATTATAAAATTGAAAATTACTGTCGTTCACCAAATTTGTAACAACATTTTACAATTTTCAAGTAATATGGTAGATATTTAATTTCTAGAGTGGACGATAAACGATAATCTGGCACAGGGTCTGAGAAATAATACTTCACTCTTAAAAATTCTTAATATATTACAAAAGCTAAAATCTCCAGAATAGGCAGATGTTAAACAAAACATTTTAAAATGCATATTTTGTTCCAATAAGTCAAACACGTGGCTAAGTATTTTTCTATTTACATTTCATGTACAGTTATAATTCAGCATTATTTTGGCCTCAGCGCCCAAACAACATATAAAAATTGTTTTCAATTGGAAATAACAAAATGTTTAAGAACTGAAAAAAGTTGATTTGTCAAAAAAAAGAAAGAATAGAAAAGCTTAAGTAGAACCTTAAAAGCAATTTACTAGGAAACGGGCGTGGTAGGAATATGCGTAATCAAACTTTTTATGCTGGATCAAGTCATATTTATCTAATAGGGTATGTACAGTTGTAATTGAAGGCTTTGAATCCAGACCCTATATGCAAACTTCGGGTGTACCTCAGGGTAACGTTTTGGGCCCGTTGTTTTTTAATTTATTTATTAATGATATTTCTCTTTGCTTTAAGAAATCAAGATTTTTTTATATGCAGATGATTTTAAAATATTTTTTCAAGTGGACTCACTGAGAGATGTTTTTGATTTACAAAACGATCTGGATAATCTTGGAGAGTGGTGTAAATCAAATAACCTACATTTAAATCTTGGCAAGTGTTATCATATTTCGTCTTTGCATCCTATTTCTTTTGTTTTTAATATTAATAACTATGATTTAAAAAGAATTAAATCTAAGCTCGACTTAGGTGTGGTATTTGATACCGCTATGTCGTTTGTACCTCATATTGAGTACATTGTTCCTAAAGCTTATAAAATGCTTGCTTTTTTAAAGAGAAATTGTTATGAATTTTCTGATCCTTACACATTTAAATATATTTATACTTCCTTCGTGAGATCGAAGTAAGAATATGCTTCTGTCGTTTGGAGTCCTCATGTCTCTACTTATATCTCCCGTATTGAGAGAGTTCAACGTTTATTTATAAAATTTGCGTTAAGATCACTTTATTACCTGGAATCTGTTGAATATGAATCTAAATGCCTTTTTATTGTTTTGCGAACTTTAGAATTCCGCCGAACTTTTCAATCGGCTTTACTTTTATTTGATATAATCAATCATAATATTGATTGTCCTGACTTGCTATCTTTGATTTCATTTTATGTTCCATTTAGAAGTCTTAGGTTTATTGATGCCTTTAATGTTGCAATACATCGGACTAATTATGCTATCAATGGTACGTTAACCCGCACATTTATTACTTTTAATCATATAAATTTGAGTCTTCAGAAAAAATCTAAATCATTTATTGAATTTTGCACAACAAAAGATAATTTTAAACTATTTCTTTTTGCCGTATTACAATAAAATTTATTTTCCTTATAAATATTTTTTATACTAATTTTAGATTATTATATATTACATTTACTTTAATCATAGTCTGTAAGGAGTTTTGGGTCCATAGACTGAAATAAATAAATAAATAAATAAATAAATAAATAAATAAATAAATAAATAAATAAAAGTTTTATAGACACCACTCTGAGCTTTTTTAATAGAAAACCTCTTTAACTTTAACGCCCAAATCAGAAAATTAAAGTGGCAGCGACAGTTCTGTCAAACTTTGTAAATTTTGCAAGAACAATTCAATATTTTTAAGAATTATTTACTGAATAGTGTTTTAGTACAGCTCGGGTTTATTTAGAAAATTTCCTACAATAATTTCTCTGCTGTAAAACACTGTATACATTGCATTTTTCTGTTTTAGATTTAAGGGTCAACTAGAGCATTTTGTGTCCTTACTGGTGAAAGACATAATTTTATTTTGCATTTAACGATTAATCACCAATTTTTGCGATTAATCGACCCGAAAATTGATTATTCAATTTTCGTCATTTTTCGAATAATGCCCTTACCGGTTAACCGGCAGGGTCGAATAATTGGAAGCACTTTTTAATGCAATTTTTGAGAAAACTCAAATCGTGACGCACGCTACAAAAGTAAATATGCCATTTTCTCTTTTAAATTATAGATGAAAAATAAAAAAAAAAAAAAATCCGTATTTTCCGTGACGCACGCTACAACGCATGGACCTAACATTTCATACCTAATTTCAGTCTTTCCAAAATAGTAAAAAAACATTTTTTTTTAGTAAAATTGAAGAGAATTGAAAAAATAAAAATATGGCCTTCGATCGGACCAACTGTTTTAACACTAAAGTAATGATATCAACACCTAAAAAATTTTATTTTGTTGTATAATATTAAGAGATCCGAAATAGTGTAAGATTTGGTAATAATTTTTGTAAGTAATGATCAATCATCCAAAAACATTTTATTTTTATATTAACAATATTAGATATCTAGTAAAATGTTCCATTAAAAAAATATTAAGTTGGATAAATTTCAAAAAAATTTTGTTTGGTGGACTGTTTCTGGGATTTACCCATATTTAATATTTTTGATAACAGTAAAAATAGTAAGGGTACTCATGATGGTGTTCTGCACAAGTTAAAAAAACTCAGTTTGCATCATCATAGCAAGTATAGGCTGAGAAAATGCAAATAACAGACTAAGCTGTTTTACATCGTTTGCAAATCACGATTGAGAAAACCCTCAGTATAAACAAGTTAATAATTTTGTAAATCCATAATTTTAAAGTTAATTGAGGGTTAGGTCTAATTTAGTCTTGTATCAGTCAATGTACATATTACATTATGTATATTTTATTATAATTGCTTACAATTATAAAAAAAACAAAACTATTTTATACAAAAGAATGTAGTCTATGACCGAATAATTACACATAGTCAATAGACTCGTTTTGATCAAATTTGTTGTTAATCAAAGAAATCCGTTGTCGTGACTGAATTTTCGATTTTTACAAAACAAAAAAAAAAAAAAAATCGGTTGTGGTAACAATAATTTTGTTGTGACAACATAGTTTTGGTCGCCCTAACCAGATACCCAGCAAAGTTTTGGCAATGGGTTGGACCTATTAAATAATGACCTACTTACTATTACTATTTATTTAGAGGATTTAAAGTAATACGCAACTGATATTGTGTTATGTAGTACCCAGTTAAAAAGGATAATATATGCCAACCAAAAAAATTCTGTAACGGCATCTGAAAATTTTTCTGTTATTACGAGAAATTTTGCTAATTTTAGCCCAGCGATATTTTTTGATAATCTTAGCAAACATGTCTGCTGACGTGTAGTACAATGAAATTAGTAGACAAATTGTAAAGTGGAATTTAAAATCTGTTTGCTAAAATCAGCAAAAAAAAAAATACTAAATACTCGTATTATTAATATTAGTACAAAATTTAAAATTTATTTTTTTATCGAGCATCAAATTTTTTTTATTTTATTTATTTTTTTCAAAAAATATTTTATACAAAATTAAAAACAAAATCAAAGGCTTACAAATCTTAAAAATTGCTAAAACATAAATGAATTAATTATTTTGTTTTTATTTGGTAATTTCTGTTTTAAAAAATATTTTAGTCAATATTTTTTACTTTTAAGGTCAAATTTTAATTCTTTTTAGGGCTGATTTTTGGAACTAAAAAAACTCTTACATTTTAAGGCAATTTAAGTTTGTAGGTGTAAGTTTTAATTAGAAATAACATTTCCTTCAATATCCACTTTTTTAAAATTAGTGTTTTTTTTTGGCTAATTTCAGCAAATCGCTTTCAAAAATTTGTAAAATGATTTCTGAAATTAGCAACAAAAATTTGTAAATATTCTGTAAAAACTCTGTAATTTGTAAAATGTAAATAGCAAAAAGATTTGCCAAATATTTTTTTTTTTTTTTACTAAAAATCAGTACAAAAATAGTAAAGTAGGATTGAAAACCGTTTATAAATTTTTCTACTAACTTTGTTTTCTGAGTGTGGTTAGCTATTGTTTCCAATTATTTGACCCTGTCGGGTAACAGCTTATATCATTCTTCGATAAAATATTATGAAAATTAATTATCGGTTATTTGGCACGGTTAATCGAAGAAAATTGGCGATTAATCGTATCATGCAAAATGAATATATTTTTTTCACCAACAAGAACACAAAGCGCTGCTTTTTTATGAAATATTAAGTTAAGTACAGAAAGAAAATAACAATACACCGTATTTTTCCAAACAAATTGATAATTAAAAGGCATCAAGCGTTGCAGTCGTCGTATTTTCTATAATCTTGTTGTTTGCTTCTAATTCTCTCAACAGAGTTGCCGCATTTAAAAATTTTGGTAAAGTATATTAGCGAATAAAGGACCTATCATAAACCAATTTAGTACGGTCGTTTCTAGAATTTTATTAAAATAATTATCTTGTTTATTATTTTTATAAAATTAAAATGTAAAAAAATATTGTGTCGTTAGTAAGCGAAGGAGGCACTGAAGAGTAAAGATTCTCTACGACAGTTGTTGTTTCTCACAGCAACAAACTTTATTAAAATATATATTAAAACATATACATTTATGATCATCCTATCCCCAGTTATTTAACATTGGATGTTTTATTTTTTAACAGTTTCTGCTAATGTGCCTACATGATCCATGATGGTGTCGGGGCCGGTGTCAAAAGTGGTAATAAATAAAATATTTAAAAATATAATTATATTTAGCGGAAAAAGTTGGATATTTTTGTCAGCAATTTAAAAATGAATTTGTTTTCGTTTTGCTGATTATTTTTTTTTTTTTTTTGTATTACTAAATGGTACAATTGTCAGCAACAATGGGCTCTGCACTTGGGTGTCCATGATGTATTTTTTTTATTAAATATTAATCTTTATTTTAAGAGAGATCATTGTAATGTTTGTTTATGTGTTTGCAAATCATTACAATGAAAGGTAAAGTCACAGGCTAGTGATGTGAGAGACTTCGTGGTTTTTATATGTGCAGAATACAGAGGTTCGGTATTTTTTTTTTTTAATAGGATTTTCTGTAATCCCTATTTTCTCTTCAAGACCAAATGATTTTTCGCAAATGTAAATTGGTGCTTAGCAGATTTCCCAATTTATTTTCATTCAGAAAATGCCATCAAATTTGTGCAGAAGGGGTAGAAATTAGCTTTGAAATCAGGAAAATTTGCTCAATTTTCTTCAGTTTTCTCTTTATATGGAGCCTATTAACGAACTTTTATTATCTGCACAACATTTTGTTGGTTTACTGATCTCTTTAACTAATTCTTCTTATATTTACAAATTTAATACGATTTAACTTAACAATTTATAGAGTGTAATTTTTAATCAATTTATCTATAAAAAATATATTAAAGGAATTCACAAGGTATACTAAATGAGGTATGTGTGGCATTTTCCTATTTAAAAATAGTGTTGTTAAAACCTTTTATTCATTTTTAACCCTAGAACACTAACGTTAGTCGATTTGACTAACATCACTTATATTTTTGTCCACAGTTTTTTTTTTCTTTGTACCGATCACTCTCAACTCTCTTGTGTACTCAATCTTCAGTGTTCTCTTATTGTGAACGGTCGCATTGCTGCGGTAAGTATTGTTGTTTTTGAGTTACTTATCTCGTGTTAGTCGAATCGACTAATGATTAGTGTTAACGTAACTTTTAAGATTTTTTATATTGTTTTGTTGATTGAGAAGTTAAAATTTATTTTTTGTTGTGTTATTATTACAGATTAAAAAAATTACTTTCAGAAAAGATTCGACTGATAGTTTTATAAGTAAATATCTGGAATTGTGTGATGAAAGCGATAAGGAAGAAGATGAAATCAGTGAAGAAGATGACGTTCTTGAAGAAGAAGAGGACGTTAACTCTGATAAGCAATCAGATTCAGATGTGGAAGATCAAGCAATAGAAACTTAATTGGACAATGTTCAATCAGACAATGAAACAATCGTCAGTCGTTCTCTCGGTTCATCAAAAATAATAAAATTTAAGACTAAAGTCGTGCGCGGAAAAAACAGGCATGTGTGGAGTGCGGAAAAACCCAATACTTCAGATAGGCAAGCAGCTATAAATATTGTACACAAACCCCAAGGGCCTACGCGTCAAAGTGAAGTCATTATTGACCCATTGTCGTGTTTTGAATTGTTTTTGACTGATAAAATTTTAAATGAATGTATTAAATGGACAAATGTAGAAATCGAAATGAAACAATCATCTTACGAAGTTATCAGCTCTACTCAAAAAAAAAAAACCGAAAAGGATGAAATAAAAGCATTGGTAGGTTTGATGATTTTATCTGCTGCACTAAAAAATAATCACTTAAATACAAACGAATTATTTGACTCCTCGTATTCCGGAAACAGGTATGTTTCTACAATGAGTAAAACGGGATTTGAATTTTTGATACATAGTCTTAGGTTTGATGATAAGTCTGTAAGACTTAATTCCATAAATCAAGACAAATTTACTCCAAATAGAAAAGTTTGGGATATGTTTATTGAAAAATGTCAAACAAATTACGATTCTAGCTTATATGTCACAATTGATGAACAACTTCTTGCATTTCGAGGCAGATGTTCTTTTCGAATGTACGTACCAGATAAGCCGGCAAAATATGGGCTAAAAATTGTTTTGGTATGCGACAGTGGTACGAAGTATATGATAGATGCAGTTCCATATCTGGGTTAAAGTACAAACACAGATGGCTTGCCTCTTGATGAATATTTCGTAAAAGAGCCAACACGAACTATGCATAGATCTAACCGCAATGTGACTATGGACAATTGGTTTACGTCCATTCCCTTAGCAAAATCTCTTCTCTGCGAACCATATAAACTAACAGTTTTGGGAACTTTGCGTTCAAACAAGAGAGAAATTCCAAAAGAAATGTTCAATTCTAAAGACCAACAAGTTGGAACCTCAATGTTTTGTTTTGACAACGAATTAACGTTGCTATCGTATAAACCGAAACCAAACAAAATGGAATATATGCTTTCCTCTTGTGGTGAATAAGGAGCTGTTAATAAGTGGAACGAATAAACCACACATGGTGGAATTTTACAACCAATCCAAAGGCGCTGTCGATACCTTTGATCAAATGTGCAGCATTATGTCCTGTAGTAGTAAAACAAAAAGATGGCCTATGTGCATATTTTATGGAATAATAAATATGGCGTCAACCAACAGCTATGTAATTTATTGCCACAACATGCATAAAGTTGGTCAAAAACCGTTAAGCCGAAGAGAGTTTATGAAAGATCTACATGAAAAATTGGTGTTACCATGGTTTCAACCTTAAGTGTGGCAAGAAGAGAAGATATCCGAAACTTATTACAAAGAAATAGAATTGAGACCGAAATTAACACAAATGATTCAAAAATTAATAAAAAGAGAAAGATATGCGGTTTTTGCCCTTACCAAAAACACCGAATGACGAAGTCTGTATGTGCAAAGTGCGAAAAAAATATATGTGGGGAAAACAAAGTTGAAGTTTGCAACAAATGTTTTTAAAATCAAAAACTTTTACTTATTTTTGCATTTGATTATTATATAATTTATTTTTTATTGTTTTTAATGAATTCTGTGATTTTATTTTTTGTTTATGTTATTTTTTATTTATTATTTTTAACGACTGATCTCAAAAGATTGATTTCAAAAGTATATTTCATAATTATATTATATAAATGAATTGCTTTATAAAAACTAAAATTTGTTGTTTGATTTACATTCAAAATAACACCAAATATCAACCTTTATTAGATGTTTTGATGGTTCATATATAAATATGAAAAAAATCGGTTATATATACATATGTTAGTCGATCAGACTAATGATTAGTGTTAACGTATAAAAAATAAGGTTAGTGTTCTAGGGTTAATGAAGATTTTTGGTTGGATTTACTCTTTGTTAGGAAAATTAAACATAGCCACACTAAACATCATATCGTTCTGACATCTATTGTTGTCTATTTTGAACCAAAATTTTTACAACTTTGTTTTTCAAAGGACAAAACACATGTAACACTTAGCAAACCCATTGCTTAACTTCAAAATTATTAAGTAAATTAATATTTTGAATTTAAACCTATCAATAACTATTTTCGGTAAAGATAAGGTATGCTGAGGTGCACAACATATTTCAACATCACGAGTAAAAACTTCCTCATGATTCTATACAAGTATATATGGTTGAGTGTTGTCATATGCGACAACAAGTATAATTTTATATGATCATATCAAAAAATATTTTAAACCAAATTAACCAGTGTTCGGATCTTATTATAAATGTTTATATATACGTACTTATATACTTAGGAACATGTATGAACTAAAATTAAGTTTACACCTTCAGAATAAGAACGTGACGTACAACGATTGTTGCTGAGAATGAAAATGCGCCCAAAATAGCGACATAAGACGGTGACCGCAAAAACTGTCATATTTGTTTTAGTGTTAAGAGTACTGTACAGATTCTTTACTCTTCAGTGTCTCCTTTCCTTACTATCACCTAAGTTTCTTTTTTTGAGGTTTACAATTTAATTTTATAAAAACAATAAAATTGAATAAATATTTCAATTTTGTATATATTATTTCTATATCTATGCTTTAATTATATATTTTAGAATTTATCAGGTTCGAGATCATAATAATCATTTTATTTAATAAAAACTTAGAGGCCATTTTATTTAATAAAAACATGAGAGCCATAGAATATCATATGTTAGTTTTATTTATCATATGTTTTTTGTTTACAAAAATTTATAAAATGCGAAAAAAAAGAGTTAGAAACAAAAAAACAAGAGAACAAGAAAAAAGGGGTTGAAAATAAAATAGTTTCTAATCCACAACTGCAACGCTCGACGCGTTTTAATTGTCAATTTGAATGGAAAAATACGGTACGTTGTTGTTCTGGGTCGTCACTTATACTAAATTTTAATAAAATATACATATACTAAATTTTAGTAAAATTCCAAAAAAAAAAAAAATAAAAATGAGGAAATCTACTTCCTTTAAAAAAAAAATTACTTAATTTAAGTAAATTGTTTGTACAAGTTTTTTATGAAAAGGGGTATACTTCCATATAAAATTTTAAATTTGAATCGGTTATAAAAAAATAGTGATTACTGATTTCTGTTCTTATTGGAAAGGTTTAACTTTGTGATTTAAGAATGAAACACAATATCATTCATATGACTACCACGACTGGGCCATTTTTCTTCGAAAATTAGCAAGGAGACGCTGTTACCATCAAGTGTGAGCGTTACCGTGTCATGCTTGACGAATTTTTGTTTTCAAAAATTTAAAAGAATGACATGAACTACATTTGGTTTCAACAAACCAGGGCAACATGTCACATAGCCAATGCAATCATCGATATTTTACGCACTGTTTTTGAAAATGGAATAATCAGCTGAAATTGTGATGTCAATTGGCCACCTCGGAGCTATAATTTGAGCCCTTTGGATTATTTTCTGTGGGGAGCCATTAAGGATAAATGTTACACAAACCATCCAGAGACAATTGAACATGAAATCGAAGTTGCCATTGAAGAGATTCGAGCCGAAACAATCGAAAATGTAGTGAAAAATTGGGTTGATCGGATGAGGTACTGCCGAGCCAGTCGTGGTCGTCATTTGAATGATATTGTGTTCCATTCTTAAATGACAAAGTTCAACCTTTCCAATAAATCCAGAAATTTAAAAAAATTATCAGTACTTTTTTTTATAGCCAATTCAAATTTAAATTTTTAAATGGCCCACCCTGTAAGTTAAAATTACTTTGGAGCCAAATCATACCAAAATTTCTTAAAATTTGGTTACATTACTTAATATTTGGTAAAAATTATTCTGAGTGTATATGATTCGATCCAAAAAATGGTAGATCTAAGCAGCAATTCTCTAACTTTTTAACGAAAAAATTCGGTAGTTGTCAGCTTATTATGCAAATTTCACAACTTAACTCCGAATTTTGTCGTTAAAAAGTTAGAGAACATCACTACTGTTTAATATAACTTTATATATGTATATATGTATGTATTTTAAAATCATCAATTTTTATATTAAAATCATTTTTACTAAGATTGGTGATCTGAAAAAAATATAATAAAAATTTCTAAAATTTTGTTTGTCCACAACAATGTTGCAAATAAGAATTAAATCAATTTTGACAGTTTTGCGGTTAAGATCAAATAAGTTTTAATACGCAGAAATTAACATGCGGTTGCGATTTCAAATTCCAATTAAACCATAAATTAATTTTACAAAAGGAAATTTTGTCATTAAATTGACTACCCAATCCAAATTAAACCGGTTTGAAGATGAAAATTTTGTTATATCGATTTAAACTTGAATCTGTTAGCAACAAAAAAAAACAGCTTAATGTGAACCGAAAAATATGTGTGCACAAAAGAAGTTTTGGAATTAAAAGCCGACTCAAAGAATGATATGCAATTGGTATATAAGGTAAGCAGCATATTTGCGAAGTGGTTTAAATGTTTTTTGAATGATTATTAATCTAACAGGTTAAATGCGTGTGAGTTGCTAAAAAAAATCAGGCAGGAAATGAAGTTTATACTTACGTATTTTGTACATCCCAGCAAAATTTTGGTAAAAGGTTCCATCTAGTTTAGATATTACCTGGGTATCATAATACGTTACAAATATTAGGCATGTTTTCTTTGAACACTTAAGCTAGCAAGTTATTTCATTTATATGGAGAATTAAGCGAGTTAAGAATTAAGGGCTAACTATATTATACTTTTGCTAACTTAAGCTACTGTCAAAAATCAACGAAAAGTCTGTCAAATGCTTAATCAACTTATTGAAGACTTTTTGGTGGCTACAATGTACTTTTTAAACTTAAATACTTACTACACTTAGTTGCAAATATTTGTACTTTTGCAAAAACTCTTTTCTTCTTATATTTCCAAAATATATGTGTCTTTTCGAAAAATATTATTTAATGTGTTCAATTTATAAATATTTTACAATTAACGAGTAAATCTATATTAATTTTAAATAATTTAAAGAAACAAATGAAAACATAAATCAAAAAGTACTAAAAAATGCAACAGTGCTTGCATCTTAATCGAAAAACAAATACAAAACCCACCCCTTTTGTTATACATGCACGCTTGTTTTTTAATATTTTCAATTAAATTTTCAATAAAAATATTTTCCGCGTACATTGCAGTTTGTTTTTTTTTCATAAACAGTTTTTTTAAAAACACATGATTCCTTAAGTAAAGTGCGGTCAGTTTCGCTGTTTGCTTAAGCAAATGACACTTGACGAAACTTAACGAAAAGTTTGTTAAGTACAATATAGTCATACACATTTGATTACATGTATTCGCACATTTGCTTAAGCTAGCAAAAGTATAATATAGTTAGCTCTCTAGTCGCTTAATACTCGCTTAATTCTCCATATAAATGAAATAACTTGCTAGCTTAAGTGTGCAAAGAAAACTTGCCTATTGTGATTTATTGTTGTAAGTAGTGACTGATTAAGGATATAAACAATGAAATTTTGGTATTGTATTATATAACTACTAACAAGGAGGAAGAAAGAATTTATAAAAATTTATAGTCTGAATTTTTTTCACAGATTTTATAATTTAAATACTATAGATTTTTATTTAAACAATGTGGATTATTTTACATAACTACATGAAGAGAAATAAATGCATATACACACTCTTACTTTACTCTTTACAAGTATCGTATATACTTATTTTAGCTCTTATTATTAACCAGTGAATTAAATATTACAAGTAATAACAATAATTATTTCAGTACTTTTTTCGTAAGGACTTATTGGGTAACCATTTACCTCCAACGAAACCCCCATGTTAAAATAATGTATTCTTTGACCAAAATGTAACTACTTACAATTTATGGTTTTTTATTTTATTTCCCATTACCTGGTAGAAGCAAGTTTTGCTGGTATGGTTTATTTCTGTGGCTTCTGTTTGGTTAATAGTTGTGTGGTGTAGTTTATATTGTGTTTAAGTGTACGTTTATGCCGGTTTTTTTTTTTTGGATATACTATTTCCAAAAGGTGTTAAACAAATCAAAGCAGGTGACATTTTGTAATTGAATATGAATTTCATTTTAATGTTAACGTTTGTATATTTAATTTATTGCACATGCATATACTACTGCATCCATATCCGTTGAAAGTGTATCAATTGAAAGTTTTATTTTCACAATAACTCTCTCTGTTCGGCAAACTTAAAATAGTAGACGTGAATGACAATTTGATTGATCAATATAAACGTAGATAGTGCTACATTTTAAATAAGGGAGTCTTTTAGAACGAAACTTTTGAAAATTTTTCGTTAAAATCAAAGCTAGTGATATCTGTAAAATGGGTAATAAAGTACATATTTGAAATTTCAGGGTTCACATATTTTGAATATCATGTTTCTAGCCAAAAGAAGGGCGGGCAGACCGCCAAAGGGAAGGTATTTCCCATCCTCGTAGAAATTTCCAAAAATTTGATCTTGGAAGCAAGTATATCAAATTTTAGGTTTATATCCAAAGGGGTTTGTGTAGGCCGTCAAGGTGAAGCTTCCCCTTTTTGCTACTCCCCGCATGGATGTCCAGATGGAGTATCTCCAGCGAACATTTCTGTATTTTATTCAAAGGGTTATGGACAGCCGGACAATGGAGATATTTGTTTCATTTTTGTCATTTGGGGGCACATTTTCACCACGTCCCTGGTACACATTTAAAAATATATACTTTCAGTCAGTTAACCATAATACTCCAGGTATCACATATTTTAAATTTTAGGCGTTCCTTTTCCATTTTTACCACTTTCCGCAGAAATTTCCAACAATTCCATCTGAGTGGATATCGATGCCACGGGAGGAACCTTTGTACCAAATTTTAATTTTCTAGCTCTAGCAGTTCTGGCAGGCCGTCTTTTTTGGCCCTACCCATAAGATTTTTCAAAAATTTTACACCGAAAAAGGAACCTTCTACCCCGAAGAAGGAACCCTCATAACAAATATAAAATTTCTCTATCTAGCGGTTTGGGCAGATTGTGAAGGGGAAGGCTTTTCGCCCCTTGAGCTCCCATGTCACTGGCGAAAATTCTAAAATGTCTATTCTAAATTTCAGATTTCTACCCAAAGGGTTTTGGGCAGGTTACTACGGGGAAGACTTTTGCCCCATTCCGCAGGAATTACCAAAATACGTATGTACCAAATTTCAACTTCCAGGCTCTAGAGGTTTTATCAGCCCGTCCAGAGGAACAGTTTTCCCCGATTTTGCCCCTTCCCGCAGTGATTTCAAAAAATCACGTCTGAGGGTGGAAATCCCGTCCTAGCTGATGTCTACACCGGAGGAGGAATCTCCGTACGAAATTTCAACTTCCTAGTTCCAGCGGTTTGGGCAAGCTGTTAAGGGGACGACTTTTTGCCCTTAAACCCCCATTTTTTCACGTCCTTGCCAAAAATTCTAAAATATTGCTTATCAGTGATTTAGCCCATGCATATTTTTTATTTCAGGTTTCTTTCCGAAGGGGCAGGTCGTTAAGGGGAAACTTTTCCTTTTTGCCACTCCCCGTAGAAATTTCCAAAAAAAAGTCCCGTCTTAGCGGATGTTTACACCGGAGGAGGAACCTACATCCCAAATTTCAGTTCCCTTGCTCCAGCGGTTTGGGCGATGTTGAGTGTGTGAGTCAGTTTGTCAGTCGTTTTAATGTGTTTAACAGAAGCTAAGGCAAATTCATTTTTAAATTTCAAAAGCGTCACACCCTTTGTTATATTTTGCTTACTTCTCGCTAGTGCCTTAGGAAGTTGTTGTAAGGTGCCGTGATAAATTTTATGCAAACTTTCAACAGGATAATTAAATAAACATATTTTGTTCAAAACAGGAGGAACTAAAGCAATTTGAAAAGTTTGATTATATAGAAGGTGCTACGCCTTCACTCCCAAATTTTAGTCCTTAAGAAGCTGTTATAAGATAATGTACAAAATTCGAAACCGTTGAGGAGGAGCAGAGAGCAGTTTTAATTTGTTGTAAAAAAAGTTTAAACTTTTTTATATTTTGTTTTGATTGAGTGTTCCTTTTTCTATATACATGAGGGTGGTAAAAAAATTTAAACTTTGGATTTTCACTGATATGCGGAATTACATTTGAATATGACTAACTAACAAAATTTATTTGTTGCAGCGTTCAAAATGTGCTTTACAATTCGGTTAGAACTAAATATTTATGTGTGTAGGAGCAGTAAAAAAAGTTATTTCCCTGTCATAACTAGAAATTCTTGGTAAAAATATCATTTTTGAAATTTTAAATAAAACAATTTTCGCGTAAAATCCAGTACAGATTTTTAATAACATTTTCTTTGGTCTGTATTTTGTATTTTGAAGCAATATGGACAAATTTTGCTAACAAAAATGTTCCATGAGCCGGGCAAAGAATTTGTCTCCACATTCAGCATTTGTTTCGACACATTCAGCATAATAAAAAAATGATTTAGGACCAATTACTGAATGTCCGGTTTAAATTAAAGCTCCACTTAAATTTAAATTGTATATGACAAACAATAGCAAATGTGTCAGTTTAAGCCCCAATTAGCGACAAATGGATCATTGAGATAATAGGGCTTAGAAATTTAGAATAGTAAATTGTTCTTCGCGTGATAAAATTTTACTAAAACATTAATGACCTCAAATCTAAATTTAAATTCTGAAAAATAATAGTTTTTTTATTTAATAAGAAAGGCACAGTCACTATTAACCCAAAATGACACTTTTTCATAAGAAAATAATTATGTTGTATATTAAATTTGCCTGAAAAGAAAATTTTCACTTAAATTCATTATCGTGAAAAACAATTTTTTATAAAATGTATAACTGCTTTTCCAAGTAAAACCAATACAACTTACAATGCTTTAGCGAAAAATCTAGCCATATTTTGTTTAAGCATTTTTAATACATATATTCCTTTGGTAATATTGTTAAATTACACAGTGCAGCATTTTTAAGGTCATCGTGTGGTTCCTCCTTCATACCCGTTTTTTTTTTGAAGTATATATCGAAACTAAAAAAAACCTGAAAAGGACTTGGCCAGATTACATCGGATTTTTTTTTTATGGACACTAAGTTTTTGTACCCAAACATGATGAATGCTAGCATTTTTTCCCAATTTTTTGCAATTTTGATGCAGTGGATGCAATTTTTTTGGGTCGGTCCATATGAGATTTTTTTTGCTTTGGTTTGGATCTACAACTTTGCCAAAGACATAAAAACAAAATTCCGAACGGTTTATGATATATGGATTCCATAAAAATTTTCCTTTTTTAAAAAAATCATTTTTGGGTGCAAAAACTTAGGGTGTCCATAAAAAAAAATTTCGATGTAATCTGGCCAAGTCCGTTGCGGATTTTTTTTAGTTTCGATATACACTTCAAAAAAAACCGGGTACGAAAGAGGAACCAATTTATGTGTTGCACTGTGTTATTATCTCAAAATTGACCAATTTTTAGGAAAATTTAAATTAAATTTGTTTTTTATATGAATGAAAATGTATTTTTAGTCTGGTTCGAGATTATATAATTTTTTTTTTCCAAATTACATTTTTTTATTTAGTTATCATGGAGAATACACAGAAAAAGTTATTTAGACACTAGCTGAATGGAATGCATTTTCTGGTCAGCTACGACCTTCATCAACATTCTTAGTGCGCTTGAAAGTGCTAATTGTAAATATCAGTATTTTAACGCACAAATCAACGGAAAAATATATATATACATACTAACATCCAGCTGATTTTTTTCCATTGAGTGTATATGAAATTTACTGTTACTGTTTACTTTTTTGTGTTTCTTACATTCTCGTTTTTTTACTGTATGTCCAAATCAGCAATTAGCTAATATTAAAGACATGTGGTTAAATTGTTTTTACATATAAATAAAAATAATAAAAAAAATTTTTATTTGGAAACAAATTTTCTATGATTCTATGTATATAATAAACTATATAAAACTAAATATAATAAACTATATAAAACTATATAAAATAAAAACTTCAAATTTATTTTTCAACAGAAATTAAAATATTTAGAAATTAATTGCAAAATTTTTTAATCTTTAACAATTTTCTGGCAATTTTAAATTTAACCATAATTTTGGATAAGAAACATTTGGCAAAAGTGGAGCATGTCCAAATTAATTCTAAGCAGCAAAAAAACTCATTTTACGTCATCAGAAAGTTTTTCTTTGTTAAATTGTTTATTTATACAATGATTATAGATGCTGTTTGATTAATTAAAACAAAAATTTTTTCACATAATTCAAAATAAAAAAAACCGTGAGTGCTATTGTAACATTCACGCCCTTGTTTACATTTCCAGTAAAAATAGTAAACTTAGAAAGAACAAAATAAATGCCAAAAATTGAAAACAACTGCATTAAAAACTTTCAAATTTCACGTCAAAACGAACTAAAGAGAAAAATCTAGTATGTAAAGAAACAAAGAGGTATAATATTGTAAAGAATAAATTTTGAACCTAAAAATTCTATAAAAATATATTTGGAAAAAATTTGCGAAAAAATTATGAAAAATCTAATGAAAAGATGAAATTCAAATTTCTTCGAGGGCCGCACTAAAATTGACGAAGATGTAATTATCTTTGTTTTTAAAAGTCATCCTAGTGGTGAACATTTTATTTTATAAATTTTACAATTTTTTCAGTTTATTTTTTCTACGGCCTAAAGGTATGATAATTTAATATTAAATATAATTATAGAATATATAATCAGATATGTACAGGAACAATATAGTATTTTCAATTTAAAAAACAATATACAAAAATCGTTTTTTCTAAGTTTTTTCAGTTTAAAAATTTATGATTATTTTGAACGACTTTCGATTGGTTTAACTACTTTTGACGACTATTAAGCCACACCATGACGAAGCCGTTCATGTAGTAAAAAACGTTCTCTTGGTTTTTATATGTGCAGATTACAAAGGTTCGGCATCTTTTTTAATTTTTTTGCGATTCCAATTGATTGTCTTTGCAAATCCAATTGGTTTAAAGTAAATTTCCCAATTGGATTTGCAAAAAGGTTGAAAAACAGGGAAATTTGCTCAAAATTTTGCAGGAATTAGGGAAATTTGCTCAATTTTCCCCCTTTTCTCTCAGCTTCCGAACCTTTGTAGTCTTTATAAAATTTTATTTGGCCGCTGACGGCGTTGCAATCTCTATATTCTACCCGAGTATTCTATGATTACCCAAGTAAAAAAATTTATCTGGCACAATATTTAATCATATCCAATTTTATATTTCTTAATATCTTATTTGATAAAAAAAAATGGCAGATCAAATTAGATCGAGCAATATATTTGGGGATTTAGAATGTCAGATCGAATTGTATCAGATTAGATCCAACAATATAATATATATGAAAACTAGTTTAATAAAAAACGTATAAAAAATATTAAAAAAAATTAATTAAATAAAAAAGAAATTAAAATTTTATAAAAACAATGCCTTTGCCAGTATTTGAACTCGGTCTGCCGGAGTTGTCATGATGTAAGCACTCAGTTACACACTGCTATATACATATAATGGTTGATTTTAAAAGACTTTATTTTTCGTATAATCGTGTTATATATATGTATCTTCGGGACTTATAATAACATAATTATATATTCAGAAATTTGGAAAAAATATCATATAATGTTATATATAATTATATATAATCATATCTTATGGACTTATAATAACATAATTATATATTCGGAAATTTGGAAAAAATATCATATAATGTTATATATAATTATATATAATCATATCTTATGGACTAAGAAAAAATAAGGAGAAATAATTATATTTAAAACAAAAAAAAAATGTATATATAAATTATCAAAAATTTCTAGTGCTTGTTGTCCAAAAATGGTATAAAATTTGAAGGTTGTGTAAAATAGTATTAATAAGAAAATACAATAAATTAAAAACATAAAAAATTTTAACTCCTTGGCTGAGATTTGAAACAATTGTCATGGAAACACATATAATTATATCATATTTAAAATACTCTAGATATGGAACTATATATAACAACATCTCAAATTTGTGTATCATATATGTATAATTATATCTTATACCATATCAAAATATTTCTTATATTGGAACACATATTAAACCATGTATATGTATTATTGGTTTTGTATAAACCATATATAAATATATATAGTCCCGTGTAATACATATATAATTATATATAGTGTTATATACAATATTGTATGATATATTATTTTATAAAGATTAATAAATAACCAAATATAGTTATATATGACAAAATATAAGATAATTAAAAAAAAATAATGTAATATATAATTATATATGCAATGCATACTAACATATGTATTTATAAATGATAATATATTATTAGATAAGGCCACATATATTTATACAATAACTAAACTTTTTTACTCGGGTAAACAATAATTGAAAAAAAAACAACAAAAAGGTCTGTATTGTCGATTAATTTAATATTTATTTCAGATTGTTTTTAACGAAATAAAATTTAATTTCTTACTAAATACCTAAATATATCGCTGGATACAATTTGATCTGCCATTTTTGGATCAATTTAGATCTTACTTATTCCCAAACATATTGCTGGATTTAATTTGATCTGAAATTTTTCGGGTCAAATACGACCAACTAGATATTACAGCAGATATTTAAGAATATCAATTGGATATGCACCAGATCAACTTTTGTTACTCCTGTGGACCTTATTTATACTTCAGACTTTTCCCCTCCCTCGTACTTGAAGGCTGCATACTATGCCGACGATACTGCTATTATTACGTCAAGCAAACTCACGAGTGCACTATTGAAGAAAATGGAAAGATGATTTGCTGCCTGCATGAAAAATTTTTACAAGTGGAAAATTAAAATCAACCCAAGCAGAACACAGACTATTATATTTCCCTTTAACAACTTTCCCAAACGATTACCTAAGCTTTAAAAACGAATGTCTTACAATTCAGAACGAAGTCAAGTATCTAGGAATGCATCTAGACAAGAAACTTAATTTTGCAAAGCATATCGACGAAATCACTTAAAACGCTCAGAGCCTGGTGGCCAATACTCGTTACTAAACCTAAAAAAACAAAAATTTACTATTTAAAAGTGTCATAAGACCAACCATAACATATGCACGCAGAGAAAAAACATGGTAGCAATATGATCACTGCTACTACATTGTGCTTGCTGCAATCGGGTACGGTTGTCACAACCAAATTATTGATTTTTTAACCATCAACATGGACGCTACCATCATTATTTAGTAAATATTTTACTATTTTATATCATGATTGGCTGTAACCATACTGTGGTAACAAAAATTCGGACTATGAAAAAATATGATAATTATGCAACGATAAAATGCTGGCAACAATCAATAAATAATTATACAATCAAAGAAAGAAAAGTTCTTAAAGTCTATGATTTTTTCCCTAACAATTTTTCTTCCAAAAAGTCTTTAATATTATTTTTTTTTAGAAAAAACATTTCTAAAGGAAATATTCTTAAATTTAAAGAGCTTTTTCATAGTTTCTAAGAAATTTTCTTAGATTATGGATCTTATAATGATAATCCAGGAATCATAACGTAGTTATGAGGGACCATAATATGATAAAATTTTGAGCATACTATGATTACGTGCGATCATATTATGATAAATTCATTATAACATGTTTATTTAATGCTATGATATGGTAGTTTTTGAATCATAATATAACTGTAGGGACCATATTATGGTAAAAATATGGTTATTTTATTATCATAATATGATAACCATAATATAGTATGATTATGCTCTTCGAATATGATAGACCCAACCATGTTTTTTCTTTGCGTGTGCCAGTCCGATATGGTACAAAGCTGCAAAAACTAATTTAAAGAAACTTCAGATAATAAAGGGTGTCCCAAGAAGAACGCAATTTTTAAATCTGGCAACATTCGAAGTGTCATTGTTTGACATTGGAACAATTGTTATTGTTTGCTAGTAGAAGATACGAGGTTAGTAAAAATGGAGCGCTACACGAATGAACAACGCATTCTCATTGTGAAATTGTTTTACCAAAATGGTGAAAGTTTTGCGGCTACAGTTCGCAAGTTTCGATCAATTTGGGGTCACAATAATGCTCCAAAAGAGTCAACTCTAAAGAGATTAATGGATAAATTTGCCGAAACTGGGTCTGTTAGTGATGTAAAGACAACAACGCGCCATCGACCAGGTCGATCGACCGAAAATGTCGCAGCTGTACGTGATGATGTCGCTCAAACTCCATCCACCTCAATTTGACACCGAGCTCAGCAAATTGGTGTCTCCAAATCCACTTTGCAGCGAATTTTGACGAAAGATTTGCATCTTCATGCATACAAAGTTCAATTGACTCAGGAACTGAAGCCAGCTGACCATGGACAGCGAAGGGAGTTCGTTAATTGGGTATTGGAGAGACAACATGAAAATGCTGATTTTGCCGATAAAATCATCTTCAGTGACGAGGCCCATTTTCATCTTGATGGCTTCGTCAATAGGCAGAATTGTCGCATTTGGGGTGAGGAAAATCCTCGAGTGATTCACGAGAAGTAAATGCATCCTCAACGTGTCACTGTGTGGTGTGGTTTTTGGGCTGGAGGAATCATTGGACCTTTTTTTATGAAAATGAGGCAGGTCAAGCGCAAACAGTCAATGGTGTTCGGTATCGTGAAATGATAACCAGTTTTTTCTTGCCTAGAATTGAAGAAATGAATGTGGAGGGCATGTGGTTCCAACAAAACGGCGCCACATGTCATACAGCCAGAGAAACAATTCAATTGCTGCATCAGTCATTTCCCGGTCGTGTTATTTCGCGTTTTGGAGATCAGAATTGGCCGCCTAGATCGTGCGATTTAACACCATTAGATTTTTTTCTTTAGGGTTTTTTGAAGTCGATGGTTTACGCGAATAAGCCGACGACGACTCAAGCCTTAAAAGAGGAAATTGGACGCTGCATTAATGAAATACCGCAGCATTCATGCAAAACGGTCATTGAAAATTTCATTAAAAGATCGCGTGCATGCCAGCAAAGCCGCGGCGGCCATCTGCACGATATATTGTTCCATACATAACCTCATTCTGTCTACTTTACGATATAATAAATTTTCACGATTTTTTTTTAAATATCTGTGTTTTATTTAAAATTTAAAAATTGCGTTCTTCTTGGGACACCCTTTACAAAAAAATGCTTTAAGATATTGAACAATAAACACTGGTGATACTCCACTCAGCTTCTTCATAGCGAAACTGGTCATAAGCGAATCGATGATTTCATTCAAAAATCACCAAATCGGAAAAGATATGCATTAATGTATATATTCAATTATATACATATATATTTTCTAATTAAATTTAAAATTTTCCATCTTGTAACATCTTAAGATGAAATCTCGAACAATGTAAATAAGAACCTGTAAATAAAGATAAATTTATAAATGAAAAATTAAATTATTGTTGCTCGGGTGGATAAAATGAAAAATACGGGTATTTTGTATTCATCACTTCTATTCCAATATATTGCATTTTCTCATAGGTAAAAACTTTTGTTGGACGTTGTTATCAGTTAAATTTAATTTTTATACTCTTAAGAAAATTGTCTTTACAATTTTGAACTCTTTTATAAAAAGCGCTAAAACCCAATCAGATAAAATTCGACATTTACAGATGTCTTTACATTTTCATAGTTGTTCATATGAATTTGTTAGCATTCTCAGCATGCTTTTACATACATATGAAATAAACGATATCATCATATAAAAATCTAGTGTCATTTATATTGTCTTAAGATATAAATGTTGCTCACATTCGCATACGTCCGTTTATGATCATGTAACTAACTTTGCGAAACGAACAACACGTTAAACAAACGATTTTTCGCTTTATAAAGGTGCAGTAATTACATTCACACGCAACTCAATTGAAGTTAACATACCTGAGCAAATGTGCTATTAACCTTTGGCGGCATATGAAAAGATATCAAAAAACATTATTTTTTCAGTTAAAGTTAATCAGTCTTCGAGTATGTGACAGTTGCAAATACACCCACCAAATCAATTTTTAAATATTATTAATGTTTAACATTTTAAAAACGCAGTTACGCATTAACGTAACGCAACTTTTTATGTTGGAAATTTACCAAAAATCGTATTGTCTAAAGTTCCCTTAAGACAGCTTATTTAACATCTCATAATGCCAGCTTATCATTTTCGCATTAGTGATGGTGATTAATTTTTTTGCGATTGTTGTTTAAATTAAATCATGAACGTAAAGTTTTCTTTTTTTTTGGCAACTTATTAAACTGTTCATGAAAACCTGTCAGCAGTTAAGTTAAATTACCATATAGACCTACTATTTTTGGTGTTAAATATTAATTAAAGTTGTCAATCAAGGTTGCTGTATTGATCTTTTAAGGTGTTTCTTTAACAAAAACATCATCGAACAATCAAATAACAAAATATTTAAATAACATAAATGTAGTGGACTGTGTATAATTAAGATTAATGTTTTTAAATTGATAAAATTGTTAATAAAATAAAAAAGTACACAGTAGTAAAAATTGTTTAAGTGAAAGCATGGGAACTATTCATATGAGATTTTTTTAACCTTATTTAATTTGCAGGAATAAAAAAAGATTATTGATAAAAGATTAAAGTTTAAAATTAATTAAAATTTGTTTCATAACAATGACGGTTTTGACTAACATTAGCTGGGTGGGCTTTAAGTTTGCCTTGGCAACAATCCATCATAATAGGTTTCGAAAACTCGCTAAAAATCAGGTAACAATTATGTACAATATTCCGTATTGTTTAAATGTGATTATGAAACTGCATAACTATTACACTCAGAGAAAGAAGTTAGTAGAAAAATTTGTAAACGGTTTTCAATCCCACTTTACTATTTTTGTACTAATTTTTAGTTAAAAAATATTATTTAGCAAATCTTTTTGCTATTTACATTTTACTAATTACAGAATTTTTACAGAATGTTTACAAATTTTTGTTGCTAATTTCAGAAATCATTTTATAAGCCGGTTTGCAAAAAAATTTACTAATTTTTAAAAAGTGGATATTGAAGGAAATGTTATTTCTAATTTAAACTTACACATACACAACATACACTCAGAAAAAAAATTAGTAGAAAAATTTGTAAACGGTTTTCAATCCCACTTTACCATTTTTGTACTGATTTTTAGTAAAAAAATTATTATTTAGCAAATCTTTTTGCTATTTACATTTTAAAAATTACAGAGTTTTTACAGAATATCTACAAATTTTCGTTACTAATTTCAGAAATCATTTTACAAATTTTTGAAAACCGATTTGCTAAAATTAGCAAAAAGAAATTACTAATTTTAAAAAAGTGGATATTATGGAAATGTTATTTCTAATAATTTAAACTTATACATACAAACTTAAATTGCCCTAAAATGTTTCATAGGATTAAAAAAGGGATCGGAAGTGAAGATACCGACTCATGTCTAAAAATACGACATCCACTTAAAATAGCACTAAAGTTTTTTTATTTCTAAAAATCAGCCCTAACAACAATTTAAATTTAACCTTAAAAGTAAAAAAAAAAATTGACTAAAGTATTTTTCAAAACAAAAATTACCAAATTAAAACAAAATGATAAATTCATTTATGTTTTAAGAATTTTTAAGATTTTTAAGCCTTTGATTTTTTTTTCATTTTGTATAAAACATCTCTTAAAAAATATAATTAAAATTTTTGATGCTCGATAAAAAAAATAAATCTAAAACTTTGTACTAATATTAATAGTATTTAGTAATTTTTTTTTTGCTGATTTTAGCAAACGGATTTTAAATTCCACTTTACAAAAAGTCTACTAAAATTTAGTAGCGACTACTAATTTTTCTACTAATTTCATTGTACTACACGTCAGCAGACATGTGTTGCTAAGATTAGCAAAAAATACCGCTGGGCTCAAATTAGCAGAATTTCCCGTAATAACAGCAAAATTTTCAGTTGCCATTACAGACTTTTTTTGGTCAGTGTAGATTAAAATAACGGATCGGAAGTGAATATACCAACTCATGTAAAAAATAGGACATCCACTTAAAATAGCACTAAAAAGTTTTTTTTGGTTCTAAAAATCAGCCCTAAAAACAAATAAAATTTGACCTTAAGAGTAAAAAAATTGACTAAAATATTTTCCAAAAAGTAATTAAAACAAAATGATAAATTCGTTTATGTTTTAACAATTTTTAAGCCTTTGATTTTTTTTTTAATTTTGTCTAAAATATTTTTTGAAAATAAAATATAAAAAAAAAAATGTTGATGCTCGATAAAAAAATATAAATTTGAAATTTTGTACTAATATTAATAATATTTAATAATTTTTTTTTGCTGATTTTAGCAAACAGATTTTAAATTCCACTTTACAGAAAGTTACCTAAAATTTAGTAGCGGCGGCTAGTTTTTCTACAAATTTCATTGTACTATATGTCAGCAGATATGTGTTGCTAAGATTAGCAAAAAATACCGCTGGGCTTAAATTATCAAAATTTCTCGTTATAACAGCAAAATTTTCAGTTGCCATTACAGACTTTTTTTGGTGAGTGTACTTGTAAGAGGTTATTTATCGTATTACTTTTTTTTATAGCGATGTGCACAAATAAATGAGTTATGCTTGCGCACAAGCTTACGAAAAATAAAATTTTAAAACAACAAAGTTTTGCTCGCACAGAAAAAACATGGTTGGGGCATTCATATTCGAAGAGCATTGTTTATTTTTGGGATTATGAGTAAGCCAACCATAGTCATACTTAACATAGTTATCATATTATGATAATAAAATAACCATAAATTTACCATAATATAGTCCTTACAGTTATATTATGATTGTAAACCATGAAAAAGTTCTTTAAATTTAATTATATTTCTTTAAGCAACGTTTTTCATAAAGAAATAACTTGACATTAAACATGTACTGCCCAAGTCAGCTCAAAAGCGGTAATCGGATCTTAAGTATTTTTTGATTAAATAACAATATTTTATTTAAGAAATTGTATTATATTATAGCGATAGAAAACACAATAAACTATTTTCTTCGCCTTCAAACATTTTTTTTGTAATGAGCGACTTTGAAGGCAGAATGATGTAAAGTTAAACTTTTGTTAATTTGGAAAAATTAACTTTTTAAAACAGAAAAAATTTTGAAAAAATCGTCAAAAATAAATTTACACTTTGGTAAATATTATTGATAATAGCAAACCTAGTTTGGGGTGCCAACTTGTAAAATGAGTTATTATTTTTAAACCAGAACACACAGGCTTCCGTCAGGACATGTTTTACAAATATCTCTCTAACTCCAAAACTAGCTAAAAGATTTTTTTCAAATTAAGCACAGCTGATATCCTCGGAGTTAGTAGTAAGAAAATTTAATTTTGTCAAAATTAATTGATGTTAAGTGTCAATCTTGCTTTATTTAGCAATTTCCAAAAAGCAATAATCGCCATAACCTTAAAAAATAATAAAACTAGATCATCAATTTTTGGTATATAATTTTATTTTATTGAAAGTATTATAAAGGGTGTCCCAAGAAGAACGCAATTTTTAAATCTGGCAACATTCGAAGTGTCATTGTTTGACATTGGAACAATTGTTATTGTTTGCTAGTAGAAGGTACGAGGTTAGTAAAAATGGAGCGCTACACGAATGAACAACGCATTCTCATTGTGAAATTGTTTTACCAAAATGGTGAAAGTTTTGCGGCTACAGTACGCAAATCGCGATCAATTTGGGGTCAAAATAATGCTCCAAAAGAGTCAACTGTAAAGAGATTAATGGATAAATTTGCCGAAACTGGGTCTGTTAGTGATGTAAAGACAACAACGCGCCATCGACCAGGTCGATCGACCGAAAATGTCGCAGCTGTACGTGATGATGTCGCTCAAACTCCATCCACCTCAATTCGACACCGAGCTCAGCAAATTGGTGACTCCAAATCCACTTTGCAGCGAATTTTGACAAAAGATTTGCATCTTCATGCATACAAAGTTCAATTGACTCAGGAACTGAAGCCAGCTAACCATGGACAGCGAAGGGAGTTCGTTAATTGGGTATTGGAGAGACAACATGAAAATGCTGATTTTGCCGATAAAATCATCTTCAGTGACGAGGCCCATTTTCATCTTGATGGCTTCGTCAATAGGCAGAATTGTCGCATTTGGGGTGAGGAAAATCCTCGAGTGATTCACGAGAAGCAAATGCATCCTCAACGTGTCACTGTGTAGTGTGGTTTTTGGGCTGGAGGAATCATTGGACCTTTTTTTATGAAAATGACGCAGGTCAAGCGCAAACCGTCAATGGTGTTCGGTATCGTGAAATGATAACCAGTTTTTTCTTGCCTAGAATTGAAGAAATGAATGTGGAGGGCATGTGGTTCCAACAAGACGGCGCCACATGTCATACAGCCAGAGAAACAATTCAATTGCTGCATCAGTCATTTCCCGGTCGTGTTATTTCGCGTTTTGGAGATCAGGATTGGCCGCCTAGATCGTGCGATTTAACACCATTAGATTTTTTCCTTTGGGGTTTTTTGAAGTCGATCGTTTACGCGAATAAGCCGACGACGACTCAAGCCTTAAAAGAGGAAATTGGACGCTGCATTAATGAAATACCGCAGCATTCATGCAAAACGGTCATTGAAAATTTCATTAAAAGATCGCGTGCATGCCAGCAAAGCCGCGGCGGCCATCTGCACGATATATTGTTCCATACATAACCTCATTCTGTCTACTTTACGATATAATAAAGTTTCACGATTTTTTTTAAATATCTGTGTTTTATTTAAAATTTAAAAATTGCGTTCTTCTTGGGACACCCTTTATATAGCGAAAACTGATATTACATTGATTATTAGATTTCTTGATTTGTTTTCAACTTTTATTAGGCTATATCGCTTAAATAAAGCGATACATCATAGTAAGTGTTCAATTCTAAATGCAAAGTATAAATACTATCGATATCAGGAGCAAGAGCATTAGAGGGTTAAGGTCTTTTTCAAGAAAACTTTTCTGATTCTGTAGACCTTTTAAATACTTTAAAAAAAATTTAAATTCTAAGGACATTTTTAATACCTTTTTTAGTAGTAAGCACTAGAGTCTCCGAATATTTTTTTTTAGATAAGGTAGTAGAATAAGTCCTTAGAATCTAAGAATTTTTTATTCAAGTTTTTTTTAAGAATATATAATTTTTTATCTAACAAACAGTTTGAAGAATCTGAGAATTTTACTTTAAGGGACTTTTCCTAAATCTTAAAATGTTTCTATCAGAAAAACTTCTTAAGGTCTAGTATTTTGTATAAGAACTCTTCGGTTCCACAGACTTTTTCTTATACAAATCCCATTTTATTAATATTCTGAGTACTTTTTCCATAGGAAAGTTGTTATTTTACAAGAAATGAATTAATAAATTTTTTTATAAATATTATTATTGCTTTTATTGAAAATAAATAAAAAATATAATATGTTTATAAAGAATCTTTTTACATTGAATTTTTTCAACAATGAATTGATTAGTGTAAATTTCGTATATAAAACCCTCCAGGTGAAGAAAAGAAGTTAGTGTACTGTCTGTAAATGTCAAAATCATCTTTTATTTGATTTGTGATTATTCATTGATTGTTTTCAGCATATTATAGTTCCATAATTATTATATTTTGTTCATAGCTCGAATTTTTGTTCCAACAGTATGGTTACGGTTATAAAATAGAAAGAGTCAATCTTGAAGTGATAAAATATTTACCGTAATAATGATGGTTAGAACCTATTTATAAACATACCCTAATGCAGCAAGCATAATATAGTAGCAGTGATCATTATGCAACATGGTTCTCTACGTGAACGAACAAATATTTGTGTACTGTTAATTTTCTTTATAATATATGCTCGAGCCGAGAATCGAGCCCAGGTTGCCAGTCGACAGCTCTACCATCTGTAGTATCTTGAAATTGTTAAATTTTATAGACAAAAGCACAAATGATTTGCTGCACACAAGTATGCTTAAGTGCAGACATTTCAGTACTTCCTTTGTAATCACTTATTTATCTCTAACTCTAAATACACCCCCTTGTTAAAATAATCTGTTATTTTTCCAAAGTGTAAGTACTAATTGTACATTTTTTGTTTTTTGCTCCATTTACCATTACCTGGTAATAGCAAGTTTTGCTTGCTATTTTAAGAAAAAATGATATTTAAAAAACAAAATCGGGATAAAACTGGCACAACTGAAGTTACTCACTTTTTATTGAAAAAAAAAATAGTAAAAATAAGAACTCTGTATAAAATAATATGTTAACTTTTAACTATAACCTATTAAATAATTTTTCAATTTATGCATTCCATGTAGAGATTTATTAAATGAAATATAACAAATTGCTTCATGCTCGAAACACAAATCAATTACCCAGCAAAAAAAGTATAAGTAATTGTTAAAGAATTAATTTTTCATTGATTCCAAAGTATCATTTTGTTTCGATTTTCCTCTTCGAAAGCAGTTTTTTTCACAACTTCGAAAAATGTGATTTTTAATGAAAATAACTCTTTTTCAAATCCGTGACGGATTATCTTAAAAACTACTAGGGTTGAACTTTGAACTACTAAGGGTTGAACTAGGCACTAAACTTTGGATATTTTGAGAAAAGTTATCAGGTCCAAGTAAATTGTATTAATTTTCAAATTAAACTTAAGTATAGGATTTAAAATATAGCAAAATATCCATAATTAAGCTTTTATGATGTAGACCTTTTTTATAATTTTTTATTTAAAAATTATAAATATATCCTTAAATTTTTGAAATACGGGGCGGGTCAATAAGTCTGTGACTTTTTGAATTTTCCGCCTCTTAACAGAAAGGGCAACTCCTGTCAAAATTTAAACAAGCTGCGTCATTTAGTTTGTGTTTGGCAGCAATTGATAGAAAACTACCACGTGATTTGAGGAGAAAATGAAAAAAAGTGAATTTCGTGTGCTCATTAAGAATTTTTTAGCAGAAAAAACCATAACTTACACTAAGGCTAAGCTTGTTAAATACTAGGAAACTCTTCACCATCAATTTCAATGATTAAAAAGTGGTTTACTGAATTTCGTTGTGGACGTACAAGCACTGAAGATGCCAAACGTTCTGGACGCCCAATTGAGGTCTCTACCAGAGAACTGCATTTGCTGATTGCAAAACGTTCATACGCAATCAACACAAGAATAAATATGTGTTTGCGTTCAAACGCTAAATCAATCAAACGACGTGCAAATTGTTTTGTCACTGATTTATAATCATCGGTCGTTGTTAAACCATTGATTTTATTCTGTTCATTCGAGCCAACAATAATTATTTTGATGTAGAATAAATCAGAATAAACAACAAGCAACGTGTATGAGTGTCTTCATAATTAAAACAAAATAGTTTCTTATCTATAAAAAGGAGGTGGTTTTGTAAAAAAAAACATATTTCATAAACGTTATATGTATATTAGGGTGGGTCTAAAATACGTTTTTTAGAATTTTTATTAGGAATACCAAAAATATTGTTCTTTGTGAATATATTTTTTTTTAATTTAGGTCGACATCTCAGGCTCGCCCAATCCGGTTAAAGTTAAATATTGCCTAATTTTCCAATCAAAATAGATGAAAAAAATTTAGACAATATTTAAATTTTTCCGGATTAGGCAAGCCTGAGATATCGACCTAATTTTTTTTTCCAAACAAATATTTATATTTCACAAAGAAGAATATTTTTATTACTAATAAAAATTCTAAAAAAGCGGATTTATGTCCCACCCTAATGTAAACAATATCATTTATGAAATGTGTTTTCATTTCGTTTTAATTAGGAATACACTCATACGCGTTGTTTGTTGTTTTTTCTGATTTATTCAACGCTGACTGATTTATTCACACTGATCCCAATTACGCGTTCAGTAACATGATGCTGATTTTATTCTACAGTGAATTTTGTTAAATTATTAAATGTGAACAAGAATTTTTGTGTATGATTAAATCAAGAAAAAAGTTGATTTTGCAGTTCTCTGGTCTCTACGCACAAAACAATTGAAAAAGTTTACGATCCGGTGTTGGCCGATCGGAGATTAAAAGTGCTAGAGATTGTGGAAGCCATAGGCATTTCACATCACTTAGTGGATTAAATTTTTAATGATCACTTGTGTATGAGAAAGCTTTCCGCAAGATGACAACTCCACAAATCTATGAATTAGGCTACGAATTGACCTACTCTCCAGATTTAGCGCCGAGTGCCTATTTCTTGTTTCCAAACCTGAAGAAATGACTCGGCAAAAATAACTCCAACGATGAAATCAACTCATAAATAAATACCTATTTTGATGAAGGTATATAAAATTTAGGAAAGAATGGATAAAGTGTATAGAGCTCAAAGGAGATTATCTTTAAAAATAAAATGAAAAGGCTGTGTTTCATTTAAAAAGTCACGAACATATTGGCATGCCCTCGTATATCATTAAAAATAAAGAATAAAAAGTACTTGAACAAATATTTTAAAATTTGTATCTATTTACACTTGGAGAAAAAAGTTATTAGAAAAATTTTTAGTATAAAAATTTTTAAAGTGCCTTAAAATGTTACATAGGTTGAAAAAAGGAATAAAAAGTGAAGATACTTTTCACAACCATAGAGTATTAATAGTATAGAGATTGCCACGCCGGCAGCGGCCAAATAAATTTTTTTACAAAATACAAAGGTTTGGAAGCCGAGAGAAAACAGGGGAAAATTGAGCAAATTTCCCCGATTTTTGCAAAAATTTTAGTAAATTTCACTGTTTTTAAACCTTTTTTTTTTAATTGGATTTGCAAAAAAAATCAATTGGAATCGCAAAAAAACCAGTTAGAAAAGATGCTGAACCTTTGTAATTTGCCCATATAAAACCAAGGGAACGTTTTTACTACGTGAGCTACATCGTCATGGTGTGTAACAACTGACTCATGTCCAAAAATAGGGCATCCACTTAAAATAGCACTTAAAACTTCTAAAAATCAGCCGTTAAAACAATAAAAATTTTACATTAAAATCCAAAAATTTGACTTCAAAAATATATTTCAATACAAAAATTAGCAAATTAAAAAAATAATTTTGTTTTACTATTTTTAATTTTGTATAACATATTTTTTGAAAAACAAAATAAAATAAAAAAAATGTTGCTGCTCGACAGAAAAAAAATTGCGACTTTTTTTTCGTAATGCAGTTTTAAAATAAGATCATTAGCAGCTTTAAGGTATAACAAGTGTACATTTTTAATAAATTAAATGTTTCTATATCTTACAATTCATTGAGTTTTAATTTACTATAATTTATCAAAATTTTTTGTTAATAATAGCTTATTTATTTTAATAAACAGAATTTTACCAATATTTAGTAACTTTCCTGCAATTTCCATTTCAGTAATATTTATTCAAATTTGTTGCTAATTTTAGCAGATCGATTTTAAACTGCAGTTAACTGCAAATTAACTCAAATTTAGTAGCGCTTACAAATTTCTATTACTTTACAAAAAGTTTAATGAAAATCAGTAGCATCTACTAATTTTTTCTACTTCTTTTTACACATAAGCAGACATGTGTTGCTAAAACTAATTTTATTTAGTTTTTTCCTCTTCCTGTAAGTATCGAAAAGTCGAGGTACGCCTTTTAAACAATTGTAATTGAAGTAGTAGTATTTATTAGACCCAAGTACTACAATTTTAATTGAAGTAGTACTTTTTGCAAGACCCCACTACAATTGGCTTAAGTGATCAAAGATAGGTATCGGTATGAAACAAAAATTCAAAATTTTGTAAAATTAATCATTTTTATTTCTAAAATTTCGTTTCATACCAAGTGGTAAAGACACTTACGCCTATTGTAGTTGGGGCTTAGAGATTCGGTTAAGTTGAAAAAAAGAAATGGAAACTGAATAAACTCTTTACAACTGACATTGGACTCACGTCCAAAAATAGGATATACACTTAAGCCGAAACATAATGCTGTTGTGCGCTCTCATGTAGGTTCGAATTTCACCTCAAACGCTCGTTGTTTCCCGGACATGCTGACTTCAGTCAAGACAAGATTTCTTAAGAAAACCTTTGGCTTACTTGGCTGCCTTGCATTGCACGAAATTAATTAATTTTCACTGATTAAAATGAACCTCAACTTTTATTAAATCTTAAGCACTGCTTTAGATGCAATGAATAAGGATCAAAAAGGAAAACTTTCACAATATGACAAGCCTATGTAAAATTCATTTGTTCCGATGAAATCAAATTCACTGGAAACAAATTCACTGCTTCTTTTGTTCTTCTTTTAATATTTTTTTTTTGCTGGGTATAGAAAAAACACATTTAATCAACAAATCTAATTCTTCAATCTTGGACAAAGGCAAATATTTAACAATGTTAATACAGCAACAAAAAAACTATACAGACTTGCATAAGAGTTTAAATGTGATCCATAACTAAATTCATAATATTAAATGATTGTATCAGATCATATTCCATAACATGAATTAATTGATGGAACGGATCAACGATGGAATAAAATAACAACGAAAAAATAATGACAAAGACCATTGACTTACCTCATTAATTTCATCTTCAAGAGCACGTTGGCGTGTTAATTCGCGTAAATGTTCGCGACGTTGTTCGGTTAGTTGTTCCAGACGTTTGGCGGCACGATTAATTTCATTGAATAATAATGTTACCTTCTGTAGTCTAATTGCAACATCAATGCTGTTGTTGTTGTATTTGTTGTTGCTGCTGCTGGTATAATTGGCGCAAACACGACTAGCTGTGGTAGAAGTTTGTGAGTTGGGTGAATAAATGGATGACTTAATGATGGGATTTGTTGTAGTTATTTGGGATTGTAATGCTGTTGCTGATGACGTTGATGATGTTGCTGATTTGGTTGCTGTTGTTGAAATATTGTGACTAATCTGACTGTTATTTTGGTTGCTTTGGTAATTAAAGCTATAACTGCTACTGCCGCTACTACCCATGATCTTGTTACGATTATAAGTTCCGCTACTGCCATAGTAACTACCAACACAACAACTGTTAGTTGTGGTTTTTAGACTATTGTAACTATTATTACTATTGTGGTTGATACTTTTTGCCAATTCCTGTAGACGTGCCATGGTTGCTGTACTTCGCTTGCGTAAATTATGCAATTCAGAATCCATAAGAGCACGACTTAATGCTCTATGTTGAGCATACAATTGACGCCTGGTTGGCAAACCTTGTAGGTCAGCATAACGTATGTCATTTAATGCTGCCACCAACCGTTGTGCTGCACCCGTACATTGGTTGTAAAATGGCTCATATTGCATGAAAAAATCCCGCCACTTCCGTGCGTCATGATGATGCAAACCACATAGACGTCCATTAGGTGTCTGAGATGGTGCAACACTTGTCGTGACTTCATCAACACTAATGAATTTGATCGTATGTGTTTGAGATTTCTGCAAACAAAAATGTATATAAAATTGAAAATTGGTTGAAAAAAACAAAACACCGATTATGGCAATTGATTACTTCGTTTGTTCTGTTTCTTATTAAATTGTAGGTTAATTAAGTTTTAGGGGCTTGTAGGGTTAAAAATATTTTGTTTAATACTCGTACAAACATCACTTTGTAATAAACTGTAATTTGAGTTTCAATTGGTATTTAAAGTTTTTATTTCTAAAGTGTTATAAGCCCCTCTTTCTTTAAACTGACAAGGTACATAGAATAAAGTGCAGAGCTAAATGAAACTTGGATATGTTGTAGAGGACATACATATTAAGGGACACGTATTATTTAAAGCCGGTTCAAACATTTTTAAGTACCGATTTCGTATTTCTGTTTTTCTTAAATATTATTATTTTTTTTAATTGCGACATATCAAAATGTGCAAATTTGCATTGTGTGCTACACCATATCGCAAATACCACCAATTAAACCTAAATTAATTTTCTGTTTTAATTTGTTCATAATTTTCAATGGACCACATCCACAGTGATTGATAGAGATGCTTATTGTGTTGGAGATGAACATAGCATTTTATTAAGTTCGTAAAAGCTTTATTTTATTATTAATATCTTTATAAATATATTAAAAAAATATACTATTTTCTATTAAAAATTAAAAAATAAGGAATACGTACCGGATACGGATCCAAAAACGGAGTCAACTCCGTTTTTACGGATTGACGGACTTTCAACGGACACAACTTCGTTTTTCACACGGCATACCAATTTCTCAACGATCCGTCATTAACAGTATTTCAAAGGATTCGAATCAGTTTCGATGTTCCTTAAAATCCGTTTTCTGGTCCGTATACGGATCTAGAAAACGGTACGTAAACGGAGTTGGGTTCAGTTTATGACGGACCGAAAGCGGTAAGTAAACGGAGCGTGTTGTTTGTTGTGTATATTTACGAGGGTAGGTCAATAAGTCCGTGACTTTCTGAATGAAACACAGTTTTTATTTTGCCAAAAAAAAAAAATATTTTTCAACATAATCTCCTTTTAGCTCACTACACTTAGTCCAACGTTTCTCCAATTTTTGTATCTCTTCCGAAAAATAGCATTTTTCGAGGTCCATAAAATAGGCATTTGTTTGATAAATAATTTCATCGTTGGAGCTAAATCTCTTTCCACCGAGTCATTTCCTTGGGTTTGGAAATAGGAAATAGTCAATGGGGGCTTTAGTATTAGTACCCAAAGTATTTATCAAGCTTTTCCTTGGTTTGATTGATGGTTTTTTTTTCGCAAAACATAATGTTTAATGAGCACTCGAAATTCACTATTTTCCATTTTTAAAAAACCACGAGGTTGTATGTTTTGAACAGCTGTTAAACGCAAAGTAAATGACTCGGGAGGATGTACAATAATCTGGGTAAAAAAAGACACCCCCGCTACCGTCTTCGCGTCGTGATCACCATTTCAACAGACAAACATACAGACGGACAGTCAGACAGACGGACATTGCTAAATCGACTTAAAATTGCCTAAGGATCACGAATATATATACTTTATGTGGTCTTAGACCTATATTTTGACATGTTACAAACGGAATGACAAACTGATATATACCCTCTCCATATATGGTGGAGGGTATAAAAATGTTACTTGCGTAAGATCCAAAATTGTAACTACTTACTTATACTATTGTAATTAACCATCTTCATTTCGAAAATGGGCAAACAAAACTCCTTTAATGTTCGTGAATATTCTGACGAACAAAAAATATTGCTTAAGATTGGCTTAGTGATTGAAAGAAGCCACTACACTCAGAAAAAAAAGTTATTAGAAAAATTTGTAAACGGTTTTCAATCCCACTCTACTATTTTTGTACAGATTTTTAGTAAAAAAATATTATTTAGCAAATCTTTTTGCTATTTACATTTTACAAATTACAGAATTTTTACAGAATATTTACAAATTTTTGTTGCTAATTTCAGAAATCATTTTACAAATTTTTGAAAACCGATTTGCTAAAATTAGCAAACAATTTTATTAATTTTAAAAAAGTGGATATTGAAGGAAATGTTATTTCTAATTAAAACTTACATCTACAAACTTAAATTTCCTTAAAATGTTACATATATTTAAAAAGGGATCGAAAGTGAAAATACCGACTCATGTCTAAAAAGATGACATCCACTCAAAATAGCACTAACAAGGTTTTTTAGTTCTAAAAATCCGCCCTAAAAACAATTAAAATTTAACCTTAAAAGTAAAAAAAAAATTTACCAAAATATTTTTCAAAACAGAAATTAACAAATTAAAACAAAATGATTAATTCGTTTTTTAAAAAATATAATCAAAATTTTTGATGCTCGATAAGAAAAATAAATTCAAAGCTTTTTACTAATATTAATAATATTTAGTATTTTTTTTGCTGATTTTAACAAACAGATTTTAAATTCCACTTTACAAAAAGTCTACTAAAATTTAGTAGCGGCTACTAATTCTTCTACTAATTTCATTGTACTACACGTCAGCAGACATGTGTTGCTAAGATTAGCAAAAAAAATACCGCTGGGCTCAAATTAGCAGAATTTCCCGTAATAACAGCAAAATCTTCAGTTGCCATTACAGACTTTTTTTGGTGAGTGTATACGTATTGTAAAATAGATAATTGATAAGTAAAAAAAGTTTTCAAATTTAAAACAAACGGTCCCAAAATTGGAAAGCTAAATAAACTAAATTGGGCATTGTAAGAAAGTAAAACAAAATTCAACAATATCCAAAATCCGAGAACATTTTTGAATGGCCAGCATTATACGTAGAGCACTACACGCAAATGGAATATATGGGCGAGTTTAAAGATGAAACTCGGATATATCAAAAATCAATCAACAGCGACTTCGGGATTTTGTTAAAAAGTATTAAAATAAACCCAATTTATTCTGGAACAATGTGGTATTTAGTGACGAAAGTAAATTTGAAATTTTTTGTAAGAAGAACCCAGTTAAAATTAAGAGGTGCAAAAACTTGGTTTTCACACACAGAGAAAATTTGTGTAATTTTTCAACTGAAATGCGATTACTGAGATTAAAATCGGTTAGTAAAACGAAATATTGGTTTCTACAACAAAATTTGGTTAACACAACTGAAGTTTGGTTACAACTCCCAAAATATTCGGCAATCAGATTTGACTTTGGTGGTGCTAACCGAATTTATTGGTTGTCGCAACCAATATACGCTTTTTAATTCGGTTGCCAATTTTTTTCTGTGTGCATAAGACAGATAACCTTACTATTTAAAATGATAATTTATTGAAAAAATTTGGCTTTATCAAACTGAGGAATTTCAATAAAACAATGATCGCAAGCATACCGCAAAAATTGTAAAAGATTGTCTGCTTTAGTATAGTCCCAAACAGCTGGCTCATCCCTCCCCCAACCCGGGAAATAAAACCTCAACCCCATTGATCATTTGTGGCAGAAGGACTCTCAAATAGGTGATAATAGAGCAATGGGAAAAAATCTCTACCGAGGTAACCATAAACCTATGAGAACCGATGTTCAGAAGACTTCTACGCTGTAAATATAAAAAATGGTTAAAGTTTTTCAGGCTTATTATGAAAATTGGCGTTCAAATTAAAATGCATATCGTGCACTTCGTGATTTTGTCGGTCAATTTAATCGTTCAAATGTGCGTACAATCGGAAAAATCGAGGAAAATTGAGCAAACCGAGTCTGTAGGAGATGTGAAAACACGAGTGCATGCTCGTAAAGCTCGTTCTGCAGAAAATATTGCTGCTATTCACGAAAGTGTGGCTAAGAGCCGTCCACTTCAACTAGTCGTCGTGCCCAACAATAGCACCTCTCACGCTCGTCGTTGATGAACATTATGCATAAAGAATTACATTTACACGCTTACAAGGTGCAATTGACTCAAGACTAAAGCCTCTTGACCATTCCAAACGTCGTCAATGGTCAGAATGGTGGCAAGAAATGGCAACAGTGGATGATCAATTTTCGAAGAAAATCATCTTCAGTGATGAGGCACATTTTCACCTCAGTGGATTCGTCAATAAGCAGAACCAATGCACCCACAAAGAGTGACTGTTTGGTGCGGTTTATGGGCTGGCGGCATCATCGGGCCGTATTTTTTCCAAAATAAGGCTGGTCAGGCAATTACTGTGAATGGAACAATTCAAGAGCTAAATGATGAGATTATTCGGCACACTAACGACATAGAACCTAAATTATGCTTCAGCGTCATCGAACATTTGGACCATCGAATGGAGATTTGCCGCCGAGGTCGCGGCGGCATTTTGGCCGATATTTTGTTCCATACATAATTGAACCATACCATATTATCATAATAAAAATAAATGACAATAATTTCCTAAATAACATCGGCCCTTAAAAATTTACCACCCTTTATAATTACAAAATTTTTTAACATTTTGGTGCCTTTTTTTGTACATTCTTATAAAGGGATCTTTCATATTTTTGTTTGTCTTATCACACACATATTTATTTTGATCAAATTGTATATGTATATGATTTCTAAATACTCTGTTCGAAAATTTTTTCCTAAACGACTCGGAAATTAAAGTTTAAGCAAGAATAGTGTGAACAGAGTTAAAATCATCGAGGCAATCTTCCAGACATGGTGCTTAGCCAATGTCCTTGGTTTAAGTTACAATTTGTTTCATTTGTTTTGCACAACAGTGTATAGTGAACAGTTAAAAGCACAACTTAAGTTATTAATAGTTTTAACTAAAACTATGTCGCTACTTCAATAATTGCCTTGTAATTGTTGCTAACCTTTATCGCTATTATATAGCATTAAGGTTATAAAGAAACTACCTAATATTTACAAAAACAACGTTAATGGTACTAGATAATTTTTTCATGATCGAGTCACAAATCTTATTGATCATGCAATCAATTCAAACTTCATTTTTTTATGTATATATTTCACTTTAAATAAGTTACATAAGTGTCATTTATCACATCGAGTTTTAAATCGAAATCGTGTTTTTTTAAAGAGAGAAAACAAATAAATTATGAATAGAACTAGTTCAATGACGTTTAATTTATTTAGTTCTGATGGGAACATACCTTAATGCAGTTGTTGCCATTTGAATCACAAAATTTTTCATTTTCAATCGTGTCAGTTGCTGCAACAACACCATCGATTTCGTTAGCAGTAGTTAAATTGTTATTCTCACCACCACCACCACCATCACCACCACCACCGCCGCTGCTGCTACAGTCAATATTGTTGACATTTTTATTTGACGATTGTTGCGGCAATAAATTGGTATCAAGACAAACAGCCAACAATTCACAATACGCAATATGCCGTGTTAGGAGTTTTAAACTTTGGCTAATTAAATCGATTACGCACAGGTGTTGCGATTTTTCGATGGCAATTAAAATTGTAAATGTTAGTTGATGTTGATGTTGTTTTTCAAAATGTTCAGTTTGCTGTTGTTGTTGTTGCAGTTGTAGTTGCATGTTGTCATTTAAGGAGGTACATGTTGGTATTGTAGATGTTGTCACCACTGTTGTTGACGATTGTGTTGTAGTAGTTGCTGCTGCATATTGCGATGTTGTTAATTGATTTGGTTGTGATCTTTGAGCTGTAGTTGATATCGTCTTACCATTTGCATTAATATTGTTGTTGTTGTTGCTTTGTAAAGAGCTGCAAGACAGAAAATGAAAATAGTTGAAACTTAATTAAAGGATCATGATTTAAGAAAATTTTTAAAAACTACAACATTTACAGGTCATAAAGATATTTTACTTATTTAGTGCAAAAGGTAAAAGACTTAAAATATAGAAATATATGTTCAATGTCAATTTTATTTTATCTTTAAACAGCCTAGAGGAGTTATCTAACTTATGTAATTTATTTAGCTGTGAAATGAACCACTACAAATCATATTGAACATTCGAGAAGTAAATAAAAACGAAATGTGTGCAACAAATCAAGAATAATTCCTAAATCGTTTCTATGCATGTAGATACATATTTAGAACAACACAGCTTAGGGCTTCTTTGATTTGTAGCAGTTTGGCTTTTCCCTCGGTTTTTGTTTTATAACAACAACCTGTATTGTTGCTCTGACATAACTGTCAGTTATAGAATTTAGCCAAGTTCTTAGCAACAACGAACAGTGATGTCTTTTGAACAAATTATGATCTTTTGAATAATACCTAGCAAAACCACACATTACCAAATAATGGGATTACATTACACCTTACTTCATTGATTAATTTTACAGGCGGTGAGCCTTAAAGTAATGTACATACCCATTACTTTAGAGGTGATAATGTAAGGGGTTACTTATATGGTTACGAGAATGGAAAAAGTAATGTGTCTAAAAATAGATTTTTAAAATAGAGGAATTTTTATTAAAAAAATTATTACAAACATTTTATTTAAAATATTTGTAATTAAAAATAATGTGGTCAAGATAGGAATCGAACCAGGGAAATCTGGTTGCCAGCTAAGAACTCTACCCACTGAGCTATCGACGCATATAGTATTTGATTGCTTTAAACTTAAATGAATTATTGCGCTTAGTTTTTTCGCTAGTGTTTTCAAAACAAACATACATTACCTTTTTGCTTACAAAAAAACACAAAGTAATGTATCTAAAAATATATCTTAAAAAATATTTCAATTATTACTTTACATTTCAAAATCATATGTTACGTAATCAATAATGAGTAACTTATTACTTCATGCTTGCAAATAATGAAAAAGGTAACGAGCTATCATTACAAGGTAACGCATGAAAATATCGCACCCATTACCTAAAATTGGCTGGGTACTAACAGAAAATAGATTCATGGTAACAATATAATTTGTTGCCTGTCGAATGTATTGATTGCAGCAACCAAATTTTGTTGTCGGAGTCAAATTACAGGTTTTCAACTGATTTGCAGATGTCACAACTGAAAAACTTGGTTACCACAACCGAACCATTTGCTTGGCAATATATTCGGTCAGCACTAATTTGCTTTTTCTACGTTTAACTTACTTTTTGATTTTACAGAATATGTTAGAATATATTAGACCAATCTCTACTTATATTTTATTTTTAAAAGAAATGTAGATTGAAAAACTATTGTAACCGTTTTCAAGTTGAGGTTTAGTGTGCCGTATACTTAATATTTATACTACAAGATATTTATAACTCATACGCTTTAAGGTATTTGAAAAGAAAAATGATAGCAATTCTGAACTCCTTATCCGATCGGTATGAGACAAATTGTGTATTGTAAGGTGTAAATCTTTCTAAATATTGTAATTGGGTCACTCTGTTTTAGTACAGGCTGTCGAATTTTTGGTGGGTATAACTTTAAGTTTTTGGTCTGCAGTAATGTATGTTGTAAGACAAAAAAAAAAAACATGATTAAAGTGATGGGTTAACTTCTATGCTTAAAAAGTTATTTAACTTTAATATTTAATTTTTTTCTCCATGACCTTTTTGGTTTCTCTACCAAAAACGAAAAATATTATATAACGGATTACAAAAAAAAATGTCAGTAAATTCAATACTTTCAAAAATAAGAGATAGCAAAAAAAAAGATAGAAATATCCTTAATGATAAGGCATTGAGAAAGATTTTAAATGTTATTTTGCTAGTTCCTAGACATGCACCCTACTTCAGGCATTGATGTTACCAAAATTGAAAAAATTTTAAAAAATAAAAAAATTTATTGAAAATATCTACACACAGTTTTGTTGTACATATTACCTCTGTGTGCAAAGGAATAACGTTACTGGCAGGCTCACTCACTCAGGCACTCACTCACTCACTCACTCACTCACTCACTCACTCACTCACTCAGTCACTCATTCACTCACTCATTAAACTTTACCAATCACAAACCGCTGGAGCTAAAAAGCTAAAATTTCAAATGTGGGTTGATATAATATAATATTTGAAAATTCCTACGGGGAGGGAAAAAAGTCTTCCCTGTGTTGGGAAAAGTGAAATTTAAAATATGCGTTCACTTAAGAATGGGCTAAATAACTGATAATGTATATTTTTGAAATTTTTCCAAAGAAAGGGGTTCGAATGGAGATTCAAAGGTCAAAAATTCCCCACCTTAACGGCCTCCTCAAGCCGCTAGAGCTGGGAAGTTGAAATTTGGGAGGGTTAAAAAGGGGAAAATCTCTCCCCTTTGGCTAGATACCTGCAATTTGAAATATGTGTTCCCTGGAGTATGCAATAACTTATTGGTATATACCTTTTTTTAGAATTTAAGCCAGGGACGTGGTGCGAAAAGCTTCCGTCTCTCAAATGCCTGCTCAAGCCACTAGAGCTAGGAAGTAGAAAATCGTTATGAAGGTTCCTCCTGCCGTTTAGACATCAGCTATTACGACCTTTTCATGGGTGGACCGGATTATTAGTAATTCCTACAAACCTAAAATTTGTAATACATATTGGCTCAAAGTTCTCTCAAACGCAGAATTTCCCCCTTGACGCCTAAAATTTGTTATACCTGTTTCTTGGAGTATAGGCTAGCTACTGACAAGACCGGATTTTTGGAAATTCCTAAGGGGAGGAAATTCGAAAGGAGAAAGTCCCTCCTGGACGTGTGTTGCCAAAAGTGTAGCTTTTATATGATACGTATTATAATGACAGTAGGGGCACTTGTATCAATGCTAATTGATTTAAGTGTCATTTATCTCGAGTTTTGTCAGAGATGGCACTATACGCGTGTTATAGATTTGGAAAAATACGGTGGTACCACAAGGTTTTACTAGGGGTACCGCAAGGTTTTTGCCTTCTCTTTTTTATCTTTTTTAACAACTTCCTTGGTCAGACTATCAATCCTATCTACTTTTTTTGTATCATTTATCATGTAGTTTCTTTCGAGCTAAGCCTATAAACCTTGTGAATTTTGCGGGCAAAAGGCACATAATGAACCTCCGAATGGGGTTGTGTGAACAGGATCGATTTTAATGCAGAAAATTACAGTTTGTTTAACTACTTCTCAATTTAAAAATAAATTTACATATCATTTAAGTGCCCTAGTTTAATTAACCGGTGTAGAAAATACTTCACTCCATAGGACCGAAAATGGAATGGGCAGGTAATTTAAACGCTATTTTATAGCGTTTGCCTGTAAACATATTTAAAGGTGTATTTTTTCTGCGTGTAGAAGTCTTCTCTATAACTAAAAGTTTAGGGCAAACATCCACAAACATTACTACCTTTTCCTCAACATTTGGATTTATTTTAAAAATAAAATTAGTTATTTTTGACCATTTTCATAATTAACACAATTTTAAACCACTGTACGACGGTAACATTTTTCTTTGTTCTCATTTGACTTTGGCACGAAATTGAATTTAAATATGCTATATAAACCTAAAAACTTGAGTGGCAGATATAGTTACATATATAGTCTAATATATTCTTGGTTTTTCTTTTTAGTTTTTATCTCATAAAAGAAAGACGAATGACTGTTCTGACATTTTTATAACACACATATAATATGATGTGAACTTTTTTTTGACTTCTAAGTTGTATTCCTTTGATTACATGTAATTTTATGATGGTTGGTTAAGATGTACATTTATTACGTTGCATTAGGCACGTAACGATTTCATTTTAATTTATGAATTTCATTAGTCACAAAGAATTCATTTGTATTTAGTACTGTTGTTTGGGTTGCATACATAAACAGGACTGGGAGATTTTCACCTTAAATCGTCTTAAAATGGAAGCTCATAGGTGAAAAATGAAACCGTTTTCTCAAATCTGCGGACGATTGAAAGAAATAACCAAAACGGCGAGTCTTCGCAATGTTCCTTTATTTTCTTATGTAGACTGATGGAACATACGGTCAGGAAGCTTTTTATGGACACAAACTTTTCATTAAATACACTGTCATCAACTGAATTTTAAATAAAATTTAAACAACCTTTTGAAATTCCTATGAAAATTGCTTAAGCATTAGACTGTGAATAAATTTAAACAATATTTTGAAATTCCTATGAAAACTGCATAAGCGCTAGACTGTCAATAAATTCAAGTACATACACTGTAAATTTGCCACTAAAATTCAGACTTCTTCTGTATAATGTATGTCTGTTGGCATAAAAATTCTACATAGTTTCGATATTACAAACTTACCATTCTGGTATTGTACTATAATACAAAAGCAATGTAGCAATTTCATAACAATTTAAGCCAGCTGCAATAACACTTTCGGCATCTACTGTAACTAACGGATTTCCTTTTAAATCACGTGTTCCTGAAAATAAAGTTATGAATATAAAAATGATAAAAATAAATCACTTTTATTAAATTAGCATATAATAGACCACCATGAAGTGTAATTATGCTAATTTAATAATATAAAAAAAAAAATACTTCACAAATTTAATTTATGTACTCTAGTTATGAAAAAAAAAGAATTAAAAAATTCAAGAGAAATTCTTAAAGATAGCAATGCATAAAAAAGATTCTTTTTAATTAAAATTTAATTTGCATATTTGTAATAAATATTTCTCTACTAACACACTACGATTGAGAAGAAATATGTGTTAAAACATGAAATCTTAAAAATCTCAACTAGGTGTGTTTCAAATCAATACCAACAACATTGATGATGACAATCGCTGGCCAAAGAAGTGTAAGACACATAGGAATAGTAAGTTGTGTTAATGGCTAAATACTAAAACAAAATGGAAAAAATTATTGAAATTGATGTTGTGCGTAAAATGGGGTTTAAAATTGCAAATCAATTAACGCAAATGTTAGAAAAATAAAAAATTTCTCAAATATTTTTTATGCAAATTTTTAATGGATCATTGATGATGATAAATTTTAACAGTGAAAGTAACTAGAATTGTGCCACAAACATTTTGTACGAACAAAATTAAAGGTGTGCCCAAGAATTAAAACAAGTAGAAAGTTTTCTTTGTGGTTTAATTACAAAAAAAATAAAAAAATAAGGAACATAAAACTTACCAGGTAGATAAATGCCAGATAAGAGTAGTTTTTCGGGTAAATCAGTAATAAAATTTGGCGGCATAATTTCACTTTCCAGTTGATCTATAAAAAAAGAAAAAGATAAAATTTAGAAATTTCAATAAATTTAACTACAGTCAGTGATTAAATGTTAAATTTATTTAAACTAGTTTAAGACAATTATATAAATAGATAATTAAACAATTACCCTATAAAATCAATACAGATAATATGATAAAATAATACTGTGAGCGTCAAAATTGATCAATTGGTTTATTATTATGTAATTGCAAAAGAGTGAAATAAAACTTTAAGCATAATAAACCAATTGACCAATTTTGACGCTCACAGTATTTTTTTGTCATATTATCTTTATTGATTTTATAGGGTAATTGTTTAATTTATAAATTTTATATATTGAATCCTCGTTTAATTTATATAAAACAAGTTGAATGGATTGGTTAGAGGGTGAGGGTTTGACTGCGTTACTTTACTGTGTATGCGGATTCCAAATAACAAAACATGTAGATTAGGAAAACCTTATTAAATAGAATATTTATTAAAATTCAGAAGCGTTTTAGTTTTTTAAATTATTGGTAGTACGGGTTTACACTTCAGTGTTTATTTCTAAGAAGAGTTATTTACTAAAAAATTGTAATTAACCTTTAGTTTCACTTAGTTTTAGATTGAAAGTTTTGGATTTTAAAATACACTTGATTTTGTAGTGTTTTAGTTTTCAATATTTTAAATTTCACTGTGGTTGTTGATTTTTGCTAGAGCTGATGCTGCTGCCTTTGTTGAGTTGAAAAACACAAGTGTCTCAATAGACCAGACAAGAGAATCGATAAGTTTTCTTTGTTCGAACAATCGATTCTCGATGGCAGGGTTGGGTCTTCCAATTTGTTCACCAAAGTGAACACAGGTAAAAAAGGCCTGAATTCGGCTGTACCGAATCTTTAAATACCACCCACCAATGTCCTAAAAAATGTTCCTTACTATATTTAATACACTTCAGAAGTAAAATTTTCGAAGAAAATTTATTTGAGGTGAGAAAATTTTTTGGATGTGAAAACAAATTTTGTGGTGTAAAAAATTTTTGAGGTGAACAAATTTTTTGTGATGAAAAAAGTTTTAGTGGTGAAAAAAGTTTTTGAGGTAAATATAAAATATTATTTAGTTTTAAGCGAATGGTGAACATATTTTACCTGTCAGACGCCAAAAAGTATTTAATTCTCAAGAGTATAGTTCGCTATCACGAATTTTTTAGTACTCTCTTAGAACACGAACAGAGTTTGGCGGCAACAAAGGTGAGTTTTGGTCGGCAACTTTTAGAAGTGTTTAGCAGTGCTGCCATATAACCAATTTTAACTATTTTTTGCGGTTTTTTAAGATGCTAGAGATTTTTCAGATTAATTCATAAAAATATACGTTTTTTTATTTTATTCATGTATTTTTTTAGATTTTTCATATAAAAATATTATATTTGTTCAACATACTATTTATTTTTAATAAAATTAGACATGTCTAATAAAGTAAAAAAATACAACCAAAATTAGCAATTATGTTAAAAAATAGTTACGAATTCAAACATAACATTGTGACATGAAAAGTATTAAAATGTGTACACACATTGACCAACTCTGTCTATTCACTTCCATTATTTCCCATTTCTATGGTAAAAATATATAATAAAGAGAATTAATATGTTATTAATTGTTGCAACATATAATTTAAAAAACTATAAAAAATGCAATAATTTGAAAAAAATTGTTTTCATGAAAAAATTGGTAAACAGTTAAGAATCCCAAAAAACTGGGATAAAAAAATTAAACTGTTTATGTGGCAGCACTGCATACACAAAATTTAATGTTTTTCAATACATTAGCAACTTTGAAAATGTTGCCCTCTCATTTAACCCTAGCTTTGGCACTATTTACATATGTAAATATGTCAATTTTTAAAAGGCTATAATTTTTAAATTTGCGGACCAATTTGGATATGGTTTGGACTCAGTGACTAATTTTTTATGTTCTAAGTGCAACTATAAAAAAACTATAAAAAAAAATATTTTTACCGTTATTTTTGGGATTTTGTGATTTTTTCTTCATTATATGGCACTATTTACATATGTAAATATATTTATATTATGTGTTTTTTTTGCATAGAATTAATTTTATTTTATTAGATTTTTACAAAAATATATTATTAAAAATTAAAGATCAGTATTTTAGACATTGGTTGCATTTTGTTTGCACTTTATTGTGTTCAAAGCAAACAGGTTTTTTACACTGGCCGCATATTTTCCGAGTTGAGCGTTTTCGTTTGCTTTCCTCGCGATAGCAAATATAGCAAGCACCTTTTACCTTTGAATGCCCTCGGTCATCTTCGTCTGGGACAAAATCCTCTGTTATGGATTTCCTTAGGGCTTCGATAGGAACACCCATTATGCATTCAATTGCATTCTTCGTTGAAAAATTCGATATGACCCGGGGTATTTGGGCTCTCTTCACAATTATTGGTTTACACAATTGCTCCGCTAATTGTTGAAGAAACAAACGACGTCCACCTATTTTAGCAGAAAAAACTGATCAAACTCTCTATGGCGAATATTATAAAAAATAATTACCTTTTTTTGATGTGAAATGTGAAGGATTATTTTCTGAATATATTATATAGGCTGCAAGTGCCGATACGTCTAACATATTAAAGAAAAGAGCAAGGGGCCAGCGATTTGTTTTACGTTTCGTTGAATATTGGCTTACCATATAATCCATTACATCAACGCCTCCCTTTGTGCGATTGTAGAACAATATTATGTTTGGTTTTTCTTTTACGTCAGAAATTGTGTCGTCACATGCCATTGTGGAAAGCAAAACCACCGCCTTGTTCTTTTTGGGTACATAAGAACAAATGGTTCTATTTTCACCATAACCGAATATGGTCGAATGCTCTGCTCGTTGTGGAGAGGGTTTGAACTCTGGGGGCAAATATGGTTTATTTTTTTTTCATTGTGCCAACCATAGACAATTTCCAACTTGTAAGTGTGTCGGCTAGTGAAAGACTTGTGAAAAAATTGTCGCAGGTGACATTCCTTCCGGTGTTTTTATATTGTTTTACCAAGTCCTTGACTACTCTTTCTCCTTGGTTTGTCTCTCTATTGTTGCCCGATTTGCCTGTATATATTTGCCCAGTAAGCGGATAGTACGATTTTGCATCACATACCCACCACAACTTTATTCCATATTTGGCAGGTTTGGACGGAATATACTGCGTAAACTTGGTTCGTCCTCTAAAAGGAAATAGCTGTTCATCTACGGTTATATTTTCACTTGGCCTATAGTTTTGGTGCAAATTTGCATTTAGCATTTCAAAAATTTCAGAGATTGGTGCAGCTTTGTCAGTTAGAGATCTTGCCACTCTCGTAATTTGCTGATCAAACCGAATAAATCTTGAAATACTTAAAAATCGTTTTGCCGACATAGTTGCTCGGTACAACGGAAAAGCATTTTTTTGCCAAAGCGTTTCAAGTCTCTCATTATTGGAATTATGGCTTCCCATTGCTATCAATATGCCAAAGTATGCACTAAGCTCTTCTTCAGTAATATCGACCCAAATATATTGTCTGGAGATTTTTTTGAACGCACCTTTTATTTACGAAATATAAATATGATATTTACTTACCTTGTATTTTGGCTCGCAGTTCTGCAGCTTTCTAGTTTTTCATACTCAATCTTGCCTTTCCTGTTAGTATTCCTACAAATAATTGACTGGATTGTTGGGTGCATTAGAACCAAAAATGTGTCAATAATGCTCAAATTCTTGGTATTTGGATTAGGACCAATAAAACGGCTCTCACGAAATATGTTTTGCTGCCGTATCCGTTGCAATCCAGGTGGAGTTTTGCTCCATTTTGTTCCATCCTTGGAGAGAAAATAGTTTTCTTCGTCAGTGTGGGGAACTTCTTCTTCTTCCTCTATCTCAAACTCATTTTCTGAGTCACCTCCATGTCCTAACTCTACTGGATATTCCGAGACTTCACCATCAGAGGCACCACCGTCCATTTCGTGAAACGATATGAACGTACCCTCTTCATCGGTTGCAACACTCGGTAATGCAAAATATCTTATTTGCAAAATATCTTATTTGCATATCAAAAGGAAGCCTAAGATATTGGGAACATAGAAGTGAGGCTTCAACAATTTCATTATATTCTTACCGTGCTACTGAAGATGCACTCAAAATTTTAAATTTATTATTATTACTTTCCATTTCACTGATTACTTTCACTGATTACTTGAACAATAACTGAACACTAAAATTCAAGATTTTATTGAGCAAAAGCAAATGTAACGGTATTTTCAAACAAAGAGCAAAAAGAAAACAAAAGAATTGCAAAATCATAAACAAAAAACGTATGAAAAAAACATATTTACAAATGTAAATAGTGCCAGGATTCGAAGAAAAAAAATGGTGCCAGAGCTAGGGTTAAACATGTTGCCGCTGAACACTGTACCATGCTGAATTTCTGGTAGAGTGTTAAAAACACTATAGTAAATTATATACTTTTTGTCTTGTTTTTTAACCAGTCGCTTAGAATTGAATAATATTTTGTATTTACCCCAAATATTTTTCACCTCGAAAAATGTTTTTCACCACAAAAAATGTTTTTCTACCACAAAATTTCTTTTCATATCCAAAAAATGTTTTTTCACAATCTTCTAATGCTTTTTACATTTTTTGTATCAAAAACAGAATAACATTTTTTTTGATATTTTTGGATATTGGAAGATTCGGCACAGCCGAATTTAAACCTTTTTTTACTTTTTTGAATTTTTTTTAAGTGCAATTGTTACAGTTTGAAGAAAAAAATATAAGCCGGCTTGGTGCTTTTTGTCTTTTCGCCTACCTAAGTTTTCCAATAACTACCATAATGTCATAACAAAAATATAAACATATATTTTCCACTTGCAAGTTAACCCGTTTTAGCCACAAACTTTTTGCTTATAATTTTTTGTCAAACCGTAAGAATTCGATTATTGTGGTAAAATATAGTGCCAGTTGTTGCATGCAATCAAATTTTTTTTATTGACAAATTAAAGTGTTTATAGGTATATTGATTACATTTACTGCTATCGACTTTTTTAAAGAAATAAACACTATGGTCAAAAAGGAAAAGTTAAAACAATAATCAAAACTCTAAAGTGAAATAATACAAAGAAATTAATAAGCTTATTATGCCATTGAAACTGTTAAATAAACTTTTCAAATTTAGAAACCTTTTGATTAAATTCTTTTTTCCAGCCTTTTGCTATTTTCAATAAAAATAACCAACGCTTAACACTAACTGTGGTTAACGCCGTTCAAAATTTATATTCCTTGCAATTTTTTTAAATTTGCATTTTGTAAAATACGTCGATGAACTTTTTTTTGAAATATATTAACATATATAAATATATACATATGTCAGTGAGCATAACCATAATTATATATTACATGAATTTTTATAAAATTATCCTATCCCTTAAAATTTAACCACCCTTTATATATCATAAATAAAAACACATATAGTCATATATTGTTTTTTATTTTTTAAATTAGATATGCTTCATATGCCTCATACAGTCCTCATATATATTAATATATGCTTTCAAATATTTGAGATATCATAATATATTTATGCCTTATCAAAACTATTTTGTAATATGGTGAGATATAATTATATATGATTCAATATATAGTTGCAGATCTGAACAATTTTTGATATGGAATAAGATATAATTCTATATGATCAATATATTGCCTAATATCAAAAACATTTTTTTATATGATATAAGACATAGTTGTATATGGTAATCAATTTGAGATATAGTTACGTATGATTCCAAATCAACGGTCTGCCAAAACGATCACATTTAAAGTCAGCAAACCACTTTTCTACCATTTGTATCGGTGGAGAAGAGTCTAAATAACACGTATCAAGCCAAGCTTTGGCTTTCCATTAAAAAGCAATGATAAATCAACGCACGAAATTGCTTTGTATCCATTGTTTTCAAAATCCTAAAAGTAGCGTCACTAAAACAGCTGTAACTTGTTCACTAATAATCAGCTGAAAGGTGGCAGTAATAAATTCAGTGATTATTTATACCATTTTTCCCCGAAGATATAATTATATAAATATAACAACGAATAATGTAGTCCAATAAAGCCAGCTATTACGAATAGCATTGAGAAAGAAAAGCGGTTTTAAATCCTGCTCAATTTTTTGATTTTTAATTTGAAAAAAATTTTACAAAAAAAATATAAATATATACAATTTTATTAACTAGATTCCACACAATATATTGTTGGATCTAATCTGATACAAATTGATCTGTAATTTTTTGGATCAATTTAGATCTTATTAAGTCCCCAAATATATTTTCTGGATCTAATTTGCTTTACCATTTTTCGGATCAAATGAGATATTACTTAATCCCCGGATCAAATAAAACCAACAAGATATTACAAGAGATTTTAAAGAATATTTTATTGGATATGATTAAATATTGCACCAAATCAACAGAAAAATTATCTATCGTATTTCCTAAATCTTATATAATACTTGCTTGAAATTGCTAAAAAAAGTTATGGAATCCTTAAGGATTTCTTTAGTTAGTGTTTTTTTCTTAGATTTTCTTGCCAATTTTTCACCCAAAGTTACAAAATGAGGAAGTTTTAAGAAAAAATAATAAATTTAACTGGTTAACCGATCATTCGGATGGCGATCCGATCCTCCCTTTTGCAAAGGTTGGTCACACTCCTTAATTGTGAAAAAAGGTCCCACATTAGCAAGTTGATTTAACGTTCGGGTGTAAAGGATTTTCTACTTTTGTGCACCTACACAAAGTGCTTTGACCCATAGAACAAGTAAAAAAAAGGCTTAAATTCGGCTGTGCCGAATCTTTGAATACCCTCCACCAATATCCTAAAAAAATGTTTTCAACTGTTTTTGATACAAATAATGCAAAAAACTTTGGAAGTAAAATTATGGAGATAAAAAAAATTTTTTTAAGTGAAAAACTTTTTTGAATGCGGAAACAAATTTTTTGGTGTAAAAAAATTTTGAGGTGAAAAAATTTTTTGAGGTGAAAAAAATTTTTTGAGGTGAAAAAATTGTTTATGGTGAAAAAAAAATGTTCGTGGTGAAAAAAATTTTTTGAGGTGAAAAATATTTGAGGTGAATACAAAATATTATTAATTTCTAAGCGACTGGTCAAAAAATATGAGGAAATATATTATATACCAGTCGCTACTATGAAATTGTACTAAAATACACCAATTTGTATGGAAAATTTAGAGGTATCTTCACATTTTCACTCATAATTTTTTAACGGCTGGACCGATTTTGCTCATTTTCAATATCAAACTGCTCGGCAGGATGTACAATAATCTGGGTAAAAATAGGCATCCCCACTTGCGTCTTCGCGGCGTGATCGCCATTTCAACAGACAGACGGACAGACAGACGGACATCGTTAAATCGACTTCAAATTGCATAAGGATCACGAATATACATACTTAATGGGGTCTTAGACCTATATTTCGACATGTTACAAACGGAATGACAAGCTGATATATACCCTCACCATATATGGTGGAGGGTATAATAAGGTGCTTAGAATATTTAAGTAATATAGTTTTTTGTAAAGCTAACAAAGTACCTTAAAAAGATTTGCATAATTTATCATCTCGTCTTTTTGTTAACAGTAGAGGGCGCTAAAGTCAGAAAATGACTTTTACTGTGTTGCAAACAAAATTGTCAAAAATTAATTTTTTAGAGTATTGCTTTGAAACTTAAAAGTTTTGTTTATTACTATACGTGCAAAAAATTTTTGGTAAATATTTTTAATAAAAAAGATATTTGTTCCATCGAAAACTTGTGTATTTTTTTTTGTAATTCCTAAAATGCTAAAGTCTGATAGAGTGAAGTATTTTTTTTTAAGAATTAGTAACTTATTATTTGTAATTTTAGTACATTTTGAAGTACTTTAATAAATTCTGTAAAGAAGTTCTAGATTTTTCTGCTGGAAATGAAAAAATCATATGCATTTTTAAGACAGAAAAAGTAACAAAGATCTAAGTTCATTGTACTTCCAAAATTGAAAGAAAATTAAGTTATACAACTTTTTTTTAATTATTTTAAAAAACGAAACAAGTGTTGATGTAGTGTATAATTTGTATTAAATAGCGACAAAAACTTACCAAAAAATTTAAAGAATAATTTTTTTTCTGGCGAAAATCCTTAAATTTTAAATTTAGTAAGAAAAAAATTTAAGAATTTTTGCCGGAAATCCGAAATTTTGTATATTTGAAAACATCTATATTTTTTAGTTTTACAAAGACAGAAAATATGGCTATATAGTTTTTTCCAAGTAAAGGGCTCCAAATACTTACAATGTTTAATTGTGCAATTTTATTGACTGTGTGTGTGTGTCATATAGAAGATTTTTCTTGAAAAAAATAATATTGCACCATAAAACAACTTTGAAAAATTAAGCAATAATTTTAGGCGTCTGTGGGGCCCTTAAAATTGATAATTTTGTTGATGTCAAAAATGCAAAACCAAATTTATATCGGCAGCTTATTATTGGTTTGGCGCATATACAAAGAATCGGTTACTAGAAAAATGATAATGAAGGTTTACAAAGAGCAAATACGATACGTGATATCAAAAGTGGGTTTCGAAATCAATAAGATAATATTTACTTTATATATAATCCATACCTATCTTATTTTTTTTTCAAAAATGTTCAAACTGATAATAAGCTGACGATATGCCTTGTAATTTACACTTTGCTATTTTCTGTTATTTTTTATATTTGAACAAGAGATGAGAGCGTGTTTATTTCAGTTTAACGTAATTTTTTAATATTTTATGATTGTTTTAAAATTTTCACAATTTTTTTTATTAATAATATTTTAATTAATTGTGGAATTACAACTAAAAAATTAATACCCAGTCAATATTGAAATAACCTTTTGCTGCAGTAGTCATTATAATCAAAAAGTGAGCAATCGTGAGATAAATAATCTCACTGGTTCATCTCTATACACGCAGAGAAAAAACATGGTTGGCACAATCATATTCGAAGAGCATCATATATTTTTGGATTTATGATTGTGCCAACCATAGTCGTACTATAATATGGTTATCATATTATGATAATATAATAACCATAATTTTACCATAATATAGTCCCTACAGTTATATTTTGATTCAAAAATTACCATATTATGATTCTAAATAAACATATTATGATGTTTCTAAATATCTAGTATTTTGTGTAAAAAACCTTTTCGTACAAAAACAATTTTGGGTTCTACAGACTTTTTCTTATAAAATATAATTTATTAATATTATTAGAACTTTTTACAAAAAATGAATTAATAAATATATTTTTATATATAATAAATATATTTCTTATCGTTTTTATTAAAACGAATTAAAAAATAAAAAAACTTTATATCGAATCTTTTTGACAATGAATTGATTAGTCTAAATAATATTATATGTATAAGAAAACCCTTAAAAAAATATTCTAAAGTTAAAAAAAAAAAATTTCTGGATCTTAATGGGTCAATTGATGAAATGTTTTAATGCCAAATAAAAGGTATTTTCTACCCACATTCGTCCAGTTTTAGTAAACAATATATGATTATTTTTTAATACATTTTGTGGTAAAAACAAACTGACTGAACTGATCAAATTTTGGTTTTTATGAAAACAAGACAATATTATGACCGTGAATATCAGAATTATGTTATATTTTATGCATAATTATTTATTGATTGGTGCCAGCATTTTATGGTTGAATAATTATCATATTTTTTTCATAATAAGAATTTTTGTTACCACAGTATGGTTACAGCCAATCATGTTACAAAATTGAAGGTGTCAATCATAAAATAGTAAAATATTTACTATAATAATGATGGTAGCGACCATGTTGATGGTTAAAAAGCCAATAACATGGTTGTGACAACCATACCTGATTGCAGCCATGTTTTTTCTCTGCGTGTATATATATATATATATATATATATATATGTATATGCATAATATAACTATTTTGTCAAATTTATTTAATAATTGTTAATTGTTATATTTTTCGATAGACATATTTTATTAAAATTCCGATATAGTGTTATTAAGAAAAATCAGATTGTTTGACCATAAAACAAAAACAATTTTTGGATCAAGAGTAAATCCAACAGACAGTTCTTCGATAAAAAAAAGTATTCTAAGTAGTTGAGTTGGAAATTTTTCGATTCAGGCAATGTAAGTTGTATATTGACATTTATTTTAATCTAGTTTAGGAACGAGAGAAAATACAAATATAGATTTAATGGCTCATTTGTTATTAATGTCGGATCCGGAACTATCATCACTTAAGTCTACAAAACACATAAAAAGAATGAACACATAAAAAGAATGAATTTTATTTTTCTGCGATAGGTCCTCTAATTTTGCCAATTCACTATATAACAAAAAAATATCACAAAAAATTAAAAAAATTATGAAAAAATAAATAATTATTTTAGTTTTAAATTATTTGTTTCGACATTAACCGAAATAGGGGCCGATGGATTACTTTACACCGATGGATTACTGAATTTTAGAGGCGATGAGCCTCAAAGTAATGTATATACCCATTACTTTAGAGGTGACCCCTTATATGGTTACGAAAACGGAAAACGTAATGTGTCTTATAATAGATTTTTAAAAAAGAGAAATTTTTATAAAAAAAATTATTACAAATATTTTATTTAAACTATTTGTAATTAAAAATAATGTGGTCAAGATGGGAATCGAATCAGGGAAATCTGGTTGCCAGCCAAGAACTCTACCCACTGAACTATCGACGCATATAGTATTTGATTGCTTTAAACTTAAATCAATTGTTGCGCTTTGTTTTTCGCTAGTGTTGTCAAAACAAACTTACATTATCCTTTTGCTTACACAAAGTAATGTATCTAAAAATAGATTTTCAAAAATATTTCAATTATTACTTTACATTTATAAATCATATATTACGTAATCAATAATGAGTAACTTATTACTTTATGCTTGCAAATAATGAAAAGGATAACGAGCTATCATTACAAGGTAGGAAATTACCATATCTGAGCAACTTTGCCATCCATTCAACAAGAAGTCTGTTTTTTAATGTGATTATTCCAAGTTGTAAATTGTTTTTCAGAACAAGATGTTTTAACAAGTTTCGAAAGTTTTAGGTTTTATAAATACAAACACTTTTTGAGAATATTTCATATTAAGATCAAGAAAGAGTGTAATGCATATGTTTTTTAAACAACAATATGCCGCATGCTGGTTTTACTGTCGTTACTAAATTGTCTGCAATATTTTGCTTCAATATCCTTTCGACACGTTTCTGAAGATCATACAAAGAGGTTAGTTTAACCAACTTGTCTGCTGCTAAAAAAAAAAAATACAGTAGGATTTTTTGTTTGTGAATTTAGTATGGTGGTGAATAAAATAATATCAAATTGGGATGCTTTTCAAGGTGATAAATTTATAGCTGTCAAAGAAATTGGGAAGTATGTAGTCATTTTTAATTTGGTTTTCTTAAGAAAACTGCATACAGTTCAATTTTAAAATAAGATAGAAAATTATGGCAATCGTAACCCGGTCAACTATACCACTTTTTACGGGATTTTCCCGACTTTTTACAGACTTAACGCTTTATTTAAAGTAAGGACTACAATTGATTAAAAGTTCATAAGTAGAATTCAATATGACCTGAATTTTTAATTTGTTTTTTTAATTTTATTAACTTTTCAATTTATGTATAGTAGAGCTAGATATTCGAACTCTAAGTTATAAGAATCGTTCAGAAATTAGAATCCAGCATTTTAATGTATTAAAGGCTCTTAAATTGGAATCTGTGCTTCTGATGCTGGAGGGTTTGAATTACTAAAATCTCTAATCTGTGAGAGTTTATTTAGAAAAGTTTCTACATTAGAACCCATTGTTCCAATTACATGGGTATGTTAGTTTAGTTTTCTTTTAATTCATTTCTTATTTTGTAATTTCCTTTGAATAAAGACTTTTCGTTTCAAAGTTTTGATGACGATTTTTGTAATAAATTAAAGAAATGTATGATTTGTGATGCTAATGCATCAGGGTTTTACCCTGATAGAAATAAATATGAACAAATGGCAGAAACATCTACTAAAAAATTTGTCATTAACCCTTTACAAAAATCTTTTGAAATCTGAAGTCTGTTAGCTAAATATTAATAAGATAAAAACAGCAAAAATAAATCTGTTAAATCTACAAAATTACACTAGAGTTAAATTTTCGTTAATTGCAAATGACAATTTACTGGAGTATTCAATCGGTTAATCATTATTCGATTAGTAGAAAAATTTTGTCAAATAATTGTTCGAATAATTTAAAATGCCCAAATTTCGAATAACCAATAATTCGAATAATTTTATACGATTAATCGATTAATTAAATAATTTCAAAGATATGTTTTCTTACACGAGTTTTAAAGGTTGATGTAACGCAAAAGGATTCATACCCAGCAAAACTTTGGTAATGGATGCGATATTCTCATGCGTTACCTTGTAATGATAGCTCGTTACCTTTTTCATTATTTACAAGCATAAAGTAATAAGTTACTCATTATTGATTACGTAATATATGATTAACAAATGTAAAGTAATAATTGAAATATTTTTGAAAATCTATTTTTAGATACATTACTTTGTGTTTTTTCGTAAGCAAAACGGTAATGTATATTTGTTTTGATTACACAAGCGAAAAAGAAAGCGCAACAATTCATTTAAGTTTAAAGCAATCAAATACTATATCGATAGCTCAGTGGGTAGAGTTCTTAACTGGCAACCAGAGTTCCCTTGTTCGATTCTTATCATGACGACATTATTTTTAATAACGTTTAAAATATTTGTAATAATTTTTTTAACAAAAATTCCTCTTTTTTAAAAATCTATTTTTAGACACATTATTTTTTCCATTCTCGTAACCTTATAAGTAACCCCTTACATTATCAGCTCTAAGGTAATGGGTATATACATTACTTTGAGGCTCATCGCCTGTAAAATTCATCAATGAAGTAAGGTGCAAAGTAATCCATCGGCCCCTATGACTACACATTACTTTACCCATTATTTGGTAATGTGTGGTTTTGCTGGGTAATAAAACAAATTATTTGCTTACAACATTGTACCTAATTAAACTTAATAATTAATGGGAAATACGTAATTTTTCAAGCTTAACAGCGTTTCAGAAGCCAATTGAAAAAGCTTCTTCAAAATACTCTGCGAAATATTCACTAAAATCAAATATAGGGTCGTAAAAATAGAGAAAAAAATCTATCGTCAACAGAATTTCCCTCTTCATTTACATTTTTATGTGTTAATTGCATATGGAAAGACAAAAATCAAAATACAAGATGTTCTATGAGGTCTGCTTGCTTACCTGAAATAACCAAAGTTTAGTGCTAAACTATGAATATGATATGAATATCAATCTGATACCTGAACGGAATATATTATTACAGATGTAAACGTACGTCTTACTAATCCGGGCATAACTTTATAAAATGTAAAACGTAGACGGAAGGCCGGTGGTGAGGTTCACTCCGATATGGATAACATTTTAATATGTGATAGAGAGGATACAACTAATAATGTTTATAACACACGATATCAACTTATAAATTTTTTATGCTTCGGAAATTTTAAATTGTTACTAAACTTATTTTTGCTTCATTTGTTTAATGAAATTTTACAAAAACAAAAAAAAAACATATATTATTCTACATACATTTTTTTTTCTATTAATCGATCAATTTTAAAATTTTATTCGATTAACCGGTTAAGAAAAAAAACTCCAATTATTATTTGAACAATAAATACAATTTACTCTGATTTTATTAGCAGAAAAATGTTTTTATGTATAAGTAGGCAAAAGACAGCAAAATAAGTCTTATACCGGGTGGCCCAAAATCATTTACCCGAGTTTGTTTTTCTATATCTTTAAAAATCAAACGACCGGTTAAATGGGCGATAAGTTTTCACACTTTTACAAAAATATTCCGCAGTTATTATAAATTAAATTGAAAAATAACGGCGAAAAAAGTTGAAATAGTTTTCTAGTCATATAACAAAATAGTAGCTGGAATATAAATATATGGTAAGAAATAATCTGGTCATCCTGAGTAAAAAAAATTGATCGGGATCCATATTTAATCATATCCATTTTGATATTATTTAATATCTGCTGTAGTATCTAGCTGATCTTATTTGATCTGAATGGTGGATCGAATTAGATACAGCAATATTTGTGAGGAAAAAATAAGATCTTAATTGATCCGAAAAATGGCAGACCAATTTAGATCCATCCATCAAAAAAATGTCAGATCAAATTAGATCCAGCAATATATTGGGGATTTAGTAAAATGCAAATTATCCGAAAATGTCAGGTCGCATTGTAGCAGAAATATCCAACAATACATTTTATGGAATCTAGTTTAATAAAAATGTTTAAAACAAATTAAATTAAAAATAAAAATACTAAAAACTCAATGTCTTCGGTAGTACAGGATGTACGCCGGGACACCCTGCCATTTTGGTAAACATTAGTCTTGACTGTTCATATTTGACAGTCGTGAAGTAGACACGTGGCAAATTTATGATGGAAAAATATTCGATAAACCAACGTGTTTTAATCGTTAAAACAGCTCGCCTATGACAATCCCGATTTTCATGAAAAAAAATCCTAATAAGTGACGAGACACGTTTTCATTTGAATGGATATGTGAATAAACAGAATAGTCGGTTCCGGGGAATGGACAGTCTAGTGTGTAATTTGGTCAGGAGGAATCATTGCACCTTAATTCTTTGAAAATGATAACGGCGTAACGGTAACTGTGAATGGGGAGCGATATCGTGATATGATTGAAAACTTTTTAACGCCACAACTGCATCCTTTGGTCTTGATTAACATGTGGTATCAACAAGACGGTGCCACATCGCATACAGCCAGGATTACAATGAAATTGCTGCGAGACCTCTTTCCACAACAAGTTATTTCAAGAAATGGTGATGTTGATTGGCCTCCACGGTCGCCTGATTTTACTGCTCCTGACTTCTTTTTGTGGGGATATCTGAAAAGCAAGGTTTATGCAAACGAACCAGAAACGCTTGAGCACCTCAAACAAAATATTCGTGATGAAATTAATGAAATACCGCGTGAAATGTGTAAGAATGTAATGAATGTATTCCATTCATAATTGCCGACATTAAATAAAACATTTATCAATATAAAATCCAATCTCTTTCATTTAATCAAAAATTATAAACAAACAAAGTAGTATACCTTCCCGGCGGACACCCTGTATATTGTATATAAAGCCACATGAAATTATAGATAATTTTTTTTTTGCTATTTGGTTTTTCAGTGTAAATTTTTTAAGTGTAAAAAGGGATTCGTGACATGTGGCAATATCAAAAATGCTCAGTAAGGTTTGCCATTTCACCATGGATAGACTAACAAACGAACAAACGCTTGCAAATTATTGTGAGAAATGTGTTTCTATTGAAAAATTTTCTTTAACGCCGAAGCTCATTTTTGGCTCAATGGGTACGTCAACAAACATTATTGCCGAATTGCAAGATATACATGAAATAATATTTTAAAATTAAATGGATGGCTGCCATTTTTCTTGTATCACCCCAAATAAATATTACATTCACTTTTGCAATATTTCCATATTTTTTTTCAATTTTCAAACCCCAAACGGTTAAAAATCACCCTTTATATAAACTTTTTTACTCTGGTACAATATAATAAATAATATTTCGGCCCAAGTTCCAATAGGAATAGTCGAAATACTCATTGGTATTATGACCGAATGTTGGGATAATGTTCAGACACCACTAAAACAAATGCTTAATAAATTTGTACTCAAAAAAAAGGTACTTACCCTCAGTTAATGAATTACGTTTATCTTCGGTATTCTCTTCATCACTGTCAATGTGAGGAAATGAATTACCTAAACAAAATCTTGGCAGGGCAGGTGAATTAAGTTTATTTAATTTGGTTTCTGTTGTAGCTATTGGTGTTGTTGTTGTTGCTGTTGGTATATTATGGCTTAAATTGTTGTTGATAATGTTGTTTATAGTTTTAATGTTGTTATTGTTGAGATGACTTTTGGTATAAGAATCGCTATCACTGGAAGCTGTACTTAAACCACTGGCACTGCTATTACCCGAAGAGGTGGAATTCATGCTATCCTGACGATTTGTAAAACGTCTTAGCATGTATTTGTTGTTGTGTAGTTTATTTTTGGTAATTAATTCACTGCGTCTTAAAGCACATTTTGGTGAATTTGGTATTTGAGTTCTACTATTAAAGATGCCATTATTTGTGTTGTTGTTGATGTTGTTGTTGTTGTTGGTGGTGGTCTTCTCATCTGTGGTAGATGTAGAAGACGATATGATTGTTGAACCACAACTTTCATCGCCATTATTTGGTATTTGTGGTAGTTGATTAAGCGACAAACGCTCAAGACTATTCTCCACGCCAATTAGTAAGTTTTGTAAAAGTTGTGGTAAATCGTCACTTAACATTTCGAGTGCTAATGTGCTCAGGTACAATGTGTGATCTTGGTAATCGAGTTGACAACTTTTTAAAGTTGACCCTGATTCTAATGTTTTTTTAGTGTTGGCTGCAGAGTGTTCCGTTGGCGTACGCCAAATGGCATACAATTGAGGTTCTTTATTCGTTTCAACTATAAAAAGTAAATAGATATTGTATTTTAAAAAAAATCATTATGTGGTCGTTGTGTTTGTTTTTTTCTTAAAAACTTACCTTTTTTAACACATAAATATATTTCTGCCGCATTAACTTGATCGTCATCAAGGCCCCCCAAATGAAGTATAACTTCGCCGATAGGTGTTACTAGAGGCCATCCTTGACACCAAATTAAAGCCTACGAAAAAAAAAAACAGATTGAAAAACAAAGAGAACATTAAATTTATTGCCAAGTTTTTTTTATTATTACAAATGTTTTTAAAAAAATGCAATTTATTAACAAATTAATGCTAAATCATGTATAAAATATCAAAAACATAAAAAATCATGTGTGACATTAATATTTGTACACATAAATATAATTGCAGGTGGTTACTAAAATTTCGAATTTATTGTATATCATAATGAAAAAATAAAGATAAAAAAATAACATTAATTAACTATTTTGTTTTATTTAGCTGTTGTTCGCTTAGAGGCCACCCATACATTATTTAATCATAAAATGTAATCAAATGAAAAGAGTAGTTGTTTTGTTCCAAATTATTGTGTCATTACTAATTATGCTTTTTATTTTCATTCAAAAATGATGGCAAACCTTTTTTCTCACGCCTGATTGATCAGAAATATACAATAAAGTTTATTTTATTTTTTTTTTTATTCAAAATTTTTCATTAATTTATCCCGTTGTTTAATAACACAGTGCAGCAACACATTTAGGCGAAATGAGGGTACACTCACAAAAAAATAACTAGAATTTAGAAAATTTTACTTATTTGGAGAAAAAATTGAAATCGAAACGGCGCCAAAGACACTTTTTACTAAAATTTTGCTTGAAATTATGAAACAAATTTTACTTAAAATTTAGTCAAACTTTCTAAATTATAGAAAAATTTTACTATTGAAAACTAAATTTTTATTAGAAAACATAGAAAAATGTCCTCTTAATTAGTTTATATATCATCTTAAATTTTATTGTTAGTTAGGAAACGTTTCCTTGGCTTTAAGAAAAATTTTATTTTATTTAAGTTCGTTAGAAAATTTTTGTTACTAAAAACTAGGACTTAACTCCTAAAAATTAAAAAATATATGTTCAAATATGGTAGAGGTAATATATTTTACAATATATTTTTAAGTACTTTACACTCATTGTGTAAGTATTTTCCCACTTTCGGAGGACTGCCGCTTTGTGAGGACACTGCATTTAAATTATAAATAAATATTAAAAAGGTAAACAAATTAAAAAAAAATCTACTGCAAGATATCCTGAAACGTAATAAATAGTGACAAAGTCAGTTCATTTTAGTAATTAATTTTTTGTTCCTTTCGAAACAACTAAAACAGGGACACCCTAAGTGACATACGGCATCTATGGCTAAGGAACAATTGGGGTCCTTTGTCTTCTTAAATTAACTAATTTAATGAAATTGTTGCAAAAATACAAAATATTACAGTTATATTTCTTGTTATTATTGGAAAATGGAAAAATGTCATAAGTTTATTTTATGGCATTTTTAGTTTAAACTTTAATTGACATATACAAATTTTTACTTTTTTTATTATTAACTGTCAAAAAAAAAAAGTTTTAGTGCCTCGGATATACCGGGTGTTTCAGTCACGACCCGCCGAAATTCACCAGCGTATTCCTTGGCTCATTTTATGAAAATTAGAAAAACTGAATACAGTAATATTTTAGTATGCAAATTTCCTAAAACTAAGATGTTTTTCTTAAAAATGTATAAGTTTTTATATAATATACTTGTTTTTTTTCCTAAAATCAAAAAATATTACTCAGGAAAATGTGAACTATTCCTGAGTATATAAACTATTTTGTTTTTACTCAAACTTAGGAATTTTTATTGTTTTAAAAAAAAGAAAATTTAAGTTTCAACAAAATTTGACTTAAATTTAGGAAAATTTTTAAACTATTTTGAAGAAAATTTTGGATTTATTTTTAGTTTATGTCTTTTTTGTTTGAGCGTAACAGTAGTTTAATATGATCAGTGTTTTAATAGTTGTAAGTGAAAATGTGAGGGAACCTTGAAATTTTTCCTAAAAACTGGTAGATTTTATGTGGTTTGTTTTAGTAATAATTTCCGGTAAAAAATTTCTTGTTTAAATCATTCGCGCTGACAAAAATGAGCAAACATTTGTTGCTCAGTGTTAAAAGTACTGTGATATTGTTCTTTGTCATTGTCATTAAAAAAATTATCAATTAAATTTTATAATTTGATGACAACATTTACTGTATTTATTTTTAACCTTAACCCTTTATAAAAAGTCAAACATTTATACAGGGTGTGTCAATTTTTATGTCGGTATGTGAATATTGAATAACTAATATAACTAAAACAAAACAACCATTTTCATTATGTGTTATTTTCACTTAATTTGGTATTATTGCAATTATATAACCTACTTTTGGTAAACAACATCAATCAAATAGCCAGAGAAAAGATAGATTGCCATTCGATCGATTTTGGCGCAAACGCCGGCCGAAAAAAATCAATTTTTGGAAACAGAGAGTGTGAAATGGGTCTCGTTGATCAACCATTCAAGCGAATATTTTGGCGCATTATTTTTGTGAAAAGCGAAACATGGTAAAAATTGTAAAAACATGTGTCAATCGGTTGACAAATGCCTAAGACAAAAAAAAAATTAAAAATTCAAATATCACAATCACTGTACTTGGGCAAGCACCATAACTGGAAGCTGAGTGTTTCTGAAAATCGGCAAAGAATTTCAAGGTGTCGACTAAGAATTTTGTGGTTCCGGCTAAGTGGCATCGAGGCAGCGAGGCTTAACTTGAAGTTAAAAATTGGCAATTTGTACATCCTGAGTTTAATACCGTCCAAGCTGGGAAGGTATACTATTTTTTTGCCGCCATTTTGGTAAACATTAGTCTTGACAGTTCATATTTGGCAGTCGTAAAGTAGACACGTGGAAATTTATTGTGGAAAAATAGTCGATAAACCAACGTGTTTTAATCTTTAAAACATTTTATCAAAATCAATCATCGATTACTGTGACGATGAAAAATTTACGTGAAATTTTTGGGAGATACAACGTGCCAACACAACGCACTATTTATCGTGTAGTGAATGATTTCGAAGAAAGAGTGTCTGTAGATGATAGGCCCAAGCATGGACCACGACGTACATTACTGCTGCTCAAGAAAGTGTTCAAAACAATCCATTAACCTCAATTAAGCGTCGTGCTCAGGATCTTGGTCTTCAAAGAACAACTTTGGCCACAATTTTGAATAAGGATTTGCATTTGTTCCCATTTAAGATTCAGTACGGTCGCCTGATTTGACTGCTCCGGACTTCATTTGTGGGGATAACTGAAAAGCAATGTTTATGCAAACAAACCAGAAACGCTTGAGCAACTCAAACAAAATATTCGTGGTGAAATTAATGAAATACCGCGTGAAATGTGTGAGAATGTAATGCCAAATGTGCTCAAAAGGGCTCGCATTTGTGAGGCTCACAGAGGCGGATATTTATCTGATATTGAATTCCATACATAATTGCCGGCATTAAATAAAACATTTATCAATATAAGATCCATTGTCTTTCATTTAATCAAAAATTATAAACACACAAAGCAGTATACCTTCCCGGCGGACACCCGTACAGCCCCTACTACTGTTTTTTCTAGTAAATTATTTTTTTAGTGTTTACTTTTTAATTGACGGATTAAGAAAGTTTTAAATGACGACAAAAAGGCATTTTTATACAGTTCTTATTTTAAATGTGTTTTTTTTTAATTTTACCACTGGATTTCCAAAAATAAATATTTGAAATACCTGTATTATTTTCCTTATATTCGGGTAAATATGTCTACTGAATATAGGACTAAAGGCTTAAAATTTAGATTTTTAACGATAGAACATAATAGCGGACACATTTATCTTTCAAACATAGAAACAATCTGAAAAAGAGTCTTTCCAATCTTTGACCCTTATACTATGAATTTAGTAAAAAACAAGTAAAAAAGGGCTAAATTCCACCTCCACCATAGGGGCTGAAGATGATATACGTATATACTAAATTTTGCATGAACTGTAATATGAATATGTTTTGTCAATTTATGTAACGAACTTTTGTTATTTAGTTTTGGTAATGTTATTTATTTAGTTTTAGCAATGTTATTTACAGAGGTCTGCTCTGTTAGCGAATTTAACATTGTTGATTTTTACGTTGACTTAGTTATAAGAGTAACACACATATAGCTCTAAGAATGTTATTATTCTCATAGTATGTAAGACAATGAATGTAATCAAACAATAAGAAGACTTAATAACATTTTTACTTACTTAACAGAAAAAAAAATAGATACAGAAAAATTGTACAAATTTGTATGGAAATTTTAGAGGTACCTTTACATTTTCACTCATAACTTTTGAACCGCTGAACCGATTTCGCTCATTTTAAATACCAAACTGCTCGGAGGGTGTTCAATAATCTGGGTAAAAATAGGCTCCCCCGCTTGCGTCTTCGCGTCGCGATCGCCATTTCAACAGACAGACAGACGGACAGACAGACAGACAGACAGACAGACAGACAGACAGACAGACAGACGGACATTGCTAAATCGACTTAAAATTGCATAAGGATCACGAATATATATACTTTATGGGGTCTTAAACCTATATTTCGACATGTTACAAACGGAATGACAAACTGATATATACCCTCACCATATATGGTGGAGGGTATAAAAAATTTAACAAATCGATTTTCATCTGAAAATTAGTATACTACACAGAAAAAGTTTACAATATTTTTGTTTGTAATATTACACATTGTTCATAGAACAGTTTTGTAAAGACAAATAACAAATTTAAAAAAGCACCAACAACACCCGAAAACAAAAAAAAAACTAACAAGAATTTAGGAAACTTCATTTATTTGGAGAAAAACTTGAAGTGAAAACGGCGCCAAAGGCACTTTTTTTACTAATATTTCATAAAATTTTCCTTGTTATTAAGAAACAAATTTTACTTAAAATTTGGTAAAAATTTCCTAATTATAGAAAAATTTTACTACTGAGAACTAAATTTTTATTAGAAAACAGTAAAATTTCCTCCTAATTAGTTCATAAATCATCTTATATTTTAATGTTTGTTAGGAAATGTTTCCTTGATTTTAAGAAAAATTGTATTTTATTTTATTTAAGTTCATTAGATAATTTCTTTTACTAAAAACTATGAACTCCCTAAAAATAAGAAAAGTTTATTTTATGGCATTTTTAGCTTAAATTTATTAATTAATTGACATATACAAATTTTAACTTTTTTTTATTATTAATTGAAAAAAAAAAATAGGCGCAACGCAACGTCAATTATAGGAAAGCCATTACAAAATGTGCTTGTTTGTAAATTGTTATTTTTAAAATAAAAATTCTTGGAAAATAAAAATTAAAGTTACAAAAAAAAAAAAACAAACAAAAGGTTTTTTCATTACAAATTCCAATATTACAAACAGAATTTTGTAATTTTTTTGTGTTTATACTTTTCATTGGAGATACAAACAAATTTCCTTATTATTATTTACAAACTTTGTAAATATTAAGAAATATAAACTAAACAAAATTGTTCAAAAACTCAACGATTTTTTATTTTTTTTTAAATAACTCTAAATAGGCTTCATTTTCAAGCTAAGAAAGTGGTCTAAAGCACGATTAGTTTGAAATAAGTTGACTATTTGAAAAAAAAAAACCCTGTGATGACAGAATCTGGGGACCAGATTCGTGTCCAGCTTCGAAAAATAGTGAGAAAAAAACTCGTAGTCGATTCGCATTAACAATGTCAAAATGTTTTTGTATTATTTTTATATTTTTATTGCAACTACGTTGATATTTTTCATTGACACCAAATTCTATGACACACATACTTACATCAAAATTAAGTTTTTAAAAGCTTTGATATATGATATAAGTTTTGCCATTAAACAATATAAGAAATTAACAAAACCTTCAACTCAGGTAAGACAAACAAATTGTAAAAAATAACTGTAAATCAATAGTATTTAAAATTTGACAGAAGTGGAACAAACAAACACTAAGGAGAATGTTTATATGTAATAAAACTCAACTTACAAGAATAATGGAAGGCTGAACTGAAAAACATTTAAAGAACAAATGTTTGTTCTTAAAAAAAAAAAAACGAAATATGAATGGTATTGGATAATTGTTTAATATTTGCAATACTCATGCCCGTAATTTTAATCAATAGATGCCTATCGGTGTTTAGTTACCTAGTGGTTTTTATTCGCTTACACGGTACATATCTAGGCACAGGTAAAAAAAAGCGTTGTGACTTGACTTCTATTGAACGAATTAAAAAAAAATTTGGCACCAAGCTTTATAAATATATTTTAAGAAATGTACACCTGGTACCTGACATATAATTTAAAATTTATAATTTTTTTGACTCGGTTTCTAATAAATATTGGCACCATGTCCAATTTATACCAAGCTGGGCACTCTACTGGTAAAACTAATTCGAATACGCTGAATTCCATGGTGATATCTGTTTTTTCAAAGTTAGCGCTCGTATTCGCGATTTAAAATTTCAATACTGGAGTGCCATAAAACAATATTTTTTATTCTTTTGGGATAATTTTTGAATTTAAATCAATACAACTCCGTTAAATACGACATAACATACAATCACCAGCTAACTCTGACGAGCACACGCAGAGAAAAAACATGATTAACGAATGGTCACTACGACCATATTTATTCATATTAGCCTAATATGTTTACCCTAATAAATTTATTATAGTCCTAGAATAAATTTAACAAAAATTTTTTATCTTAAGCATATTATTAGTTGCACACAAAAGTGTATGTTTATTTCAAAAACTTATATTTGCCTTTAAACACATTCTCTTAATGAGCAAACATTTATTGTCAAAATAAACAGTGTGTGTATATAAAAAAAAAAAAAAATTTTCTCCCGCGTCATTTTCCGTTCGCCAGCGATAGTTAATTACATGAGTGAGTATAAAATAATAAAAACATTTTTCGGGGAGCAAAAGGCCATGCTGCCTTGCAAATTTAATGATATAAATTATTATACGTTTATTGAAACAGGTAAGTAATTTATATACATATAATTAGAAAAATAAAAACCTAAATTCCTACATGTATAAATACGTATAAATTACATTGTCTTTCTTGCAGCCAAAAATACATACAACATTAAAAACGCCATTGAAATTTTGATGCAGAATTTTGTGATAAGCCCCGAATTTTTCAATAATAGTTCAACAATATACTGATACAGTCGATTTCATAATACATAGAGATTAAAGGTACGTTTGTTTTTGACTTTATGTTACAAGTCTTAAGTGCGGGGCAAAAAATATGTATATAGGTATACTTTTTTAATAAAAAATAAATCTTTGAAATTACATTTTCTATTTGTTTTATTGTGAGAACCATATAACATGTTGACATAGACATTTTGCATGCTATTGGGAAATATAGAAACATGGTTTGAAAGATCGTTTGCGTTTTTCTTGTAAACATAATAATATGTTTGAGATAATTAGCTATAAATATTATATCTGAACATATATTGTTACTTAAGACGTGTTTGACACAATCATAACCACAAACATTAATGATAGTTTGCGTTGTGATTGTATCAACCATGTTTTTTTTTGCGTGCATGCAAAGATATTCCATCAAGTGACGGCTAGACTCAAAAAAAAAAAAATACATGAACTAAAAATTAATCCAAAATTTCCTTTACAGTAGTTTAAAAAATTTTCTCAATTTAAGTCAAATAAGGAGTGAGATCATAAAAATGTGAACACACATTTTTGCCTATAAATTTGGTTTAAAGCTTCTCATATTTTTTTCGGCAGTTTACATTTTAAAAATATGTCAGTTAATAAATTAATGGACGATGAAAGAAAAGTGCGTTAAAAAATAATTAAATATTTTCAACAAATCCAAACATGGACATAAAAAAAATTGCCAAACGGTTTCAAAAGTGGTAAAAAGGTATCTGGAACACCTAACAATTGAAAGGAAGCCGGGAACAGGAACAACTACTGGTTATCGTAACATTGGTAAGGCATATAAAGTTAAAAGCTTCCTTAAGAGAGCTCCTAACACATCTGGTAGAAAAACAGCTCGGTTAGCCCAATGCAAGGCAGGACTAAAGTCCTACAAAGTTCAAAAAGTTCCCGATAGAAACGCTTTTAAAAACTTGGATGCCAAAACCAGAGCTCGAAATTTGAAATCAAATTTTATACAAAAAAACAACTGTTGTGTAATGGACGACAAAACTTATGTCCTGGCTGATTTTTCGCAGTTCCCTGGTCAATTATTTTATGTTTCCGATTTTCGAGGAAATGTTGCCGAAAAATTTTGGTCGAAAAAGCAAACGAAATTCCCTAAAAAAATTCCTAGTATGGCAAGTCATACGTAGCTGCGGCTAAAGAAGCCAGTAATTTGTGACATCTGGCTCTATAAACAGCGAAATTTATATCAAGGAGTGTTTGTAGAAGAGACTTTTTCCATTTTTGAGTCAGCTCAAATTTAGCATCTTGTCACTACAGCAAGAAAGCGCTGAAGTGGAATAATGATAATAATGTGGTTTTTGTACCAAGAGAGGCAGATCCACCAAACTGCCCGGAGCTCATGCTAATGGAGAGATATTGGGCTCTTGTTTAAAGAGAATTAAAGGGCACAAAAAAGGTCTCCCAGGACATGCAAGAAAAGTTTTCTTAAAATTAATAAAAATTCCTATGTTTGGGTAAAATCAAAATAGTTTATATCTGAGCTTTATTTACAACAATGGTGTCTTTGGTTACCCCCACTCAAATTTTCCGGCAAACATTTTCGTAGAATATTTTAATCCTTAAATGTCTTTTTTCAAAGGATATTTTTTGATTTTCTCGAAAAAAGGGTCAAATTGACCCATAAAGAGACCAGTTAGAGGGTTAAGATCTTTCACAAAAATAATCCTCATACAATTCTACAATACAACTCTGACCATAAGAATTCTCTCAGACATTAACTTACAGCATTTTTTATATAGTATAATGCTCCCTTCGACCAAAAAATGAAAACTTTGACCCACTGTAAAAAAAAACTCAGACGTGCTGGACCATAAGTTTGTTCTACAAAAATGATCTACTCAACATATCTTTATAGGGTCGCTATTCTGTTCCAAAAATGCTGTTGGACAGTGTAATTACATACTCAAATTATATACATGGTTAAGAAAATTGGGAATTTCCAAAAAAAAAAATATTTTAAAAACATTATAAATTATAAATTTGAGCCTTCCTTGCTTTGTAGTTGAAAAATACAAGTAAGAAGTTTCAAAATTAATAAATTCAAATATCAATTTTGATGCATTATAAAAGTTAAACTACCGAATGCATTGGCATGAATGTTTGCAGTAGCATGACTTCAAGTGTAAGCTCACACTTGGAACCAAATTTTTCAAAAAATCTATAATTTTTTTTTTAGTTTTTGCCTTTTTATAATGCAATGTCTCAAAAAACAACAATGAAAAAATTGTTTGAGTAGAAAAACTTTTTTGGATGATAAAAAAATTTTTGTGGTAAAAAAAATTTTTCAGGTGAAAAATATATAAGTGAAAATATATATTCTATTTTTTAAGCGACTGGCAGGAAAGCAAGAGAAAATATTTTACTTTCCAGTCGCTACTATGAAATTTAACCGATTTTGCTCATTTTCAATACCAAACTGCACCCCCGCTTGCGTCTTCGCGCCATGATCGCTATTTCAACAGACAGACTGACATCGATTAATAGACTTAAAATCGCATAAGGACCAAGAATTTATAAACTTCATGTGGTCTTAGTCCTTTATTTTGACATGTTACAAACGGTGTGACAAAAAATTATGAAAAAAAGTTTACACTCAATGAGAATTACAAATTAATAAATATTAATAAACAAAATATCTGTTTTTGTATTTTGAATTTAGATAATTTGAGTATAATTTATTAACTAAAAATAAAATTTACACTGCCTTACTAGAGAACTGCAAAATCAACTTTTTTCTTGATTTAATCATACACAAAAATTCTTGTTCACTTTTAATAATTCAACAAAATTCACTGTAGAATAAAATCAGCATCATGTTACTGAACGCGTAATTGGAATCAGTGTGAATCATCTGTCGTTTATGTTTTATGCAAATGTAATCACTTAACAGTGTTCAGTAACATGATGCTGATTTTATTCTACAGTGAATTTTGTTGAATTATTAAAAGTGAATAAGAATTTTTGTGTATGATTAAATCAAGAAAAAAGTTGATTTTGCAGTTCTCTGTGCCTTAAATTTAAGAAAAATTTACTTGTTCATAAGATATTCGTACTAAATTTAAGTAGAAAATATACTAAATTTTAGTATAATTCTAGAACATTTAAGACGAAGTTTACTTTAAGAAGAAATTTACTTAATTTAAGTAAATTTTTTGAACTTGCTTTTAAAATTTAAGTTAAAATTTTTTTAGAGCCAAATCAATCCCAAATAAAAATCATGAAAGCCATGCGGTAAGGTTATTGACTGTATTTAAATTTTTCTTTAACAATTTGCAAATTTTAAATTGTCTAGTTAATAAATTATTTTTTTGTACATTATTTATAAGCACATTTCATCTGCTTAAAATAAAATTAAAAAATACTTCCATATGAATGGGATATGAATGTACGAGTATTTGATTCAAATGTAAAACAAATAAACAAATCTCGTTTTGAAGTATAAAATAAAAGTACTTTATGTACAATGGAATGGTGTGTGCCTCATAAATGAGGCAATTCAATTGAATTGGTTAATTGTTAAAATGTCTGCACATATGCTAAAGGCTCTTAAGTGATTTTAAAGAGACCGGAAATCAAACATTAAATACTTAAATGTTTATTTATTAAGCTAGTTTAACAAAAAAAAAACGAATGCAATTTTATGCATAAGGGTTCAAATTGGAATAAAAAAAAAAATACAAATTAAATGCAAATAGTTTTACAAAAAGTATTTTAAGATCTTGTTTTTAAGATGCAAAAAAATATATTCTGAATGTTAACATTCGTTTCATGTTTGTCGTTTTTACTTTATGTATTTTATTTGTTTTTGTTAGCAAATTCTCATAAATCATGGCCATTATCACGACACCATCTATTCAAAGTCATGTTAAGTGTTTTGGAGTCGACGTATGAATGTATACAAAAGTATGTTCTTCAGAAAGTTTTTTCGAAAGTTAAAAAAACATATTTTCTATTATTAAATATGTTGTATTGGACGAGATTATCAATTAATTCCCCGAAGTGACAACAGTCACCCGGATAAAAAGCATGGTTGGGGCAATCATATTCGAAGAGGATTATGATTGTGACAACCATAGTCGTACTATAATATAGTTACCATATTATGTAATAAAATAACCATAATTTTACCATAATATTTTCCCTTCAGTTTTATTAGGTTTCGAAAGTATGAAAAAGTTACTTAAATTTAAAAATATTTCTTCAAGAAATGTTTTTCCTAAAGAATCACCAAAAATGTTCAATTGTCATTTTAACGATTTTTTGTCCAAAAAATGATAAATGACGATTTGAGGATTTTTGCTCCAAAAATTACGATTTTTCATATTTAAGTTAAATTCAATTTAGACGATCATTTTTTGCATGCAATTCTTGTTTGGGGGTAAACAGGGTAGAGATGCTTGATTTACACTTAACTTTGAAAGCAACTTTGAAAAAGTAATTGATATAAAGCAATTGCATCGTATAAATTGGCTATAAATTTCGAAAATCTCTTGGAAATGATTCTATGGAAGGTATTCTTTATTCCAAAGATAATCTAAAACCAAATAATTCAAAATGTTATGATACTTTTATCAAACCTGACTTATTAAAAATACTAAATTCGAGTATTTATACACGCAAAGAAAAAACATGGTTGGGTCAATCATATTCGAAGAGCATCATATATTTTTGGGTTTATGGTTGTGCCAACCATAATCGTACTTTATTATGGTTATCATATTATGATAATAAAATAACCAAATTTTTACCATACAGTTATATAATGTCGGTTATCATGGTAATGATATAGTCGGTTATCATGGCACGACGGCGCCACTTCCCACACATCGCATCAATCAATGGATTTATTGAGAGAACACTTCGGTGAGCACATAATTTCACGATTGGCCACCAAGATCGTGTGATATCACACCGTTAGACTTTTTCCTGTGGGGATATGTAAATTCTAAAGTTTATGAGGACAAACCCGCTTCGATTCAGGCCTTGAAGGAAAGTATCACGCGTGTCATTCGCCAGTTACCAATCGAAATGCTCGAACGAGTCATCAAAAATTGGACTTAACGGCCAACATTTTATAAACATAATCTTCAAAAAATAAATGCCAAAGAATGTTCTTTCAAATGATAATAAACATTCCGCATTAAATTTGAATTTTCTGTGTTTTTTTCTTTGAAAAAGTAGGGAACCTCGAAATGAATCACCCTATACTTGCAGACCATCGTTTTTTGTTTCAATTTGTTCAAGTTTGTTCTTTATATCTTTTTTTGTATAGCATTCTGGTACCTTTTCAATATTTCTCAAGAAATGGTGGTTTGGGAGGGGAGGGGGAGCGCTAACAAATATTAGTTTTTCGTATATTTAAATAAAAAAGTATGCCTAAAGAAGTCAAAATATGCCTAAAATTGTAGAAATATGCCCTAAAATATGCTTGTACCCCAAAATATGCTTTTAATGCTGAAATATGCAAAAATATGTTAAGGATAAAATATGCTAAAATATGCTCTAACAAATCGATGGCAGAATTCTTAAATTGTTCTGAATCGGATAAATAGTTTATCCATGGGTCCATACGACGCGCAGGAAAAAACATGATATTGCATATTTGTTGTTCCTCTGGTAATAAGTAAATGTTAAATCTTTTTATAAGATGATTTTTTATAAAAGACTTTTTATAAGAGATTTTTTTATAAAAGCTATTTGGCAGTTATGATCATGTTGCAACCATGTGTTTTCTCTGCGTGTATAACATCTCTTTTTGAGGAAGTGAAGGTGGCGTCGGATTGAATATCAGTCGAGCCTTGTGGACTATCGATGTGGAACAATGATGAAGCAAATGGAGTTTTAAACAATAATAATAATAATAAGAGCACTAACCTATATTAACATAAGTTTTTGCTGATAATATATTATGGGTTCTAAATTGCTGACGCAGTCAAATTTTAAAAGTATTTTTAATATTTAATTTTATTATTTTGTTTATCTGTTTACTATTTAAAATATTTAAAAGAAATAACTGCAAAAATATTTGTTTTAATTAAAAACTAAAGCATTTTATGCAAACCCTGAGTTCTTGTGGGTGGCGGTTGAGGCTAGCGATAATCTGGTCGCCGGTGTCGAAAGTGTTGCAGAGCTCCTAACAATTATTTTACATTTATTAAGAACTATTTTATTTTACATTTTATAGTAACACTTAATTATGATCTCGAACCTGATCAATTGTGAATGAAAAAAAAGTAATTTTTCCGTGAACCAATCCCCATTAGTTTCCTGAAAAAATTCTCACTGTGTAAAAACCGTAAGTAAAGCAACCAATACGATTTTTTTATTAATAATAATCGACAGACACAAACTTTATATATATATATATATATTTTTTTTGCTAAAACCGTAAAAAACTCGATTTTGTTAAAAATCGACGTTAATAGCTTGCCGCATAAACAAAGCTAATAACATCTTAATAGGCAAATAGTTACCTCGTTGGTCATGCCCTTTTCATAAACTTTTTACCGGGTAATAGAAGTTTTTGCTGGGTTGTTTAATTTGTTTCGCATAATGCAATATGGAATTTTATAGAAATCGCTATACCCTTCTGCATACAATGCAAATTATTAAATTTTTTGTATTTTATACATTTCCTTAGCTACTAGTGCAAAACAATAATGCTGATGACTAAAATGTTACAAAATATCTAGATACATTCAAGACAAACATAATAGAAGGTGATATGTTGCATATGAATGACTACCACAAGTGTGAAAAATTTTTGTATTTTGAGTAAATGATTTTTTTAAACATTTTTTTCTTTTTATTTTGTATGAGGCACATACCGTAAATGCAAAATATATATAAATTAGGCTTTTGTTTTGTTTTATTGTTGGCTATGAATTACTAATATAAACAACTGCAACAAATAAGCCCAATGTAGGCAAAGCACCAGCATTAGTCGTCTACAAATTCAAGACTTTTGTCGCAAGAACTAAAAATGCATTAAGCATACTGATGAATCACCATAAAACTTTATCAACATATGAATGTTAACATACACAATAAAGGCTACCGAGGAAAAAGTTTTTACGTTTTACTAAAATTAAGTCAATGAAGAAGTAAACACCGCTACCAAGAAACAATAATATTTTGGGTCGCAGCATGAATAATGTGAGCGTCAAAAGAAACACCCAGCAAAACCACACATTACCAAAGAATGGGTAAAGTAATCTAAAGCCATAGGGGCCGATGGATTACTTTACACCTTACTTCATTGATGAATTTTACTGGCGATGAGCCTCAAAGTAATGTATATACCCATTACTTTAAAGGTGATAATGTAAAGGGTTACTTATATGGTTAGGAGAATGGAAAAAGTAATGTGTCTAAAAATAGATTTTTAAAAAAGAGACATTTTTATTAAAAAAATTATTACAAATATTTTGTTTAAATTATTTTTAATTAAAAATAATGTGGTCAAGATGGGAATCGAACCAGGGAAATCTGGTTGCCAGCCACGAACTCTACCCACTGAGCTATCGACGCATATATAATTTGATTGCTTTAAACTTAAATGAATTGTTCCGCTTCGTTTTTTCGCTAGTGCTATCAAAACAAACATACATTACCCTTTTGCTTACAAAAAATACAAAGTAATGTATTTAAAAAAAGATTTTCAATTATTACTTTACATTTATAAACCATATATTACGTAATCAATAATCAGTAACTTATTACTTTATGCTTGCAAATAATGAAAAAGGTAACGAGCTATCATTACAGGGTAACGCATGAGAATATCGCACCCATTACCAAAGTTTTGCTGGGCTATACATATTTTCAACTTTTGTTCGCCAATTTGCTTTCCCGAGTAAAACAAAAATGATTTCGAGCAATATTTAATCATATCCAATTTAATATTCTTGAATATCTGCTGCAATATCTAGCTGATTTTATTAGATCCGAAAAATGGCAGATGAAATTAGATCCAGCAATATACTTGGGGATTAAGTAAGATACGAATGTATCCGAAAAATAACAGATTAAATTGTATCAGATCCAAAAATATATTTTACAGAATTTAGTTTATTAAATAAACATATAAGAATAGATTAAATAAAATTGTAATTACCCGAGTAAAAAAAATTTACCTGTCACAATATTTAATCATATCCAATTTTATATTCCTTAATATATAAATTGATCCGAAATTTGGCATATCAAATTAAATCCAGCAATATATTTGGGGATTTAGAAGGATCTTAATTGATCCGAAAAATGGCAGATCAAATTAGATCCATCCAAAATTTCCATGGGTTGTCCCGTTAAAATTTGAAAGTTTTGTAAAAAAAATTATTATTAAAAAAGAAATTAAAAAACATTAAAAATATTAATATCCCTGGCTGGAATTCGAAACCATTGACATGGAACCACATATAATTATATCTAATTATATCATATATTATATCAAAAATACGCTAGATATGCAATTATATATAACAATGTCTCAAATTTGTTTACAAATATTGTACCATCAAAAAATATTTCTTATATTGGACCATATATTGAATAATAAACAATTATATCTCATACCTATTTGAAAAATATTTTTGATAATGGACCATATATTAATATATCTCAAATATTAGATAGCATATATAATTATATATGATTCTGTATAAGCCATATATAAGTACATACGGTTCTGCATAAGTCATATATAAGTAAATATGGTCCCATGTAAATTATAAAATTATATATAGTGTGATATATAATTCCATATGATAGAATATATACCATATCTTATCATATAAATCATATCTAATTTTTTTAAGATCAATATATAACTAGATGTGGTTATTATGGCACAATATATGGTAATTTTTAAAAATTAATGTAATATATAATTAAATACGGTAATGCATACTGACATATGTGATATCTTATATCATATCAAAAATAGCCTTTATATGGAATCATATGTAACAATATCTCAAATTCGTTTGCAAATATTGTACCATATATCTTATTATATTATATATTATATCTTATATCATATGAAAAGAATCCTTTGATAAGAGGCAATTTATTAAATCATATGTGATTATATCTTATATCATATAAAAATATTTGTGACTAGGGACCATATTTTATTAGCTCTCAAATATGTGATGTCATATTTAAAAATATATGGTTCTGAATAAGCCATATATAAGTATTTGTAAAATCCATATATAATTGCCAGGGCGGGTCAATAAGTCCGTGACTTTTTTAATGAAACACAGGTTTTTAGATAAAAAAAAATCAATTTATTTTTCTACACGGTCTCCTTTGAGCTCTATATACTTTGTCCAACGTTTCTTCAATTTTTTTTTGGAGTTGGAGTTCTATCCGCCTAGCCATTTTTTCAGTTTTGTGAAAAAGAAATAGTCACTCGAGGCTTAATCCGGAGATGAGGGTGGATGAGGGAGGAATTCTTAGCCTAACCGCAAAAATAATGCTTTCCTTTTTTCCATTTTCTTCTCAAATCATGCGGTAGTCTGCTATCAACGGCTGTCAAACACAAACTAAATGAGGCAGCTTGTTCAAATTTTGACATGAGTCAACTGACAGGAGCGGTTTGTTAAGAGGCGGGAAATTAAAAGTCACAAACTTATTCATCCGCATTTCCAAGTAGGACTTGCAATATGTGGCCGAGCGTAGATATGCGGCTCAAACGAATGACTTGAGTCCATTAGCGTTCCTCCGTGCTCGTTTCTTTCGGTTTGAGCAACTCGTAGTAGATCAGGCCGCGCTGATCACACCCAAATACAGAGCATAAGCTTCTGATGGATTGATGGTTTGATGGTAATGTAAATGTGCACATGTGCAAAAAGGTAAATGTGCAAGTGGGCAATTGTGCAAATTCGTAAATGTAAAATTGTGTAAATATGTAAATATTTATTTATTTCACTCAACATCGCCCAGCCCAAACCTCAGGAGGTAGGACGCTGAAATTTGGTATGTAGGTTCCCCTGCGGCGTAGACATTCGGTAATACGAGGTTCCTGGAAACTCCTTCGGGGAAGAGCAAAACGGGGAAAACCCTCTTTCACGGTCTGCTCAAAGCCCTATAGGTGAAAACCTGGAATTTGAAATATGCTTTTCTTGCAGTATGTGCTAACTCATTGATGAAGTCTCCCCCTTCACCGCCTGCACAGACCGTTGAACCTAGGAAGTTGGCATTTGGTATGTAGATAACAGTGAAGATGTAATTTTTGACAAATCCAACGGGGAGGCGCAGAAGAAGGGAAAAATTCTCACCCTTGACATCCTGCCAAAACCGCTGAAGCTGGGAAGTTGAAATTTGGTGAATAGGTTCCTCCTCCGGTGTAGACATTCACCTAGGTCGGATTTTTGGAAATGTTACGGGTTGGACAAAAAGGTGAACAGTCTCCCCCTTAAAAGGCTTCACACACCGATTTAGCTAGAAATCTGAAATTTAAAATATGTGAACTGGAGTATGTGATAACTCATTGATCAGCTACATTTTAGAATTTTAGCCAGGTACATGGTAAAAATGGGGATTCAAAGGGAAAAAATCTGAAATTTGAAATATGTGTTACCTGGAGTATGGGCTAACTCTTTATTGAGGTACATCTTAGAATTTTGATCTGGGACGTGGTGAAAATTGGAGACTCCGGGTAATTATATTCGAACTCCGTATATTACCGGGATATTTTCTACGGTAACAACGTTGTTTATAATTGAAAAAGTTCAATTACACATTACATTTTTAACAGTTATTAAGAGTCTCTGAATTAAGTAGCTCTGCATTTGTCTTACGAAAAAACTTTTGATTTTTTTAAACCTTTTAATAAGTAAATAATAAAATTTAAAACAACTCTAATGAAACTTAGTCGCAAGCAAATGTATATTATTGTTGGCGTTGAAAAACATCAAGAAGTTCTATGAACCTTCTTTATATGCAGTAGTTTATTAGTATTATTTTTTTTTGTTTGCTAAATTTACATTATGAAATACATTAGCCACCGCCAATCGAATGCCACAAATCGTCTGTACTATCGGCTAAAAAGACGTTTGTCTGTTAAGACATTTGGTAGAACGGCGGAATAGCCAAAACAACAACTGCAGCAGCTACAATAAGCAACATCGACAGTAATAACGTACCGGCTTTTGTTGGAGATAATGAATTGTTCATTTTTTTTTTACTTTGTTGTTGTTGTTCAACAAACATATTCATTATTTATACGCACAGTTACATAAATATTTGTATTTTCAATTGCTAACATTAGTATAATGCTGTTTCTGTATATGTTGTAGTTGTTGTTGCAATTGCTGCTGCTGCAGCTAAATATTGCTGTCGTTTCTATTTGGTGTTTGCTTGTTCACTCACAATGTAAATTTATACAATTGTGCGGCGGATATTTGTTTAGTTTGTATTATTGCACTATGGGTTATCATTGCTAAGATATTATTTGAGGAAAAGTAGAAAGTGAAATAAAAATCTTAAATGCTAATATTCACAATTTTGTCATAATTTTGTATGTAAATTCACAAATACCGTATGCATATTTTTTTTTTACTAGAATTTTAAGATACTGTCCTGTAGTGCGTTATATGCGGCAAGAAGATATTCAATACTTGTACTACTCATCGTGCATAATTTTTTATTTTCCATGTCTGTCTTTCGTTCAAGCACTATTCAAATGTTGTTGTACTAGTGCGACCAAAGTGCTCACGTTCATGTTAATACATGCTGTTTTCGAATTTGTTAACATTAATGCTGAATTTGTGTTTTGAATTTGTTTAATTTCAACATCGGCTAAAAAAAACAAGAAGCAGCAGCGCCTGCCTATCCGGTACAAATGTCTAGCGTATATGTATTTTGTTTCTTGCATTGACCGGAAAGATGTAAAAACAATATTTATTGTTGTTTTTTAACGTTTAAAATGTGTGGTTTATTTGGATTTCATGATAGTTTTAAGTAAAAATTTTATGTTATTTATGTATTTATTAAAAAAAATGTTCTATGAATAGATTTATTTTGCACATGTTATACTTAAATTTGTTTACATAGAAAGTTCAATTATTTCAAAAAATTAAAAAAAAACTATCATTATTTTTCTGTTTATAAGTGTAATTTTGCCCAGTAGCGCGATTCTCTAAATTTCTTGACGATTCTATTGATTTCGTTAAATAATTATAATTGTTGGTTGATTGAGTTTCCGAAAAAAATATTTTGTATTTGTTTTAATATTTGATAAGAGATACCGACAATAGTTGAAGTAAAAAAATCTGTAGGTAAATTAACAATTTTATTAATTATAGGGTATCTCAGTAACAGTACACTTTTTAAATTTAGTGTAATTTTTTTTGTGCAAGTGACAGCTCTGAAATTTTGCAGCTGTCACATAGGTTTATTCCCATAATTAAAAATGGAGCGCTTTACGAAAAAACTTTGCAATCTTCGAAGAATTTTCAGTCGAGAAAGTGCACCTAATGTGTCAACCATTTGAAGAGTGGTAAAAAAAAATTAAGAAACTGGGTGGGTTATGGACGGTAAGAGTCCTGTGCGTCAACGTACCGGTCAGTCTCTTGAAAAAATTGCTGCTGTTAACAAGAGTGTCGCCTAAAACCCTAAAACATCAATTCAGCACCATAAAAAGTCCATACCAGGGAGTAAATTGGTACTCCCTAATGTTGAAATTTTGTCGTTCTCAAGAAACATTTTTATGGACAATAGAACACATACGAAATCATGAATCCGAAATTTTAAGGCACGTTTACGGACGTTGTATAATCGGTTTTTCGAAAACACTACGCTTTCCGTTAAAACGGACTTCACCGTTTTTCATTAGTTTTGATTCCGTAACAAACGCACTCAGAATATTATGTTGTTTATTGTTTGTAGTTAAAAAAAAATTAAGTTAAAAATATAGGAACCTACATTTACTTTTCAAAGAAATATTTTTTTAATTTTTAAAACATTTGTTTAAATGATTTACTGTCATTTGCCGATTTTTTGCAGTTTCATTTACTTTTTCTTTCATTGGTTTGAAATTTAATAAAAATTTAACCACAAAACGGAAATTTGTGGATTATTTGTTATTACAAATTTAAATTGGTTTTGCTGTCTGTTTTAAAAAAATTACAATTATTCAAGTTTGCTATTGATTTAAATTGTTTGTTTATATAAAAATTTATATCAAATCGACCATTTGTTTTTAGCTGAATACTCATTTGTTTTTACTGTTGTGTCAGTTGTTTTAACAACATTTAAACAAAATAAATAACAAAAATCATTTGATTTAAATGAAAAGAAGCTAGACTGGTTTTTAAACGGAATATCATTTCATTTAAATGGTATTTTCTGTTGTTTTAATTTACAAACTATTTTAATTAACAATGTTGTTTTTTTTCAAAATATAAACGTAGTCAAATACAATAAGAAATTATTAAAATCCGGAAACGAATCTAGAAAACAATACGTTAACAGAGTTGGATTCCTTTAATGATGGACAGAAACGGTACGTAAATATAACGTTTTGTTTCTTGCCAAATTGAAACATTTTTCTTTTTAAGTTGTAGCGGACACGTTTTTTTTTTCTTTTTTTATATTCGTGGAATTTAGGATTTAAAAAATGTCGGAGAGGCTTTTTTACTATTAATTGGTCCAACTTCACAACCCCTTTGTTAAAACATAAGCATTATGTATATAAAATTTCTTCATTTGACGAATATATTATTTGAATGCAGTTATTTTTAGATTTATTTTTTCTTTCACATAACCAAATTTCATCAAAACCGGAGTGTTTAGGTTGGGGAACATTCCTTGGCAGATCAAGAAGTCTTTCCTGCACGCGCAGAATTGAAATAATTCTATCTGATATATTTCAGATGGGGTTGGACGTTAAGCTTTTTTAAAAATAGAATAGCCAAACACATTTATTCTGCAACGGGCTTCACTAGAAGCGATTGATACCATCGGGACACGATTTAAGAACTCAAAAACTAGCCAAGAGATGTTTTTAAATTTACCACAGCTGACTTACTCAGAGTTACACAGCCAAAACAGGATTTTATTTACTAATACCCAGCAAAAACATGGTATCAACTACTTACCACCCTTTTTACTCGCTTAATAAGTTTTGTTCGCGATGTTACTTTGTGGGCATCGCGAACAAACGTAATTAAGCTAGTAAATAGGCTGGTAAGTAGTTGATACCATGTTTTTGCTGGGCAATTTATAACTAATAACACAATTTCAATAATTGCTGCCAGAATTATTTGTTTGCCATAGTAAGTTTTCAATATTATCGACATCGGAATAAAGCGCATTCGAGGAGGAAATTATAAATAAAAAAATATATTCGTAGTTGCAACCGAATTTTTCGCCAACAAAATTTTTATATTTCTAGGTTATATCGCTTTTGTTTTTAATACTGTTGTATTTACCAAAATCTACTTACAAATTTCGAAATTTTATTGTAATAATTAATTACAATCAGCGCTGTTCTAAGAGACTTTGAATTTCATATTCAGAAATTTTCTATTTGGGGAATCACATATTTCTTTTTTGTATCCGAATTTTTTTCGAAATGTAAAATGCACAAAGAAATCCTTTGAATTGTTTTTTGAAATATCTAAAGCATTCGTTTTCAGTTACGTTAACTTTGGTGCCGAAAAATTCATCAAGAAATTATTCAGAAACGATCTCTAGGAGATGCATCAGCAGATCCTGTGACAATGTCCAAATCTGCGCAAGTTAAATTTTCCTTTATTAATTCAAGTAATTTTTGTTTGTAAGGTTCCGAAAGAAAATGTTAAAAATTATAGACATTTTTAAAATAATTTATTTAGGTATTAAAACATTTAAAATTTTTCTTTATAGGAGTGAGTCACATTTCATACATAATGTTATCCTGAGGAAATTACATTTCATTTGAGTACCCACACTTATATGTTATATTACTACGGGTACCGATTTATGGGGCCTGGGGGTACTAACTACAATAGGTAATTAGTTATATGTATCCAAAAACAGGATTGTTTGACGGAATTCAACAGACTTCAACTCGAAAAGTCCTTGATCGATCCCGCTGAAACTTTTTGTCATAACTACTACCCAATAGGACTCAACTTGGTGCAAGTTTTATCCCGAGCCCAAGACATCGATATTAATAGTTCGTACACTTGAGATATAATATGTATGAAATGCAAAACTATAATAAATTTCAAAATTTTGTTTTTCATAATCAGGAAAACTGCAAATATGCAATATAATGTTTTTTCCTGTGCGTCGTATGGACCCATGTATAAACTATTTATCCGATTCAGAACAATTGTAGAATTCTAGCATCGATTTGTTAAAGCATATTTTTGCATATTTCAGCATTAAGAGCATATTTTAAGATAATAGCATATTTTTAGAGCATATTTGTGTCTTTTAGGTCATATCTTGACTTCTTTAGGTATACTTTTTTATTTTAATATACGACAAACTAATATTTGTTAGCGCTCCCCTCCCCACCCAAACCACCATTTCTTGAGCAATATTGGTTAGTAACAGAAACAATAAAAAATATTGAAAAGGTACCAGAATGCTATACCAAAAAATATATTACGAACAAACTTGAACAGATTGTAACAAAATACAATGGTCTACCAGTATTAAAAATAATAAGCAAACCTCTGAATGGATCTTCAATAAAATCAGTTTTGGCATATTATGTTAAAGTTGTACATGCTTTTAAATTCGCCCCCAATTACATCAGTTGATGTTGAACGAATTTTTTCAATGTACAAAAATAGGCTTACAGACGTTTTTTATTTGAAAATTTAAGTCAAAATTTTGTAGTTTATTGTAGTTTATCGTATTTTTTTATAAAAAAAAACCGTCCAAAAATTTAAATGCTGATAGGATGTCATTTTTCAAACATTTAAAAAAAAATTTATAAAAAAAAAATAAAAACGCGAAAATCAGGCACGAAAAAGTATGGAAGAGACACCTAACCAAATAAAAAAAAAATTTACTATATGTAGACTTGTTTGAAATATGAAAAAATTTACAGTTTGTAGTAATACCTTTTAAAAATGTAAGTTCCTTTTGTTTTGCATTCCTTTTATTTTTTCGTTTTACTTGTTATGTTTATCTTATTTTTTTACGCAATTTTTTGTGTATATTATATTGAATTGTTTTGATTTTTAAATAAATTTTTTTTAATTTTATAGCATATTTTTGAAATTTTAAGGGCATATTTTTATGTTTTTAGTGCATATTTTATGCGCATAAAACACTTTTTTTAGAGCATATTTGCGGTTTTTCTGTTCATAATATTCCAGGAAAAAGTAAAAATATATTCCCGGGTATTTTTTACCTCCCAGCAAAACCACACATTACCAAATAATGTGTAAAGGAACACCTTACTTCACTGATGAATTTTACAGGCGATGGGCCTCAAAGTAATCTATATACCTATTACTTTAGAGGTGATAATGTAAGGGGTTACTTATATGGTTACGAGAATGGAAAAAGTAATGTGTCCAAAAATAGATTTTTAAAAAAGAGGAATTTTTAATAAAAAAATTATAACAAATATTTTAAACGTTATTAAAAATAATATGGTCATGATGGGAACCGAACCAGGGAACTCTGGTTGCCAGCCAAAAACTCTACCCACTGAGCTATCACCCATATAGTATTTGATGCTTTAAATTTAAATGAATTGTTGCGCTTCGTTTTTTCGCTGGTGTTGTCAAAATAAACATACATTACCTTTTTGCTTACAAAAAAACACAAAGTAATGTATCTAAAAATAGATTTTCAAAAATATTTCAATTATTACTTTATCTTTATAAATCATATATTACGTAATCAATAATCATTAACTTATTACTTTATGCTTGCAAATAATGCAAAAGGTAACGAGCTGTCATAACAAGGTAACGCATGAGAATATCGCACCCATTACCAAAGTTTTGCTGGGCTGGTTGCAAAATATACAATTCTCACTGTATGCATAATATTCGTTTGACAATAACATATATGTATATTAATAAAATTTATATGAATTATTTTTTTAAGTGTAAATCCATTCAAACTTGTTTTTGCTTACTTTTACATCATAAACTAAACAATTTAGTAATTACATGCAAATTTTAAAATATTTTCTTCACATAATTAGTTAATTTTTCTTGTATAATATTACTTCGACCCAATTAGATATTGCAAAAATTCCAAAGCTTTTGGATTATATTCTTTGTAGGATATTAAGCGAAACAAAAAAAATATATATACTTTACAAAAATTAAAAAGAACCAATTAAATATATGTCTTCCAATCCAAACACATATTGGCGTAATTTAAACTGATATGTGGGTCAGAAAACTAATTAAATTAGATATACTTTAAGGGGTTTTATAGAATACAATGAACTACATGAGAGTGATGATTGTTATAGATATGAAATGAGGAGCTTTTTGTGAGAAAAACTTAGCTTGCTTAGCTTGTACTTAATGATTGAAGAATAATTTTAGAAATACAATTAAATTTTTTTATGTGCGAGAATGAATATATAAATTAATGGGCTTCAATAAAAATATTACTTTAGCACATGCCTTGTTCTGAGTTATTTAAAGCTTATGGGTATGGTATCCCTAACTTTTGCACTTGTGCGTTTTGCTGTGGAAGAGTACCCAAAAGACACGTATTAAAGAGCCGATTATGAAAAAAAATAAAACATAAAATTCTGAGAATAAACAAAACCAACAATTAAAGTTAGCAAAATTGTTAGTTTTTAGTGAAATATTTTCTTTTGAATTCTTAAACAAAATAAGGTTAAAAAATTGTAAAAACTTGATCATATCGAAGAATATTTATTTAATAATTTATCAAACTTCAACTGTTGTCCACAATTGAAAAAATCATCATTTAATTATTATCAGACCACCTTTATGGGACTAAGGTAAATGTATAATAGTTTTTTGGCTTAATAATACAATTATAAACCAAAAATCGCGTTTAAAAGTTTATAAATATTTTTCTCATAATGCCACAAGAATAACAAACTTTAAAGACTTTTTGCTTCAAAATTCAATAAAAAAAAAACAAAGAAAAAGTTCACCAAACTCAAAAGCTGGTATCCAGTTATAATTATACTGAACATTTTAAATATGCGTCATTTGAGTATTCTTTTTTAGCGAAGTTTACAAGTGTGAAAGGTTCGGGACACGCTAATAGGGAGTTAGGTTATGAAATCATGTTAGAAATTATTATGTTTTTATTAAGTATTATGCTTTTAAAATACCAGCAAATATAATGAATATTTAAAGAAAAAATAAAACGGGGTTTAATCCATCTCTGTTTTTCGTACAAGGTGGCCCAAAATGTACAGTCCTCGCCTCGCGACTTAAATAGGACACCCACAATAGTTTTCCTAAAATGATGATTAAGAATAAAAGCGTGTAATTTTTTCTAAGTTTCTTTTGTTCTCTCATTCGGTTAATTACACTTGGTCTCTTTGAGAGCCTTTTTTAAGTTTTTTTGAAGTACCGTTGATTATTTTAGGTTTTCTTTTATAGATGATCGAAATTCTTGCAATTTTTCGAGGCACTTGAATAGAACAGTCTCAGTTAATACCAGTTTTTTTAAGAGTTCACTTGTTGTAGTTTTAAAATTTTTGTTTCTTTATACAATTTAAGATTTTTAAAGTAAAAAAATTAAAAATGGGTAGAGGAAATAAAAATTTTCAATGAAATCTGTTAATCAAATCGCCAAAGAAATTGGTAGAAGTCGCCATGTCGTATCTAATTTAAAAAAAAAAATATGAAAACTACGGAAAAAAAATGAAAAGCCGTACAAAAAGCGTTCTTTCACCTGCTGATAAGCGAGCAATTCTTAGATTAGCCTCTAATTCCCACGATACTGTATCCCAAATAAGAGCTAAATCGGGTGTTTCCGCCACTGCGAGAATTGTACAGCGTGTTATTTCCAAAACTAGACATTTGAAGCGACTAAAATTAAAGAAAAAACCACCACTAACAGGGATCCTCAAGAAAATACGATTGTCATACTGTCGCAGTCATATGACATGGAGTAATGAGTGGTACCGTGTCGTCTTTTCTGACGAAAAAAAGTTTAACCTTAACATTATTAGTATCTATTTTAGTTTAGAAGTTATTAACGCATAAATTAATAGAAAAAGGGATATCCTATTCTACAAGAAGATTCTATAAATTTTGCAAATGTCAGCAAGTGACAGTTTTGTATTAATATTTGTGAAGTAAACATAGACAGATTACACGTCGACAAAGCAAGAAACTTCCCAAGAACTCGGAATACCCTGGACCCGTTTTTATTTGAACAAATACGTCAACAATTTTCACTACTCGGTCAAATCCGCATATAATTCATGAAGAGCCACTTAAAGTCACTGCATGATGCGCCATTTACGCCATTTAAAGAGAATAACTTACAAGAGTGCAGGAACTTATTGCCCAAAGTTATTTCGAAAACAATGGAAAATGCGGGAACTTATTGCCCAAAGTTGTCTCCAGAGCAATGGAAAATGCAGTAAAAACATCCCAAATGATCATCAACAATGGCGGGGTCCACTTCACCAATATAATATCCAGGTAAATATTAAAAAAATAAATAATGTCGCTTCAAAAAAAATTGTATAGGGTGAAAAATATTTGAGGTGAATATAAAATATTATTTAATTCTAAGCAACTGGTGAAAAAACAAAAGAAAATATTTTTCTTACCAGTCGACACTATCAGACCTTTAAAAAACATAATTCGTAAAATCAATTTTACAAATTTGATTGAAATTTTGACGAATTAATTTTCAATCAATCTTTATCTTAATAGAAAAATCAGGTTGATTTAAATAATTATTTTTATAAATCAAACGAAATAATTCAATTTGAATAATTCCAATTAAAAAAAACATATTTTTATTATCGAATATGATTTGATTCGCGAATCACAATAATTCTTTTAAATCACGATTAATTTGATTTTAAACCCGAAGGGATTAATGCAATTTTTATAAACCAGCTTTCTCGGGATGTCTTCCGGACCTGGCCCATTTTTATTATCGCAGCATTTTAATACTCTATAAAATGTTCTCCGTTCTGCCCTATCTCGCTTAGTTTTCGAGAAACCTACCATTTTATAAACCGGCATTTTATAAAATGGCGAATATGTAGAAAACTAAGCGAAATTTGCAAGTCAATTTTAATGCTTTTTTGTTTGTATTTTGTTTTAATTCGCAAATCAAATAAATCCTTTTTTACAAAAAGCTGATTTACAAAAAGAATTATTTTTTTCGATAAATATTTTTTCAAGGTCTGGTAACTATGAAATTAAAGTACACCAATTTGTGTCATTATCATTCATAACTTTTTCAATTTTCAATACCAAACTTCTCGGGAGGATGTCCATTAATCCAAGAATGAGCACCCCAGCTTGCGACTTCACATCATGATCGAATAGATAAAAAATTATAAATTATATAAATAGTCTTAGATTCTGAGGACTTTTACTAAACGAAAAATTCTAAAGAGTATCCAAAAAAAAATCTTAAAAATATTCTTAGAATCCAAGAATTTTTCTATTAGAAAATGTCCATAGAATCTATGTTTTTTATTAAAAAAATAATCCTTAGAATCTAAAAGTTTATAGCATCAAAGAAGTTTTCTTGAAAAAGTCCTTAATGTGAAATTTTTCCTAAGGAAAAAACATTTCTTAAAGATCATAATATAACTGTTATGGTATATAATATAGTTACTTTTTATTATCATAATATGATAACTATATCATACCATGACTATGGTTGGCACAATCATAATTCCAAAAATATAGGATACTTTTCAAATATGATTGTCCCAACCATGCGTACATCGGACACTACACGGACATTTGAACGCGCCTCGAAGATGTTTTTCACTAAAAGATCGGTCTTTTTTGCTAAAAAGTTAGTTTTTTATACGCATTGTAATTTAACTAATTTTTAAAAATGTGATTTGCAAATATTTTTAACTTCTGAACTCCAAACTTTTCCAACTCTTTAAAATTTTGAAGAAAACAATTTTATAAAAATGATATTTTGGAACTACAGCCGAACTTAATTTGCGAGCCTTAATTTGCACATTATTGTTCACATGCTAAAATTAATTAAAATAGATTTGTAATCCATCATTATCAAATTAAAAGAAATAAATTCAATACCACACTTGAATTTTCTTGACTAATTTTGAGCGTTGACGACCAATGGGGACATATGTATGTGTCCCCATAAATTTTTTCATATACACTCAGAAAAAAAAAGTTAGTAGAAAAATTTGTAAACGGTTTTCAATCCCACTTTACTTTTTTTGTACTGATTTTTAGTAAAAAAATTATAATTTAGTAAATTTTTTTGCTATTTATATTTTACAAATTACAAAATTTTTACAGAATATTTACAAATATTTGTTGCTAATTTCGGAAATCATTTTACAAATTTTTTAAAACCGATTTGCTAAAATTAGCAAAAAAAAATGTACTAATTTTTAAAAAGTGGATATTAAAGTAAATTTTATTTCTAATCATTAAAACTTATACTTACAAACTTAAATTGCCTCAAAATCTAACATTGTTTGAAAAAAAACTTTCCTGCTATTTCCATTTCACTAATATTTAGTATAATTTGTTGCTGATTTTAGTACACCTTTTACAATTGCAGTTTACAGCTCAAATTTAGTAGCGCTTACTAATACTTTATACTAATTCTTTATACTAATTTTATTGTACTAATATTAATAATATTTAGTAATTTTTTTTCTGATTTTAGCAAACGGATTTTAAATTCCACAAAATGATTAATTCGTTTTTTAAAAAATATCAAAATTTTTGATGCTCGATAAGAAAAATAAATTCAGAGCTTTTTACTAATATTAATAATATTTAGTAATTTTTTTGCTGATTTTAGCAAACAGATTTTAAATTCCACTTTACAAAAAGTCTACTAAAATTTAGTAGCGGCTACTAATTTTTTGTACTAATTTCATTGTACTACACGTCAGCAGACAAGTGTTGCTAAGATTAGCAAAAAATACCGTAGGGCTCAAATTAGCAAAATTTTCCTTAATAACAGCAAAATTTTCAGTTGGCATTACAGCCTTTTTTTTGGTTAGTGTAAGATATTAAAGAAAAATACTTTTGTTCGAAGTATTGGGCCAATGGCAGCAGCTTAAGTTCGGTCGTCCAATATCCATATTTGGATCTTTAAAGCATATTGAATAGGAAGGTCAATTAATCTTCTAGTCCTATCGTTGGAGCTAGGAAGTTGAAATTAGACATATTGATTTCTCCTCCGCCAAAACTCCTAGGATAAGTGCAAAATGCTCCCTATTACTATTCTGCCAATCGGCTAGAAATATGGCAATTAAAATATGTTTTCCCTAGGGTATGTGCTGAGTTGTAAAAATAGGGTTAAAACCCCGAAAATTGCCCCTTAAAATTAGAAATCTGAAATTTAAAATTAAAATAGGCTTAGAAAAAAGAATAACATTTTCCTGCTTAATATTTTTTCGATACTTAAAGCAACGAAGTTTAGGGTTTTTAAACTATTTCTTATATTTTGGCTGTGGTAGATGTTTTTTCCTCAAGGAACCAATTTTCGGAGGTTTATTAGAGTTGTGCAAACAAAACACAGGCAATATGCATATCAAATTTTAAATTTTAAAAGTAAATTAAAGTTCTATACATCTTGTTTTTTTTTTTTTTGTAAATTCTTGTTCTTGTAATTGTTATTTATTTTTAAAATGACACACTCAAATTATTTGTGAAATTTTTGCAAAAATTCGTAACTTACAAAAAATTATTTTTTTTTAAACAAAAGAAAATTAAATGAAAATAAAAATATGTTTTTCTTATTTCTAAACGTCAATAAATATCGACGGTCGCTTAGTTTAAATTAATCCCGAAAAAATTTATTGTCGACAGTTGACGTAGTTATGTTTAATTAATGTGTGTTTTTATTAAGCTTTCGAGAAATAATGTGCTAAATGTGTTTTTTGACACTTTCCCATATTATGGGTGTAGAAAATGTTTTTTGGACTAAAGAAAAAATCCTAGAACCCCATTTTTCTCATTTTAGTTATTTTGCAAATTCTATTTTTTATGACTGTAATAAGGGCTGCTCAGCAAAACATTGGTAATGGGTGCGATATTGTCATGCGTTACCTTGTAATGATAGCTCGTTACCTTTTTTACTATTTGCAAACATAAAGTAATAAGTTACTGATTATTGATTACGTAATATCTGATTTATAAATGTAAAGTAATAATTGAAATATTTTTGAAAATCTATTTTTAGATACATTACTTTGTGTTTTTTTTGTAAGCAAAAGGGTAATGTGTGTTTGATTTGACAACACTAGCGAAAAAACGAAAATAATGGAAACATTCTTTTGAGAGGTCCAATCTTATCATAAGGGTTTAAAATTTTATTAATGGCTGACTTTAGCAAATTAATTTCCCTTAAAGGCTTGCCAAAAATTTAGAGAAGGCTACTAATTTGTTCTTCTTAAATTACGGACTCGTTTTGGTAAAATTAGCTAAGTGGTCTGTCTTCTGGCCTAAAATTAGTTAAAAGATATTAATTTTGGACTAAAGAAATAATCCTAGAACCACATTTTACTCATTTTAGTTATTTTGCCAACTACCAATTCTATTTTGTATGACTGTAATAAGGGCTGCTCAGCAAAACATTGGTAATGGGTGCGATATTGTCATGCGTTACCTTGATATCATTAGCTCGTTACCTTTTTCATTATTTTCAAGCATAAAGTAATAAGTTACTTATTATTGATTACGTAATATATGATTTATAAATGTAAAGTAATAATTGAAATATTTTTTAAAATCTATTTTTAGATACATTACTTTGTGTTTTTTTGTAAGCAAAAAGGTAATGTATGTTTGTTTTGACAACACTAGCGAAAAAACGAAGCGCAACAATTCATTTAAGTTTAAAGCAATCAAATACTATATGCGTCGATAGCTCAGTGGGTAGAGTTTTTGGCTGGCAACCAGAGTTTTCTGGTTCGATTCCCATCATGACCACATTATTTTTAATAATGTTTAAAATATTTGTACTAATTTTTTTAAATAAAAATTCCTCTTTTTTGAAAATCTATTTTAAGACACATTACTTTTTCCATTCATCTCTAAAGAAATGGGTATATACATTACTTTAAGGCTCATCGCCTGTTAAAATCATCAGTGAAGTAAGGTGTAAAGTAATCCATCGGCCCCTATGGCTACACATTACTTTACACATTATTTGGTAATGTGTGGTTTTGCTGGGTATCTATTCAAATTTCATTTCTATTTTTTTATATTTAGTTTACAAAAATTTCACGAAATTCATGAAACTTTAACAAAATTTGTAGACACTTATGTTAAAAGAAAGCTAATGTTAAAAAAATTTTAATTTAGGAGTAAAATCATGAATAAGTTAAAAAAATATTGAATGAATCCAAATAAATTAGAAAATTAGTCTTACTTCGACCATGATTATAAAATTATGTTCGTTAATACATAGAAAGATTTTCAATTAGAAATTTATTAATTAAAATTTATGAGCTGTTGAAATCGGGTCAGACGATCACAGGGGACCTGTACCGAACACAATTGATTCGTTTGAAGAGAGCAATCAACGAAAAAGACCAGAATATTCGACCAGAGACGAGGCCATAACCTTCCATCATGACAACGCTAGGCCACATGTGGCAAGACCGGTAAAAAACTGTTTGGAAAACAATGGATGAGAAGTTTTGTCTTACCCACCTTATAGCCCAGACCTTGCCGCTTCTGACTACCATTTCTTTCGATCGATGCAGAACGCCCTTACTTACAATAATACGCTTCACTTCAGAACAGGGTATCAGAAATTGGCTTGATTCATTCTTTACCTCAAAACTGGAGCAGTTATTTTAGCGCGGAATCCATATGCTATCAGAAAAATGGGAAAAGGTAGTGGCTAACGATGGACAATATTATGAATAATGTATCAATTCATTTTGTTATTATAATAAATGCATTTTTTCAACATTATTAACTTGTATACCAATAAGTACAAACAATTTACATAACTTCAGTAAATTTTTTCTTAAAGTAGGAACATTTTGTCTTTTGAGCAAGTAAACTTTTCTTAAATTATATTCATATTATGTACATTCAAAATACACTAACCCAAAATGTTGTTTGTCTTGTGTCGCCATTTTTTACTTTTTTGACAAATATCAGAACAATAATATTTACGAATTTTCAAAAGAAAATAAGATAACTTTTTTCTGCATTTATGACTTGAATTCACACTATAATATTTTCTTTAAAAAAAAAACGGCATAGTTTTAAAATGTATATTCAAATCAGCTAATGTTGAAAAAATTTTAATTTGGGTGTAAAATCATGAATAAGTTTAAATAAAAATTAAATGACGCCAAATAAATTAGAAAATTAGTCTTACTTCGACCATGATTATAAAATTACTTTCGTTAATAGATAGAAAGATTTTCAATTAGAAATTTATTAATTAAAATTTTATAAACTTAACTAAATCATTTATACAATATAAACTATAAACCAAATAAGAATTGTATGTGTTAAAATATTCTAAACCTTTTTAGAAATCCTAAAGAAAACATTTCCTTAAAGTTAAAAAGTTAAAATAGTTAGTTTAAATAAGTTAAAATGTTTTGAACTAAATTTAAAATATTTGGAACTAAATTTAAAGGAAAGCAAAATTAAGGAAAAAGCTTCACACTTTTTAAGTTAAAGAAAATTTTTCACAAACTTAAATCAAATTAATTTGAATTATTTTAAAGCATTTTTATTAATAAAAAAACTCATTAGATTTTATTTCAGGAAGGTGTAAACTTAATTTTAGTTCATACATTTTTCAGAATGTGTGATAAAAAAAAACAAAAACTATGTATTTATAAATTTCAATAAAAGTGTTTTATTCATATTTAAAATATTTTAAATTAGTTATTAATATTGTTTTTGATATTAATGGCTTTTTGGTAAAATCATTTCACTTTCAATGTCATTGCAATTTAAATAAATAATATTTTACTGCAAGACCTTAACCTTTTTTAATAGTTTATTTTACATTTTTTAGATTTCATAATGATAAATTGTTACTGCTGCTGCACAAAATAAGAAGAAAAAAAAAAACATAAAAACCATTAACAATTTCTTAAATTTAACACTAAAGAGTCAATGTACGAAATTGTTTGTGTATTATAATTTGAAAATCGTGATTGTATTTTAACACCCGCACACTGTGGCAGGTCTACCACAAGAGCAAATTACTAAGTGTTTATTTTGCCGTTTATTTGGCGCTATGAAATCATAAAACAATAACAAAAACAAAAAAACTTTAATAAACATTAAATAATGTTAACAATTGTATACAAATTTGGTTTAATGTTTTGTTAATTGTGTTTATTGTTTTATTTTGAATGTACTTGGGAGTTGTGTGCCATAAGTACGAGTAATGAGTCAGTCTGTGATTGGGTAATATGTATGTTAAGGTATAATAACTTGGGATAGGTCAAGAAACGTCTAAGTATTTTCAATATTTTTTTTTTAATTGCTTTCTATTCCATTGCTAATTGGTACAATGACATACGAATTTTATAGCTTAACAATAAAAAGAAAAATAAAATTGAGTCAAATTTAATTTCTTTGTTTAGTATTATTTAATTTACCACCAACAATTTATGTTTAAAATGATTTTTCGTTAAAGACACTTAAAATTTATTTATTTTTGGACTTATTTTAAATTTTTTGTGAAGTCAAATCTAATTTAAAATGCATTTTTAGTGATTTAATGTGACAAGTTTTATTTCGCAACAATTTAGTAAATTTACAATTTATATTTAAAATGTTATTTAAGTTTTACACACTTTCAATGTAAAATTAGTCATTATGTGAGCATCTTGTTGGGTATTTTCGAAATTTGGTTGAAAAATATTCTGAAGTTTTTTTTTTTGGAAATTTTGAAAATTTTTGTACTTTTTGTATAAGCAATAAAAATTTATAATATTTTTCAGCTTCTATTTAATGCTAAAACAGATATTTATAAAAACGGTGAACAAAATTTTATCAACATATCAACTTTTCACAACTTTTGAGAATTTTTTTAAACAATTTTGATTTTTAAGAAAATTTTTAAAAGTTTTAATATAGCAAGAATGGTTGCTTAATTGTTAAAACCTTTTTGTTTCAATATATATTAGGTACTTTTCAGCATTTTAAAGTTTTTACAAAATCGGAAATTTTTCGATCCGAACTGCTAATTTTACCAAAGAGTATCTTTACACCACCAACACACTTGGTAGACCTTCGAACATATATTTTTTGAATCTGAAAAAAAATTTGTGAATTTATGTACACGTTGATTTATTATATTTACAATTTCATTTCATATCTCTGCGATGATACAATTTGCAAAATATATGAACTATAATTAAGTGTACTCACTAACATATTAAAATAAAATCTATGAGTTGTTCCTTAATAAAAATGCTTTAAAAATAATGCAAATTTATTCGAATTTAATTAACGAAAAATTTTCATAAACTTAAAAATAGTGAGAAAAATTTATGTAATTTTTTTGTCTTCATTTGGGTTAATTTTCTTTAAAAACGTTAAGAAATTTATTTCTTGTTAGTAAAAAATCTTAAAAGTTAAGGATTTATAAACTTAAAAATAAGGAAATTTAATATTGTATGAAAATACAAAATCTAAATATTAAACTTTTTTAAATTTAGTTCAAACATCTGAAATCATTTATACCAAATATATTGACTTCTTGAATTTAAGGAAATGTTTTCTTTAGCATTCCTTAGAATATTTTAACCTATACAATTCACATATTGTTTATAGGTTATATAGTAAAGGGTGGTTAAATTTGAAGGGCCGAAGCTGAATGTGAACCACACCTAAACGTCAAGTTTTTTTCTACATTTCATTTAACATTTCTCAATTTCAGACTAACTCAATTTGAATCATGGAAAGATACACAATCCAGCAACGCGTTAAAGTTATTCAGGGTTATAATGAAAATGGGCGTTCAAATCAAAATGCACTTTGTGATTTTTTTGGTCAGCATAATCGACGAATTGTGTCCACAATCGGGATAATTGTACAGATATTTCTGCAAATCGGGTCTGTAGGAAATGAGAAAACACTTGTGCATGTTCGCCCAGTTCATTCTGCGGAAAACATTGCTGTTGTTCGCGGCGGCCATTTGACCGATATTTTGTTCCATATATAATTGAACCATACCTTATTATCATAATAAAAAGAAATAACAATACTTTCCTAAATAATTTGCGTTTTATTTAAAATCAACATCGGCCCTTAAAATTTAACCACCCTTTATGAGTAATTTAGTTTGGTCTATTAAATTTTAAGTTGAAAATATTTTTATGTATTAACAAAAAGAATGTTATAATCAGCGTTGCCGTTTTCGGTTATTTTTAAGCCAAAATTCACCGTTTTTCATCAGTCTTGATTCCGTCATAAACTAAAAAAATAAAACGTGGCATGTGAATGTTTTCTTTGTGTTGGTTATTATTTTCTTTTGTTTCAATAAATCTAAAAAAAATAATATGTACTACTCAAAATTAATAAAAAAAAGGGATAAATTTAGGTAAATATTCAAGTCCGTTTTTAAATTAAAAAAACAGTACGGATACGAACCGGATACAGCAATATGAAAACGGGGTCATTCCGTATTTTATGCGACACAACGGTCCGTAAACGGTCTTTCAATGATTGGCTTTCAACGGACTCAACTCCGTTTTTTACACCACACAACGGTACAAAAACCTTTCGTCTTTGCTGGACTATCAACGGATTCGAATCAGTTTCGATGTTCCGTAAAAGGAACCTTTTTTTGTTCGGTTGTTTTAGGTTTTCATTGAAAAACACTGCTGTCAATGCAAAGAGTGAATTCAAAGATTTATCATTTGAAAGCGGCAATGAAAGCAGGAATTTTAATTTTTCATAAATTTTTGCTATAAAATAATTTTTCCTATACAAATATAAATAATTAATATTTTAATATACAGTCGAAGTAAAACGAAAATTTATTCTCGATGTAACGAACAATTGGTAAAAAAAAAATATAGAAAAAGTTTAAGAAATTAAAAAAATCTAAATAAGAAAATAATTTAAGATTTGTGTGTTTCTCAACCTCTAGTGGACCATTATTGCAGTCCTTCTTTAAATTTGTAGTAATCTTAAAAATTTAAAAAATTCTAAAGTTGAAGTAAAATTCATACAAAAATGTGTTGCGATATACATATATATTACTCGTTATACCGGGCATCGACTGCATTTTAATAAAAACTTTAAATTTTGGTTATTTTTTTCTCATTTGTTAACTTTTTTTTTTAAATTTTGGTTACAAAAAAATTTTGTTCGTGGCAACACTGGTTATAATTATTTTCGTTAATATTCATATATAAAAAAATTGTTTATCTAGATTTTATGACACAAATACTTAAGTATTTGAAAGTGTGTACTTAATAAGAATTAGAAATTAATAAACAAAATTTGTGTGTGTGGGGCTGTATTTTGTTGAATGCACATAATATAAGTATAATTTATAATTTAAAAATAAAGTTTGTTCTCCATGAGCACAAGTTTCAAGCGTCTTAAAATTTATTACTTTGTTATTAAAGAAATTTGTTTTTAATTTAAGAACAAATTTATCCTAAATTTAAGAAAAAACTATACTAAATGATATTAATTTACATTTCAAAAAATTTAAAACAAAATTCACTTACTTTAACAAAAGATTTATTTATCAAATTGTTTGTATTTGTTTTTAAGAAAATGTGTATTTGATTTAAGATAAAATTTCTCTGAAGCCAAATCATTCCCAAATTTCTTAAAAATTAGTTAAATTACTTAATAATTGGTAAATATTTCGTAAATATTAATTAAATATTAAAATTACAAAATTATATGACAAAAACAAAAAATCTTGATATTCTTAGCGTCAAAAAGAGCTGTACAATTTGTGAATCAATTCCCAGCAAAAATAAATGGAAGTGATTCTTAAGGAATTAATTTTTCATTGATTCTAAAGTATCGTTTAGTTCTGATTTTTCTCTTCTAAGGAAGTTCTTTTTCACAACTAATAAAAATGTGATTTTTAATGAAATTAAACACTTTTCAAATCTATGACGCCACAAAAAGTAAAAAATTTATTATAGTAAAAGTTGCAAGCATTTCGAATAGAGATAAATAAGGTCCGATTGCTGAATTTCCCGCTAAAATTTAACGAACAGTAAAACTCAAACTTTGTATAGGAAACAACAACAAATGTGTCAGTTAAATTCCCAGGTAGAAGCTAACGGAAGATTGTGAAACTGAGGCTAAGGCTCGATTATTGATGTCCTGTAGTAGAAATCTAAATTACAAATTTAAAATTAATTTGGGAAGAACAAAAGATTTAATTTTTCACTAAACCATAAGAAGGGCTTTAGATGCAATGAAAAAGGATCATAAAAAAAAAACTTCCACCCTATGACACCCATATGTAAAAATCATTGGTTCCGATCCAAATTTTCACAACACCGGAATCAAAATCACTGCTTCTTTTTCTCTTCTTTTGCTACTTTTTTTTGGTGGGTTATAATAACGAATTTTAACGGCAGTTTTTTTAATGATTTGTTTTATTATTACATTCCAGTAGTGTCTGGTATCTGTGTTGCATTGTCTTACAGACAATGAAAAATGCAAACAGAACAGCTGTGAAGTAAAAAAGTGTAAACACACAATTTGATTTGATTTCTCTTAAGAGAAATGTGATGGAAAAGCATATAATTTAAACTCCGCTTTAATATTGACTAATTAAAGTAATTATTATTTGACTTGATGGCGTCATAATTAGTTTAAATTTTAAGTTTTTTGCGTTGTCAACTTTTCGTGGACTTTTGTTATAATATTGTAAAAAGAAAAAATAATACCAGAAATTGCCCAGCGGGAAAAGGACACGTCAGGTAACCGGTTCATTGTGATAGGGACCCGTCACAGAACCGGTCCTGTTTTTACCTATTACGGAACAGCTCCTGATTCCCAACTGACCTCTTTTACCCGCAGTGTGAAAGGAGCCACAATTCATATTAATTATGTATTACTTATAAAAAGTTTTAAAATTTACCCAAGTTCCAAATCTGGAATGTTAAGTAAACTAAATGAGACTGAAATACGATCGAAAAAAATCCATTGTACCAAAAGTGATATAATATCCGGGAACATTTCAGAATTTTCTGGTGTTAACGTCAGTGTTAGCACAAGATGTATATCACAACATGGAAATCGATTTTATCGACGAGTCCTGATTTTTAAATTTAAAATTAACCCAATACATTCTGGAGCAATGTAGAGTATATATGAAATTTTTGGTCAGAAAAAAACAAGTTAGAATTTGGAGGTGCAAAAATTCAGACTTTGCCAAGCCAAATATAATATCCACAGTAAGGCAAGGTCGTGGCTTGGTCATGGTATGGGGGTATATGGCAGTAAGTGATGTAGGTAACTTGGTGTTCATAGAGAGCGCAATGAATAAAACAAATTATCTTACCCCTGGACCGGTAAATAAGAAAAAATAACAATTACTAGTAAGGACTCTCTCAAATTACTGATAATGAAGGAATGGCAACAAATTTCTCCCGAAATAATCGTCAAATCGATGCCCAGAATATTGAAAGCTGCAATGTAAGCAAATTCTTTTATTATTATGGAAAATTCTAAATTCTCTTATTATTACGGCAAAATTTTAAATATTAAGTATTTGTGGTTTTTGTTACCCAGCAAAAAAAAAAAAAAAAGTGGCAAAAGAAAAGAAAAACAGCAGTGATCTTGATTCCGGTGTTGTGAAAATTTGAATCGAGGTGTCATAGGGTGGAATTTTTCTTTTATGATCCTTTTTCATTGCATCTAAAGCCCGTCTTAAAGTTTAGTGAAAAATGAAATCTTTTAATGTTTTCAAAAAAAATTTTGAATTTTAAATTTAAATTATCACGGGACACCCAGTCGGATGATCTTATCCTCATCTTCACGTCTCGGTAGCTTCTACCTGGGAATTCAACTGTCACATATGTTGTTGTTGTCCATAAAAAGTTTGAGTTTGATTGTTGGGTAACTTATAACGGGACATTCAGTAATCGGCCTTATTTATTGAATTACTTGCAATTTGAATTCTTGCAATTTTTACTACAATGAATTGTTTTGTAGCAAAAATAACTACGATTTTAAGAATTTAAAATTTGTTAAATTGTAAGTTAAAGATTGAAACAAATCACTTAAACTTAAACCATAGCTATAAGTGTAAAATTTATATAACTAAGATTGTTTTTAAAATAAGTTACCCGTCATAGCCCAACAAAAAAAAAAAGTAACAAAAGAATAGAAAAAGAAGCAGTGATTTTGATTCCGGTGTTGTGAAAATTTGGATCGAAACCAATGATTTTTACAAAGAGGTGTCATAGGGAGGAAGTTTTCTTTTATGATCCTTTTTCATTGCATCTAAAGCCCTTCTTATGGTTTATTGAAAAATGAGATCTTTTGATGTTATCAAATAAATTTTGAATTTGTAATTTACATTTTAACAGTACATCAGTAATTGGGCCTTGGGCTCATTTTAACAAGCTCCCGTTAGCTTCTACCTGAGAATTTAACTGATACATTTATTGTTGTTTCCCATATAAAGTTTGAGTTTTACTCTTGGTTAGATTTAAACGGGACATTCAGTAATCGGGCCATATTTATTAAACTACTTTATTAGTTCTTTCAATTTTTACTACAATAAACTTTTTACTTTTTCTTAACAAAAATAACTATGATTTTAAGAATTTAAAATCACTTCAACTTAAACCATAGTTATAAATGTCAAATTTATATAAGAATATCTATGATAAATGTTTAACTTTGGTTGTTTTTAAAAGAAGTTACCCGTCAGAGATTTGGAAAATGCAAAATTTCAATAAAAATCACATCTTTGGAAGTTGAGAAACGAACTGCCTTAGAAGAGGATTATCAGAACTAAACGATACTTTGGAATCAATAAAAAATTAATTCTTTAAGAATCACTTCCATTTATTTTTGCTGGGTAGATTTAGAAAGTGTTAAATTTCATTAAAAATTACATTTTTGGAAGTTGTGAAAAAGAACTGCCTTAGAAGAGGAAAATCAGAACTAAACGATACTTTGGAATCAATGAAAAAATAATTCCTTAAGAATCACTTACATTTATTTTATTATTATTGTTGTTTTTTTATTATAAAATGAGAAAACAGAAATTATATTCATTAAAAAACGTAAAATGTTAAATTATAAAGCAAATTAGTAAAATATTGTAAAATATTTCTCACTGATTCTATTTTTCTACCGAAAATTGTGCAATTTTTTTCCATTTTGCATTTTCCGGAAATTACAATAAAATATCAAATTCAGAATCGCCGAAAAATATATGCAACCAGTGGCGTGCCCGAAATTTTTTTCTAAAATAAAATTTTGTTTACTACCCAGCAAAATAAGAGCTGAGGAAGAAGTAGTTTACTACATCTACTGAACACGAAGTTGTGAAAATTTCGGTGAATCACTACTTCATTGGGAGGAAGTAGTTTGTTTCGGTGCTATGAAAAATCGATGAGCAGATGGACTTTTTTATTAGTTTACGGAAGTTGTTAAATATAGGGACTACAAAATAATTATAGGGAGTGGCTTTTTTTTAAGTTAAAAATGTAATTTTGAACACGCCAAGAATTATTGTTCTGACCAGGACAAAGTGAATATCACTGGTATGCAAAATATGTTTTCAATAAGGCATTTGATGACTGGTTAATTCCTAAATATTTTTGGACTAAATAATTGTTTTTTTTTACTAGTAGGGGTTAATATCAAAATTTTGGAAGTTGTTTAAAATGATTTTTTGAAAATCGGAAAATTTGCACTATTAACTTCTTTGGATGTTCTGAAAAAGAGATTCGTAAAGAACAACATCCATTTTATTTTGCTGGGTATGTTTAGTATACAAAATAGCTTGTATTTTTTGTTTCCAATTGATTTTCTTAGCAAGACCCATTGATTTTTTTGCAAGTCCAATTGGGTTTTACCAGATTTCAGGGAAATTTGCTAAATTTTGTGCAGGAATGAGGAAAAATTGTTTTAAAATCAGGGAAATTTTCTTAATTTTCTCTCAGTTATGATGAAATCTTTTTACTTATCCTTCCTTTATTATTAATTATTTCCACACTTGTAATATTATTTGGGTAAAAACAAACAAAAATACACATTTAAGTTTTTAAAGGTTGTTTTACACGTCGACTGCTATTACTTAGCATTGGGTTTGAAAATCAGCAAAACAACAAAATAATACAAACGATAAAAAAAAATATATGTAGTTTATTGTTTTTAAATATTGTATTTTGTTTTTAAATATTGTATTTTGAGCTGGCTAAATAAAATCTAAACTAAATTCAGATTTCCAATTTTCTATGAAATTTTAAAATTTTTCAAAGAAATTTTAAAACCTTTGTCAATTTTTATTTAGTTTACAATTTTTTTAGCTACCTCTTAAATGTCCTAAATAAAATTATTAAATCTGTATATTTTCTTTTAAAAAAAATTGTATTCAAATTGTATTATTATTTTTTTAGTTCCACATAAATTTCAGAATTAAGAGTTTTTTTTATATCAAAACTATGTATTTAAAATTGAAAATATTTAATAAAGAACTTAACTTATATAGAATTTTAATGTAGTTATAATAGTTAAAAAGTAAGAATTTATAAAAATGCTGTCAAGTCCTGAAAATTGTAGGTTTTTATCTTTTAAATGTAAATAAAAATATTTGTCATAAAAATATTTGAAATTTTTCTATTTGTAATCTGATAAAATTTTAAAAATTACAAAAGCTAGCAAATAAATTATGTGTTTGTTAGTAAAAGTATAGTAGCACATACAATATATTTGCTGTATTAAGTGTTCCGTCGAAGTCCATACATGAAAACAATTTGTTGTAGCTATAGAGGTATAAAAATTAAGCCTTATAAAAAAATTACCATAATGTAGGCAAAATTGCCTAAAAATTATAATTAAAAACAAATAAAAAAATCCGAAACAAAATAACACAATTTAAATTTAAAAAATTAAAAATAAAATTAAAAAAATTGCAATTGATACTTAAAAAGATCAATTAAGAAATAACAAATGCTTTATAAAAATTATTATTAAATTTGGTATTTTTGAATTTTAATTGATGCTTTTTAAATTACATTTAGAGTCATTGTGAAAGTTTTTGAAACAATCTAATCGTTTTTGAAATGGTCACGTGGCTATTCTACGTTCCCATAATATCTGTGCTGTTTTTTATTTTTAAAAATTCGATGTAGTTCACGGTGGCGTTGCGCAAAGTGGCCTTAAGAAATATGACACCATTCTTAAAATGTAATTAAAACCCATACTTTAGGGCAAAATTTCATAATGAAAATTAACATTAAAATATAATGAAAGATTATAATAACTAAATGAAAATTAACGCCAAAATTAAGTTTGGGTCATATTTTCATTTATTAGATTGAGGCATTTATTCATTATGTAAAATAACACCAATTTAAAGAAATAAAAAATTACCCCAAATATAATGAAATGAAAAATGACCCCAAAATATGCAAAGCATAGAATGTACTGCTTATAAACATTAAAGTTACTTGGACCAATTTAAATTGAAATATTTTAAAGAATTATAGTAAAAATCATTTTATATATATCAAATATTTTAGTGACGCGCAACCACTGCCTTTTAAAATAGTTTAAAAATGAAGTAAATTTTTGCTCTTCGACCATGAGCGTGTCTTTCCAGCCAGTTCTTATTGAATTTGCTGGTAACAATGGAAGAGCCATCAATTTAGAGCTTGCCAATTTTGAAACTTTTTAAGAATATTTGTTCTTAATGTATGAATAACAAAATTTTGGCCTGCGGCGCCAACTTCTACAACTATTAATATACGAAAAACAAAATAAAATAGATAATGTGGTAAAGAATTTTTAATATATAGCTCCAAGTTGAGTCTTTGACGTTTCGTCAAAAGAATTTTGTAGCATAATAGATTTTTATCAAAATGATCTAAAAGCGGAAGAAGTATTAAATAAGTTAAAAATTGTTTATAAATTTATAAGCTTTAAATATGGTTTTAAATGCTACAAAAATTTAGGTTTAGAAATTGCCATTTATTAAGAAAATATAATTTGCCAACACCCTCCCCCGCTAAAACATATACAAATTCCATATAAATTGGAGGAAAACACACCCCAGACCTTCCTTGTTAGATTTATTTTAACAAATAGTTTTTTTAACATATGACAACACTGGGCAAAAATGCACTTTGTTGGGCTTTCAAGTTTTGGGGACGGGCCCTGTGAGGCCCCCAAGGCCTAAAAATTGGCATGCGAAGTGTAGGTACCCTGCGGGAAAAGGACCTATCCCAGGACACGTCACATGACCGGTTCATTGTGATAGGGACCGGCCACGGGGCCGATCACTTTAACATGGACTTGCCCTAGGAGGGGGTCAATTGCCCTCTGTGACATGTCACAGGACTGGTCTAAAAGGACATGTCGTGACTTTTAAACCGGTCACGTGATAGGTACTTTAGGAACCGGAGCTTTTTTCATCTATCTCGTGATATGTTTTTTCGGAACCGGTTCAGTTTTCACCTATTCCGGGACAGGTCCCAATTCCCAACTGACCCCTTTTTCCCGCAGGGTATTTAAATGAAAGGAAATTTCCTCAGGATCTCAAAAAATATTTTTTCTAACTTCTGCCCACAGGCCCCCTTAAAAAAATAGAAATGTTTTGAAAAATTGAGCGAATTTAAAAATGGAGACGATTTCGCGTAATTTTTTCGTAAAATTTTTCAATAATTTTTGGAAGTCTGTTCTTAAATTTTTTTTATATGGGGACCAGGAGGTATTAAATGGATCAAAAGGCGCCGCAGGAAAAATTTTTTTCGACAAAATAGCGCAATTTTTTCTAAAATATTTTTAATTTTTTTCGAAATCGCCTTAAGGGGGTCTTAAGTGGATCGAGACGGAGCCACATGACACAAAATGCATTTTTGATCTAAAAGCGATTTTTTCCAAAAAGTTTTTAATTTTTTAGAAGGAGCCACACGCCATATATCATGAAAAAAAGTATTTTCTGATGTAAAAGCACCGCAGGCAAACAATTTTGGAGAAATTATCCCAAAGGGGTCTTAAATGGATCTACAGGCATGGATCGTGAAACATTTTGTTTCATATTTGAGATCCTGAGGAAATTTCCTTTTATTTGTGTACCCACACTTATGTTACTACGCGTACCAGTTTTTAGGCCCTGGGGGGATTCACAGGCCCTGGCTCAAAAAATGGAAAATAGAAAAAAAATTTCTTTTTTTATTCCAGAGGGGGTCATATATTTTTTTTTATTTTTTGAGCAACGCCCGGCAAAGTGCATTTCAGCCCAAGACTGGCCTAAATCGAACTAACTATCATTTTAATTTTTTATTTCTTATAATTTTTTGTTAGATTTCATTTTACTTTATTATACTTGATTCTTTTTTTTACTGAACTTTGACTTAAACTTTAAATGATTGAGTAGGTTTTTATTAGGTCTTAAACAAGTTTAAATAATTACCTTAAAAACAGCAAAATATACAAGATAATCCAAAATATTTAATTTAGATTAAATATTTGATAAAATAAATATGTACAAAAATGATTAATTGTTTTAAAAAAAATTTTCGAGTGATTTTTTTAATTGGAATTTATTAAATGTAATTATTTGATCTTCACTTATTAAGTTTAAAAAACATTTTATTTATACGTTAAGTTATATAAAAATTTAAATTAAATTTTATTTTGCACTTTTATATATTTGTAAGGGAACTTTTAAACAAACAACAATTACACAATTTTATGTTTCATATTGAAAGCATCAAAATGTTTTAAATGCTGTGTTTTCATTTCAAAAATAATGTGTTTTAAAATTGTATTCTTTTTAATTAAATTAATTTATTTGTTAAATATTTTTGATTTATTTAATATTTGTATACATTTTCAATATTATAATATATTTGTCACTGATAAGCACTTTTTTTATAAATGTATAATAAACAAATTTTTAATTGCTAAAATTAAATTATCTTTTAAATTTTTTCTACATAAATCGCAGTCATTTAATTTTTCATAATATTAAAACACTATGTGTATCAAATATTTGTAAGGCACTTTAAAATAAAACCGTTTTATACCGTTTTTGTGTATAAATAAATATTCGGAATATTTACTTTTTTCAAACGTTCGAAATCATACAACCGAGCACTGCAAACGCAGCTGATAAACTGCATCAACTGTGGCAACATTCAAACCCAATGACTTCGTTGGAAATATTAGCACGTTTTCCATATTTTTTTTTGTATTCCAAAGTTTTGTTTACATATTGAAATGTGGCTACTCATGTGTTTATGCCGTATTCCAATGTTTATAATGAAGAATAAAAAAATATATTTTTTACACAAAAAGAGCTTAAGTGTAGAGGAATTAGCTTTTAAACTAAAATGTTGTTAACAGAGAAGTTTGTTAACATACATTCGACTAGTTTTAAGCAGTGAGTTGGAATCGCTTTAGAGTGGATATGTTAAATAAGAGCAATCTAAAGTTTAGTAAGAACAATTTTTTCAGAGAGCAATATTTTACCTAAACTATTTCTATAGGGAAAAAACTATTTCTATAGGGGAGAATGTTATCAGTTTAGGGGTTTTATGCCCAAATTGGGAATATTTTTCGTGGATGGAAATAAGAGAAAATTGATGCATCAAAAAAAAAAAAAAAAAAAAAAGAATAAAAAAAATAAATTATGGGAAAGTTAAATTTTTTTGCTATACTACTTTTTTTCAAAAAACTCACAAAACTGATTCCCTTTTGCGTTTCAACAGATGCGATATTGTCTTCCATTTCTAAAAGAATAACGATACTGTTTGACTGACTCAACCATTCAACAAAGCGCAGTTTTTGGAAATTCCTACCTTAGTCTGTATGAGCTAAATCACAGATTAGGTATTTTTTGGAATTTTTGTCTGGGACGTGGTAAAAATGGGATTTCAAAGGTGGAACAGTCTCCCCCATAATGGCCTGCCCAAACAGCTTTAGCTAGAAAGTTGAAGTTTGGTATGGCCTGCCAAAACCGCTCGGACTTTGAAGTTGAAATTTGGTATGTAGGTTCCTCCTACGACGTAGATATCCGCCCAGACGGTATTTTCGGAAATTTCTAAGGGGAAAGGAAAAAGGGAAAAGTCTCCCCTAAACGGCCTGCCCTAACCGCTGCAGCTAGGAAGGTGAAACTTGGTGGGAAGGTCCCTCATCTACTGTTCACATCAGTTAAGATGGGAATTTTGTAAAAGTCTAGGGACTGCCAAAACCTCTGGAGCTGGGAAGTTGGAATTTGGTGCATAGATTTCTCCTACAGCGTAGATATTTACCCACATGGAATTTTTGAAAATACCTACTGCAAGAGGCAAAAAGGGAAAAAGTATCCCCCTTAATGGCCTGCCCAAACCTCTGGACCTAGGAAGTTTAAATTTAGTACATTGGTTCTCCCACCGGTGCACACAAATATTCAGAGTGGATTTTTGGAAACAAATACGGAAAGGGCTAAATGTTTCCCCCTTGACAGCCTGCCAACACCATTGGAGCTCGGAAGTTACAATTTGGTTCATAGGTTCCTCTTATGGGATTTTTGAAAATTTCTCCCCTAAGAAGATAAAAAAGGGAAAGTCTCCTCCTTAACGGCTTGCCCAAACCTCTTTTAGCTAGAAACCTCAAATTTAAAATATGTATTCCCTGGCGTATGGGCTAAATCATTGATGAAGTTAATTTTAGAAATTTTGCCAGCAACGTGGTAAAAACGGGGTTCAAAAGGCCCCAAACCGCTGTAGCTAGAAAAATTGATATTTCTGAGGAAGGTTTCTCCTTCGGCGTAGACATAACTAAGACGGGATTTTTGGAAAATCCTACAAAAAGCGCCAAAAAAGGGAAAAAGTTTCTCCTTGTCAGTCTACCTAAACCGCTGGGCGGTCGCAATATTAGCCGAATTGACGTATAGATGGCGGCAGTAGCTTGAAAAAATTAATTTGGTGAAAAGTGGTCAAAAATTAGCCCAAATACAAATTTATCTCTTTCGAATTATTTTCTATTTCCAAACTTGAAAAAAATTGGTCGGTGGTAAAATATTTGCGGTTAATGGCTATTTAAAGTGTATCGAGCTAAAAAAATGATAATGTTGAGAAATAATGAAAATTTTACCCAAATTTGTTGTGTTTTCTTTGTGAGATTGGCTTATTTTGGGGGCATGGGCGGACGTATGTTCCTCCTCAGATGAGGAGGGTGAAAAGGTCTATCATCCCTAGACGGTATCAACAAACCCTTTCACTGATCGCTTAAAATTTCTACGAGGAATATTCTTCTGAACTAGGTCCGCAAGTACCATATAAGTACCAGTTTTGCTGCCTATTTTTCGTCCTAAAATTGGCAAAAAAGTTAAAAATTAGCCAAAAAGCAAAATAAGGGAATTAAAAAAAACGCAAAGTAATTCCCAAAAATAAAACAAAAAATGAGCCAAGATTTAAAAAAGCAATTCTTTAGTATTTCATTTTTGGTGCGCATTTACACCAAAAAATTGCGAATTATCCCCCCAAGAATTTGGGTCATTCTTCGTATAAAATTTTGCCTAATTTTCCATGCAAATTTTTTAGGTGATTCTTCATTTTTATTTTTGGCCATTTTTCATTGGGAATTTTTCCTTCGGCCTTTTTTTCACTGAAATACAACTAATATCGAAATGTTCAATCGCTCGTAAGAAACTAAATATCCTCTCCAAAATTTGTTTTTTTATTTTTCCAGCTCATTAATAAGTATCGTTTGATTGTTAGTACTACACGAAATTTGAAAATATGTCATACATCGGAACGTCCTACTATAGAGGGTTGCCGGTTCGAGTCCTGGTCACCCCGCATACATTTTATAGCAAGAAGTTTTTCTTATAAGATATTTTAATAATAGAAATACTTGTATCAGTTGACATATAAACTAACCATTGACGAGTCCTTGGATGGGAAGATGGTGTTTCTCTTGTGCTTGTTAAAATTTATAATAAAAATGTTTTCTTCTTTCTGTTAATGAACACTTTAAAAAAATTAAAATATCATTTAAAAGAAATGATATTTATTACTTTTTAAATGTTGTTAAAACAACGGACACATCAGTAAAAGAAATGATTAATCAATTAAAATTAAATAAAATTGTACATACGAATTCAGCTAAAAAAACTGATTTATTAATTTTTTTGAAATTGTTTCCGTTTTTTGTATTTTTGTTTGTTTTTAAATCTACTCACACAGTCTATAGACACATCTTGTGTGAATGGTCATATGTGTGTTTGTGCGTGTGTTTATGAAGTTCTTGTTATTTGAATTGAAATAATTTTGTATATAAACAAATAATTAAAATAATAAACAAATTGGAATTTTTTAATATTTTTTTTTTTTTTTGAACAGCAAACAAAATTTAATTTTGTAATTACTGTAATGGAAACAAATAATACACAATTTTCCTCAAAAATGGCTAAAAAAATTTTCTAAAATAATGGCTAAAGTGAAATATTTCAACTCTAGGCATACACTTAGAAGAAAAAGTTAGTAGAAAATCCCACTTTGCTATTTTTTTTTACTGATTTTTAGTAAAAATATATTTTTTACCAAATTTTTTTGCTATTTACATTTTAAAAAACACATTTTTTACAGAATATTTACAAACTTTTGTTGCTAATTTCAGAAATCATTTTACAAATTTTTTAAAATGAATTTGCTAAAATTAGGAAAAATTTACTAATTTTAAAAAAGTGGATATTAAAGGAAATGTTATTTATATTTTAAACTTTCACCTACAAACTTAAATTGCCTTAAAATGTTACATAGATTAAAAAAATGGATTGGAAGTGAATGTAAAGACTCATGTCTAAAAATAGGACATCCACTTAAAATAGCACTAAAAAGTTTTTCTAGTTCTAAAAATCATCCCTAAAAACATTAAAACTTTACCTTAAAAGTAAAAAAAAAATTTACTAACAAAACAGAAATATTAAAACAAAATGATAAATTCGCTTGTTTTTAAAATTTTTAAGCCTTTGATTTTTTTTTTAATTTTGTTTAAAATATTTTTTGATAAAAACAAATAATAAAAAAATTTGATGCTCAATAAAAAAAAATTGAAATTTTGTACTAATATTTATAATATTCATTAAATTTTTTTTGCTGATTTTAACAAACAGATTTTAAATTCCACTTTACATAAAGTTTACTAAAATTTAGTAGCGGCTACTAATTTCATTGCACTACAAGATAAATAAATTAGTTTAAAAACATTTCACGTCGCAAAGTCTTTTCTGTATTACATATTTTTTATTATCGTTTAAATTTATGCAAAATCAAACTGTACCAACTTTTCACGTAAAATTCATAATCATTCATTGTTTCACATGAAACTAGTGTTTCCAATTCGGTTAATCGATTAACCGATTCCTGAATTAATCGCCTTTATTTAGGTTAATGTCGAAACAATTTAAAACTCAAGTAATTATTCGACCCGAATAATCGATTAAAATAGGTCGATTAACCGGTTAAATTTTTAATATGAATTTTTCTGTTATTTTTCATAAACCTTCCTATTTCTCTTAGCTTTGGCAAGAAAATCGTAAAAAAACATCAACTTAAATACAATCAAATTGTAGCAATTGCGGTAACTCCCATACTGCTAATTACAGAGGTTGTGAGGTATATTTAAAATTAAAAAACTCAAATTTAAACAGAACCCGAAACCCCCGAATGAAATCACAGTTGGAACCCGAATTTTATATTCCACAATACCCACAAATTATCACCAACAGTGCTTCATACTCTGAAGTTCTAAGAGGACAACCACAGCCCCCAAAAACTCCACAAGCCGCACAAGTCAATCCAAATGCTCCACTTTCTCAATCTGAACCCCAGATACAAAATTTCAGCAGACTTGAAGCATCCATTGAATCCTTGGTTCAAACTGTTACTAACTTTACAAACTCAATGAGTAATATGATGCAAGAGATGATGAGAAATCAGTCTATTTTGATGCAAGCTTTGTTAACTAAACCATGAACAGTTTGAAAATATGTTACTGGAATGCTAACGGCATATGCCAACATAAAGAAGAGCTCGAGTATTTTCTCAGAAATCAGCAAATTGACGTAATGCTTATTTCTGAGACCCATTTAACCCTGAGAAGTTCATTTTCAATTCGCGGGTACACAATGTATGATACTAAGGACCCAAGAGGCAGGTCATGTGGAGGATCAGCTATTCTCATTAAATCTAGATTAAAACATTTTCTTATGTGTGATCTTTGCGAAAATTATCTTCAGGCCACTACTATATGTTTTGAAGAATTCGATAGGGACTTGGTGATTTCGTCAATTTATTCTCCCCCCAGATTCTCCATAACGGAGGATCAGTACTCAGTCTTTTTCGAATCATTAGGACCGCGTTTTCTGGCAGCTGGAGACTATAATGCCAAGCATACATTCTGAGGGTCACGGCTTGTTACCCCTAAGGGCCGTGTTTTGTTTAATACAATTTCTAAGCTGGGTATGGATGTGATCTCTAGTGGAGAACCCACGTACTGGCCAACGGATCGTCGAAAAATACCCGATCTGATAGACTTTGGAATAACAATGTCTATTGCGAGAGAATTGGTCCATGTAGAACCATTATTGGATCTCTCATCTGATCACACACCTACAGTTGTTACTATTTTAAACCCCCGAGGAATTGTACCCCCCTCTGGTGACTTAGCACTGACAGGCAAAACAACAGATTGGTTGAAGTATAAAAAATTTATCAGTACACATTGCTCGGAAAACATACCGCTAAGAACACCGGAAGATATCGACCTCTCGATTCAAAATTTTGAACTAAATCTCAAACTTGCTGCTCAACTTGCTACCAAACCCCCCCGACACAACAGACAAAATATTATTTTGTCTGCCGATGTCGAACGACTCTTAAATGAAAAAAGAAGAGCTCGAAGAGAGTGGCAACAGCACAGATCTCCTCAACTTAAGGAACGGTTGAAAGAATGCACTAAAAAATTAAGAAAGCTACTTGAACATAAGAGAACTGCTTCATTAAACAGATATCTTGAAAATTTAGATCCAACATCAAGAACTGATTACTCATTATGGCGTGCAACGAAAAATTTAAAAAGACCTGTCTTATGTAAGCCTCCTTTGAGAAAATTAGACGGAGGTTGGGCTAGAAATGATACTGAAAAAGGAGATCTGTTTGTAGAACATTTAAGAAAAGTATTCACGACAAATATAACAAGTTCTGTAACAGAGTTGCCACCGATTTTACCCCAGCACCGAGCAGCTACCCGATTAACGTTTGAGATGAGAGAGGTCGAAAAGGCTATTTTTGAACTAAACCCCAAAAAAGCTCCTGGTATCGATGGAATCGGTAACAGGATGCTCTTGGAGTTACCCCGTATAGCATTAAAGATAATTCTCTTTATTTTTAATGCTATTATACGCCTTGAATACTATCCCCCAGAATGGAAAGTTTCACTCGTTAAAATGATACCCAAGCCAGGCAAAGATTACACAAAAGTGGAATCGTATAGGCCTATAAGCCTATTATCCAATTTGTCAAAGCTGTTCGAGAAAATCCTAATGGAAAAGATAATTGTTTATGTGGAACAAAACAACTGTATTCCATCACACCAATTTGGCTTCAGGAGAAAACACAGCACCATTGAGCAAGCCCACAGGCTGGTTACTGTTGTCAGAAAAACGTTCGAGGAGAAAAAATACTGCTCTGCCCTTTTTATCGACGTTTCACAGGCTTTCGATAAGGTTTGGCATGAAGGTCTACTGTTTAAAATAAAACTTTTGTTACCAACAAATACTCACAAGCTACTCAAAAGCTATATAACAAATCGAAAATTCACTCTTGCTGAAAAAAGTTTTGTCAGCTCTCCTCAAGATATACAAGCCGGAGTTCCACAAGGTAGCATTTTGGGTCCTCTGTTATATATCATTTATACTTCAGACATGCCATTAGATATTAATACCCACACATCGACTTTCGCTGACGATACTGCAATCTTAAGCGTCCACGATGACTCAAAAATAGCGTCTAGAATGTTACAGACTCACATTTCACAATTGGAAGCTTGGTTGGATAAGTGGAGAATTAAGGTGAATGAACGGAAATGTATCCACATTACTTTCACACTGAGAAAAGAGACGTGTCCACCCATTAAAATTAATAATCTGAATATACCCCAACACACATGTGTGAAATATCTAGGTATTCACCTTGACCGTCGACTCACGTGGAAAAATCATATAGATGCGAAAATAACTCAGATGAGGCTAAAAACTGCTCAACTCGCTTGGCTTACTAGCAAAAACTCTAAACTAGGCCTGGACTGAAAATTACTCATTTACAATTCGATCATGAAACCCATATGGTGCTACGGAATTCAGCTCTGGGGTACTGCCTCTGCGTCCAATATAGGGAAAATTCAGAGAATGCAAAATAAATTCTTGAGGACGATCACGAACGCACCCTGGTATGTTAGGAATTACAACATACATAAAGACCTGAATGTACCCCTGGTCAAAGATGAAATTATTAGACACTGTCAACGCTATTTAACAAAACTGGAAACACACCCCAACATACTAGCCCGTAACTTAACTGATAATCACGGCCACCAGCGTCTTAGGAGGAGGGACACTGCGGATCTGGTCCGCTAATAATAAGGGGAAATAATGGTCCCAGTTGAACCACACAACATCAGTCTGGCACTGGCTGGACTTAACAGTTAATATTTAGTTTTAAGATTTGGATAATTATTGTTAGTTCACAGTTTTTAAAAGTGAAGATTCAATAAATAATATAAAATATGGAAAAAAAAAAAAAAATTATATTCTAAATCAAAGCAAATGTTATATAGGCTTCGAAGGTTTAGAATGGCTCGAGCCTATAAGCAGAGCTTTAGCAAAAAACCTGTTAAAAAATATATTTTTCTCCTTAGCAATGAAAAATGTGACTAGGAATATTCCTAACAAGCACTATGACGTTACTTATGTTATAAAAAAAAATTATATAAAATTGTTTTTAATTCGAAAACTGTATTTTCTAAAAAAACAGTTTCATCATTCGCTTATTTGAATTCTTAATTGCACACAAAACAGGAAAATTGGAATGGACTTGTCAGAAATATTTGATTTTTATATCTTTTTTAATAGATAACCTCATTAACTCTAAAGCTTAAACCAGGTAGTGAAAGAGTCAGAAACAGTGGCAGTTCCATCAAACTTTGTGTGTACATTTTGCTGAATTTCAGCGGAGAGGGAGGGAGAGGAGAGAGAGAGAGGGGAGAGATGAGGATTTTTTCAGCCTCCCAAATAGGCTGAAAAAATTTAGGATTTCAAATTATCAGCTTTTTTTAAAAAAAAGTATAAAAAATATATATTGGGCCCCCCGAATCAAAATTCTGGGCCACCATATATGGTAAGTGTATATATCAGTTTGTCATTCCGTTTGTACAAATTTGAGTGTAAAATTAAAGGAAAAGTCGGAAAAACATTGGCAGCTAAACTTCGTCCTAGAGCATTAGCGTGAATAAGACTGTTTTGAGCAGACTTGCCTTCACAGGCCTGCTGGTAACCCCACTCATAATTTGAAATTTTTTTTATTGATTTTTTGTTTTAATAAATAGCAAACAATTTTTTGTTTTTCGATTTTGTTAAAATTTAAAAAATATTCACATTCTGTTATTGTATTATTTTTAATAGTTTAAAAATCGCCAAATATATAAATTTGTAAAAACTTTTGTAATAAACATTGCAGGTAAATTCTTCAGTGACTGAAACTTTTAGAATCTTTCAGAAATACGTTTTTAATATGACACACGCGGAAGAAATATTGACAGGTTACAAGGTAATTATTTTTCGTTTGCTCTGTGTCATGTTCACTTGCAACAGTTAAGTGATATGTCACGAAACTATTCATTCCGTACAAGTTCTTCAACATAACACATTGCGGTTACTTTCATATAGAAAAACCACTCGAGGACCAGTTTCTGCTACTAAGTTCCGGTCATGTGACCAGCTCTGTAACTGGTCCATTTCTCGTAGGTTATCGACAAAATGTCCCACTTCGGTAAACACTATCTACTTCTACTGAACACGTCTGATATTTTCTTTTTTAAAAGTCGTCAGATTCCTTTGAAAAATATCAGGATGCTTCGAATTATCCTAAAAAACACTTTAGAAACCAATGCAATAGACTTAACTTCATATTTCAGAAAAAAAAATTGCACTTTGTGTTCTTATTGATGAAAGAAATGCATTTATTTGGCATTAAACGATTAACCGATTAATCGCCAACTTTTACGATTAATAGACCCGAATAACTGATTCATTAATTTTCTTAATTTTTCGAATAATGACCTATCCGATTAACCGGCAGGGTCGAATAATTGGAAAGACTACATGAAACCCAAACAAATGCTCGAAAACTGTAATAAAATTGCAATACTAAATGGCTAAATTTTAAGGGCCGATGTTGAATGTGAATTTGAACAATGAAAAGATACACAATCGAGCAACGCGTTAAAGTTATTCAGGCTTATTATGAAAATGGGCGTTCAAATCAAAATGCATATCGTGCACTTCGTGATTTAATCGTCTAAATGTGCGTACAATCGGAAAAATCGTGCAAAAATTTGAGCAAACCGGGTCTGTAGGAGATGTGAAAACACCAGCGCATGCTCGTACTGCAGAAAATATTGCTACTGTTCGCGATAGTGGGGCTGAAGAGCAGTCCACCTCAACTCGTCGTCGTCCCCAACAATTGCTCCTCTTACGCTCGTCGTTGATGAACATTATGCATAAAGACTTGCATTTATATGCCTACAAGGTGCAATTGTTTCAAGACTAAAGCCTCTTGACCATTCCAAACGTCGTCAATGGTCAGAATGGTGGCAAGAAATGGCAACAGTGGATGATCAATTTTCGAAGAAAATCATCTTCAGTGATGCGGCACATTTTCGCCTTAGTGGATTCGTCAATAAGCAGAATTGCCGCATTTGGGAGAATGATAATCCAAGAGTGATTGTCGAAAAACCAATGCATCCACAAAGAGTGACTGTTTGGTGCGGTTTATGGGCTGGCGGCATCATCGGGCCGTATTTTTCCAAAATGAGGCCGGTCAGGCAGTTACTCTGAATGGTGTTCGCTTTTTATAGCCCAAATTGGAAGATATGGATATGCACGATATGTGGTTTCAAAAGAACGGTGCCACTTGCCACACAGCTAACGAAGCAATGGCTCCTTTGCGCGACAAATTCAATGGCCGTGTAATCTCACGTTGTGGCGATGTAAATTGGCCGCCAAGATCATGTGATGCGACACCGTTTGACTTCTTTCTTTGGGGTTATTTAAAAGAAAAGGTGTACGTCGATAAGCCAGCAACAATTCAAGAGCAAAAGGATGAGATAATTCGGCACATTAATCGCATAGAACCTCAATTATGCTTCAGCGTCATCGAAAATTTGGACCATCGGCTGGAGGCATGCCGCCGAGGTCGCGGCGGCTATTTGGCCGATATTTTGTTCCATACATAATTGAACCATACCACATTATCATAATAAAAAGAAATGACAATGATTTCCTAAATAATTTGTGTTTTATTCAATATCAACATCGGCCCTTAAAATTTAACCACCCTTTATTAATGAATGCTTAAAATTTCCACAAATATTTTTCACTCTATCAATGAACTTTTGCTAAAAAAAAACCATTAATAGTTTTTACAACTTACAACTTACCTCACCAACATGATGACGTTCTTTTAATATAACAGCAATTTCAATAAATTTACATAAGAATTGCCGTTCAAATGTTGTCAAACAACCGTGATAGGTATTCACGAGAACGTCACGTGCCTCACGTATCAAAACTGCACGTGTTGTCTGAGTAAAGACAGGATAAATGCATGCAAGATGACTGTCAATCAAAGCTGCAATTTGAGAATGCTGTTGTAAGACAAAAGAAAGATACATTAAAATGTGAAAGAAAACAGGACAAGTTATAAAGTTACAGTAATGAAGTTACAAAGAAAAAAAACAACAACTAGATAATAGCACACTAACCATTTGATGAGAATCCATTAATTGTTCTACATCTTTAAAAGCATCATCAACTATATCGCCTTGTTGTTGGGCCAATGACTTAAGTTGTACCTTTTCCTGTCGTGATTCAATTTGAGCATTTGTAGTTGAATTGCAAAAATGACTTTTACATGCTGTTGATGTTGAAGTTTGGACAGTTTTTCTTAGGGCTTTTGATGTTGTTCTAGAACCAATACCAAAATCAATATCTGCATATGAATCATCCACAACATCATCGTCGTCGTCCTCTATTTCCTCTTGATTCCCAAGGGCACAATTAGTGAAACTACCTTTATTGTCTACAACACCACTACGATCACCATCACTACCCATAGCCGAAAGAGTGGAACTCTTTGTTACCGTTAGTATTGTTGTAATTGGCCTGAAGTCGTTAGACATTGTTGATTTTAGATCATGACCTGTATTATTTTTTTGTTCTTGCATTTGATTATGCAAACCTACTGCCAGCCAACGATCTTTACATTTTTTCAAATAACTACGTACACGCGATGATTTATTGCCACGAGGCACACTATTTTCAATAATTATTATTTCTTCTTTAGATTCTTCTATAACTCTTGTTTCCATTATGTTGCCATCACTTTGATTTTCGTTCGTTTCTTCCATTTCTTCTTCGGCATCTTCTTCACGTGCAATTGGTGCTGTTGCGTTATTTGCAGTTGGTAACATAACTTCATTACTATTGTTAATAGTTACTGGACTTTTATAGTTGTTAATGGGTTCCGGAATTATGACGGTTTTTGAATTGGATACTACCAAAATTTCGTTTAAATCTCGTATATTTTGTGTGATTTCGTTCGTATTGTTTTTCGCTTGTTTCGCTGGTGTGTGCTCTTCGTTTGTTGAGGAATTGGAATTGTTCTGTAAGAAAATAAAGAACTGATGTTAGAAAATTTAAAGAATATTGTGACAATTTTACTGTGCTCGAATGGGAAACTTTTTTGAAAAAAAATTGGAAGATCTAATTGGAATACGCTTCTGTGGTTTGTCCATTGGGACAGGGTCTATCTTTGGTTCCTTTATATAAAAGACACCGGTCACTTGTCATAGAAACATATCAAACTCAAACAAACCTGTCACAAGAATAACGAAAGTAAACTAGTAACAGGGCACACCTGGGGAGGAATAAAAGAATAAATTTTCGCTCAATTAAGTAAGAATTGCGAAACCACAATTTGAAAATCAGATAACATAAATTCCAAAAATTAATCTATATAAAACATTTACAGCCGTATGCATAGACATTTAGTTGGTTCTTATAACAGTCTTATAAAGAAAATTTTTTGTTGTTTTGTTTTTTAAATAAAAACGCTTTAATAATAAAAATAAAAAAAAATAATTAAATTATAACCGAAGAAATTTAAAAAAAATATTGTAAATATTAAATAAAAAACAACTCAAAACACAACTAGATCAACAATAATTACAAAACATATTATTGTGGTGTAATGGACTGTTACACAGAAGGTTGCGGGTTCGATACCCAGCGACGGCAACATCAATTTACAAAAATATTATATATGAGTTTTCTGTACCTCATACATGTCATAACGCTCTCCTTCGGTGTTCCAATAGCACTCAACCCCACCAAAGTAAAATAATATAAAAAGCTTTGACAATTTCGACAGCTCTCAGTTGGTGGGCACCAACAGCTTTAAAATTTAAAATCTCGCGCAATTGCAGTGCTGCCATATTTGAAGCCTTTCATTTTTCCCCAGCTTTCATCTCTCCGCTATTCCCTTTCCAAACAAAGCTACACATTATTTAGTAGGAAGAATATCCTGAGTGTTGCTTCCTTTTAAAACAAAACAATTGTTTTTGAATAAATTAAATAAGTGCAGACAGATTCGAAAAATTTACATTATCACATTCATATTTGCACCACTTTCCTGAATCAGTCTCCTTTACACCAGTCACGGGGTATGTTTTACAGACCGGATATCGTTTAACCGGTAATGGGACAGGTCCCAGGGTAGGAACTTTCAGACCGGTCCTGTTTTTACTGGTCACGGGGCAGGTCCAACCATGTTTTTTCTTTAGGTGTAGGTTGATCCAGCTGATGAGTTCCTATGGCAGGAGACGAAAGCTCCAGGAATTGCCAAAAGCATGTATGTATGCATTTATGTTATTGTGCAAAAGGACGTAGTAATTTATTTGTAGTTTTAGTTTCGGTGGATTGGTATTAACCCTCTGATCCTCCTTCTTCAGTTATTAATAATATTTATATTGTATATTTGCTATAGGAAATTTATTAAAATTATGATTTATCGTTTTATTTAGGCGATATAACACAATAAAGGTGATCAAATAATACAACACAATAAAGGTAATCAAATAGTTTCGCTTTTTGCTATAAAGAATACTATCAGTAAAACAAAATAACATCGATTTTCGCTTTTTGGAAATTGCGAAATTTAGTGAAATTGATATAATTAAATTTTGCGGAAACTGATTTCGCTTACTACAAGATATTAGTATAATACGAAGGCGGATCAATAAGTCCGTGATTTTTTGAATAAAAGACAATTTTTTTTACAAAAATTAAAAATATTTTTCAACATAATCTCCTTTTAGCTAAATACACTTAGTCCAACGTTTCTCCAATTTTTGTATCCCTTCCCAAAAATATGATTTTTCGAGGTCCATAAAATAGGCAAACAAATGCCTACAGAATGCCATCAATAATTTCATCTCTGGAGCTAACTCTCTTTCAGTCGGATGAGGTACCAATTCGTAGCCCAATTCATGTAATTTGTCCATTAAGACTACACACGTGTGCACCCGTGCATTATGGTCAATTGAGAGCAAACGCGGCACCTACATATCTTACAGACAGCTTTCTTAAATCCAAAGGATAATTATAAATCGAAACCACACTGCCATATGAAATGCCTATGGCATCAACAATCTCACGTACTTTTACTCTTCGATCGGCATACACCATATCGTGGATTTTTTCGACATTTTCGGGTGTATTGACCTGAATTGGCCATCCAGAACGTTCAGCGTCATTAGCACTTGTGCGACCACAACGAAAGTCAGTAAACCACTTTTTAACCATTGAAATCGATAGTTTTTTCTCAAAAAATAAATGTTTAGTGAGCTCAAAATTCACTTTTTTCCGTTTTTAAAAAAATCAACGAGGTTATATGTTTTGAGCAGCTGTAAAAGGCAAAGTAAATGACGGAACTTTCTCAGTAGTCTATTAACAAGTGGTAGTTGATGGGAGCTTGTGTTGCATTTAATATCACTACGAGGGAAGTTCGAAAAGTCACAGACTTATTAATCCGCCCTCGTAGATGTGCTCAATTTCAAAAGAAATCTGCTAATTGGTTTTTGAGTTAGAGGGATGTTCATAAAATGTGTACTAACGGTGTCATATGAGACCTGAAGCAAAACAAGTAACTTATTTTGCAAATACTCTTTTAACTTCCTTTGCTATTATCAATAATGTATGCCAGAGCGTAAATATATATATTTTTTTTTTTTGGCGATTTTTTAATTATTTTTTTTATCAGTTTTAAAAAGTAGTTTTTTTCAAATTTGAAAATCAATCGTTGAACAAAAATGTTTCATGGCAGAAAAAGTAGGAAATTATGTTTTTTATGGATATTAAGTAATTGTTTTGATAAAAAAATATTATTTAGCCAAAAACAACTTATTATCTGATTACCTCTTTACCTGTTTGTTTACGTAGGAATAATGTGTTGGTGGACCGTTAGTAGTAATTAGTGTGTAAATGCCACGGAAATATTTATATTTATGCACAATGCAGTTACCTAAATTATCTGAAATAGCGTTACCCTTATCGACAACAGCATCATTTCAATTGCTATCCATTGTAATACACCCGTAATCGAATTGTTAACTTTTTAAAACAACAATTCGAGTTTTTCAGCTCACTCTACCACATACTAATACAAAGACAAATGACCTAAAGTTAAAAGCAAATAAATTGAGGACATTTATTGATCGTCTATGAATTAACTATGTAGACACCCTATGAAAAAAAGAAAAAGTGAACAATAGCTCATAATATATAATAAGAACAAGTGTTATACATAAATAAGTCGATACCACATGTGGAATAAATATAAAAGTTTCTGGTAGACGATGTAGAAATTGAAAACAACACCCACCTTAAATGATGTCATAAAAATATTTCAAAAGGGTGATAACTTAAATTTGTATTTGCCGCACATTTGTTGCATGCAATATAATTTGCACCAACCAACATGCCAAAAAGGTAGAGTTTAATAATGACTCCATCCATTATATGTTAATAAAACGTCATATTGATATTCTACCGGAATTTCGTAATTGACGTAGGTCAAGAGTATGCATAGAAACAAAAAAAAAAAATACAATTCACTTTTGAGTAATTGACCAAAACAATTGTTAAGAATGACTAGAAATTTGTAAAAAAAAATTGATAGTATACCTTTAAAATTTAATAGTTTTTATTTTGTTATTGAACATTTTTTTTTTTTAATTTTCACAATGTGCACTTATTACTTGTTTATATTTGCCAAGCATTGTAGAAATATTAAAAATATTTAAATGTTTTTAAAATAAGAGTTAAACGTTTTTGCATGTCGCACTACCACAATTTAGACAATATATTTGTTTTAATACGTTTGTTTATAGTTCTAACAAATGGCTAGACATTTCCTTGGAAATGCTAAAAGTTTTTAGAGCTTTTAATGTGTAGACACTTTTTTTACTCATATTTTAGCATACACTTAGCAAAAGATGGCGCTTAAACATCCATGAATAGTTTTATACAGGGTGGTCCAATTACTGGTATCTTTTTGAAGTATATGTTATTTTGACTCTGATAAATTTTTTGACTATCAGACAGCGTCATACCTGCTCGGTCTAAAATAAGTCGAGGAGTGCTGTGTTGCCCAAAGTATGCGTTCAACATTTCAAGCACATGCAGAATAAAATAATATATTTTTAAGATAATGATTCTACCAACCATAGTCGTACTACAATAAAGTTATCAAATTATAATTATAAAATAACTACAATTATAAAATAAAACAATGAAAAAGTTCTTTAAATTTAATAATATTTCTCTAAGAAATGTTTTTCCTAAAGAAAAATTTTGATATTATGGACTTTTTTAAGAAAACTTCTTTGATTCTATGGAATTTTTCTAATAGAAAAATTCTTAGATACTAAGGATATTTTTAAGATTTTTAAAGATAGTCCTCTGAGTCTCAGAGTTTCACTTTAAGTGAAAGTCCTTATAATCTAAAAATATATCTACTAGAAAAAGTTGGTATAATCTAAGGAGTTGTCATGATGAAAAGTCGTCTGAATCAAAAAATTTTGTAGATTTTACTTTTTTTTAAATATAGGAATTTTCCAAGACAGTTTGCAGAATCAGAAAAATTTCTAAAAATCTAGTATTGTGTATAAGAAACTTTTTCGTATAAAACAACTTGGGTTCTACAGACTTTTCCTCATAAATAATTTTATTTTATTAATACTTTTCTTCCACAAGAAAGTCGTTATAATACAAGAAGTGAATTAATAAACAAATTTTTTGAAAAAAATTTTTGTTGTTTTTATTGAAAAGAATTAAAAAATATAAAAATATTTATTATAGTGTAAATTATAATGTTATATGTAGAAGGCATTTTCGAATATAAAACTCCCAATTATGTTATAAAATAGAAAGTGGAATAATAAAATATTTACTATAATAATTATGGCAGTGACCACATTGGTGTTTAGGACCTATTTATAAACCAATGACATGATTGTGACAAGCATACCCGAATGCAGAAAGCATAATATGGTTGCAGTGATCATGTTGCAAATTGCTTCTCTGCGTGCATCAGCATGATAAGAATTTTGGATAAAGATCTCGGATTATTTAAACAAGGTCCAATTGACTCAGTAACTGAAGGTAAACGACTATCCACTTCGTTACGGCTTCTTAGTTTGGGTCTTACAGAAGTCCCAATCGGTCATTGCATTTGGCCGAAAAATCATCTTTTTTGACAAGACGCATTTTCATCTCGGCGGCTATGTCAACAAACAAAATTTCCGCATCTGAAAATCGGGAAACCCGCACTTCATTGTCGCTATCAGTCAATGGCGACTGCTACAGAGCCATGACTACGAATTTATTATGGCAGCAGTATAGCGCACCATGTCACACATATTCCACCAAAGAATTGTATGCAAACTAAGTTAAGTAATCGTATTATCGGCCGTCTTGGCGGTGGAAATTGGCCGCCTCGAAGCTGTGATTTGACTCCTTTAGACCTTTTCTTGTAAGGTGCCGTTAAAGACCGATGCTATGCGTATAATCCAGAAGCAATCCATACCCTACTGCGAAGCCAGCCCCGGCATTAAAATGAATAAAATCAGGTTCAATAAATAATGGGAATATTTGTTTTTCCTAATAAAGCAGTAATATACCAAAAGAAATTAAGCTTAGTTAATTTTATTTAATTTTTAAAAAGATACTTGTATTTGAACCACCCTTTACATGGCATGGTCATGCGCAATCTTTCAGAACTAACAAAAACGCTCATCATCATGGATAATCTTAACCCTACAACAGCTTTATGTTATTTTGAAATGAAATTTATACAATGTGTTCTGCGCAAACAAGAAACAACAAGTTCTTCTAGAAAATGTTTTTGCATTGCCTACTTGAGTGATATGGACTAAAATAGGTTTGGAATGGATCTCGAAAACTAACGCATAAAAAGAGTAAATTTGGATATTCTTTATCATACCAAGATACTCGTATAACTACAAAAGTAAAAAAAATTGTTTTTATTGATACACAATTTAGCCCACTTTGGGTTAAGTTCCACATCAAAAGTCCAAATATTAAAAGAGTGGATAACTTTGACAGCCTTTACGATTCCATTTCAAGAATTCTGCAAGTTTCCCGGCTAGTGAAATTGTCATTGCTGGCTTCGTCATCCTAGCCACGAACATCCGAGAGCCTCTACGTTGAGTTGTTCGCCTGGCGCAATTCCCTTTAAGGCATTGTGTAATAGATAAACGAGTATTCCGAATATCAACCCGGACTCTAGAGATCAGTTCCCTTAACTGGACAGAACGATTTCCATGGTAATATCAATAGAACAATGGCACTCAACCCACATTCCGCAGATGCTCCAAAAAGTCAATAGAGCTGGATAACCTATTGCCAATAATGAGTGCCGACGCCCTCCTTTGTACATGGTCCAAAGGCTACAAAATATACTTTGAAGCTCCTGACAATGTACATTACTAGCGTTGAATGTGAACATAAAAGTACTCTTGACATTTTCCTCACTTCGTGAGAACAATTACACTTTGGATCATAACACCATTTTTCCATCTTCTTCGTTCTCAGGACTGCAAGATGCTTTAAAATCGGTAAAGAAACGTTTGGTTTTTATATACGGAAAGGCACGTTGGGCCAAACTCATAGAATTCTTCATTCCTTAACCAAAAAATGAATGTTACTTTATCCAGACGTATTTAGAACCATAAATGAAACATTTAGAACGTGATAATAAAAATGCAAATTTGAACAGGTGAAAACCAAGTGTTCCAAATAACCTAGACGTGGAAAGTTTCTTTACAAAGAGCGTCTTCGTGCTAATATTACTTCTGCACCTCGGGACGGCAACAGCCTTTCGTCGTTCGTTGAAAGAGCAAGGCACAATCTTGTTTAGATTTTTAAGACTAATTTTATAGCTGAAATGTGTGCAAGAAATTTATTATTGCCGGAAATTCATTATTGCCAGAATTCGAAAGAGTATCTTGTTAAAAGGTTTCTTGCGGATATCAATGCACTGGTGCAGAAAAAGTGATCTTAAACGCTATAGATTGATCTCTTTAGTTTTTAGTACCGTGCAGGAATCTTTTCCTCCAACGAAACGATTATTCAAAATTTTTGAATTTAAAAATATGCTTTTCTAAAATTTCATTTCATACCAAAACAAAGCCTGTCACTTAAACCAATTGTAGTGTTGTAGGCTCTTAAAGTGTTCGTTTTGCATATTTCCATGTTTGGAATAGAGTACTGTTTATTGTTTTTGGTGTACGTAATGACTTCACTCGATTTATATCAAGCTTTCTCAGGAATGGCACTATTCCTGCCGTTTCAGATGGAACTTCCTCCAACGACTTTCAGCAAAGTTCGGCTCATTCTCCCTCTTTTTTACTTTCTACCACCTTTCTTACTATTTACACCACCTGTATCCTACCAAAGTTAAAATAATACTGCCATATATTTGTTAGGAGCTTCAAAGTCTATTTTGGAGCCTTTGGATGTATTGACTTATTGGAGCATCTTCGGAATGTAGGTTGTGTATCATTGTTCTATTGATATTACCATGGAAATTATTCTGTCAGGTCAAGTGAACTGGTCCCTAGAGTCCGGGTTGATATTCGGAATACTCGCTTATCTATCACACAATGCCTTAAAGGGACAATTCGTTTATCAGTTTCCACGGAGGTCTTCCCTGTGACCTACAATATAGAAGAATTCAAGTCAAAGATCTGCACTACTCCCTCTTTGCCATAACCTTTATTCCGTGTTCCGAAAAAGGATTTTTTACAAAAATTTAATCTTCAAATTTCATTTTCAACGCTTTCTAACTTAAATGTGTTTTTTTGCCTTTTAAAGATTGTCTTTGTTTTAAAATAACCTGTTTCGCTTGTTTGAAATTACATTCAATATACTAAGAAATATATTATTAGCTGAAATGCAATTTTATTGATTCAATTAAATTTTATTGGTGATTGTGATTCATTTTTCTAAACTGCATGCAAATTGTCGGACTTCTACGATAAAAAAATAGCTGTTTTAAAAACAAAATTCGAATATAAAATATTTTTAATTATTCCCATGTTTTTGGTTGTCCTGTAAGTGATTATGGGCAGAAAAGACAAATTTGTTTGCCTTATTTAAACATATTTGCTTTATTCTGCTTTTTTGCATCTTACAATTTTGAGTTTTAAAGTAGCTTTTTTTTAAGATGATTTTTGAGCTTAAGTGCTTTCTATAAAAAATCCTTTTATCGTTAGTTTTTTTCTTTAAAACAGTGTTTTTCCCATACTTTTTTACTTTTGCTTTTTTGTTTTTTTAATATCTGTTTGCTTTAAATACATAGAATTATGTTTTTTTTTGTCCTCTCTGAACATAATTTTATCAATCTATAATCATAATAATCGACGGAGAAGCAATCTCCTCTAAAATGAAAATTTATGTAAATAACATTAAAGAAAATATAAAATAATATCACTTGTACTATATTATGATTGTTGCATTCGGGTATGGTTGTCACAATCAAGTTATTGATTTATGAGTAAGTGTTAACTATAAATATGGTCGCTACCATTATTATTATAGTAAATATTTTATTATTTCCACTTTCTATTTTATAACATGATTGTTGTAACCATACAGTGGTAACAGAAATTCTGACTATGAAAAAAATATGATAACTATGGTACTATAAAATGCTGACAACAATCAATAAATAATTACATATTGTATAAAGAAAATAAAATACGAACTTTACAGCCATAATACTATCTTGTTTTCATAAAAAATAATGATCTTAATATATAATCATTTTCACCTGGGGGGTTTTATTTTCGAAAATGCCTTATGAATATAACACAATAATTTACATAAATCAATGCATTGTCGAAAAATTTCTTTGTTAAAAATAAAGGGTGTCCCAAGAAGAACGCAATTTTTAAATCTGGCAACATTCGAAGTGTCATTGTTTGACATTTGAACAATTGTTATTGTTTGCTAGTAGAAGGTACGAGGTTAGTAAAAATGGAGCGCTACACGAATGAACAACGCATTCTCATTGTGAAATTGTTTTACCAAAATGGTGAAAGTTTTGCGGCTACAGTTCGCAAATTGCGATCAATTTGGGGTCACAATAATGCTCCAAAAGAGTCAACTGTAAAGAGATTAATGGATAAATTTGCCGAAACTGGGTCTGTTAGTGATGTAAAGACAACAACGCGCCATCGACCAGGTCGATCGATCGAAAATGTCGCAGCTGTACGTGATGATGTCGCTCAAACTCCATCCACCTCAATTGGACACCGAGCTCAGCAAATTGGTGTCTCCAAATCCACTTTGCAGCGAATTTTGACGAAAGATTTGCATCTTCATGCATACAAAGTTTAATTGACTCAGGAACTGAAGCCAGCTGACCATGGACAGCGAAGGGAGTTCGTTAATTGGGTATTGGAGAGACAACATGAAAATGCTGATTTTGCCGATAAAATCATCTTCAGTGACGAGGCCCATTTTAATCTTGATGGCTTCGTCAATAGGCAGAATTGTCGCATTTGGGGTGAAGAAAATCCTCTAGTGATTCACGAGAAGCAAATGCATCCTCAACGTGTCACTGTGTGGTGTGGTTTTTGGGCTGGAGGAATCATTGGACCTTTTTTTATGAAAATGAGGCAGGTCAAGCGCAAACAGTCAATGGTGTTCGGTATCGTGAAATGATAACCAGTTTTTTCTTGCCTAGAATTGAAGAAATGAATGTGGAGGGCATGTGGTTCCAACAAGACGGCGCCACATGTCATACAGCCAGAGAAACAATTCAATTGCTGCATCAGTGATTTCCCGATCGTGTTATTTCGCGTTTTGGAGATCAGAATTGGCCGCCTAGATCGTGCGATTTAACACCATTAAATTTTTTTCTTTGGGGTTTTTTGAAGTCGATGGTTTACGCGAATAAGCCGACGACGACTCAAGCCTTAAAAGAGGAAATTGGACGCTGCATTAATGAAATACCGCAGCATTCATGCAAAACGGTCATTGAAAATTTCATTAAAAGATCGCGTGCATGCCAGCAAAGCCGCGGCGGCCATCTGCACGATATATTGTTCCATACATAACCTCATTCTGTCTACTTTACGATATAATAAAGTTTCACGATTTTGTTTTAAATATCTGTGTTTTATTTAAAATTTAAAAATTGCGTTGTTCTTGGGACACCCTTTATATAAATAAAATATTTTATATTTTTTATAATTCTTTTCAATTAACACGTAAACTATTTTTTTTTTAAATATGTTTTTTAATTAATTTCTAGTAAAATAACGACTTTCTGTAGAGCCCAAGAGTTGTTTTGTTACGAAAAGGTTTGTTATACAAAATACTAGGATATTAGAATTTTTCTGAGAGAAAAACTTTAACATTCTATGGACTTTTCCTTAAAGCAAAATTTTCAGTTTCTGCACACAGTTTCTTAGATAAAATTTCATATATTCTTAACCCTAGAATCATAAGCTTGTTTGGAGTTTATCGTAAATTTTACCACTTTTTATTGCAATCAAAAATACATTTATTTATAAATTTTTCTTTGATTTATTACATTTGAACTAATAAATAGACATTATGGAATTATTTGTCGTCCCCGCACCATATACAGATACGTGCTCAGTGTTTGGCGCAGAAGGCTCGTTTGCAGTGTTAGCGTCGTCATTCTACGTTTTTTAGCTGGACATATAAAACAAATGGTTGCTTTTGGTTCAGGAGACTCCAATTGTTGTTCAGCAATCTTTATATTAAATATTTCGCATATCATTTGTTTAAGTGAGCGTTGTAAAATTGATAGTAAAGGTAGTTAGTAGGCTTACGGAAATATCTTCTCTTACCTGTTAATTATCGTTAGAGCATTGCTCCATGACTTATTGTTAGGTTATGCTGCGTCTTCAATGTTCTGACGTGCAACATTGGTTTTGATTTTAGCTTTTTTAGAACATTCAAAATCAGAACTTTCATCACTAGAACAAACATACTCTGATTCGGATGCACTAAAATCATTTTCAATATTATCCTCAGTTTCTGATCCGCATTCCCGTTCTACTTTGAATTCATCTTGCATGATCATTTTGCTTAAGAGGTCGCGCATATTTTTTCTATATATTTATGGTTCTTTAAGAGATAACGATACAAATAATTATTTTTCGAATAGAAATTTAAATGAGAAGAAACTACATTAAAGCTAAGCAGTCGTAAAATTTACGACTCTATCACTATTTCGCTTGTTTGTATAGCAATAATTTTTTTTTCACACAACACAACTACCCACTTCAAAAAAAGTGGGTACACATTCAATACAATGTATTGCTTAAGGTGTTGCCAGCATCCAATTTTAATTTATGAATCGTAAATTTTACGACTGCTAATGATTCTAGGGTTAAAAAACTTACATTCACAGGCCTTTGTTTGAATAAAAAATTCTTACATTCTGTGGCCTTCTCATCATGAAAAATTCTGAGACTCTAAGGACTATACAAAAAATTTTAAAAATGTCCTTAGAATCTAGGTATTTCTCTATTACAAAAAGCCCATAGATATATATTTTTTATTAAAAAAGTCCTATAAATTTAAAAATGTTGTGAAGTATTTTCCTTAACATCAAATTTTTTTCTTTAGGAAAAACATTTCTTAAAGAATATTCTTAAATTTAAAGATTTTTTTGTCATAGTTTCGAATCATAATCTTACTATAGGGACCATATTATAGTAAAATTATGGTTATTTTATTATAATATAATAACTATATTAGAATATGAATATAATTAGCACAATCATAATCCCAAAAATATATGATCTTGGAATATGATTGCGACAACAATATTTTTTCTCTGCGTGAATCAAGTAGCGGCAGAGCATTCTAAATTAGTGCCCTACCAGTACTTTAGTTTTTTAACCATCGACAATTTCTGGCCGGGTAACTAAAGTGTTATTATTATCCTTTTACCTAAGTAGTCCTCTTTCAAATATAGAAAAATCAAGTAGTAAATTATGAAACTTAATAACGGTAAATAAGGACACTCTCTTTCTTTAAAGCGGTAACGTGATTAATCTAAAAACCACGTTCGATTAGACAATAAATATCCCAAAATCTTAATTTTTTTTGGTTTATAACTATTGTAATTGTAATATTTTTTTGCTTTCATCTATAAACCATTATAATTTGTAAAATGTTAAGCTTTAATAGCCAACCACACACAGAGTTGTTGTCGTATACATGTAGCAATAATACAAGATTACACTGAATAGAGGCTCTGATGAATATCATTAAATATGTACACATAGATAGTTATAAAAGGTATGTAGAAAAATACACACAAAATTAGATTCGTTGCCAATCGCATGGTAAAGTTGCAGCAACCAAAATTTTCTGGTAGTAAAAACCGAATTTTTGGCTAAGACAACCAAGGAATATTCGTAATATAGGAATATTCATTTTCTCTACTGAGACTCTGTTGTAACATCTAAGAAATAAGGTAGCTTACCAGCAAAAACAGGATTTCAACTAGACTCTAAATTATTTCTGTTGAAATTTACCCAACTTATAGTAGGAAACTGTACTCCTACTATAAGTTTGGTAAATTTACTCTGTGTGCGTAAATTAAAAAAAATACACACATTATGCGTAAGTCGATGAAAACAAAATAGGTAAAATTACAATAAAAGTGCGTAAAAATTCAATGAAATTTTAAAATTAAAGAGTAAATTCACCAAATTTGTGTGTAAAGAAACAAGATTTCCAATAAATTTATTATTTAGTAATTCACAATAAAAATAAAAATCACAATTTTATTGTTTGTTAACTCACAGTAAGAATAAAAAAATAAATGTATTGTTTAATAATTCCAAATAACTTATAAATTAAAAAAAAAACTAATAAATCTATTTTTTAGGTTTGAAAGTTGTTTCGATTTTTTTTCAATTTCAAAATGTCATAGTTTTTTTCCTATTATAAGTTAGTATATTTACAATATTTGTGCGTAAAATTTTTATTTTACAAAATAATATTAATGTTGGGCATAATGTGCTTAATTGTAAACACATAGTGTCTAAAAATACTTCGGTGTGCATTATTGTATATAAAAGTGTGCGCAAAAAAGTTATACGCATTTGGTGTTTATATTTACCGAATTTTCGTAATATTACATAAAAGTTTACCCATTTTATAGTAGTGATTTTACAAGCATTTTTTTAGAGTGTACTTACCAGCCTATTTACTAGTTTAATTACTTTTGTTCGCGATGTCCAAAAAGTAATGACTTACAAAAAACACAAAGTAATGCGTGGTCATTACCCTATCGCTTACGAACAGCAAAGAAATAATGGGTACCCATTACTTTTTGGACATCGCGAATAAAAGTAATTAAGCGAGTAAATAGCCTGGTAAGCAGTTGATTCAATGTTTTTGCTGGGTTCAATTAATTGATTACAATTATATTTTCTCTGTGTACATATTTAAAGTAAATCCTAGTAGTATTCATAAAATCATTAATGCTGTGTATTCGTACACTTAAAAAATTTTGTAAGTTAAAATAACTGAAAATATCATTTAAAAAAAATGATATTTCATTTAAAAACCGGTCTACTTCATTTTCATTTAAATTAAATGCCATTTGTTATTTATTTTTAAATGTTGATTAATCAACTGACACATCCGTAAGAAACAAATGATATAATCAGTTAAAATAAATGTCAAAATTTTACCTACCAATCCTTAAAAAATAAATGTTTTTTTCATTTATTTTAAATTATTTCCGTTTTTGTATTTTTTGTTTTTTTTTTTAATATACTCGTACAGTACAAAATGTATGTATGCATATGAAGCTATAAACACTTTTTGTGTAAATGTATTTGTGTATGTATATGTGTGTTTATGAAGTTCTTGTAATTTGTATTGAAAAATTTTGTATATATACAACCAATTTAAATAAAAAAACAAATTAAAATTATTTGAATATTTTTTTTTTGGAAACAGACAGCAAACAAAATTTAAATTTGTAATAACTGTTACGGACACAAATAACAAGTTTCCATTTTGTGGGTAAATTTTTATTTAATTTCAAACAAATGAAAAAAATAAATGAAACTGAAAAAAATGGTAAATAATAGTAAATTATTTCGAATAAATGTATAAAAAAGTTAATATAGATATTTCTTTGAAAAATAAATGCATGTTCCTTTATTTTTAAATGGAACTGAAAACTTTTTTATTAAACTACAAACAGTTAACTACATAATATTCTGAGTGTATAATTTATTCACTCATTTCATCGTTTATTCTTTTATAAAACCACCACTAAGGCTGAGTTTTTAGGAATGTCAGTTAAATTAAGGAAAGAATCCAAAATTAAAGGCCTAATAGAAAGTCAAAATTCAGAAGCTTCATTTTCAACATTTGAGACTTTATTAAACTATTGTATTATTAAAAGCATCGAACCAATTATTAACCAAGAACCTTGGATAACTTTGTATATCCTGAAAGTTTCATTGTCCTTGCCAACATCAGCGTATTAGAAGTTGTGAAACTTGAGCGTGAAATGCTGATTTTACATTTTTTCATGCTATAGTTTAATAAAGTCTTTGATTCAACTTGGTTTAGTTTGACAGAAAACGAATTTTGTCAGTCATTTTAAAGTTTTGTTGAAACAACTTTTTCTCATATAGAATTTTGGTATATATTAAAATAAACCCACACTTTAAAAACAGTATTCAAGTTTAAAGATAATCTGCATCCTAAAAATTGAGCCTAAATAAATGCGAATTTTTAAGCTCTGGCATATTTGTTGATTTTACAATTTATTTTCGAATTGTTCATTTACGATTCATTTAATCTTATAACTACTGCACATTGCACACAAGCCCAGAATAAGTATTTTTGACCGAAAAGATTTTTAACATAGTCACAGTGGGCTCAAATTGTGCAACGAATGTCTTTGGGGGTAAGAAATTGCTAAAATTAAGTTTAAAGTTTAAAATAACAGATTTAATATAGCAAAAAAAAATGAATTTTCATCGGATCAAATAAAAATAATTTCTTGGTATGGTTTTAAAAAATTAAAAATGAAGGACGAAAAATTTCGCCAAACCAATCAAAATTCTTTATTAGCGAAGTTTTAAGTTTGGTAATTTCAAAATCAATTGAAAAAAATAATGTGCAAATGGCGGAATAAATATGACAACAAAAACACAAATTTTCATTCAATCAAAAAGAAACATTGTGTCAAAATGGCGAATTCAAAATGCAAATGAAAAATGTATGAACTAATTAAGTTTACACCTTACTAAAATAAAATCTATGAAATTTTCCTAAAAATTAATAAAAATGCTTTAAAATATTGGAAATTTATTTGATTTTAGTTTACGAATAATGTTCATTAAATTAAAAATAGTAAGGTTTTTTCCTTAATTTCTCTTTCTTGATTTGGATTAATGTTCTTTAAAAACATTAAGAAGTTTATTTCTTGTTAGTAAAAAATTATTATTTTAAAGAAATTTTAAACTAAAAAATTTAAATTTTAAATTGTATGAAAGGACAAATTTCTTTAAATTTAGTTCAATCAATTTTTCTAAAAAGGTTTATAATATTTTAAGCTATACAATTCTCAATTGGTTTATAGTTTATATTGTACAACTAATTACGTTTATTAAATAATGCTTTAATTATGAACTAAAAAACAAGTTTATTCTGCACACATTCAAGCGTTATAAAACCTAAAAAAAAAATTTACTTGTTTATAAGAAATATGTACATTAAAAAAAAATTAAATAGAATTTAGAAAAATTTACTTATTTAGAGGAAAAATTGAAATTGAAAAAGCGCCAAAGACACTTTTTACCAATATTTAATAAAATTTTTCTTGAAATTAAGAAACAAATTTTACTTAAAATTTGGTCAAAATTTTACTACTGAGAAGTAAATTTTTATTAGAAAATAATAAAATTTACTCCTAATTAGTTCATACATCATCAATTTATTTATTTATTTATTTATTTTATTTTATTTTTTAATCATATAATTACAAATTATATGTTAATACCCTAACCGAGCACTAGCAACAAAGGCCTTCGGCTCGTTGTAGCGAAAACAGACCAGAGCCTCTGGCGGGAATTGAACCCACGACCCCCGCACTGATGAGCTAGCACGCTACCAACTAGCCTACCGGGGCGCTCCATACATCATCTAAAATTGTGTTGTTAGTTAGGCAATGTTTGTTGGGTTTTAAGAAAAATTGTATTTTATTTAAATTCATTATATAATTTTTTTTACTAAAAATTAGGACTAAACTCCCTAAAAATAAGAAAATATTTTCTAACAACAAGTTAAATAGCACTTCTTTTAAGTCAAATTTGTTTATCCTGCTTCAATGGTAAAGGTAATATATTTTAAAATATATATTTTAAAGTACTTTACACTCATTGAGTAAGTATTTTCCCACTTTCAGAGGTCTTCCGCTTTGTGAGGACACTACTCTTAACAAGCTTTTTGCTATACAATTTTGTCTTAAAAATAAATTGAATTTTACCAAATTCATTTATTTAAAATATTAATTAAATTTCATTTATCCTAAAACGTAATAAAGTCAGATCCTTTTTGTAGTAACGGTTCTGCTTGAGAGAACTACAAAAAGGGACGCCCTACGTGACACACTGCATCTATGGCTAAGGAACACTGAGGATCCTTTGTCTTCTTAAACTTAACTAATTTAAAGAAATTGTTGCAAAAATACAAAATATCACAGTTATAAATATTTCTTGTTATTATTGGAAAATGGAAAAGTCATAAGTTTATTTTATGGAATTTTTAGCTTAAACTTTATTCGACATATTCAAATTTAAACTTTTTTATTATTAAGTGAAAAAATCGTTCGATAAATATAAAATTTAATAAGCGTTACGTCAATTATAGGAAAGCCATTATGGCGTAATGTATAAAATGTGCCTGTGATATTTTGTATTGTAGTCAACTAACAAATTTATTACATAAAAGCGCAAATTCGAAATTTTTTACCTTTGCTAACAAAATTTAAAAAAAAATTGTTTAAGCTACTTTAAGTTCAATATTTAAGACTGTTAAGATTAGAGATGGGCACGTGAGAGATTTATGACTCAAGCTCACGCACGATCACGATCCAAAAATTACAATCCTGCACGATGGTTTTTTTAAATGGTTACTTTAATTTCTTTTATTTAATAATATTTTTTCTTGAAAATTATTAAAACTAAATGGTTTGTTTTTAATTGATTGTTTTTTTGGAATAGAATATTAAAAATAATTTAAACGTTTTCCAGAAAACTTTTACTTGAAAAAAAAGAATATTTTATTAAAATTTTTAAAATGTATCTGAAATAAGTTGCATGAAAATTTTCCTTAGAAATAGTTCATCAGTTTCTAAAATCAAGTAAATTTTTATTATTACATAGGAAAAAATTTATTACTTTTTGTTTTTAATTGTCTGAACTAATATTTAGAAAACAATTCTTCAAAATTAGAAAGTGGTATACTTAAAAACTGAAATTGGTAATGGCTTTCTAATATTTAGTTAATTTTACTAATCGCGAAGAAAAAATTAACACACATTAAGTACAAGTACTATCTCGATTTAAGTTAGACACATTTTTTGAACTAAATGGGAGTAAGTTATCTCCTAATTTTTTTCTATTTTTTTTTTTGAACTAATTTATTACATTTTAGTATGCAAATTTCTTAAAATTAAGATGTTATTCTTAAAATTAATAAATTTTTATTTAATTGACTTGTTTTTGCCTAAAATCGAGAAATATTACTTAGGAAAAATATGAACTATTTCTGAGTATATAAGCTACTTCGTTTTTCCTCAAACTTAGGTATTTTTGTTCTTTTTAACAAAATTTTTCTAAGTTTTAATAAAATTTTACTTAAATTTAGGACAATTTATAAACTATTTTGAAAGAAATTTTTTAATACATTTAGGTTCATGTCTTTTTTTTTGAGTCTACTAAATTGAAGTGAAAAATACACAAAATTTTAGTTTGGATTTATGTTAAAATTTCTTTGGCGCAAAATCATTCCCAAAGTTCCTAAAAGTTAGTTAATTTACTTAATAATACTCAAAACTCCAACAGTTTTAGGGAATATGGAATCTGAAGACAATTTTCGAAATAAAAATTTGATAGAAGTGTTATTATTTGAAATTTGATTTTCATGCAACAAGATTTAAAGTTATTTGATTAAGCTCATATTTACGATTTGTAAAAAATATACTTTGTGATTAATAATCCAGATATTTTAAATTTTCAGTCAATCTTCCCAAAAATGCAAGAAAAAACTTTAACTTTAACATAGATATGACGCAGCTTAGAGTTATTAGATTTGGATCAAACTTAGACCATATACATATTAGATCTAAAAGTACAATAATACGGCAGATAGTTATTATCTAGGATTATTTGATTTAATTCATATTTGACCCGATAGCCAAAAACAATTGTAAATATATTTTTGAATTGTGAGACAATCTTCCCAAAAGAAAGTAGTAAAATTACTCTACTTTGGGTAAGAAAAGTTTTAGACCTACATAGTTAGAAATCAAAAGAAAAAAAAACATTTTCATAAAAAAATGTCAATCTAACATTATATGTTTCGACCAAATGAAATTAAGAAATTTGAACAAAAAAATTAATATTTTGCCGATTATGCAACATCATCTACACCTATATATTTTGGCGCTATGCAAGAAAAAATATATATATATTAAAATCATGTTGTTGTATAGTGTAGTCTGCAATTAATAATAACAATTTAACACTTTTCATATAAAAAATTATATCTTTTACTTTTTCTTTAAGATTTTGATTTATCCACAAAAAAAATTATATGAAGACAATACGATTATAGTTGTTTTTGTAAGGGGGGGGGGGGGGATTTGTTTTTAAGTTGCTGTTGTTAAAGTGAGGGATTTTTATATAAGATAATATACATTAATAATGCTACAATGTAGACGTATTAAACATAAGTAGAAGGAAGTATTTTTGATGTACAATAGCGAGAAACAAACTTAAAAAAAAAATATGACAGGTTAAATATGAATTTAACTCACATCAACGTATTATTATATTTTATATCTTAATGTGCAAATTTTAAATAGTTTATTATATAGAGAAGTTAATGTATTTACATGTATATAATTTTCGAATTAGATTAAAACACAAAATAATACGTTAGTATCTAGACCACTTTGGTCTGTTCGTGCAGCATATCGGTATATGAAACTATGTGTTCTTTACATCTGAGGTGTAGGGTGTGTTCAGCAACTTTGTTAAAAATATTAACACAAATATTTCTGTGGAACATATTATCGATCTACTGTAACAAATCGTAATAAAATACCCCTAAAAAGGGGGAGAGCGGGCATGAAATGTTCTATAAAAATGGTGCCCATAAAATTTTACTACATACCCAGCAAAACTTTGGTAATATGTGCGATATTCTCATGCGCTACCTTGTAATGATAGCTCGTTACCTTTTTCATTATTTGCAAGCATAAAGTAATAAGTTGCTCGTTATTGATTACGTAATATATGATTTATAAATGAAAAGTAATAATTTAAATATTTTTGAAAATCTATTTTTAGATACAGTATTTTGTGTTTTTATGTATGTTTGATTTGACAACACTAGCAAAAAAACGAAGCACAACAATTCATTTAAGTTTAAAGCAATCAAATTTTATATGCGTCGATAGCTCAGTGGGTAGAATTCTTGGCTGGCAACAGAGTTCCCTGGTTCGATTCCCATCACAACCACATTATTATACCCTTCACCACAGGTGGAAGGGTATATATAAGTTTGTCATTCCGTTTGTAATTTCTACAATATTGATCTTAGACCCTATAAAGTATATATATTCTGGGTCCTTATGAAGAGCGAAGTTGATTTAACGATGTCCGTCTGTCCGTCTGTGTGTTGAAATGGGTTTTCCGAAGAACCCAGACATGATGAGGACTTGATTCTTTTTTATTTCTGTTACATGTGATCCATTTCTGTTTGCTATTAAAAATCAGACAGATCGGTTAATAAATGGCTGAGATATTAGCTTCAATAGCTCAGTTGTCTAGACGCTGTGTCACAAATACTTTTTTTTTCTCTAAGGCCGCGGGGTTCGAGGTTCGAATCTCGTTCAGGTCAATTCACTTTTTTTTTTTGTACATTTTATTTTATTATTTTCTTAAGACTTTTTTTTTTGCTTATTTTTGGTTTTTTTTTAAATTTAATAATTAATTTATATAAAATTTTATATTAATAATTAAAATTCTTTTCTGTCATCTCCACATTTTATACACAAACAACACACATACAAAGATTTGTCATTTAAATAAAAACTAAACAAATCCCTAATGAACAAAGACTTTTATATATGTACCTCTATTGACGATGATTTTGTGTGAGCTTCAGTTGTCTAGAGGCTATGTCACAAATACTTTTTTTCTCTAAGCCCGCGGGGTTTGAGGTTCGAATCTCGTTTGAGGTCAATTCACGTTTTTTTGTACATTTTTTTTTTATTATTTTCTTAAGACTGTTTTTTTTGCTTATTTTTGGTTTTTTTTTAACATTTAATAATTAATTTATATAAAATTTTATATTAATAAATAAATAATCCATAAATAGGCTAAAAACATCAACATTTTTATAAAAACCCTCTGATACAAACAAAATACAAACGTTTTTATACCTTTCACCACAGGTGGAAGGGTCGCGGGTTCGTTAAGATTTTTTTTTTTGTTTATTTTTTGTTTTTTTTTTTTTACATTTAATAATTAATTTAAATAAAATTTTATATTAATAATAAAATAATCCATAAATATGCTAAAAACATCAAAATTTGTATAAAAACCCTCTGATACAAACAAAATACAAACGGTTTTATTTCTATTTTTTGCTCCGATTTAAAAGAATTTATAAAAAGATTTTTAAACCATTTTATTTCTCACATATTAAGAAAATTTTATACATAATTTACCTTTGAGTGCAACTATTTTAGGTCATAACTTATAATAATTTATAAAAAAAATTATAAACTATTTTCCTTCAAATTTTTAAAATTAAGCTAAAGAAATTAAAAATATTTTTAATAAAAAAGCGAAATAAAATCCCAAATGCAAATTTGCCAGCTAAATCAAACTATTTGTAGAAATAAAACACATGCAGTTGTAGTGATTTCTTTTAACGATTTGTTGAAATTCTTTTCTTTCACCTCTTCACCTTTTATATACAAACAACAAACACTATTCTAGAGCTGTATTATGACCTATGGATACATACGTCTTATATAGCAAAAGATCGAACATCTTTAGTATAACATATTTGCTGAAAAACTCGGAAATATCGGTTCAGATACAAAAAAGTTATGCCCAAAACATACATTTTTTTAAAATACCTATTTTCTGGAACCATAAATCTTCCCGAGTCCAAGTTTTATCTCCAAACTAAATGGTTAATTTCCTCTTAAAGGCGTCCGTATATAAATCTGTCCATTTCATATATGTCCATATATAAACTTCAGTTTTTTCCCAACCATGGTGAAGGGTATATAAGATTCGGCATAGCCGAATTTAGCCGCTCTTACTTGTTTTTAATAACGTTTAAAATATTTGTAATATTTTTTTTTAATATTCTCGTAACCATATAAGTAATCCCTTACATTATCACCTCTAAAGTAATGGGTATATACATTACTTTGAGGCTCATCGCCTGTAAAATTCATCAATGAAGTAAGGTGTAAAGTAATCCTATGGCTATACATTACTTTACCCATTATTTGGTAATGTGTGGTTTTGCTGGGTATGTCGGAACACACCAACGCACAAAACTTAACACAAATGCCAATAACAAGTCCAATTCAATATTGTTCATCAGATTGCTAGTCAGATTTTGAGAAAAATTACATAATCATATATGACCATATACTGTCACATCTTCAAATTTATTATTACAATTTATATGGAAATATATGAGATCATGTATTGTGATATTTTAAACTATGCATGAACATATACAATCATGTTCATGCATTGTTAATTATTAAAAATGTAAAAAAAAAATAAAATTTTCAATTATAAAATAAATTAAATTAATAATAATAACCCAGGTGAAAATGTTCATATATGGTCATATATGGCTACATACAAGGTGGCGCAAAAGTAATCCTTCTATCAGAAAATGCTATAAATTTTGCGATTGGCCCCTAATGTCAGTTCTGTTTTGACATTTGTGTAGTAAACACATGCGAAATACACGTTAATAAACAATGTTACGCTACACTGCTCCAGAACGCGGAATATTGGTGACTATTTATTTGAGCAATAATCGGTCGGTGACTTTGGCACAACGTGAATTTCGTCGCAGATTTCCTAGCCGTCCAACGCCTACTGGTGAAACACTGCGACGTTTAGCCGCTCGCCTCGAAGAGACTGGCACAACACCTTTACATTACATTACACCCGCTCAAAGTCACTGTATGGTGTGCTGTTTTCGCTGGAGGAGTCATCGGACCTTTTTTCTTCGAAGACGTCGCGGGCCAAACGGTTACTGTGAATGGTGAGCGCTACAGAGCAATGATCAACGAGTTCTTTTTGCCGCAACTTGATGAATTGGGATTGGAAAACATGTGGTTCCAACAAGACGGTGCAACGCCACATACTGCACGTGCCACAACCGATATGCTGAAGGATGCATTTCCCGGGCGCCTAATCTCCCGTTTTGGCGATTTGCACTGACCAGCAAGATCGCCTGATTGACCGCTCCAGACTTTTTTTTGTGGGGCTTTTTGAAGTCGCGGGTTTATGTCAACAAGCTTCAGACTCTTGCAGCTCTTAAAGACAATATCCGTCAAGAATGTGAGGACCTATCGCCGGAAGTTTTGGCCAAAGTGATGGAAAATGCCATAAAAAGGGCTCAAATGACAATCAACTGTGGCGGCGGCCATTTACATGACATCATATTCTCGACTTGATGTAAAAAAAATTAAAAGACCAAATAAAAATAATCCACAAGAAGAATCAAAGTTTTTCATTTTTTTTTTAAATTACAGCCAAAAAACATCGGAAGGTTATTTTTGCGCCACCCTGTATATGGGTTTATATTATTCAATATATGCTCGGATCCGAAATTTGAGGGTATATGGCCGTATATGGTCATATAGGGACATATATGATTGTTCATATATGGTCATATATAAGAACTTTTTCTATATGCCGGTATATTAAAAATGCAATCTTTTCTTTTTAAACAAAAATATTGCTGAGCAATTCCATATGAAAGCGATCACCTTTTGGACGACCCCTCTCCGATTTTAAAATAAATAGTCTCAATCGATTGCCCAGCAAAAAATAATGTACCTACATATTTTTTTTTTTTTTATAGTGACTGGTTTAGTGGTGGTGTACACCACTGTCATGTGACAAAATTGAAGAATTCTTCATAAGGGACCTCATTGAAAGTTGTTTAAAAAAAAACTACTAAAGCGATCGCAACGAGTGATAGCTCAGGCTCAGGCTTTAATTGAAAAATAAAATTTTCCTAATTTTTCTCAGAAATTTACCTTTTTTCCCATGAAAATTAAATTTTCCGATTTTTCACAAAATCCTAAATTTTCCGGCTAATTTTATTTTTTTTTGGATTCCTCATAATTTTTGCTTTAAGAATCAGCAATAAAAAAATGGGCCCCGACTCCTTGTTTGGACAGGAGAAGAGCATTTAAGAGACCACCTTGTTCTCATTGTTTTTATATTTTTTATAATTGAATTATTTTTAATTATTTAACATTATTTTATTTTATTATTAAAAATACATTTTAAAAGTTATTTTACAGTTAAAAATACATTTATGAAGAAAAAATCAATTTTTTTTAAGAGCCCCAAGTTGAGTGTGTAGTGAATATGGTCTGCCTGCCTTCACAAGATCGGCCATAAATCCATGGATAATAGCAGCAGTGGCATGTACATAAAATGTTTTGTAAATTTTTTAAATTACCAGGTAATAAATATTTCGCCTAAAATGACACGTGCAGAAACAAGTCATAAAACACGGATTTTCCATAAATATGGCGAAATATTTATTACCTGGTAATTTAAAAAATTTACAAAACATTTTATGACCTGTGGTCGGCTTATTGGCAGTAACCAATTAAATCCCTCTTTAAAAAACATTTTATGACCAGTAGTTCACGCAAATTTTCCTATTAAAGAAAAGCAAATATCGCTTATTTTTTTTACCTATTTTTTACCAAAAAATAAATATGAATACTTCACACACTCTGAGTCAAATTTCAGTTGAATACTAAACGTGAAAGTGTTAAAGTGTTTTTTTTTTGTAAAGTAAAGAGTGAAGCTGTAAAGCCAATTTAAAGTAAAATGAATAAATTTTGCTGCAATCCGTTTAACAAGAGTGGACATCGTTCGAAAAAGATAAAAGTATTAAAATTAACTGGTGTTTCGAAGCGATACATGAATGAATTAAATATACAATACGGGGAAGAAGCAGAATTCATTTGCCCCAAGTGTAAAATCGATTTGTCTCAACAAGCAAATGCATTGAAACAAATGCAACCACAATCCGAGAGTGAAATGACAATTGAACAAAATGTTTCATCTGATAGTGAGGCAGACATTCCGATGGTCAATATGTCTTTGAGTCCTTTGAATGAGGCTATTACCACTTTAGGTGAAACGCCTATTAGAAAAAGAAAGTTGCGAAGTGAAAAATACAGGAAAGATAAAAAAGGCAAGGTTATGGGTGCAATCGCGACAATATTTGATGAAGGCTCTGATAACGAAAGCAGTCAAGCAGATGACGTTGATGACGGCAAACAAATGATTGAGCAGTTGAAAAGAAAATTCAATTTAGCGACCACTTTTCCGGAGAAATATCTCATTTTATCTGTGCTGTCTCAATCATGGTCTATACGCAAGATTTCTGAACAGTTTCAAACATCTTTTTACATCGCGAGAAGAAGCAAAGAATTAGTTCGACAGAAGGGCATATTGGCGACTCCCACCAAGAAATTTGGCTCAAGGACCCTCAGCGAAGCACCGGTGAAATTGATTCAAGATTTTTACTGCAATGATGACAACAGCCGCGCCTGCCCAGGTACACGTGACTATGTTATCACACGTGAAGATGGAGAAAAAGTACACAAGCAGCGCAGATTATTATTATGTAATCTATCCGAAGCATACCATCAGTTCAAAGAGAAATACCCAGCAGAAAAAGTGGGATTTTCTAAGTTTGCCATCCTACGACCAAAAGAATGCGTGCTGGCATTAGACAGGCACGGAACGCATTCAGTCTGCGTTTGCATGTTTCATCAAAACATCAAATTAATGTTCTTTCCATGCAAGAAATTGAAAGTATTTCACGGTGAAATTGAAACATATAGGGACCTCCTGTCGAAGTCGTTGTGCGCATACCCCACGGAAAATTGTCATCTGTCCTAATGCAACAATTCTCCGAAGATTGACGAGCTAGAGCAATATTTGGCGGAAAAGTTTGAACAGCTGTTAATTCAGGAGGTGCATTTCAAACAGTGGATAATTAGCAGCGGCAGATGTTCCCTTGAGACCGTGGTAAAGCAGATTCCGGAATTCATCGAGGAATTCGGATTCAAGTTGAATGAACTGAAGGCGCACCATTTCATATCCGAGATGCAATCGAAATTTCTAAAGGAAAGTAAGGAGAAATTAGCCCAAAATGAATTCATTGTGATAAGCGACTTTGCCGAGAATTACACTTTTCTCGTTCAGGATGAAATTCAGGCTTATCACTGGGCAAACGACCAGAACACGGTGCATCCTTTTTGCATTTATTTCAAAAACGAAGATAACGAACTACAGACCGTAAGCCTTGTTGTTGTCGCGGAGAGTTTAGCTCATAATTATGTGTCCGTTTATTTATTTCAAATGAAACTGTTTGAATTCTTAAGATCAAAATTCGATGCAATCGACAAAGTAACGTTTTTCTCAGACGGCGCGGCTTCTCAGTACAAGAATAAAAAAAATTTTTACAATCTTTGCATAATTGAAGAACAAAACTGCAAGGTCGAGTGGCACTTTTTTGCGACGTCCCACGGTAAGGGCCCATGCGATCCGTTAGGGGGAACCCTAAAACGCATGGCGACTAAGGCAAGTTTGCAAAGGCCATATACTGACCAAATCTTAAATGTACAACATTTGTTTTCGTGGATTCAAAGCAAGGAAATTGCCATTAACACAGTTTTATGCACTCAAAAAGAACACGATGCCATGGAGCGACGACTTCAAAACAGATCTAATAATGTCAAAACTATAACTGGAACGCAAAAGTTTCATTGCTTCATACCAAATATTTCTGATATGTCAATTAATGTAAAGCGGTACTCTTCGTCTGCCGACGTGCTAAATTTAAAGTTACTTTAATTTTATAATGATGCCAAGACAATTGAAATTTTTAATAAATATTATAATTAAGTATAAGCAGCAAAATAAGAAAGATTTTTTCTTCATAAATGTATTTTTAACTGTAAAATAATTTTTAAAATGTATTTTTAATAATAAAATAAAATAATGTTAAATAATTAAAAATAATTCAATTATAAAAAATATAAAAACAATGAGAACAAGGTGGTCTCTTAAATGCTTTTCTCCTGTCCAAACAAGGAGTCGGGGCCCATTTTTTTATTGCTGATTCTTAAAGCAAAAATTATGAGGAATCAAAAAAAAAATAAAATTAGCCGGAAAATTTAGGAGCTTCTGAAGAATATGAAGAATTCTTCAATTTTGTCACATGACAGTGGTGTACACCACCACTAAACCAGTCACTATAAAAAAAAATATGTAGATACATTATTTTTTGCTGGGCAATCGATTGAGACTATTTATTTTAAAATCGGAGAGGGGTCGTCCAAAAGGTGATCGCTTTCATATGGAATTGCTCTATATAAACATATATGGCGTATATGAACCAATATATGGACCAACATATGCAATAAAAATAATTACCATATATGAACTTCATCTTTAAGTGTATTGGCCCATATATGCTTCCATACATGACATATATGTTCATATATGCTCATATATGAAAACATATACGATCATATATGAAGCCATACATGATGATATGGGTCTATGAAATAACTCCCACGAAATAAGTCCCACTTTTAAAAACGAAATAAATCCCACCAAAAATTGATATTTTGAAAGTGGGAGTTATTTCGTTTTTAAAAGTGGGACTTATTTCGTCAAATTGGTGGGACTTATTTCGTTACGCGTTTTTATTTTAAGTGGGACTTATTTCGTTTTGAGTGGGAATAAATTCGTTTTGTAAAGTGGGAGTTATTTCATTTTCATAATTTTGCATTTTAAGTGAATGCTTAATAATTTTTCCCGTTATTTGTTGCTCTTCACGTTGTTTCTCATTGAATTTCATAATGTCCTTTTTGTTGCTTTTTAAAAAAAAATTATTGTATTGTAGAATATGCTACTAACCGAAGATTTAGGAAAATTGAACGCTTTAGATAGATTCGAATCATTTATAAAATATTTTGAGAATCAATGGATGCAAAAGGTACAATATTCCCTTTTACATAATATTTACAAAAAGGTGTTATGATTTCATTATTACAGATCGGTCCACATAACTTTTCAGTTTTCGATTCTGAAATCCGCACTACGTCTGCAATAGAAGCTTACAATAGCGTCATAGGAAAAAGCATTCCAAAGAAGGCTACTTTTTTCAAATTTGTAGCATTTTTACAGATGCAAGAATTTGAAAAAGTAAGAAAATTTGAACTATTGATGAATACCAATGGTAGTGTGGGAAAAAAGCGTATTAAAAAGTCCTGTGTTTTGAAAGCAGATATGATTTCGAAATTCAAGAATGATCTCTTACAAGGTACTATAACTCCTTCTAAATTCCTTGACCAACTGGCGTTATCAAAAAATAATTTAATTGTACAAATGGAGCCTGATGAAGATCTTTTTGAAGAATTATCATATTTGGAAGAGGACATTGAAGACGAGTCGTTAAACCATATTGAAACCAACCAGAATACAATTAATAATAATATGTGCGTGGTTTGTTTCATAAAGCAGCCAAATATCTTATTTTTTCCTTGTAAGCACTTGAAAATTTGCAGTGAATGCTGTCTTACAATGCAAACTTACAAAATTGATCAAACCAGTAAACTAGTATGTCCATTCTGTCGTGCAGAAGTTCATGAAACCCTTCAAATATTTATCTGATAAATAAATGATTTTTTATGGAGGGGTGCGATAGAGCCATGAAATATAAGGCCATTATGGCTTTATTTCTCATTTTTTTCTTATGCAAAAAGTTATATATTGGACATTTCGTAAAAGGGACAACCATAATTTTTTGTCCTTATCTCTCATGGCTCTCCTTTTTTTGTTATTAATTACTTTATACTTACTATAATAAAAAAACTTTAAAGAAATGTGTACAAATAGGTACCGAACTTAACTACTGGAAAAACAATATTAAAAAAAATTGTTGACGTAATTACGTATGTATGTGTTTTATTATATTTTTAGTAGGAAATTGGAATTCGTGTTCCATGTTTTCTAAAATCACCATTACAAAATACAGCTAATCCCAATGCCACGTTAAAACTATAATACCGTCTACCATGCACTGGATCTTCAAGCCATTTATAAAGGTCGATAATTTTAATCTGATGGTCCTTCCGAAACGGTTTCCATCTTAATAATAAGAACAATTGATCTGTACTTAATCCATTTACGAATCCAAACGTTGTTACTAGTAGGCGTTCTCTATATGTTCCTTGACCGAAAAAAGAATTAATAATAAATTCTGGAACTCCATCAAAATTCGTAATATCCATTCCATTAAGAAGCCTTCTGCAAGCTTGCATACGATTTTTCTTTATTATTCCTCTGCTTTGATTATTCATATTATTCGACGTGTGTTTTTTTCGAAGAGCCAAATACTTCTTATTTGAAATCGCATTAAACAGTGAAAAAGTGGGACTTATTTCGTTTATGAAAGTGGGACTTAATTCATTTAAGAAATATATTATTAAAGGGGGAGTTATTTCATTTTGAGTGGGAGTTATTTCATTTCAAGTAAATTTTTAAATCATTTCATTTTGGTGGGACTTATTTCGTTTTCAAAAGTGGGACTTATTTCGTGGGAGTTATTTCATTTTTTAAGCAATTTTTGGTGGGACTTATTTCGTTTTTAAAAGTGGGACTTATTTCGTGGGAGTTATTTCATAGACCCGATGATATATGACCATGTATGAACATTTTCACCTGGGAATAAAAAAAAAACAATGAAAAAGACGATTTTAAAATCGCATAACTTCAAATCGGCATAAAAAGAAGTCTAAGTATATTTGATTAATGAATATATCAGTGATACTTTTCAATAATGATTGGTTTCTAAATTTACCTTAAATTTAAAAACTATTTAATAACGAAAGATTTTTTTAAACCAAAATTTCCTGTAATATTGCATAATTGTAAATTGTATGATTGAAATCTTGTTTACTATGTCATGATGCCAAAAGGAACTTTAAAGGAAATTACCAGATGCAACCAACATGCGTATTCAAAAACCCAGCAAAAAAAAATGGTAGTCTAAAAAAATGGTAGTCCTTACTTCAGTTAACATTCTTTTATGATTTTTTGATGTTATGCTAAGGAACTTCCAATAGAATTCATATCTTTATATTTCAAATGTAGTGATTTGAATATAACCCAAGGCGTTTTTTAAAAATCACTCTTCCTTGCTTCTAAAGCATACGTTATAGCATACCATATATATATTTAAATCTAAAGGATTTATTCAAAATATTGTTTTTTGATCATTCAAAATCAAAAATTTAAATGGGAAAATAGTTCTGATGAACTTTTCTAATTTTTTTATTAAATCATTTTGTGTTAAAAATTTTGATAAAGGTTAGAATTTATGCAGTTTTGCAATTTTTAATAAAAGTTTTGAAAAATCAAGTAGAACAGGTTGTTTTAACCCTTAATTAAAACTACCTTAGCCTGTCATTTGCATTTTTTCAGCCTTTAATAGTTATGACGATGCAATCTGTGCAGTTTTGCACTGTGTATTTTATTTAACACTACACCATTTCCAGTTTTAATTTAGAATTTAAGAAAATAATTTTAAAATTGTGTAAAAATGTTTTAAAAAATATTAAAAATAATATTCAAATTGTGTAAATATGTTTCAAAATTATCGAAAATAATTTTGAAATTGTATAAAAATTATTTCAAATTGCCCAAAAAGGTTTTAAAATTTTGCAAATTATTTAAAATTGTTCAAAAATATCTTTAAATTGTTAAAAAATATTTCAAAATTGTACAACTAGTTTTTAAATTATCCAAAAATATTTTAAATTTGTCCAAAATTCATTAATATGATGGAAAAATGTTTCAAAGTTGCCCAAAAAAGCCTTTTCACTAATGCAGAATTATTTATTTGTGTATTTCAATGCATAAAGTTTGCTTCTTATGAATTAAATTTTCATCAAATCTTAAAAGTATATGAACATTTTCCACTCATGCATCAGAATGTCTAATCATTGGTATTATCATTGCTTCCTTAGAGTAAAGTATGAGTAATGCCAGTAGCTACTTCCATCCTATGACACGTTAATGTTAAATTCATCGATGAAACCATCATAAAAAAAAGTGATACCTTTGCCATAGTAGTGATGCATTTATTGATTCATTTTTGCTGGGAAACATAAAACACTGATTAATTTCTGGAGAGTGGGAAATATTATATAAACAGAGTTTGGATGACTGCAAACAAAAAAAAAAAAAAAAGAAACCTGTAAGAAAATAAAGCCTTAAGGAAAATTGATTTTAGATCAAAATTGCACATGATTTTGGCAGTAATTATTTTTAAATATAAGGTGAATGAATATTATAACAAGTGAATGAATGAATATTGCAATATTGCGTATTCCATTAAGAAGACGTAGAAAAAGAAGAAAACAAATTTAAAGGTTATTGCATAATTTTTAAAATACAAAAAAAAAAAAAAAATATTGTAGATCTTTATCAATTTTGGTCTTACAAACGTGAATTAAAAGAGTTTAGCTGTTTTTACAAAATTTACACGTATTATACAGGAAAAAGAAACGCATTTAGCTTGAGAAAATTTGTTACTTTATTGATAAATATTTTTGCATGTTGATGGAAAAAAAATATTGAACAACATTTATTTTATATACCCTACAGTACATCATCAAAGTTGGTACACCCTGTATGGAAAATAAATGTTTTAATTTGTATAATACATTTGTGCAGCCATTGAAAATATTGGTTGCAATTCGATCAAAGCCACACACAAAAAAGAATGTCGTAGTGGAAAACAAATGTTTATACTTTCAGGTACAATCCCTTTTAATAATCATGGAAATTAATTTACAAATTCCAAACTTTTTTTTTTATAATATTTGATTGCTTTGCTACTAAAGAATTATAATATTCTATAATTTTTAATTTATTTTAAATCCAACAAGGAATGTCTCAAATATTTTTCAGATGAAAGAACTTTTGACAATTTAGCAAATTATTTATAATTATACACAAGATTTACAACACAACAAAATTTTAAGATTAATATTAAAAGAAAAACACATATTACTGAAACATTTTCAAAGTGAGATAGAATTGATAAAAGGTATTTCAGAAAAATATTTAACTGAAAATGAAATGAAAGATTTTTTAAGATATGAGAAAATAATTACAGTTCATAAAAGCAAATTTGAATGTTTAATGAATTTGTAGAATTAGAAAATAAATTTAATAAAAAATAGTTTATTAATAAGACAGACTTAGATATTCCGACAGACATACAGTGGATACTTTCATAAGGAAACAAGCATTCATTACCGGTTAGAAAAGTGATTTTTTCAAAGTTGAAAATGATGACTGATACGGAGGATTGTATTCAGACAATACAGGATAAAGAAGAATAGGAAATAACTAGAAGTAGATTAACGAATATTATTGATAACCATTTGAATAAAATGAGAAAAATAGGAATATATTAATTTTGAAGGCTGATAAGGATAATAATACCACGGTAGCTATACCAAGAGACAAGATTATGTTATAAGAATGAAAAATATAGTAGGAGATATTACAAAATATAGTTTGATAAATAAAGATCCAAAAAGTAAACTAAAAGAGATTACTAATAATTTGGTTGAGGAACTTTTAAAAAGGAAATTAATACAAACGCAGAGAAAATTAAACTTAAGACTAAAGTTGCTAATGCACCTAAATTATATGGACTACCTAAAATTTATAAAGAAAATTTTCCATCTAGACCAATTTGTTCTCTTATTAATTCTCCATCCCAGCAAAACTTTGTTAATGGGTGCGATATTCTCATGCGTTACCTTGTAATGATAGCTCGTTACCTTTTTCATTATTTGCAAGCATAAAGTAATTAGTTACTCATTATTGATTACACAATATATGATTTATAAATGTAAAGTAATAATTGAAATATTTTTGAAAATCTATTTTTAGATACATTACTTTGTGTTTTTTGTAAGCAAAAGGGTAATGTATGTTTGTTTTGATAACACTAGCGAAAAAACGAAGCGCAACAATTCATTTAAGTTTAAAGCAATCAAATACTATATGCGTTGATAGCTCAGTGGGTAGAGTTTTTGGCTGGCAACCAGAGTTCCCTGGTTCGGTTCCCATCATGACCATATTATTTTTAATAACGTTTAAAATATTTGTAATAATTTTTTTAAATAAAAATTCCTCTTTTTTAAAAATCTATTTTTAGACACATTACTTTTTCCATTCTCGTAACCATATAAGTAACCCCTTACATTATCACCTCTAAAGTAATGGGTATATACATTACTTTGAGGCTCATCGCCTATAAAATTCATCAATGAAGTAAGGTGTAAAGTAATCCATCGGCCCCTATGGCTATACATTACCCATTATTTGGTAATATGTGAATTTGCTGGGATCTTATGAACTCTCTAAATACATGACGAACATTTTAAAGAAGATTACGGTAAAATCAAAATATAATGTAGAAAATTTATTTGATTTAAAAAAAATATATTTAACACGAAAATAGAAAATGATAAAAATTTAATTTCTTTTGACGTATTTTCCAAGTATTCCTGTTGACTTGGCAATAAATATTATAGAGGAAAAATGGAATGTTATTAAAAAATACACAACTATTGAGAAGGGTTAATTTTTACGTACGAGGGCGGATCTATAAGCCGTGGCTTTTTGAATTAAACACAGTTTTTTTTTGCAATAAAAATTATTTTTCAACATAATCTCCTTTTAGCACAATACATTTAGTCCAACGTTTCTCCAATTTTTGTATACCATCCAAAAAATATGATTTTTCGAGATCCATAAAATAGGCATTTGTTTAATGAATAATTTCATCGTTAGAGCTAAATCTCTTTTCACCGAGCCATTTCTTTAGGTTTGGAAATAGTCACTGGGAGCTAACTCCGGAGAATATAACTGATGAGGTACCAATTCGTAACTACACACTTGTGCACCCGTGCAACACCATATCGTGGATTTTTTCGACATTTTCGGGTGTATTGACCTCAATTGGCTGTCCAGAACGATCATCGTCATTTGTATTTGTGCGACCACAACAAAATCAGTAAACCTCTTTTTTACCATTGAAATCGATGGTGCAGAGTCTTTATAATATATATCAACTTTTCCTTGGTTTTAAAAAAACTTCACGAGGTTGTATGTTTCGAACAGCTGTTAAACGCAAAACTTTCTCAAAATTTGACAGTAGTCTATTAACAGGTGGTACTTGATGGGAGCAGTTCGAAAAGTCTCGGACTTATTGATCCGCCCTCGTTGTACAAATGTTGTATCATTTTATTATCTATAGTTGTATTTTTGAAAAAATACAACTTAACACCTCTGCTTTCAATAGCACAATACAGCACATACAACAAATTGTACACCCCTTTTTGCAAAAATGCAACGAAAATTAGTAAAGAAAATTTAGTAATATCTAAATAGAGGATAGTAAAAATATTTACCCAACAATAATTTTTTACTTATATTAGTACAAAAACTATAAGGTGGGTTATAAAATAATTTTCAAATTTGATTATTACATTTTTAATCTAAGTATACACAAGATAGGGGCTATCGAAAGGTTAGCCCTAATTCGTTAGAAGTTTTATGCTTAGTATCTTATGTACGAGTATATAGGGTTCACTATCAAAAATTCTCTTACCTTCTTTTTAAAATTTGGTTTGTGTTATATTTTTCTAGCTTTGCAAAGTAAAAATAACATTTTTAATTGAAGTCATCAACAAAATGTTGTTTGAAATACATAACGAATTTTGTTGTTTTTAAAAATATTTTAACTTTTATTTATAGAAAAAATTATGGGTTTAGCAATTATAGAGTATTTTTTTTTTATTATTTTGTTATATTTTTAATTAATTAACTATTTATCACTGTCTGAGCTTATTTATTAATTTTAACGCCTAGTTAAATTATTTACTAATTAAATTGTAATGTTACTCGGAAACTTAAAAATTTGGTTTTTAATGTTGATGTCAAGCAGTTTTAAATGCCGCTTATTTAACATCATAGTTCAATGTCCATTCATAAAATGTAACAAAAACACTAAAAATTCATTCGCGTATATAAAAATATAAAGAAAAAGTTCAAAACTATTCGCTTGATTTTCACTAACTAAACATGCAGAAACGTGGTTTAACATTTTTCCTACTCAAACAAAAATGTTTTTTTTTTCTTTCTTTTTTTATTATTATTTTCTTTGAGAATGAGTCAAAGCCACTAAAAGTATGAATGAATTTTAGTACAATAGGAATAAGTTAAATATGACGCCCAACTTACATAAAATTTTTTATATTTTTATTTTTATACACACACTCTAACTTATACTATAATTTTATTTATATGTTTAAAAAAATAGTTATAATGTTTAATGAATTGTTAAACTTGATGGTTAAACCTTGTTTGACCCCCCTTTCCATACCTCATCCATCCAAATGAACCAACAACCCTCTTGTTTCTATTTAGTCCAAGAGAAACACACCTTCATTTGTAATTCATTCACAAGAAAGTCAAAAATAAAACGGAAAAAATAGTTAACAACCCAGAGTTTCATGTGAAAACCTCATCCATATCTACCAGAAACTAAATCTACTTTATGAATACATTAATGTTGTAGTATGTATGATATTTGTAAAGGTGTTTCGTTTTTTTATGTTTTTAAAGCTAAAATGGATAAGTACTCGATATCTTTCCATCATACCAAACATCGTCGTCTTCATCTTCATCCTCACAACCAAAATCATTATAACTGTCTAGCAAAGACTTTGCGTGTTTTGTAAACTACAACTATTTCCTAAGGCATGTTTATTTTCACACATCCAAACATTATTATTTGTTTTAAACATTTTAATTTAAATTATTTAAAGATTTATAATAAATAATATAAAATAAAGTTTTTTTTACTGCACCCTACATCCAGGGATCAATTGGCATTAAACTAAACTATTTTTACTTTAGTATGACACTTTGGGCATTTTATCCAATTTGCTATTCTCTAATATCCATCTGATCTAAAGTGACCCGAAAAATGGCAGATCAAATTAGATCTAGCAATATATTTGGGAATTAAATCCAGAAATATATTTAGAGATTAAGATCCAAATTTATCCGAAAAATGGCACATTAAATTGTATCACATTAGCTCCAACAATATAATACATATTCCGAATCTAGTTTATTAAAATATTTTGAATTAAAAAATATTAAAATTCTAACAAACAATGCCTTCGCCAGGATTTGAACTTGGTCTTCTAGAGTTGTAGTGTCTTAAGCAATCAGCAGTGTGTGGCTGACTTCATTATATTACATTTCTCGTGTAATTGTGTGATATATATTTATATCTTCGGGAAAATTACACATGCGGATATCGCATGGTGGCCAAAGGTCAAGCAGTTGAAAACGATGGATGCTCTTAAGAGGATCTACCGTTTGGCGTGCCTTGGTATAACGGGCGCTAACCGGACGTGTCCTAAGTATGCTATCGGGGCCATGCTGGATATTCCTCCGGACGGCGGACATAATGGGCTCAACTAGACTCAGAGAATTCGGTAGCATGAGAAGCGGTTACCTAAGGAGTCACATGAGGATCGCTGAGATTCTTATGGATGACCCAATCACAAAGGTAGCGCATAGGATACTACCGGAACATATTTTGGTCAGGTACTTTGACACTGTGTCTTTTGATAGGAGCATGTGGACCAACCGGAAAATCGCTTTGTTTTTATATGTATGTTGAATATTACGCATAACAAACACATCCATTTGTTGAAATTCTTTTCTTTTACCTCTTCACCTTTTATACACAAACAACAAACCAATACAAAGATTTGTCATTTAAATAAAAACCAAAGAAATCTCTAATGAACCAAAACTTTTTATATACCTTTATTAACGATGATTTTACATGAGCTTTAATGGTTCAGTTTAATGGTTCAGTTGTCTAAACGCTATGTCACAAATACTTTTTTTCCCCTTAGGGTTCGATACCTAATCCCGTCAATTCAACTTTTTTTCTTTTGTACAATTTTTTTTTATATTTTCTTAAGACTTTTTTTTTTCTTTTTTTCAACATTAAATAATTAATTTAAATAAAATTTTAAATTAATATTTAAATAATCCATATATAGGCTAAAAACATCAAAATTGTTATAAAAAACCCTCTGACACAAACGGTTTTATTTCTATTTTTGCTCCGATTTAAAAGAATTTATAAAAAGAATTTTAAACTTATTTATTTCTCATATATTAAGAAAATTTTATACATAATTCCCCTTTGAATGCAACTATTTTAGGTCATAACTTTTTTATTTTATTTTTTAATAAAAAAGCGAAATAAAGTCCGAAATGTAAATTTGGCAGCTAAATCAAACGTTTTTGTAGAAATAAAACACATGAAGTTCTAGTGATTTCTTTTAACAATTTGTAAAAAAATATTTTTTGGTCGAAAATAGTTTTTTTTACAACTAAAAAGATTTCTGAAAAAAATAATATGAAAACACTGATTGGCATTATGTTTGTAGTTGTTGTTCTTTTTTTATTTTATTTGTTAAACTTCTTTTCTTTCACTTCTTCACCTTTTATACACAAACACATACAAAGATTTACCTAAAACAAATTAGTTTTGAACGAAAACTGTTTATTTACTTCTATTAACGACGGTTGCGTATGAGCTTCAATGGCTCACTGGTCTAAGCGCTTTGTCACAAATAGTTTTTTTCTTTTAATCACGCGATCGAGCCCTTTGTTTTCTTAAGACTTTTGTTTTTTAACATTAACATTTTTAACATTTGGAGAACGGAAACAGGAAAAGTCTCCAAATAAGGTACAAGCATCTTGGTTATCAATACACAAAATCTGATGAATTGGGCGTGGCACAAAACAGATTAATTTATATCTTAAGAACGATAAGACCGTAATTAAATACTCCATAAATGGGCTAAAAACATCAAAATTTTTATAAAAACTAAAATTTTAGAGCTGTACGTCTTATATAGCAAAAGATCGAAAATATTTAGTATAACACAATTGCTAAAAGACTCGGAAATATCGGTTCAGATACAAAAAAGTTATGACCAAAACATAAATACATAAGAAACGAAAATTGGCACACGTACGTAAAGACGATCGAAGTTTTTCGAAATAGAGAAAGCAAAATTGATTCGACTTTGTTCGATTAGTTTTTTGTTCGATGTATAGGAGAACAGGCTATTAATATTATACACCAATAAAAATAACATAATTTTATATTAATCATATAATAACAAATTAAATCCCAATATCCCAACCGAGCACTAGCAACAACGGCCATCGGCTGGTTGTAGCGAAAACAGACCAGAGCCTCTGGTGGGAATCGAACCCACGACACCCGCACTGATAAGCTAGCACGCTACCAACTAGCCTACCGGACGCTAAAAATAACATAATATCTGTCTATTTAACTAATTTCTGCCGTCCAATTATTCCGTACGGATTTGTAGCAAAATTTTGTGGAGATTTTTCAGAACCAGTTACGTACGTTTTTTTTTGAAACACAATTAGCATGAGTTCTACCACCTTTCTGTATGGTTATGGTGTAATAGTTGGTACTTTGGACCCAATATATCTATTAAAACTTATTGAAATATCAGGCAGAACCATTTGCATGCATGGCCTTTAAATTTGAAGTTCTTTTACCTACACTCAGAAAAAAAAGTTTGTAGAAAAATTTGTAAACGGTTTTCAATCGCACTCTACTATTTTTGTACTGATTTTTAGTAAAAAAATTATTATTTAGCAAATCTTTTTGCAATTTACATTTTACAAATTACAGAATTTTTACAGAATATTTACAAATGTTTGTTGCTAATTTCAGAAATTATTTTACAAATTTTTGAAAACCGATTTGCTAAAATTAGCAAAAAATATTACTAATTTTAAAAAAGTGGATATTGGAGGAAATGTTATTTCTAATTAAAACTTACACCTACAAACTTAAATTTCCTTAAAATGTTACATAGGTTGAAAAGGGATCGGAAGTGAATATACCGACTCATGTCTAAAAAGAGGACATCCACTTAAAATTGCACTAAAAAGGTTTTTTAGTTCTAAAAATCCGCCCTAAAAAGAATTAAAATTTAATCTTAAAATTAATTTTATTTGCTGATTTTAGCAAACAGATTTTAAATTCCACTTTACAAAAAGTCTACTAAAATTTAGTAGCGGCTACTAATTTTTCTACTAATTTCATTGTACTACACGTCAGCAGACATGTGTTGCTAAGATTAGCAAAAAATACCGCTGGGCTCAAATAAGCAGAATTTCCCGTAATAACAGCAAAATTTTCAGTTGCCATTACAGACTTTTTTTGATGAGTGTAATGTTGGATTTTTGTAGTTGTTTTACATATTAATTTGTTGTATAAAACTGTTTTAAAAATTTACAAAAATATTATCCATTTGACTAATACCCCTTACACAAAAATCGAATTCCATTTACTATATTTGATATTAAATTGTTTATTAAAAAAAAAAAAATATGTTTATTCAATGTTTGGCTAAACAATTTATATCAATTAAAGTGTAACCCTTCACAACCATTTGCAGTTGTTTATACATTATGCATCAACACTCAAGCCTCGATGAACGACATTCTTGAAGGTTTCTTTAAAACCTAGACAAATTCGGCATCAAATATCATATTATTAAGAATACATCAATGCTGTGCAAAAATAATTTTCAGTTTTGTAAAATTAAACTATGCTTCCAAAAAAATGCTAATGATGCTGTGCAATAAATTTCAATGGGCCTCAATGATTTCAACGCTTAATGAAAGTATACTATTGCTAGAATAAAACCCTAAAGCGATTTTACAAAGTTGTCTACGATTTTTATTTTATACCCTCTCTGATCTGATTATTTTAGTGGTAACCACGGTGGTAGAATCCAAATTAGTTACCATATTGTTTGGTATTCTTCTGATTGAAATTTTTCAAGCGGTAAGTAAGTAAAAATGTGTGTGTAGCTTGAAATTTTCCATGCAAAATCGTATATTTTAGGGATTACCATTTTATTTGGATATTTTAGAAGTGCCTTCACATCATTGCCCACAGCTTCTCAACCACCATTCTTTCAGAACCATTTGGAATAATTTTATTTCGAGTTGGAAACATCGAGGCTAAAATTTATTTATTTATTATTTTTCTCTTTTATATATTTTACCATATAAAAAAATGATTTGATATTAGGCTTTATATTTAATCGTATATAAATATATATCTTATACCATATAAAAAAATTATATACAATAATATTGAATTATCTCATACAATTTTAAAAAATATGTTTGGTAACGGACCATATATTGTTATACCTCAAATATATGGTAGGGTGTCCCAAGAAGAACGCAATTTTTAACTCTGGCAACATTCGAAGTGACATTGTTTGACATTTGAACAATTGTTATTGTTTGCTAGTAGAAGGTACGAGGTTAGTTAAAATGGAGCGCTACACGAATGAACAACGCATTCTCATTGTGAAATTGTTTTACCAAAATGGTGAAAGTTTTGCGGCTACAGTTCGCAAATTGCAATCAATTTGGGGTCACAATAATGCTCCAAAAGAGTCAACTGTAAAGAAATTAATGGATAAATTTGCCGAAACTGGGTCTGTTAGTGATGTAAAGACAACAACGCGCCATCGACCAGGTCGATCGACCGAAAATGTCGCAGCTGTACGTGATGATGTCGCTCAAACTCCATCCACCTCAATTCGACACCGAGCTCAGCAAATTGGTGTCTTCAAATCCACTTTGCAGCGAATTTTGACGAAAGATTTGCATCTTCATGCATACAAAGTTCAATTGACTCAGGAACTGAAGCCAGCTGACCATGGACAGCGAAGGGAGTTCGTTAATTGGGTATTGGAGAGACAACATGAAAATGCTGATTTTGCCGATAAAATCATCTTCAGTGACGAGGCCCATTTTCATCTTAATGGCTTCGTCAATAGGCAGAATTGTCGCATTTGGGGTGAGGAAAATCCTCGAGTGATTCACGAGAAGCAAATGAATCCTCAACGTGTCACTGTGTGGTGTGGTTTTTGGGCTGGAGGAATCATTGGACCTTTTTTTTATGAAAATGAGGCAGATCAAGCGCAAACAGTCAATGGTGTTCGGTATCGTGAAATGATAACCAGTTTTTTCTTGCCTAGAATTGAAGAAATGAATGTGGAGGGCATGTGGTTCCAACAAGACGGCGCCACATGTCATACAGCCAGAGAAACAATTCAATTGCTGCATCAGTCATTTCCCGGTCGTCTTATTTCGCGTTTTGGAGATCAGAATTGGCCGCCTAGATCGTGCGATTTAACACCATTAGATTTTTTTCTTTGGGGTTTTTTGAAGTCGATGGTTTACGCGAATAAGCCGACGACGACTCAAGCCTTAAAAGAGGAAATTGGACGCTGCATTAATGAAATACCGCAGCATTCATGCAAAACGGTCATTGAAAATTTCATTAAAAGATCGCGTGCATGCCAGCGGCGGCCATCTGCACGATATATTGTGCATGGCCGCGGCGGCCATCTGCACGATATATTGTTCCATACATAACCTCATTCTGTCTACTTTACGATATAATAAAGTTTCACGATTTTTTTTTTAAATATCTGTGTTTTATTTAAAATTTAAAAATTGCGTTCTTCTTGGGACACCCTTTATAAGTATTTACGGTTCTGTTTAAGTCATACATATATAATTAAATATAGTGTTATATATAATTTTATTTGATATGATATAATGAATATCTAATTTTTCAAAGATCCATAAATAACTAGATGTGCTTCTGTATTGCACAATATAAGATAATTTTGAAAAAAAAAATAATGTAACATATTATTATATATGGTAATGCCTACCGGCAACACCATTATTACCAAATATAAATTCCAATTTTCTAAAAAATGTTAATTTAAAATTAAATCGAGATTAAAGGCTGTATTAGCGAGACGTAAACGTAACTCATTCGTAAACGTAACGTGCTTGGAGGTTTGTGTGCAGATACGTAACATATGTTTTGACATTCGTAAACAAACATTCAAATATTTTATTTGTGTGTTTGTTAACATTCAATTTTACAAAATTTTTTAAAAGCTTAAAAAATTCATAAACAAATAAAAAAAAATATGAATATAAATAATTTGTATATTATATTGAGTTTTTTGCAGTTATGCTTACTGTATAAAAAACTAAAAAAAGACGAGTAAGAAGGTGGGGAGTACGACCAATTAATAAGAATTGTTACCACCAAAAAGTGTTTGTTAAAATTAAAGAATTGGAGGAAGATCAATTGTTTAAACATACTCGAATGTCCCAAACCTTACTTAAATTGCTGTTTTTTTTTTTTTTACGTTAGACTAACACTCAGGGGATGTCCCCCACTAATGCAGTGCATTGTGTTAGAATTAGGAAAATATGTTATGAGAGGGAGGAAAGAGGGAGTAGTGTTGAAGAGTACAGACAATATGCAATATATCTGCAATAGTACAACAACCGGGTACATACTTTGTTGCTGAATTGGTTACTCAGTGATCAGTGCTATGCCTTCATCACTAATTGGCCCAACAACAAAAAGAATACAAGGCTGTTGTACCATGCAAAATAGAGAAAAAAAATAAAAAAAGGGAGAGGAAAGGGAAGGGAAAAAAATCTAGCAACAATAACACAGGCAAATAGAGACATAAAAGCCCTTTGCCCCTTTCAATTTTTTTTTTTTTTATTAATTAATTTATTATAACTATTATTTTATCAACACTGGACATAAAAACGGCGCGTTTAAATTCGATTCAACGACACTAAAAACATAAACGATATATGCGGACAAAATGCGTGTTGACAATTTAAAAGACAGAACACTACTCGATGATAAAAGATTCAATTAAAAAACCAAAGCAGAGAATTGGCTCTGAGATTGACAATTACTTTACTGTAAGTACAAATTTTTTGTTTTTTATTAATATAGTACATATAACTAAAACACTCTATCAGCTACTTAGCATATGGAACATCAATTCAGTCGATTTCATGGAGCCATAAGATGGGGAAAACTCCAAAGCGCTCATGAGTTCTCAACGCTTCCTATAACACTAGGTCACAAATAACAAACTTTTGTCTGTTATTTGTTTCTAGCATACTTTTTCTCATGGATTTGGACCTACTGAACACGAAAATGAATTTTAAAAATTTTTCTGTCGATTGGTTTGCGAGATACAAATTTTTTAATTTTTTTTTTTTAATTTTTGGAGGTACACTTACTATTTTGAGCATATCTTTAGTCTTCTTTGACCTATTTTATCCTACTACTACTCAAATTAAAGACAATTGAGCCGTCTACAACTTATTCTCAGAAAATTTTCAAATCGGGTTAGTAGTTTTGATGTTGGCGGCTTAAAAAGGTTAAAAAACTGCGTTTTTTTTAGTAAAAATGTGGCTGAAAAATTCATATAAAAATTCATATAAAATGTAAAACGCGATGTTAACAGCGATTTTAATTTTTTTACGTATAGCTGACACTTTTCCAAAGAAAATAAGCCCTTACTTAACAAAATCTGATGACAAATGGCCGACTTATTATTTTTTTGGTAAACGACCGAAATTCCGCTATTTCACGATTTTTTGATTTTCATTATTTGCACAGCTTACCTACCCAACGCAAACGAATAAATACATTTGAACTTAATTTAAAATAAACAAAGTAGTCTTCGTATATTTTTTTTTAATTTATTTACAGCACTACATGCTCAATGTATCGCACAATTAGCTAAACTAACGAAATTAAACTAACTAATTAAATTAAGCAAATCAACGCACAAAAAAATGAGTAAAAACAAAGATATAAGTGTACATTTTATGCCATGTGGAAAAACTGCTGACTTCTTCTTTGTTTTTTGTATTCGCTGCAATCGGTCTCACGTATTAGGGTCCAAATATAGTCACCCATCATAGCCGTGTCATAGTTGCCCTGATAGCGTCGTTCCATAGCCTTCAATTCCTGATGAAAGCGCTCGCCGTGTTCGTCGCTCACGTCTCCTAAATTCTCAGGGAAAAAATCCAAATGAGAATCCAGAAAGTGTATTTTAAGTGACATGTGCACTCCCATGGCTTCATAGTTCTTTACCAGATCCTCAACTATGTCCTTATAATTCGGGCTTGTGTTGTTTCCTAAAAAGTTTTCCACAACAAGCCTGAAGGAATTCCATGCTGCGGCTTCGATGGGTGATAACAGCTTTGGGAATTTTTCATCTTTCAACATTTTTTTTATCTCGGGTCCTGCGAAGACTCCTTCTTTAATTTTTGCCAGCGAAAAGTAACGGAAAATTGACCGTAAATAGGCAAAAGCTTCACCTTCTTTGTCTAATTTTTTGGCAAAATTTTTAATCAAACCCAATTTTATGTGCAGCGGCGGAAGTATTATATTTTCACGGTTCTCTATTAGTGGTTTGCGCTGAACATTCGCTTCTCCAACTACAGGTTTCGTTCGTACCGGCCATTTTTTTTTATATAATGCTGATCATCAGCGCGGCTATTCCAAAGGCACAGAAAACAGCAATGTCGCGTATAGCCTCCTTGGAGTCCACACAGAATGGCCACAACTTTAAGGTCGGCGCATATTTTCCAATTGTATTTCCTATACTCTATGCATTTCAGCAAAATGTCCATAGTTTCATAGTTCTCCTTTGAATGAACCGCATGAGCAATAGGAACAGATGGCTTTTCATTCCCATTATGTAAGAGAACTGCCTTCAAGCTCTCTTTGTTGCTGTCAATAAACAACCTCCATTCGTTGGGGTTGTGAATTTGGTGAAGCTCTTGGAACAAGCCTGAAATGTCGCTGCAAAAACATATTTGGTCTTTCTTTGTATAAAATTTTGCATACTCCTTGTGACGGTTTCTGTACGCTGATACTTTCACTTCTGAAGCCGCAAATCCACACTGTATCATCCGAGACGCAAAAAGTTCGGATTTCTCCTTAGTGAGACCAAAATCGCGCACCCAATCGTTTAGTTCGGCCTGTGACAGTAATTTTCGCTTTGCACCCGGCTCAAATTCGCTTGCATTTGACTCAGACTCTTCTTCTGACGATTCTGCTTTTTGAAGAGATGCACCAGGGCACACTGGATATGGCACATCATGCGAATGTGGTACTGGAAGCGCAAACGATCCCACTTGAGCGTAGTTCCATTTAAAAAATCTTCCTACCCCACTGTTTGTGGTGAGGCAAAAATAACAGTCTGTGGAATGGCATAGCGGCTTTTTCCACATCATTGGTGTATCGAATTTCATATGGCGGCTAAAATTAAAATAAATTACTATATTCGCTATGTATAATGTGTTTAAATAAAAATTCTTACCTTCCGCCAGCTGCCCAGTTGGTTAAGATTATATAGCAAAGATCACACAGCGACTTAGGTGTCCATGGTTCTGTGATATTTGGTGAAATACCAAAATAATTCAAATAGTGCAATTGTACTGCTGGAGTAAACTTGTGTGCGTGATTTTTTTTTATAAACTGGCCACAAACATTGCAGAAATTGTCTGGATCGTTCAAACACTCGAACACACGTAGTCTTTTACTCATTGTCTTCCTTGCGTTTTCTAAATATTAACTTCTTTACACTTTCACAGACAGTTTTGAAATGCAATTGATAACCGTGTCTCCTTATGTTTAAATATGTATGAGCATGTAGTGCTGTAAATAAATTAAAAAAAAATATACGAAGACTACTTTGTTTATTTTAAATTAAGTTCAAATGTATTTATTCGTTTGCGTTGGGTAGGTAAGCTGTGCAAATAATGAAAATCAAAAAATCGTGAAATAGCGGAATTTCGGTCGTTTACCAAAAAAATAATAAGTCGGCCATTTGTCATCAGATTTTGTTAAGTAAGGGCTTATTTTCTTTGGAAAAGTGTCAGCTATACGTAAAAAAATTAAAATCGCTGTTAACATCGCGTTTTACATTTTATATGAATTTTTATATGAATTTTTCAGCCACATTTTTACTAAAAAAACGCAGTTTTTTAACCTTTTTAAGCCGCCAACATCAAAACTACTAACCCGATTTGAAAATTTTCTGAGAATAAGTTGTAGACGGCTCAATTGTCTTTAATTTGAGTAGTAGTAGGATAAAATAGGTCAAAGAAGACTAAAGATATGCTCAAAATAGTAATTGTACCTCCAAAAATTAAAAAAAAAAATTAAAAAATTTGTATCTCGCAAACCAATCGACAGAAAAATTTTTAAAATTCATTTTCGTGTTCAGTAGGTCCAAATCCATGAGAAAAAGTATGCTAGAACCAAATAACAAAATGGCTGTTGCCTAGTGTAATTGGAGCCTCTTCCTGAAGGTTTTTGATCCAGTTTCCTTTCCCTGGCGTAACGATCGCGAAGACTGTCCACCTCTTTTTACACATTTCCTCTAAGTAAATAAAATTTGTTTTCATTTATTCTTTTAATGTCACATTTTTACTTACCTGGATATCCCATACTACCAGTTTGTCTCCAAGCATTTCTTTTTGCGTCTGCCATTTTGTACGCCGAATTTCGCTTATTGTAAAGCAAATTAAAGCTTTGCACTAGTGCAATAAAATTTTTATAATCCATTTTTTTTCTTTTGTTGATTTATTTATATTCATAAATTATATAATTTATTTTTATTTTTTAAATTAAGTTTTATTTTGTGAGTTTTCTTTTCTATTTCGTTTTATTTTTTTTTTTTTCAGAAAATCAAACGGATATTTCCAGCTGTTAAGTAAACTTAAAAAAAAATCCATTTTCAACAGAATGTTCCGCAACGTACGTTTAAGTATAAATAACCATTTCTATATACCATTGCTTGTGTTTTCGGAACAGCTAATCCGCAACGTTTACGTCTCGCTTATCCAGCCTTTAAACTAACCAACGAATTGATATAGAAAAACTGAAAGCCACATGTATTTTATTTTCAATTCCTCTTTCAGAATATATAAGATGGGTGCAAACATGTGTTGTTGGACGTCCATTTAGGCCGTCAGTTTAGCATCAAGGTTATTCTATTTAAAAATAAATTAATTTTAAAGCCTTTAACTTAACACAATTGCAAAATAAAATTGCGTGACTTCGAACTATAAAATACAAAACTACCACCCAAAAGAATCAATGTTCTATTAACATTTTTTCTGTTTTTATTCCTATTCACTAACAAACTACAGAATATTTGTATTATTTCCGTTTTGTCTAAATCATAGTGGTTTTATGCCTGTTTTTCAAAAGGGATATCACAGGAGTGGTAGGAAGTTGTAAAAAGCATAACAAAATTTCATAAGCACCGGGATGTATGATGTATACTTCAATAGGATATTTAACCATTATGTTGTGTATATGCAGTAATCTCTCAAAGGTGTGTTTCTTTTACAGGTTACAAGTTTAACTAATGAATAATCTTTTTCAATTAAACATAATTTAATTACAAAAGTTAGACATTTTAAGTGAAATTTTTATAAAAATTAAAGAAGACAGTGAAACTACTTTGGGTACTTCTTGGCACTCGTTATATGTTTACAAAAAAATACATAAACATTTTTGAATACACTCACAGAATAATGTGCATGAAACACTTTAAATAATTGTAATTGACATTAGAAATATGTACACCATGCAACATCATTTAAAATTGTATATTATTATTATCATTTGTAACTTTACAAAATATTAGTAAGTCTGTAATGGCACCTGAAAATTTTGCTGTTTTTACGGGAAATTTTGCTAATTTGAGCATAGCGGTATTTTTTTGCTAATCTTAGCAACACATGTCTGCTGATGTGTAGTACAATTAAATTAGCAGAAAAAATTAGTAGCGGAATTTAAAATCGGTTTGCTAAAATCAGCAAAAAAAAGTTTACTAACTATTATTAATATTAGTACCTTGAAATTAATATAAAATATTAGTAAGCGCTACTAAATTTAAAATAGATCTGCTAGAATCAGCAACAAATTTTACTAAATGTTAATGAAATGGAAAAAGAAGAAATGTTAATAACCGCTACTAAGGATTGGTAAAATTATGTACAAAGTTTATTGAAATAAATTATCTAGAATGAATTGTAAAATATAACAAAATTTTAATTTATAAAAAATTATTAAAATGCATAAATTAACTCAATTATTTTTAGATACACTTGTTACACTTTAAAGCTGCTTAAATCTTTTTAAATTGCTTTACGAATTCGAGTATATAAATTTATATTTTTTTTATCGAACAAAATTCTTTTTTTACTTTATTTATTTTTTTTTAAAAATATTTTAGACATAATTAAAAAAAAATCAAAGACTTAAAAAATAAAGGGTTTTCCAATAGGTACTTGACAACTTTGAATGTAATTTGTGAACGCACTATTTCACTCTAACTGTTAAATTCCTTTTTTCAGTAAACCCAACATTTTCATCATGGTAAAGTACACGAACGAACAACGTATGCAAATTATAAAAATGTACTACCGAAATTTGGAGTTGGTGACCGCAACTTTAAGAGCAAAATCATCTTTAGTGACGAAGTTTATTTTCGGCTCAATAGGTTCGTCAATAAGCAAAATTTGCGTTATTGATTTGTTGAATATCCACATGTGCTTCATGAGTCACCACTTCCACAAAAAATAGCTGTTTGGTGCGGTTTGCATGCCGGCGGCGTCATTGGGCCATATTTTTTCGTGGACAATAACGATCGTTATCGCGCCATGATTACCGATTATTTTTGGCCCGAGTTTGAAAACATGGACTTGGACGACATGTGGTTTCAACAGGACGGTGCCACAAACCATATAACACACGTTACAATCGATTTATTGAAGAGTAAGTTTGGTGAGCGTGATATCTCAATAAATGGACCAGTCAATTGGCCGCCTCGTTCTTGTGATTTAACGCCTCTAGACTTTTTTCTTTGGGGCTACGTCAAATCATTGGTGTATGCCAACAAGCCGACGACGTTGGTAGAACTCAAAGCCAACATTGAACGCTATTTCGGCCGTTACAGCCGAAATGTGGGACCGAGTCATCGAAAATTGGGTCCCACGAATCGCCATATGAACAAAGTCGAGTTTCATTCATAAATGTTTTGATTGTATTTCAAGTCGATCATAAAGTTTTGAAAATATCTCAAATGGTTTGCGTTTTATTTAAAAAAAAAAACTTACTTGTCAAGTCCTTATTGGAAAACCCTATAGTAACAACATAAACAATTTTATAATTTTGTTTAATTTTTGTTTTTAAAAATATTTTTAGTAAATTTTTTGGATTTTAAGGTCAAATTTTAAGTGTTTTAAGACTGATTTCTAGAACTTAAAAATTTTTAGTGCTATTCTTACTGGATGTCTTATTTTTCGACATGAGTCGGTTGTGAAAAGTATCTTCAATGCCCGAATATTTCCCTCAATATCCTCTTTTAAAAAATTAGTAAATCTGTTTTCTAAAATGATTTTTGAATTTAGCAACAAAAATTCGTAAATATTCTGTAAAAATTCTGTAATTTGTAAAATGTAAATAGTAAAAAAAATTACTAAATAATAATTTTTTTGTACTAAAAATCAGTACAAAAAAGTGACAATTTACAAATATTTCAAACAAAAAATTGTTAGAAATCAAGTTTAAATTTTAACAAATATTTTTAATTACTTTCAATTTTGTGATACTTTTTCCTGTGCACAGATAAGCTTTTTAAAATCGTTAAAATGGAGATAAATTTAATTTAAAAAAACAGTCAACCTGCAATAAAATTTATAGATTTTAATTATGTATATTGATATTGATTTTTATTCTTTTCTGGATTAACAGCAGATAAAGGAGAATGATACGGAAACCGAGTGAAATAGGAATATTAAGCACTGGGACCGAAATTGTACAGGAAACATAATTTCCATTATCAAAGTGAGTTAATTGGTTTATCACATAAATTATTTGTCTGTGTCTGTTTCATAAAAATGTATCCCTCGGGATCCCTCCCAGCCCAACCTCATTTGAATAGCCAAAGTGTCTTCTTCGCTAATTTGTAAAATGGCCAATATTTCAAAAACTCAGCGAGAGCGGGCAAAATGGACATAATTTTTTCTCCACTGGAGGCCAGATCTGGTACAGATACGGAGGGATGCATTTTTATGAAAATTAGTACGATTTCATTAGAATTAGTAGAATAAATGTTAATTCTAAAAGATTTCATTATCATTAATTGTTAATAAAGTTTGTTGCATTTGCATTAGGGAACTAATGATAGTGAAATTTTCATGTCAATAAAAAAATAACAAATATTGATAGCCAAGTCGAAACGCCACACAAAATGTATTTTTAGATAAAACACACCATATTTACACAAGTAACTAAATTATTGTAAAATGATATTAACTATACAAGTAGCTCAGATGTAGTAACTGCAACAATTTTGTGGGTGTACACTATTTATTATGCTTTAAATACTATGTTAGGTAAATTTCACTATAGTTTTATTTTTTTGTATCAATTTGAATAATAATGAAGATATTTTTTGATATAATATTATTATTATTTATTTCTTCGTAATGGAAACAATAGTGGAATATTAATTTTACTTGGTGAAATACCAAAAAAAAAAAAATAAATAGTTGCTTGCATAAAGAGCTTAATTTAGGCTGTCATATGTATATTAAACTAGCATTTAATACGGCCTTATTCTTCGTTAACGAAAATTTAAAGGCGAGTCGAAAAGCAGTAGGGGTTGCAAGCAACGAAAATTGACAAAATACATTTAAAAAACTATCATAGCTTCAATTAATCGCTCCTTTTCCGGATGTTTAATAAATTAATTTACATAGTCCTACAAATTATAGAATTATGTCAGTTATAGAAATGATAGGAGGTGGATATTATAGACGATTTGACACTGAAAATTAAGCTAATTTCAAAAGGAAGCTCTGTGAAGTGGTTCACTATCATTTTGATTGAATTTTTATACACTCAGAAAAAAAGTTTGCAGAAAAATTTTGTAAACTGTTTTCAATCCCATTTTACTATTTATGTGCTGATTTTTATTAAAAAAATTATTATTTAGCAAATCTTTTTGTTATTTACGTTTTACAAATTACAGAATTTTTACACAATATTTACAAATTTTTGTTGCTAATTTCAGAAATCATTTTACAAATTTTTGAAAACCTATTTGCTAAAATTAGCAGACAAATTTACTGATTTTAAGAAAGTGGATATTGTAGAAAATTTTATTTCTAATAATTAAAACTTATACTTAAAAACTTAAATTGCCTTTCAATGTTAAGTAGATTAAAAAAAGGGATCGGAAGTGAATATACCGGCTCATGTCTTAAAGTAGGACATTTACTCAAAATAGCACTTAAAAGTTTTTTTAGTTCTAAAAATAAGCCCTAAAAACAATTAAAATTTGACCTTTAAATTAAAAAAAATTTATTAAAATATTTTTTAAAACAGAAATTACCAAATTAAAACAATGATAAATTCGTTAATGTTTTTACAATTTTTAAGCTTTTAATTTTTTTTTTGTCTAAAATATTTTTTGAAAAAAATAAATAAAATAAAAAAAATTTGATGCTCGATAAAAAAAAAAAATTTGAAATTTTACGCTAATATTGATAACATTTAGTAAATTTTTTTGCTGATTCTAGCAAACAGATTTTAAATTCCACTTTACAAAAAGCTTACTAAAATTTTGTAGCGGCACCTAATTTTTTCTACAAATTTCATTGTACTACACGTCAACAGACATTTGTCGCTAAGATTAGCAAAAGGTACCGCTGGGCTCAAATTAGCAAAATTTCCCGTAATAACAGCAAAATTCTCAGTTGTCATTACAGTTTTTTTAATGAGCGTAGACATTCTATAAAAAGAGAATAATAGAAACGTATGGGAGCCATACGAGTTAAAGTAAGGACCCTATAAACCAGGATAAACAAACTACCAAATTTTTAGCCACCCATGATGCCAAATGGTGCGACTACGAAAAAATTCTTAGTCGAGACCACGAAGTTTTTAGCCGATTTACAGAAAAACTTAGCCTTAGTGACTGGCGATGAAAAAAGTTAAAATTAATTTCAATCAATATCCTTCCTAACGCCGAATATTCATGACATAAAGCTATTGCTCTGCATTTGGTGGGACCAGCACGGCGTGATTTACTACGAGCTGATCAAACCAAATGAATCGATCACGGGGGACCTTTATATAAATGGAAAGTCCTACCCCACCAGCTGTACTTCTCCGACTACTACCTATTCCGGTCGATGACATATGACCTGTCCCAGCATAAGTTCACTTCATATGAATAATGCAAAGAATGGGTCGATGATTAGATTACCTCAAAAGCCGAGTCGTTCTTCCGAGCTGGTATCCGAAAATTTCCCGAAAAATAGGAAAAAGTTGTGGCCAGCGCTGGACATTACTTAGAATAATATATTTAAAACCTTTTTTCCACAATAAATCCGTATATTTAGAAAAAATACCTCTCATTATTAATTCAAGATTATATGAAAAATCTATAAAATACCCAAAGAATTTAAAAATAATGTTAAGGCAAAAATTTTTAAAAAATATTCCAGAATATAGGAATAAATGCTATTGTAAACTTGTAAAATTTTACTATTTTTATGATCATCATATAAATATTACCCTGTAGGAGATGTCGATAGTAAAACTCTACTGATTCACTATTGACTTTGTCACCAGTACTACTGACTAATTGTGCCCGAGCCAACGTTTTCTGCTGTAGACATTTAACATGTGCGTGTCATTGCGAATCTACACAACTATTGACTAAGTGTTGACATTGGAACCAGAGTTTCACTTGTACCCCTGAACGAAATGTTGATAGTGAAACTGTACTTATTCATTATTGACTTTGTCACCAGTACTACTGACTATTTATATCCCAGTCAAAGCTCTATTCTGTAGAAATTTAACATGTGCTTGTCATTGCGAATCTACACAGCTATTGACTAGGTGTAGACATTTGAACTAGAGATTCACTAAAACATTTTAGTAATTTTAGCCTACACTTTTGGAACTTTTTACTGAATTTCCACACTAGGAAGAAAAAAAGTTTAAACAGATGGATTTATTTTGTTAAATTAGATATTTTATTAATACATTTTTTTTCTAAATTTCATTTAATTAAAAAAAATTTAATTTTGGAGAGACAAATCTTTAAAAGACTGCACAAAATCATCCACAGGCTCCGTAAAATCCTCATCAGGCTCCACAAAATCTCTAGAGTTGCAACTTTCACTAAAAATTTGTATTTTTATACAAAATTTTTTGTTTTTTCAAGTCTTTTGTAATTTCTTTTGCTCATTATATATTTTGTTCAAATACGTATATTTACCTTTTAAATTTATGTTTCTTTATAATTTTATTAATAACTTTAATTTTGCATGCAGCTATGCAAATGTATTTTCAACAAAATAAAACAATAAAAAATCAAGAACAAGCACAGCTTTGCAGCTGCAAAATAAGAAATGTGAAAAGTATAGATGCTTCCCAGCAAAACCACACATTACCAGATAATGGGTAAAGTAATGTATAGCCATAGGGGCCGATGGATTATATTACACCTTACTTCATTGATAATTTTATAGGCGATGAGCCTCAAAGTAATGTATATACCCATTACTTTAGAGGTGATAATGTAAGGGGTTACTTATATGGAAAAAAGTATTGTGTCTAAAAATAGATTTTTAAAAAAAAAAAAAAATTTTATTAAAAAAAATTATTACAAATATTTTATTTCAAATGTTTGTAATGAAAAATAATGTGGTCAAGATGGAAATCGAACCAGGGAAATCTGGTTGCCAGCCAAGAACTCTGCCCACTGAGCTATCGACGCATTTAGTATTTGATTGCTTTAAACTAAAAAGAATTGTTGCGCTTCGTTTTTTCGCTAGTGTTGTCTAAACAAGCATACATTACCCTTTTGCTTACAAAAAAACACAAAGAAATGTATCTAAAAATAGATTTTCAAAAATATTTCAATTATTACTTTACATTTATAAATCATATATTACGTAATCAATAATGAGTATCTTATTACTTTCTGCTTGCAAATAATGAAAAAGGTAACGAGCTATCATAACAAGGTAACGCATGAGAATATCGCACCCATTACCAAAGTTTTGCTGGGTTTGTTTACATGTCACCAAAATAGTCGACAAAAGTGTTGACTTGTAGACACTTGACCACAGGCTTCCTACAGGGTATGTACAAACAATAATGTCATAAGAATATAAAAGTTGTTAACAATTTTAAAATAATAAAAATATTATTTATGTTTCAATATTTCGCTACTCCATTGTGTAACATCTTCAGCAATTAATAATTATAATTAATAAATAATAAAAATTATAATTTCCTGAAGATGCTACACAATGGAGTAGCGAAATATTTAAAAATAAATAATATTTTTATTTATAAAAAACCAACCTTAAGCTCAAAAATTTGAAAAATAAAACAGGTTAAATAAATGTTAAAAATGGTTATTAACAATTTTGGAAAGCTAAAAAATATCGGAAACTTTGAATACGATTCAGAACGCAATAATGTTTTCCAACAAAAAAGTTTATTTTTACAAGAATCATATCTACTTTAATAAGATTAGAGATGCTTGCAAAAAATAACAAGAAAATTATTCAAATATGGTCAAATAATTTAATTAAGTTTTATTTGTTTTTTTTCTCTGTGTATGTACTAATTTTGATTTTTATAATTCAAGTACCGTTTATTATTGCAAAATTGAAATTTAGATTTTATACCAGGGATAGAAAACATGGTACAATTGTACTTTTTTTGGTACATTTTTACCTTGGTTGGTACCGTGGTACTACCGCGGCTCATTTAGTACAATTTGAAATTTTTTCAAATTTTCAATTTATAACTTGATAAAACAACATAACATAAAGTCGACTTTTTTTAAAAGCAACTTTAAACTAAAAACCTGTTTTTATTTATTCAGCTACAATAGTAAAAATAAAGTCAGTTTTAAGTTTAACCGGCTCTAAATTGGTGTAACATAAAATGTACACATTGTACTAATTTATTCGGAAGTGGCAACATTGAACAGCTGATTTTAAATTACCTCTCAAAACAAAAAAATATAAGAAAAAAGTGTATTATTGTTAAAAAGCTAAATTATTGTTAAATTCATTAATAGCAAATCCTGAAAAGGTGGAAAACCAGGAAAAAAGGTGTGACATAAAAATTAGAGTAAAATTTTACAAAGTTTTGTGGGAATTATACCACTACATAAAATTAACGATAAATTTTGTTTCACCCGGTCAATTTAAATTTTTTTAAGTATTTTTAGTGTCTAAGCAAATTGTTAAAAAAAAAGCGGAAAAAATTTTGGTACCGTAAGGATCGAAAAAGTACAATTTGTTTGTCTGGTTGGTACAATAGCAGAAAACATATTTTCCATCCCTGTTTTATACTTTAAAAAAAAAAAAACTTACCCTTTTTGAAAATTTTCTGCGTATCCATTTAATTGATTCACTTCGGCCCAAAAACATGATGAAACTTTGGTAGATTATGGTAAAATATATAAAAATATGGTGCCATAAAACACCACACTCACTGAGAGAAATATCAAACATTGATTAAATAAAAGTAATGAGATAAAAAAACAGTAACAACAGGAATATACAAATAGTAGATGACAAGCGAGTTTAGCATAATAACAAAAACAATGCAAAAATGTGTATGTAATAAAAAAACACTGTGATTTAATAATGGCACTACCAAAAAATATTTTAATTTTTATTTTTTAATTTAATGGAATTTTAATTTAATGCATTTTTCTCTAAAAAATTGTATTATAATTTTTGTTACAGAGGTTCACTATTCACGACTTCATGCGTTATATATTTTTATTTTTTTTTAAACTTTCGTTTGCTTTATATTTTGGTTTATTTTTTTTTAATGCACTTCTAACGATAGTAAGTCCGTTAATGAGAAAATTAACCAGCATATTAACAAAAAGCCGTGAGTAAAATGAGCTCGCGTTGCCAACGTCAGCGTTGTATACTTTCGTAAATTGCTTTTGTCAATGTTGGTTGTTGATAGTACAAGGTAATATTGCCAGTCAGTGAAATGTTGGGGATTTCGATTTTTTTTTAGTTTGTTGTTGCTTTTGGATACTATTTTTTATTATTTTTTTTTTTTTTTGTCTTTTTCTGGCTGCTACTTGTTATTGTTACAGTGTGGCACACCATGTAAATAAATAATGCAAAAAAGACATAAATTGTATAAACAAAACAATAACAACAAGTAAGAAACTTTTAGAAATTATCCATATGACTGACACAGAAACCCGAGAAAACAATAACAACATAGAAATAATTTTAAATAAATAATAAACATTGTTTTAATAGACATGCATACCGCATCAGCAAACTGTACGACATCGTCGACAAGGTAATGCGCGCGCGTAATTTAAATTTATATAGTTTCGATATTTCTTCTTTTTTTTTGGTTGTTTCTTTTGTATACTCATTACCGTTGTTGTTGTTGGTGGTGGCCTAGTCTTGTCTTATCAACATAATTGCATACCCGTACGTATTTATTATTGCATCGTAAATCTGCTGATTCTGCTATTTTATATACAGTTTTAACTTAAATATTTTACTGAGTACCTTCTACTTATGAATACACAACTTGTCATACAATATCTTAACAATAACAAAGAATACAATAGCTTAAACTTGAACGGTACAGAGAGCTTAAATACATTCCATTGCTTTTAATATACAGTGGCCAGCAAAAATAAACAGACAGAATTTTTTTTTAAGTTTTACCAATTTATATTTGTTTAAGCAAAAATGTAAAGACCAAATACATATTAATTTTTAACATAAAGTTTGTTTTTTATTTTTAATTAAATATCCTGAAATGGCAACGCAAAACTAAGGGCACACTTATGTCTTATATGGATTAAAGAATAAATTAAATTCTTTAAGTTCTAATTTTAATATATTTAAATAAAAATAGCAAAATAATACCTCGCAAGCAGCTTACTCTTGAGAAGAGATAAATTATAATGGATTCGTAGGAGAAACAAAAGAAATCTTATGGACAACTTCGTAATATAGTGTCCCATAGTCGTCCAAAATAAGCCTAAAGGTGGTCGGCCAACAAAGTTTACCGACAAAGATAAACGATATATAAAGTGTACCAGTGTACCGTTGTCAAAAATTGGTTCAAAAGCGCCACAAAATTTTCTGATAAAATCGGAAACAATTGGGGACTTGAATTAATAATAAGCGTATCACACAATAGGCCGCCATTATTATATCAACCAATTAAGAGTATTCAAAAACCGGTCAACCGGTTTCTCTATTTTTAAAAACCGATCGGTTTCGAATATTTTGTAAATTCGAAGAAAACCGAAAACCGGTCTTGTTTGTTCGGTTAACCGGTTTTTTTTAATAACATCACCAACTGGGTTACTTGGTCTCTTTTTTTTTTTCCGAAGACCTATAATAGTTTGTTTGGTTATGAAGATTAAGATGTAAGCCTGATAGATTCCGATGAAGACTTAACTTTGGATATTCCCAATTCAAATAGTTTAATTTCTGATCTAAATAACACAACAAATAGTATTCAAAACCCTAAAAAAAACTACAAAATCATTCATCATTATATGATGATTTCATATATCTTGATAAATGCGACAAAAGAACTGAAAAGTTGGAAAATTTATATAATTGTTTCATGACTATTTGTCCAACATCTACTATTAGTGAAAGAGTATTTTCCACTTTTAGCTTTATCAAAAGCAAACAAAAAAATCGTCTTAAAACGAAACATTTAAATTGCATATTATTTCTAAAATATTATTTTAGAAGTGAAAAATAGATTTTCTTTTTACATATTTAAAATGTAATATTAAAAAAACTTATTTAATGCCAAACGTTTTAAACGTTCAAATTACTAACGTACCTAATTTTACCCAATTTACAAACTTAATGATCTCTATTCATTTGATATGAATATAGTTTTATAATATTAATTTTAAAGATATTATATTAAAAAATATTAAAACCAATGAATGAAATGTTGAAATGAAATACAATAAAAAAATTATTTTTTTTTCAAAGAATGTATTTTTTTATTTTTATTACTTTATATATTAAATTTCTGTATTTTTTTTACATAATTAACCAATTATATAAGCTTTTTATCCAAATTAAAAAAAAAACGAAAAAACCGGTTGGCCGGTTTTTTCTGCAAAAACCAAAACCGTTTTTTTTTAATTCTATTTTTTGAGGAAAACCGAAACCGGTTTTTTCAAAAGGCCGGTTTTTTCAATACTCTACAACCAATATTTCCAATAGTAACTTGCCGCAAAAACCTATGAACGAGTGTCCTTGGTAGCTTGTGTCATTTGGTTGAAACGTTAACAACAATACTAAATATTGCCTCTAACATGTCGAATTTTGTACAAGATAACGTGTTCTTGCTGGGTGTTCTTCTTTATTACTTTAATGTGGCGAAAAGTGCCGTCGAGGGTCATCAAATCTTAGTGGAAGTTTACGGCGAGCATGTTCTTTCTGAACAATCGTGTCGGAGGTGTTTGGGTCGCTTTAAAAGTGGTGTTTGAGTTTGAAGATAAGCAACGCCCGGGTCAGCCTAAAAATTTTGAAGGCGATGAATGGAAATTAATGAAACGCTGAATGGGAATGAATTGATATGGACGAATCCCAAATGCTTTAAGAGTTCTCAGAATCATTGGGAGTGGATGAGTCGACAGTGGGCAAACTCCTAAAATCTATGAGATTGATTCAAAAGTAAGGAAACTGGGTGCAACACGGGTTAAAGCCGAGCGACATCGAAAGTCAATTTTCCGCTTGTGAACAGCTCCTCGAACGTCTAAAAAGTAAGAGCTTTTGTATTGCATTGTTAGTGGCGTCGCATTGTGGCATAAAAAGTCATGGGTCTTGCCCGGACAGCCTTCAAGATCCTTGGTAAAGCCAAATATTCAAGGCATGAAGCTTATGCACAAGCGCGGCGTGATCTACTACGAGTTAATCAAACCAAAAGAATCGATAACGGAGGAACGCTACCGGACTCAACTAATTCGTTTAAGTTGCGCGCAGAAGCAAAAACGGCTGAAATACGAAGAAAGGCATGACATAGTGATTTTGCAGCATGACAATGCTTCGCCACATATTGAAAGACCAGTCAAGACCTACTTGGAAACGCTAAAATGGGAACTCCTACCCCACCCGCCGCATTCTCCAGACATTACTGCGTCCGGGCACTACTTGCTCCGGTCAATGACACATTTATTTATTTTTTTTATTAAACATATTATTACAAATTATATCTTAATACCCTAACCGAGCACAAGCAACGAAGGATTTCGGCTCGTTGTAGGGAAAACAGACCAGAGCCTCTGGTGGGAATCGAACCCACGACCCCCGCACTGATAAGCTAGCACGCTACCAACTAGCCTACCGGAGCGCTCATTTTTTATTATATTATTATATTATTGTTTTATATTTTTTTTGTGTTACTCAATAATCTTTTCTTAAATAAAAAATAAAATTAAAGAAAACTTTAAAATAGGTTGCTGTGTCTTTAGTTTTGCGGGTCACTGTATATTCTTCACAAGCACTTCATTTCAATAAAAAAATGAAATTTTGGGATGACCATAGGATATGTCTATTATTTATATCTTGAATATATTACCCAGTGCTTTCACATGCACCAAAATGATAGTAAGCAATTGACAAAACCGATTTTAAGTCAAACGTCAAAATCATGTCAATTGCACTGTATTTCATTGCTAAGAAATATCATTATTTTTTCCTCAAAAATCACCTAATTTTATCAAAAATTAATTGTTTTCTTTTAGTCCGATATCTGAAATATTCGTAAGTTCAAAAAAAAAATTAAGTCTAAACCAGAGATGCAAGTCACAGGTTAGTAGTCGGCATGAAACAGTTGGCAGCTGAGCCCCGTAATAAGTAAAAGTAAACAAGCTAGATTTTTTAAAAACAAACCCTAAGTTTATTTTTTTATCTTAAATAAATCAGTTACAAGAGCTGGCATTTTGAAAAATCGATATTTTACGTCGCCTTGCAACTCTGCTCTAGACTTCTTTTATCTTAATACTGATGCTTATTAGAAAAAGCACTGATTTTTCTGAAATTTGAATATATGAAGAAAGAATAAAATTTAATTTTAACGATGGAAATTAGTTTGTTTCTGAATTTTTTAAACAATGTTTATGCATTTTAAGATTGGTCTCTCAAATATCTTTAGTCGAAAACCAATTTAAACAAATATAATTAATTTTGGGAAGTATGGAAAAACTAAAAGAAAACATACACCCAAAAATTTAAATTTACGTTCCCTTACTAGGCCTCCTCAATATGAGATTGTCTCACAAAACAAGTGAGACTATCATATAGCAAACTTTAAGCCAAGCGGTGGATGACCCCCATTATACCCACTTACTGAATGTCCCGTTAAAATTCAATATCCCAATTAGTAGCTAACTGTACATTGTGACAATGAGGCTCTTAATATAAAACATTTTTCTAAATGAGTTTGCAGAACTGGTCTCCTTAATTTTCGTAAAATTATAGTAAGAGAACATGAAGCCCTATATAGTTTTTTTTTATATAGTTTTTATTTAATTTATGTACTAACATCTCAGTTATTACGGTTTTACTCTATTTCGATGTCATGTTTATTACAAAAGTTGTCAGGTGCAATTCCAATGTTTAACAACAAATAATTGAGGGTATTCATAAGTCCCGTTTCACACAGAGCAACTTTTGTCGCGCCGATAATTGTCAATTCTTGCCTTTATGTTACACAGATAAACTTTTTTCAGCTACTTTCGTCTAGTTGATAAGTTTACGAGTTTAATATGAAACTTAATGCATTAAAATTGTTGTATTCAAAATAAAGGGTGGTTAAATTTTAAGGGCGGGTGTTGAATGTGAAACACACCTAAACGTCAAGTTTTTTTCTGCATTTCAATTTCAGACTAACTCAATTTAAGCCATGGAAAAATGCAGGCTTTTTATGAAAATGGGCGTTCAAATCAAAATGCATTTCGTGCACTTCGTGATTTTTTTTTTTTTTGGTCAGCATAATCGACTAAATGTCTCATCGGGAGAATTGTGGGCAAATTTCAGCAAACCGGGTCTGTTGAAACACCTGTGCATGCTCGCCCAGTTCGTTCAGCGGAAAACATTGCTGTTGTTTGCGATAAAGTGTCATGAGGTCGGCCAAGCAAAGACCGTGAATTGTGTTCGCTATCGCGAGACCCTGGACGATAAGCGGTTTCAACAGGACGGTGCCACTTGCCACACAGCTAACGAAACAATGGCTCTTTTGCGCGACAAATTCAATGGGCGGAATGGAGGTGGCCGGATGAAGATGGCCGGATGGAGGTGTGCCGCCGACGTCGCGGCGGCCATTTGGCCGATATTTTGTTCCATACATAATTAAACCATAATTGAACCAAACCAAATATTATCATAATAAAAAGAAATGCCAATAATTTCCTAAATAATTTGCATTTTATTCAAAACCAACATCGGCCCTTAAAATTTAACCCCCCTTTATATTACATTTTCATGATTTTAAAATGGGAGACTAAATAAGAGTTTAATCGACCCGAATAACAGATTAATCAGTTTTCGTAATTTTTCGAACAATACTCTAGCCTTCAAGTTTTGAAAAACAAAATGACGGACTAAATATGCTACTTAAAGTTTGCCACAAGCTATTCATATAAAGTTATATTCCTTTTATATGTTGGATCTAGCTTAAAATATAGGTCTGCTGGATTTCCGGGTGTGTTATCTGAAAAATTAGCTTATATCTTTTAAAAATTCAATATGGCGGCTAAATTTTTTGAATTTGCCTGATCTACAAAAAATTTGTTTAAAGAGTTTTTGAAGTTGAATTTATGCACATAATTTTAAGAAAACAAAATGGCGGACAATATAACATATATATATTCCTTTTTTTTAAATTACGTTTAATGTAATATTTTTTATTGTCGATAAAGATGGATTTTTAAGTTTCTATATCAATCCTAATATGCGCCCTAGTCTTTAATTAACATTTCATAAATATTTTCTATTACAATTTTAAACAGACCTGGGCGGTAATCATTACATTTCGTAATTAATTGCACTGGTAATTACACAATTACATGTAAATGTAATTGGTATTTTTCAAATACAATTACAAAACATTTTAATGTAATTTAGCTAAAAAAAAGCTCAACTACAATTATTAATTAATTCATTAAAAATTTTTTAAATTGAAATTACATGTTATTGAAATTGAAAAAATTTCAAATACAATTTAATGTAATTGTAATTGCAGAAACTCCAATCTCAATTACATGTAGTTTCACTTTTTTTTTCATTAAGTAATTATGAAAAAATCCAGTAATGATTACATTTTTGAGTAGTCATTATCAAAAATTTATTTAATTACAAAAATGATCAAATACAATAAAAAAAATAATGATAACAAGGATCTGATTTATATAACTGAAAAAGCCGTGATATATTAAAATATACGATGAACACATGTAATAGTGTGAGTACACTCAAAAAAAAAGACACGAACTAAAATGTATTCAAAAATTTCCTTTAAAATAGTTCATAAATTTAACTAAATTTTATTAAAATTAGAAAAATTTTCTTAAAAAGAATAAAAATTCCAAAGTTTGAGGAAAAACGAAATAGTTTATAAACTCAGAAATAGTTCACATTTTTCTGAAGTAATATTTCTTGATTTTAGGAAAAAAACAAGTATACATATTAAATAAAAATTTATTAATTTTTAAGAAAAAACATCTTAGTTTTAAGAAAATTGCATACTCAAATGTAATAAAATTAAGTTTAGTTCAAAAAACAAAAAAATTAGGACATAATTTACTTCCATTTAGTTAAAAAAATGTGTCTAACTTAAATCGAGAAAGTACTTGAACTTAATGTGTGTTCATTTTTTGTTCGCGATTAGTAAAGTTAACTAAATTTTAGAAAACCATTTCCAACTTCAGTTTTTAAGTATACCACTTTCTAATTTTGAAGAATTGTTTTCTAAAAATTAGTTCAGACGATTAAAAACAAAAAGTAATAAATTTTTTTCCTATGTAATAATATAAATCTGATGAACTATTTCTATTTCTAATCGTAACAGTCTTAAATATTGAATTCAAAGTAGCTTAAAATATATTTTAAAATTTTGTTAGCAAAGGGTAAAAATTTCGAATTTTCGCTTTTATGTAATAAATTTGTTAGTTGACTGCAATACAAAATATCGCAGGCACATTTTATACATTACGGCATAATGGCTTTCCTATAATTAACGTAGCGCTTATTAAACTTTATATTTATCGAACTATTTTTTCACTTAATAATAAAGAACTTTATATTTTTATGTGTCAAATAAAGTTTAAGCTAAAAATCCCATAAAATTGTCATTTTTACTTTTTCCAATAATAACAAGAAATGTAACACAGAAATTTTGTATTTTTGAACAATTTGCTTAAATAAGTTAATTTAAGAAGACAAAGGACCCCCAGTGTTCCTTAGCCATAGATGCCAGGTGTCACTTAGGGCGGCCTTTTTGTAGTTCCCTCAAGCAGAACCGTTAATTGACTACGAAAAGGATCTGACTTTGTCACCATTTATTACGTTTCAGGATATCCTGCAGCTCATTTTTTTAATTTGTTTACCATTTTGCTAAAGAAATTTAATTTATATTTTAAATACATGAATTAAGTATAATTCAATTTAGTTTTAAGACACAAAGCGGAAGTCCTCCGAAAGTGGGAGGAGTGTAAAGAACTTTAAAATATATGGTAAAATATATTACCTTTACCATAGAAGCAGGATAAGGATAATTTTCACTTAAAAGAAGTGCTATTTAACTTGATGTTAGAAAATATTTTCTTATTTTTAGGGAGTTAAGTCCTAATTTTTTGTAAAAAATATTATCTAATGAACTTAAATAAAATAAAAGTTTTCTTAAGACCAAGGAAACATTTCCTAACTAACAGTAAACTTGTAGATGATGTATAAACTAATTACTAATTACTTCTCAGTAGTAAAATTTGTCTATAATTTAGAAATTTTTACCAAATTTTAAGTAAAATTTGTTTCTTAAAAATATTGGTAAAAAGTGTCTTTGGCGCCGTTTTCATTTCAATTTTTCCTCTAAATAAGTTAATTTTTCTAAATTCTAGTTAATTTTTTATTTTTTTAGTGTAGGGAAAGAAAATTTCATACACTTAAAAAAATTATTTGTTATTCATATTTCGAATATGAACTCAACACTTTTGTTATGTCAATTAATTTTAAAATGACGTTTATTTCTTTAAAGGAAAAGAAAAATAGCTTGAATGTATATATAGGCAAATCCTGCGTGACGAACACTACATTCGTGCGCGTTTTTGGATTAAAATATAGAAATTTTTTGGTCTTTTAAAAGAGATACCTTCAACTTAAACATAGTGTTTAAAAAAAAGGAAGTAACTTTGAAAGCACGCAAAATCTAATACCTAAAAGAATAATGAATATAAGAGAATTCTAAAATAACTTATTTGCAGCTAACATTTTTTCTGGTAGTATATAAATAAACACAATTGAATTTATTCTAACAAAAAAATTAATTTAATTTTTTAATAACAACTCTTAATTAAAATTTTTAAAACTCAAAGCAAGTGCTGTGTATACAAGCTAAAACCTCCAGAATAGGCAGATGTTAAACAAAACATTTTAAAAGCATATTTTGTTCCAATAAATCAAACGCGTGGCTTTTTATTTTTTTATTTATATTTACATTTCATGTACGGTTATAATTCAGTATTATTTTGGCCTCAGCGCCAAAACAACAGATAAAAATTATTTTCAATTGGAAATTACAAAATGTTTTTAGAACTGAAAAAAGTTGATTTGTCAAACATTTTTAAAAGAATAGAAAAGCTTAAATAGAATTCAAAAAAGAAATCGTTACAATTTACTAGGTAAGGACCTGTCAGGAATATGCGTATTCAAAAGTTTTATAGACACCGATGATTTCTGAGCTTTTTTTATACATAGAAAACCTCTTTGACTTTAAAGCCCAAACCAGAAAATTAAAGTGCCTGCGAAAGTTCTGTCAAACTTTGTAAATTTCGCAAATACAATGCACTGTATACACTGCCATTTTCTGTTTAAGATTTATGGGTTTACTTGAGCACTCTGTGTCAAAAGAAAGATATAATTTTATTTTGCATTTAACGATTAATCACCAATTTTTGTCGATTAATCGACACGAAAACTGAATTATCGATTTTCGTCATTTTTCGAATAATGCCCTAACCGGTTAACCGACAGGGTCGAATAATTGGAAACACTTTTTAATGCAATTTTTGAGAAAACTCAAATCGTGATGCACGCTAAAGAAATTAATATTCTAGTTTTTTTTTAATTGTAGAATTAAATTTTTGTATCTATTTAAAGTAGTTTATAAATTTAATTTTAAATTATAGATGACTTGGAAAAAAAATTGCATTCTACTCACACACATTCTACAACGCATGGACCTAACATTTCATACCTATACTCAAAAAAAAATTAACTAGAATTTAAAAAAATTAACTTATTTAGAGGAAAAATTGAAATGAAAACGGCACAAAAGACACTTTTACCAATATTTAATAAAATTTTCCTTGAAATTAAGAAAAAAATTTTACTTAAAATTTGGTGAACATTTCTAAATTATAGAAAAATTTTACTACTGAGAGGTACATTTTTATTAGAAAACAGTAAAAATTCCTCCTAATTAGTTCATACATCATCTAAAATTATACTGTTAGTTAGGAAATGTTTCCTTGGTTTTAAGAAAAATTTTATTTTATTTAAGTTCATTAGATATTTTTTTTTACTAAAATCTAGGACTTAACTCCCTAAATAAAAAAGATATTTTGTATTGTTTATTAGATAAAAGCGCAAATTCGAAATTTTTACCCTTTGCTAACAAAATTTCAAAATATATTTTAAGCTACTTTAAGTTCAATATTTAAGACTGTTAGGATTAGAGACGGGTATGTCAGAGATTTTTGACTTACGCTCACGCACGATCACGAACCAAAAAATTTAATAATATTTTTTCTTGAAAATTAGGAAAACTAACTGGTTTGTTTTTACTTTATTGTTTTTTTTTTCGAATAGAATATTAAAAATTATTTAAACGTTTTCCAACAAAAAAAATCCTTTACCAAATTTTATTATTTTTTAAAAATTAGAAAACTTTTACTTATCTGAACTTAGTTGCATGAAAATTTTCCTTAGAAATAGTTCATCAATTTCTAAAATCAAGTAAATTTTTATTATACATAGGAAACAATTTATTACTTTTTGTTTTTAATTGTCTGAACTAATTTTTAGAAAACAATTCTTCAAAATTAGAAAGTGGTATACTTAAAAACTGAATTTGGAAATGGCTTTCTAAAATTAAGTTAATTTTACTAGCCGCGAACAAAAAATGAACACACATTAAATTCATGTACTTTCTCGATTTAAGTTAGACACATTTTTTGAACTAAATGCGAGTAAATTATGTCCTAATTTTTTTTTTTTAACTAAACTTAATTTTATTACATTTGAGTATGCAATTTTCATAAAACTAAGATGTTTTTTCTTAAAATTAATACATTTTTATTTAATTGACTTTTTTTCCTAAAATCAATAAATATTATTTAGGAAAAATATGAACTATTTTTGAGTATATAAACTATTTCGTTTTTCCTCAAACATAGGAATTTTTATTCTTTTAAAGAAAATTTTTCTAAGTTTTAATAAAATTTTACTTAAATTGAGGACAATTTATAAAATATTTTGAAGGAAGTTTTTGATTACCTTTAAGTTCATGTCTTTTTTTTGAATGTAATTTTACAGTAATTTTACTAAAATTTAAGAGAATGGAATGAATAAAAATATGGCCTTCGATCGGACTATCTATGTTAACACTAAGGTAATGATTAGAGTATTCAAAAAACCGGCCTTTTGAAAAACCGGTTTCGGTTTTCTTCGAAAAATCGAAATTTAAAAAAACCGGTTTCGGTTTCGGTTTTTGCAGAAAAAACCGGTCAACCGATTTTTTCGGTTTTTTTTTAATTGGAATAAAAAGCTTATATAATTTGTTAATTGTTTTAATACAAACAAAAATAAAAAAGAAATTTAATATATTAGAAAATAAAAATAAGAAAATAAATTCTTTGAAAAAAAAAATATTTTATAATATTTTTTTATTGTATTTCATTTCAACATGTTATTTATTGGTTTTAATATTTTTTAATATAATATCTTAACAATTAATATTATTAAACTATATTCATATCAAATGAATAGAGATCATTAAGTTTGTAAATTGGGTAAAATTAGGTAATTTGAGCGTTAAATAAGTTTTTTTTAAATTAGATTTTAAATTTGTAAAAAAACTATTTGAATTTGGAATATCCAAAGTTAAGTCTTCATCGGAATCTATCAGACTTACATCTAAATCTTCATAACCAAACAAACGATTATGTGTGCGGAAAAAATTAAAAGAGACCAAGTAAACCAGTTGGTGATGTAATTAAAAGAACCGGTTAACCGAACAAAAAAGACCGGTTTTCGTCTTTCTTCGAATTTACAAAATATTCGAAACCGATCGGTTTTTAAAAATAAAAAAACCGGTTGACCGGTTTTCGGTTTTGGTTTTTGAATACTCTAGTAATGATATGAAAACAAAAAATTTTGTTTTTTTTTTGTATAACATTTTGTTTTTTAATGTTATACACATTATCTTCGTCAGACAGTTCAATGACATCTAGTCCAGGACATCATTATCTTCATTCTTCTCCTGTTCGTGATTTTCGAATATATGATTAGATATATAGCAACGGCTAGCAGTTTTTTTTAACAGCATCCGGTAATTCAATATTTTTTTTCTTTTGTTTTTAAGACGAGATTGTAAACTAATTGCATTTACAATAGGATCGGAGGTATCCAATATTCTGTAATAAATATCACTTATGATGACTTCCCGACTAATTTTTCAACTATTAAAAAGGCAAAAGTTTTTATAATCTTTATAAATTTTACACTAAAGATGTAAAGTGGACTTACGAATTTTCCAGTAAACGATTTTATGATATCGCGATTTAACAAATATATTATTATATATTTTTCAAAACAAATTGAATTTAATTGGAATTAGTGCAATCACATTATTTTTGCAATTCTATTGTAAATGGTATAACTAATGTCTTCCCTAATTCTATAAAAAAAACTAGAAATGTGTCTTAAACATTTTTTTCATTTAAGGAACTCTCTGACGATAAAAACATTATTTGGTTCAAATTATGTGTGTATGTAAAAAATAATTCTAGGACCACTATCAGAAATTGCGGTAGTTTCGTCATTTATCATTTCGAGTAAGTTTGAGCAACTTTTCTGATTTCATCGAACGTAGGATCGCTGAGGATTTATTCGACATGAGGTAAACAAAATCATAATTTTTTTTCAGAAAACGATAATTGCTACCAGGAAAATGAGTTATATTTTTCATGTCGTTTTCGTTACAAAGCCTTATATGTAAGGTTGAACCACACAAATAAAATGTTAATCATTAGCAATAGAAATTTGTAAAAATAAATTAAAAAAGTATCTCCACTTATAAAATTCTTTTATCAACTTCTTTTTAGCTTTGAAAACATGTCAAAGGAAAGGGTGTAATTGGATCATAAAGATAAGTTCGGGAAACCTGTTTATTTATGTGCCCAACAAATTGGTATACATCTTTTCGAGAATTTACAAATAAGGACTTTTAGCGGGAAATCGATTTGACGGGCGCTGTACGAATGGGGAAAATAATGTGTCAAAAAATATTTTAAACTCATTTTAAAAATAAAATTTTTAAATAATTTTGGATTAATTGGTGGTTGATTGTTTGGTTAAAGTGCCAGCTCCAATTTGAGGTACATTAATAAACATATATAATATATAGTTTTTTAGTTTTTTTTGTTAAAGGTCAAAAAATTGAGATGGTTTTTATTTTTATGTTAATCACATTTAGTAAAAGTAAACCACTTTCGAATGTATTTACAGGTTGGTTGAAAAGTTCCTGCGCTCGAAATGAAAGAATACTGCTTTTGATACGAAATATATTTTTTTATTCAATATAATCTCCTAGAAGCTCAATACACTTGTTCCAATAATCTTCCAATAATTTTATCCCATCCTTATAATGGTTTTCCGGAAGCTCTGCAAAATAACCGTCTACGGCTGCTATGGCCTCTTCATTCGACGAAAAATGCTTTCCACGAAGGAATTGTTTGAGATTTCTGAAGAGATAGTAGTCACTGGGAGCCAAATCTGGTGAATACGGTGGATGTTCAAGCAATTCGTACTTTAATTCTTTGAATTTAGCCATCGTCAAAACACTTTTGTGAGCAGGTGCATTGTCTTGATGAAAAATGATTTTTTTCTTCTTTAAACCAGGTCTTTTCTCACGAATTTTTTCATCCAGCTGATCCAAAAGGCTGCAATAATATTCAGAGTTGATTGTCTTACCTTTCTGAAGATAATCAATCAACAAAATTCCTTTTGCATCCCAAAAAACTGATGCCATAACCTTCTTTGCTGATCGTTGTGACTTTACCTGCTTTGGAGCTGAACAACCAGCTTCAGTCCACTGTAAACGTTCTTGTTTCAAATTAGGATCATGGTGGTAGATCCAAGTCTCATCCATAGTTATAAAACGACGCAAGAAGTCGGTTTTATTCAGCTTAAAACGATCCAAATTACGCTGAGAAATTTGTTTTCGATCCAGTTTTTGTTGAATTGTTAATGTGTGCGGCACTAACTTTCCAAACAGTTTTTTCATACGTAATTCTTCATGTAAAATATGGAGTACTCGTTCGTCTGAGATGCCTTTGACATTAGCAATTTCACGCTTAGTCAAACTTGGATCTTCACTAACCATATTATGTACCTGCTCAATTATTTCTGCTGTGGTTGCAGTTTTTGGTCGTCCTTCGCGTGGATCGTCTTCAAGGCTGGTACGACCACGTTTAAATTCACCACCCCAAAATTCAATGGTGCGTTTTGAAGGTGAGGACTCCTTTATACACTTCTAACAATTGTTCATAAATTTCCTTTGCCTTTATACCCTTCAAAATAAAGAATCTAATGACTACACGATATTCAATTTTTTCCATATTAAAAAAATCAATGACACGTCAAGTTCAAATGGCTTGTAAACAAAGAAAGAATTGACAGAATGACTTGCAACTTTGCATGTGTTCTCAGGACAGTTCTACCAACTTAAGAAAAAAACAAGTTGGAGCTAGCAGTGCCATCTCTTGGTGAGCGCAGAAACTTTTCAACCAACCTGTATTTATAAATGATATCTTATATATAGGATGTAATATTATATGCTCCTTTATAAAATATATTTTAAAATATGGTTTGAGATATAATTATATACGACTTAATATATGGTCCAATATCTGATATATTTTTTAATATGATTATATATGATTCAGTATGTTGCTTCAAATCAATACATTTTTTTAAAAGATGTTATTATGAAGAATTTGGATCTTGGAATCGGGATGAAACTTGGACCAATTTGATTCCTATTGGCTAGTAGTTATGACACAAAATTTCTGCTGGATCAGTCACTGACTATCCGTGTTGGAGGGTGTTGAAATTTTACTCTTTCGTCAAACAGCTAAATGTATTCGATATCCAAAATGTACTCGATATCTTTTTCTTAAATCTTTTAAAAAAAATTTTGACTTTTTAACTTCTTCTTTTTTTGCAACAAGTCGAATTTGAATTTGTTACACAAAATTAAATATTTCTAGAAAATTATTGTAATAAGAATGAGTTTTCATTAAAAAAATTATATTTTTAATCTAGGCGAATATTTAATCTTAAAAATATCAAAAGTTCCGTAAAAATTTGACATTTAAAACTACAGTTAATAATAAAACTTTGAGTATTTTTAGAGAAGTTAGCAAGGCAAATCATTAAAATAAATATTTTTATTAAACCTCAGTTATGTGAATTTCATAATTTTACAAATTTGATTTTGAAATGCATTAATAATGTCACTACTTTCCCTATAGAAATATCACAAAAAAAGAAAAATACCACAAGCTAAATGAATCTATCTATAAACGTACAGATACTATTCGCAATTGAACATTAATCAACTAAAAAGGTTTAAAAACATACATAAGTGGCAAATTTCATGTCTTTTTGCTTTTGATTTTTATTCAATAGTAAAAATAATTGGCTGCTTAAAAAAAAAAAAGTCGAAAATCCACCAAACATAATACAATACGTTTTTTAGGGGTATAACTTTTTATGCGAAAAATTTACATAGCATAAATAAATTGCTTCGAATTCTATCGCATCCACGACAATTTTATCGTTATTTTATAATTTTAATTAATTCTGTATGATTTGCGAAGCTGTAAAGCGATGAAAAATAACTTTTCACGAAAAGGAAATTTATAAAATAAACCGAAACACCGCCATATTATTCAAAATATTGTTTTTTTCTAATTAATATTTAAAAATATTCTCTTCAACATTAACTTTAATACTAACAACCAACAATTTCTCGACAATTTCGTAATTTGAATAAAATATTGGCAGCAAAAATTTGATATAAAATCTGTTTTAATAAAATATATCACTTGATGTAAAATATTAGTTTTTCCAAACAATCAAAAATTTACATTTGTGCAACAATAAACATGTGTGCAACAGAAACATTTGATTTTCAATTTCCTTTGGTTGTAGGACAGAGTCTCTTATAGGCAATCTCCAAATGTGATCTTGCTAATAGGGTCATTTTCAATGCATGTTAGACCCAAAGTTGTATATTGACCCACAGGGCTGTGGAGTCGTCGATGTAATCAGTAAATATCTGTGGTGTTAATATCGAGGAATCGAATACCCAGCGATATTTGGTAATGGGTGCGATATTCTCATGTGTTATCTTGTAATGATAGCTCGTTACCTTTTTCCGTATTTGCAAGCATAAAGTATTAAATTACTCATTATTGATTACGTAATATATGATTTATAAATGTAAAGTAACAATTGAAATATTTTTGAAAATCTATTTTTAGATACATTACTTTGTGTTTTTTTGTAAGCAAAAGGGTAATGTATGTTTGTTTTGATAACACTAGCGAAAAAACGAAGCGCAACAATTCATTTAAGTTTAAAGCAATCAAATACTAAATGCGTCGATAGCTCAGTGGGCAGAGTTCTTGGCTGGCAACCAGATTTCCCTGGTTTGATTCCCATCTTGACCACATTATTTTTAATTACAAATATTTGAAATAAAATATTCGTAATAATTTTTTATAATAAAAATTCCTCTTTTTTAAAAATCTATTTTTAGACACATTACTTTTTCCATTCTCGTAACCATATAAGTAGCCCCTTACGTTATCACCTCTAAAGTAATGGGTATATACATTACTTTGAGGCTCATCGCCTATAAAATTCATCAATGAAGTAAGGTGTAATGTAATTGATCGGCCCCTATGGCTATACATTAATTTGCCCATTATTTGGGAATGTGTGGTTTTGCTGGGTACTCATGATGTTCTGGGCATGAGAATTCATTGTGATGTTTGTTTAAATAAGCACGTAGTGGAAGAATCGAAAATAGCGTTCAAGTGTCTTTATTACCTAAAACGGTTTAAGAAAAATTTCACTCCAACCGATCTACTTTCTATTTACATATCCCATCGAGGATGGAATAGAACTCTCAAATATGGAAATTAGCTTCAAAGTCCATTTTGCAGCTAATGGACCGTGAACAGTAAAGTGCGTCTGATCTCATCAATGACAGCAGGGTAGCCAGCTCTATTGTTCTATCGATATAAACATGGGAATTGTACTGCCGAGATAAGTGAACTGATGCCTAGAGTCCAGGCTTATATTTAAAATACTCGCTAGTAGAGCACATCCGATTGTAGTCGACTGCCCAGAAGATTGCACAACGCATTACAAGGAAAATTCGGTTATTAGTCGTACAAGTCGTATGTGAAATAAACGCCCCATAGAGGCCTTTACTGCTACCTAAAATATAGAGAAATTCAAGACAAATGTCAACTAACACTACTATCTCTTTGATCCTTTTCATAACCTTTTTTCTTATTCCTTTCAACGCCGAGTGTTGGTTTAACGTAAACAAATTTTAATGATGAAAAAGTTGATAAAAATATGTATATTTAACAAAATATAAAAAATTGATACAATTTAAAAACCATTCAACTGTGTAAGGTATTTGTTTTTTTTAATTTGGACTCACCATTATAATATTCATAGAAACTGATATAAATCATGAGGAGTTACTGCAAAAAAAATTAAATTGAAAAAATCTATCTTCAAAACGTCTACGCTTTTGTTGCGGGAACTTTTTTAACGATTGCAAAAAAGGAATGTCAAATTTTTTTTTAATTTTTCCATAAAGTTATATTCCTAATGATTATGCTCTGTTTAAATGTAACTACTACATGTTTAAGTGTCTTATCCAAGGCCTTAAAGGTGGGCTTACGTGTGTCATTATCTGCCACAGATATTGTTTGATGGCAGGGCATAAACAGTTTTTTTTTTTAGCTTTAATGAAAACCAGACAAATTAAATTCAAAGACAAGTGAAAAAATATGTGTATACAGTTAGTCGGTAGCGACCATATGCATATCTAGCAACCATTTTATACCGCTTACACATGTGATAAGGGTAAAAATTAGTCTATCTTTGAGTTTGTGATCTTATAAAACATATATTTATATTAATGATTTATTTTCCAAGCGGTCTGGCTCGGTTTTACTTATTGTTTGTCATGCTTCCGAGCAGTTTGGTATTGAAAATGAGTAGAATTGGTCCAGCGGTTAAAAAGTTGTGAGTGAAAATAAGAAGTTACCTCAAAATAATTCAAACAAATTTGAGTATTTTAATATAATTTCATATTAGCGTCTGGTAAATAAATCATTTTGTCATAGAGCAATTCCATATGAAAACGATCAAAATTGGCAAATTTTTGGACGACCCCACTCCGATTTTAAAATAAATAGTCTCAATCGATTGCCCAGCAAAAAAGAATGTACCTACATATTTTTTTTTTTTTTATAGTGACTGGTTTAGTGGTGGTGTACACCACTGTCATTTGACAAAATTGAAGAATTCTTCATAAGGGACCTCATTGAAAGTTGTTTAAAAAAAAACTACTAAAGCGAAAGGTATTGAATCAGGCTTTAATTGAAAAATAAAATTTTCCTAATTTTTCTCAGAAATTTACCTTTTTTCCCATGAAAATTAAATTTTCCCATGAAAATTAAATTTTCCGATTTTCCACAGAAGCTCCTAAATTTTCCGGCTAATTTAATTTTTTTTAGGATTCCTCATAATTTTTGCTTTAAGAATCAGCAATAAAAAAATGGGCCCCGACTCCTTGTTTGGACAGGAGAAGAGCATTTAAGAGACCACCTTGTTCTCATTGTTTTTATATTTTTTATAATTGAATTATTTTTAATTATTTAACATTATTTTATTTTATTATTAAAAATACATTTTAAAAATTATTTTACAGTTAAAAATACATTTATGAAGAAAAAATCTTTCTTATTTTGCTGCTTATACTTAATTACAATATTTATTAAAAATTTCAATTGTCTTGGCATCATTATAAAATTAAAGTAACTTTAAATTTAGCACGTCGGCAGACGAAGAGTACCGCTTTACATTAATTGACATATCAGAAATATTTGGTATGAAGCAATGAAACTTTTGCGTTCCAGTTATAGTTTTGACATTATTATATCTGTTTTGAAGTCGTCGCTCCATGGCATCGTGTTCTTTTTGAGTGCATAAAACTGTGTTAATGGCAATTTCCTTGCTTTGAATCCACGAAAACAAATGTTGTACATTTAAGATCTGGTCAGTATATGGCCTTTGCAAACTTGCCTTAGTCGCCATGCGTTTTAGGGTTCCCCCTAACGCATCGCATAGGCCCTTACTGTGGGACGTCGCAAAAAAGTGCCAATCGACCATGCAGTTTTGTTCTTCTTCAATTAAGCAAAGATTGTAAAAATTTTTTTTATTCTTGTACTGAGAAGCCGTCTGAGAAAAACGTTACTTTGTCGATTGCATCGAATTTTGATCTTAAGAATTCAAACAGTTTCATTTGAAATAAATAAACGGACACATAATTATGAGCTAAACTCTCCGCGACAACAACAAGGCTTACGGTCTGTAGTTCGTTATCTTCGTTTTTGAAATAAATGCAAAAAGGATGCACCGTGCACTGGTCGTTTGCCCAGTGATAAGCCTGAATTTCATCCTGAACGAGAAAAGTGTAATTCTCGGCAAAGTCGCTTATCACAATGAATTCATTTTGGGCTAATTTCTCCTTACTTTCCTTTAGAAATTTCGATTGCATCTCGGATATGAAATGGTGCGCCTTCAGTTCATTCAACTTGAATCCGAATTCCTCGATGAATTCCGGAATCTGCTTTACCACGGTCTCAAGGGAACATCTGCCGCTGCTAATTATCCACTGTTTGAAATGCACCTCCTGAATTAACAGCTGTTCAAACTTTTCCGCCAAATATTGCTCTATCTCGTCAATCTTCGGACAATTGTCGCATTTGGACAGATGACAATTTTCCGTGGGGTTTGCGCACAACGACTTCGACAGGAGGTCCCTATATGTTTCAATTTCACCGTGAAATACTTTCAATTTCTTGCATGGAAAGAACATTAATTTGATGTTTTGATGAAACATGTAAACGCAGACTGAATGCGTTCCGTGCCTGTCTAATGCCAGCACGCATTCTTTTGGTCGTAGGATGGCAAACTTAGAAAATCCCACTTTTTCTGCTGGGTATTTCTCTTTGAACTGATGGTATGCTTCGGATAGATTACATAATAATAATCTGCGCTGCTTGTGTACTTTTTCTCCATCTTCACGTGTGATAACATTGTCACGTGTACCTGGGCAGGCGCGGCTGTTGTCATCATTGCAGTAAAAATCTTGAATCAATTTCACCGTTGCTTCGCTGACGGTCCTTGAGCCAAATTTCTTGGTGGGAGTCGCCAATATGCCCTTCTGTCGAACTAATTCTTTGCTTCTTCTCGCGATGTAAAAAGATGTTTGAAACTGTTCAGAAATCTTGCGTATAGACCATGATTGAGGCAGCACAGATAAAATGAGATATTTCTCCGGAAAAGTGGTCGCTAAATTGAATTTTCTTTTCAACTGCTCAATCATTTGTTTGCCGTCATCAACGTCATCTGCTTGACTGCATTCGTTATCAGAGCCTTCATCAAATATTGTCGCGATTGCACTCATAACCTTGCCCTTTTTATCTTTCCTGTATTTTTCACTTCGCAACTTTCTTTTTCTAATAGGCGTTTCACCTAAAGTGGTAATAGCCTCATTCAAAGGACTCAAAGACATATTGACCATCGGAATGTCTGCCTCACTATCAGATGAAACATTTTGTTCAATTGTCATTTCACTCTCGGATTGTGGTTGCATTTGTTTCAATGCATTTGCTTGTTGAGACAAATCGATTTTACACTTGGGGCAAATGAATTGTGCTTCTTCACCGTATTGTATATTTAATTCATTCATGTATCGCTTCGAAACACCAGTTAATTTTAATACTTTTATCTTTTTCGAACGATGTCCACTCTTGTTAAACGGATTGCAGCAAAATTTATTCATTTTACTTTAAATTGTCTTTACAGCTTCACTCTTTACTTTACAAAAAAAAAACACTTTAACACTTTCACGTTTAGTATTCAACTGAAATTTGACTCAGAGTGTGTGAAGTATTTATATTTATTTTTTGGTAAAAAATAGGTAAAAAAAAATAAGCGATATTTGCTTTTCTTTAATAGGAAAATTTGCGTGAACTACTGGTCATAAAATGTTTTTTAAAGAGGGACTTAATTGGTTACTGCCATAAAATGTTTTGTAAATTTTTTAAATTACCAGGTAATAAATATTTCGCCATATTTATGGAAAATTCGTGTTTTATGACTTGTTTCTGCACGTGTCATTTTAGGCGAAATATTTATTACCTGGTAATTTAAAAAATTTACAAAACATTTTATGACCTGTAGCCTCAGTCGGGTTTGGTGTGCCATTACATGCCACTGCTGCTATTATCCATGGATTTATGGCCGATCTTGTGAAGGCAGGCAGACCATATTCACTACACACTCAACTTGGGGCTCTTAAAAAAAATTGATTTTTTCTTCATAAATGTATTTTTAACTGTAAAATAATTTTTAAAATGTATTTTTAATAATAAAATAAAATAATGCTAAATAATTAAAAATAATTCAATTATAAAAAATATAAAAACAATGAGAACAAGGTGGTCTTTTAAATGCTCTTCTCCTGTCCAAACAAGGAGTCGGGGCCCATTTTTATATTGCTGATTCTTAAAGCAAAAATTATGAGGAATCCAAAAAAAAATAAAATTAGCCGGAAAATTTAGGAGCTTCTGTGGAAAATCGGAAAATTTAATTTTCATGGGAAAATTTAATTTTCATGGGAAAAAAGGTAAATTTCTGAGAAAAATTAGGAAAATTTTATTTTTCAATTAAAGCCTGATTCAATACCTTTAAAACAACTTTCAATGAGGTCCCTTATGAAGAATTCTTCAATTTTGTCACATGACAGTGGTGTACACCACCACTAAACCAGTCACAATAAAAAAAAAAAAAAATATGTTGGTACATTATTTTTTGCTGGGCAATCGATTGAGACTATTTATTTTAAAATCGGAGAGGGGTCGTCCAAAAGGTGATCGCTTTCATATGGAATTGCTCCATATTTTTTCACTAGAGTGGTGAATAATACTTTAAAAATCCTAATTTAGGGTTTTATTTAAATTGTTTGTAACTAAACAAAATTATTTCAATTCGAATTACAAAAACTTCATATTCATACACACGCAACTAAGGCTATTCACACAACATGTGTTGAGGGTATGAGTCAACATTTTGTAGATTAAAAAAGCAAACAAAAATACAAAAAACGGAAACAATTTGAAAAAATTTGAAATTATTTATTTTTACAGTATTGGTGGAAAAAATTTTAACATTTATTTTTAACTGATTAATCATTTGTCAGTTTCAGTTGTTTAAACAAAATTTAAAAATAAAAGAAACTATTTGATTTAAATGAAAAAAAGTAAAGCGGGTTTTAAATGAAATATCATGATATATTCTCAAACGAAAGGAAATTTCTCAGGATGTCAAAAATTCTTTTTGTTTCATAATCCATAAAATGAACTCCCTCGAGATACATTTAAGACCTCTTTAAGGTCCCAATCTTAAATAAATCTTAAATGGAAGATAATAAAACAGTTTCTTTTTTTATTTCAAAGGGAGTCATATTTTATTTTTTTGTTGTCCAAATAAAGTGCACTTCACCCAAAATAGCGCATAAATCAAAAACTGTGTCACTAAACGTTTATTTTAATAGATAAACAAATCGCATCTCACTAAGCTCTTAAAGGAAGATACCTAAGGTTTCTTTAAAAATATAAAACAAAAAAGGACTAATTTTGCAGTCAAAGTCAAAAAAATTGTTGGCTACAAAAAAAGTAAAAAATAATTTTTTTTCATATATATTTTTTTAAATTGAAAACAAAGCTTAAGAAAACATTTTGGACAAAATTTTCTAATTACATAGTAATAAGTTATATGTATCCAAAAACTTGGGAGTCCTTAACCGGTCCCACTGAAATTTTGTGTCATAACTATTACCTAATAGAACTCAACTTGGTGCGAGTTTGTACACTTAAAATGAAATCCACCATATACTTTTTAACTCGGGAAGTTTTGAAATCGGCTCTTTAAGATCTTATTAAGGTTCAATAATTTACAAAAAGAAATATTGGCTATAGGGGCTTCAAAAACTTGCATAAAAATATTATATACCTCATACATGGGACTAATGCATTGATTGGACTAATTAATTATAATGAAATAAATTTCATTACCATTATTGTTTTATTATTTTCTGTATAAAGCTATTTAGATAATTTTCAAATCGTATAAACTTTTTTTGTAAACAAATTGATTTTTCAATCAATTATAATTAGGCGTTTTGTAAATTTGTGATATTTCATTACCATTAGTAATGAAATTTTTAATGGAAAAAATTTCATTACCTTTAAATGGTTATGATCCCAGCAAAAATGAAGCTGCCAAAGAAGCAATAAAATCATCACTACTATGGCAAAGGCATCACTTCTTTTCTGATGGTTTCATCGATGAATTTAACATTAGCGTGTCATAGGATGGAAGTATTCAAATGTAGCTACTAGCATTACTCATACTTTACTTCAAGGAAGCAATGATAATACAATGAATAGGTATTCTGATGCATGAGTGGAAAATGTTAATATACTTTGTAGTATTTAAGCTTTGATGAAAATTTAATTCATAAGAATGCAGAAAAATAAGTTTAAAGAAGCGAAATGTATGCATTGATATACAAATACTCTTTATTAAAACAAATAACATACATAATTCTGAATTAATGAAGAAGCTTTTTTGGCCAACTTTAAAATATTTTTAAAAAATTTTAATGAATTTTTTGATAAATTTAAAATTTTTTTGTATAATTTAAAAACTGGTTGGACAATTTTGAAACATTTTTAGACAATTTTAAAATATTTTTGAATAATTGTAAATAATATTTGAACAATTCTAAATAATATTTGAACAATTTTAAAACATTTTTCGACAATTTGAAATAAATTTAACACAATTTTAAAATTATTTTTTTAAATTCTGAATTAAAACTGGAAATGGTGTAGTGTTAAATAATAAACATAATGCAAAAATGCACAGATTGCGTCCTCATAAATATTTAAGGCTGAAAAAATGCAAATGACAGTTTCAATTAAAGTTTAAAAAAAAGATATATTTTTCCTGATATTTCAAAACTTTTATAAAATTTGCAAAACTGCATAAAATCTAACCCTCATGAAATTTTAAACTAAAATATAAAAAATGATTTAATAAAAATATTAAAAAATTTCATCAGAATTATTTTTTCAATTTAAATAAATGCTTTAGATTCAAGTTATGCTTTAGAAGTAATGAAGAGTGATATTTTAAGATATGCATCGGGTGTATATCCAGATCACTGCATTTGAAATATGAACACATGAATTCTTTTGGAAGTGCCTTAGAATAAAACCAAAAAATCATAAAAGAATGCCAACTGAAGTTTAGGAAGCAATGAAAGAAGTTATAGTCACAGAATGACTACCATTTTTTTGCTGGGATGGTAATGAAATTTCAATGGTAATGAAAAATTCCCAAGCATGATATACCTCCTATATATATTTAAAGCTTGTTAAGGAAAAACTATCATACACATTATTTTACTGATTAGTTCGCACATAATTAGTTGTAAAATAATTTTACATAAGACTTTTTCTGACAAGGAAACAACGCTGATGCGATGAAGAAAATAAAAAATAAGAGATACATATATTTAAATGGCCCAATCATCCCTTTAAGGGTTTAAAAAGAGGGTCAAAAACGATCTCATTTTTAGTTTATAAGTGTTTTTTTTTCCCAGAAACTATATATGTGAATTTGGTATCTAATGATAAGTCAGACGCATCAAAGTTACTCGTATATAGCACATAAACAAGCATGCCCAAATTTTTTGGGAAAGGGGAAAATTTTGAGGAAATTTTTTACCTTACTTTTTAACCCCAAAGTATTAGAATAGGCCGCTGTAAAAATTACAGGCCTGTTGTTTTTGATTCTTTGCAACATATCCAAATTTCAATGCAATCGAAGGTGAATCCATCAGCTTTATTTCCTTGTAAGTAAAAAACAAAAGAAATTACTTGATGGCTGATTGTTACTGGCGAAGGTGGTCGATTAGACTTTTGGTCATTAAGGAAACACTTGTACGTACATTAACCAAGTATAACATATAAGACAAAAAAATGTAAGGTGAAAACAAAAAATTCCAAAACCGCATAATCTCTTTATAGTCGAATCCACCACCGCCAGCCACAGTAACCTCCACCATTCGCTATTGTAGTTTTCTATTATCGGATATTGCTTAAACAAATTTGAATCTTTCAATACAATATCGAATACAAGGAAGTAATAGTTAATAAAACGTATGCCTTTCTTAACTATTATATATATTTTTTTTATTATTTTAATTTGTTACGCTCTTTAATTGTTTAATTTAACTTGTGTATATAGTGTGTAATTAGGATGTGTTTTTTACCAAGTTTCCACTGGAAATATCAGGAAAAATATTTATGTACAAAACACCGTTTTGTTTCAAAAAACCGTTAAGTGGAAACATAGTATTATCCATACGATTGCTAAAATTTTGTAATATGATGTTTAATTTTAAGGTATTGTAATGTTTTACTCACAAATAGTTTCGTCTGAAATAACTGCTTTTTATGCAAACAATAAGTACACGCAGAGAAAAAACATGGTTGGGGCAATCATATTCGAAGAGCATCATACATTTTTGGGATTATGATTGTGCCACCCATAGTTCTACTATAAATATATTTATTATATTATGATAAAAAAATAATTATAATTTTACCATGATATTATCCCTACAGTTATATTATGATTCGAAACTAAATTTAAGAATATTTCTGTAAGAAATAATATTTAGGACTTTTTTAAGAAATATTTATTTATTCCATAGACTTTTTTAAAGAAAAATATTTAAAAAAAAATTTAAATTTTAAGGACTTTTTTTTTTAAAAGAAAACATAGATACTATGGAATTTTTCTAAAGATTCTAAGGACATTTTTAAGATATTTTTAGATAGTCTATAGAGTCTAAAAAGTTTTGCTTTAGAAAAAGTCCTTAGAATCTAAGAATATTTATACCCTGCACTCGGGAAAACGTCAAAGCTCGTTTACGTCAACATCTCAAAATGTCAACCCTTTTTTTTTTACATTGCCTACTCTAAAACGTTAACCCAACCACAAAGCTCTAAAACGCCAACTCTAAATAAAACAAAATTTTGAATTTAGCAGCAGTTAAAATACACACATTTGTACACACACACATTTATTTTATGAAATCATTTTAGAAATTGGGGATTCCCCTTATAAGTAGAGTAGAAAAGAAGTTACAACTGTATGTATGTATTGTCTTTTTAATTATGTTCAGTTACTTTTTTTTTCTCGTAAGTATCACATTACCAAAATGAGCTCAAACAACCGAAAGTGCTTAAATTACAAGAAAAGGCAAAGATTTTGGACTTATTAGAAAAGGGTACAAGTGCGGTAGCTATAGCGGAGCAATATGGTGTAACAAAGTCAACAATTAGCAAGATAAAAATAAATAAAAAGAAGATTTTGAACTGTGTTAATAAAACACTTTCCGGTCCAGAAAAAAGAAAGACATTAAGAGCATCAGAGTTGCCGAAAATGCAAAAACGTCTGTACCAGTGGTTTGTTAAGCAGAGAGAAAGGAATTATCCGGTAAATGCATTAGCGCTTAAGGAAAAAGCTAAAGAGATCCATCTAAAATCAAAATAACGAAGCTGTACTACAGAAACAGCCTCTTAGCAATGAAAAGTATTACATTAAGGAATGCTGTTACAATTCTAGAATCCGCATGGAATAAAATAAGCAAAGATACAATGGTAAAATGCTGGCAAAATGTTTTACGTTTCACGGAAAATGAGACAGATCCGGAGGAAGATATTCCGTTAAGCATACTGAAAGAAAATATGAACTCAAAAGTTCAGCAACAAATGGAGCTTGCAGTTGATCTGCTTAATGAACTAAACCCTTAGGTTTGTCGATTTTTACAATTGTTTCAACAACACGACAGGTAATTTTTAATTGTTTTCTTTAGGTTGACTATACAGTATCATACATTCAGGAGTAGAATAAAGATATTTTGCTGGATAATGTTTCCAATTCGTGTGAAATTGAGGAGTTAGAAGTGATCGATGGTGCGGAGAACGATTTAGATACAAATGTGCAGACAATAAAACCAAGCAAAGCTGTCAAAATATTAAACAGGGTTTTGGATTGGGCTCAATGCGAGAATGTTGAGCAAAATGACTTAAATGTAATTAAGACGTTTAAGAGAAAAGGCTCTCTTCCAAGTGTTGGAAAGAAAAAAAAAGCAGAAAAAATAAAAGGTTTTTTTAATGCATATGTGTGCATCAGAGAACTGCAAAATCAACTTTTTTCTTGATTTAATCATACACAAAAATTCTTGTTCACTTTTAATAATTCAACAAAATTCATTGTAGAATAAAATCAGCATCATGTTACTGAACACTGTTAAGTGATTACATTTGCATAAAACATAAACGACAGATGATTCACACTGATCCCAATTACGCGTTCAGTAACATGATGCTGATTTTATTCTACAGTGAATTTTGTTGAATTATTAAAAGTGGACAAGAATTTTTGTGTATGATTAAATCAAGGAAAAAGTTGATTTTGCAGTTCTCTGGTGTGCATGTAAAAAGTGTGATCTCATTTAAAATGTATTCTTTTGGTTCTAGTTCTCTTCTATGGTTCTAGTCAGGTTAAATGCCTTTTATGTTTTTTTATCGAATTTGTTTATGTTTGTTTTTAGTTTATAATCATTAAAAACGTTTAAAAGCACGTTATCGATATGTTTTTATTTAAAAATTTTACATTCGTAAATGTCAACAATTTGTTAAACGTCAACACCAGCGGTTTTAATTAGTTGACGTTTTCCCGAGTGCACTGTACTAGAAAAAGTCCTTAGAATCTACGTATTTTCCACAATAAAAAGTACACAGAATCTAAGAATTTTTTATTCAAAGAAAGGCCTGATAATCTTAGTTTATCTAACGAAAAGTTTTCAGAATCTGAGAATTTTATTTTAAGGAAAAGTCCATAAAATGTAAAAATGTTTCTATTAGATAAATTTAAAAAAATCTTGTATCGGGTGATTTAAAAAAGCAACTTTCTTTTTAGCAACACTGTTTTCGTGTAACATGTTACTGTCAAACATGTTCAGTTTGGTCTATACAGGTTGGTTGAAAAGTTCATGCGCTCACCAAGAGATGGCACTGCTAGCTCCAATATTTTTTTCTCAAGTTGGTATAACTGTCCTGAGAACACATGCAAAGTTGCAAGTCATTTTGTCAATTCTTTCTTTGTTTACAAGCCATTTGAAGTTGACGTGTCATTAATTTTTTTTTAATATGGAAAAAATTTATAGCCTGTTCCTTGATCTCGAACGAAAAACTAGTCGAACGATAGCAAGTCACTCGAATTCGAGTCAATTTGGGTTTCTCTATTTCGAAAGGCTTCGATCGACTTGACTTACGTGTGTCAATTTTTGTTTCTTACGCATTTACAAATCACAGAGATGCCAGATCATATATTTTGAGCATTTGTTAAAATTTTCTTTAAAAGTAGCAAAAATACTACTAAACTGCTTAAAGACAAAAACAACCCTGTTTAACAGTGATCAGCTGTATATGACAAATGAAATAAAAAAAATAACAATAAACAAATCAATTTTTATTTGGAAAGTCTGTTTATTTCTGAAAATTTTTGTTATCGGTTGGTTGTGGGTGAAATTGTTGTTTGAAGAGCTTTTCTGTTGCCTGTTGTCTGTTCGGTGCGGTCACTGCTAAAGTCCTTGTAAAATAAAAGATGTAAAATAAAAATGTAAATATGAGTTTCTTGGGCAAACGTAAGCCACAAACAACACACACATATCTTTTCCACTCAGCAACAGCGTAATAGGGGGTGAAACGGAGTTTAGTTTTCTGGTCAAATTTTCCTCCTCTGCGGAAAATTTGTTTGCTCCGAACACCAGAGTCCTTCTGGCAAAATCAGGCCTTTCTTCCATATAAAATACAAGCGACTTCGGATGGTCCATTGTTGATTTTTTTTTAACTAAAATTTAAAATTTTAATAAACTATAAATCCATATAAACTATATATCCATTGCTTTTTTACTTCATTTTGCTTTTAAAAATATCAAATATATATTTACTCGACAAAAAAATAGCAAGTGACTGATTTTGACATTTGCGTTCGAGCTGTTCGAAATAGAGAAACCAAATTTTGTATGAAAACAGTTACGTTTTCATTCGACTTGTCGTTCGAGTCATCGTTCGCATAGAAATAGAGTTAGAGAAACCCAAATCAGTTTTCTTTCGACTAGAAAGCGAACGAACGTGTTCTTTCGAAATAGAGGAACAGGCTATTAATATCGTGCAGTCATTAGATTCTTTATTTTGCTTTTAGCAAAGAAAATTTATGAACACCAGATTTGGCTCCCAGTGACTACTATCTCAAACAATTCCTTCGTGGAAAGCATTTTTCGTCGAATGAAGAGGCCATAGAAGCCGTAGACGGTTATTTTGCAGAGTTTCCGGAAAACCATTATAAGGATGGGATAAAATTATTGGAAGAATAAAAAAATATATTTCGTAACAAAACAGTATTCTTTCATTTCCAGCGCAGGAACTTTTGAAACAACCTGTAATTTAACCATGAATCGACTTTAATATCAAAATTCATGCTGTATGAGAAATGTGTGTTCTATCGAAAAATTATCTTCAGCGACGAAAATCATTTTTGGCTCAATGGGTACGATAACAATTTGGTGTGAAAAGCAGCCAGAAGCACTGCACGAACTGCCACTGCATCCCGAAAAATTCACTGTTTGGTATGGATTATGGGCCGGTGGCATCACTGGACCGTAGTTTTTCAAAGACGACGAAGGCAGAAACGTTACTGTGAATGGCGAGCGCTACCGTGCGATGATTACAAACTTTTTTCACCCAAAATGGAAGAGCTGGACCAATTGAGAGGAGAGTTTGGTAAACAGTTTATTTCACGTTTCGGGTCGGTCAATTGAACGCCTAGATCGTGCAATTTAACGTCTTAAAATTATTTTTTGTGGGGCTATGTTAAGGATCTTGTGAAAGCCAATATTTAAGAATATATTCGTGAGATACCGGCCGATATGTTGGAGAGAGTATGCCAAAATTGAACCCAGCGTATGAACTATTTGAGGCGCAGCCGCGGTCAATGTTCAGATGAAATCATCTTTAAACATTGAATTATATAGACCTTTCCATCGACTCAAATAAAGATTTCATACATTTCTCTAAACTTTGTGTGTTTTTTTAAATCCGAAAGCTTTTAAAAAATCATCCATTATTTTGTATAAGAAATCTTTACGTACAAAACAACTCTTAGACTTTACAGAATTTTTCTTATAAAAAATTATTTTATTATTATACTGAGTACTTTTTTCACAAGAAAGTCGTTATTTTATAAGAAATGTATTAGTAAACATATTTGAAAAAAAATATTGTTATTTTTATTGTAAAGAATTAAAATATTGTATATATAAACTTTAAATATAATATGATTTTAACAATAAATTTTTTCGACTATTAATTTATTAGTGTAAATTATATGTATACGGAATTTTCGACAGTAAATCCACCAATGCGAAAATGATCATATATTATCATTTTTGAATGGGTGACTGAACTGATCCAATTTTTTTTTTTATGAAAACAAGACATGTCAAAGTAATGTTTTATTTGATTTATAATTATTTATTGATTGTTTTCAGCATTTTATAGTTCCATAATTATCATATTTTGTTTATAGTCAGAATTTTTGTTACCACAGTATGGTTATAAAATAGAAAATGACAATCATGAAATAATAAAACATTTACTAAAAGAATGATAGTAGCGATCATATTGTTGAGGGTTAAAACCTATTTATAAACCAATAACTTGATTGTGACAAACATACCAGAATGCAGAAAACATAATATAGTAGCAGTGAACATGTAGCAACCATGTTTTTTCAGTATTTTTTTAAGTTTGTTTTTGTAATTTTATTTTGCTAACAAAAACTATTTTCATAATTTTGTTCTTTTTCATGATGCATTTTTATGTTATTATTATTTGTTTTTAGCGGGATTTTAACCTCCGTATATTTAGAAAAACAGAAAAAAATTATAAATTTTTAGCTAGGCTGATGCATGTACAGGGTGGCGCAAAAATAACCTTCCGATGTTTTTTGGCTGTAATTTAAAAAAAATGAAAACTTTGATTCTTCTTGTGGATTATTTTTATTTGGTCTTTTAATTTTTTTTACATCAAGTCGAGAATATGATGTCATGTAAATGGCCGCCGCCACAGTTGATTGTCATTTGAGCCCTTTTTATGGCATTTTCCATCACTTTGGCCAAAACTTCCGGCGATAGGTCCTCACATTCTTGACGGATATTGTCTTTAAGAGCTGCAAGAGTCTGAGGCTTGTTGACATAAATCCGCGACTTCAAAAAGCCCCACAAAAAGAAGTCTGGAGCGGTCAAATCAGTCGATTTTGCTGGCCAGTGCAAATCGTCAGCATATCGGTTGTGGCACGTGCAGTGTGTGGCGTTGCACCGTCCTGTTGGAACCACAGGTTTTCCAATCCCAATTCATCAAGTTGCGGCAAAAAGAACTCGTTGATCATTGCTCTGTAGCGCTCACCATTCACAGTAACCGTTTGGCCCGCGACGTCTTCGAAGAAAAAAGCCCGATGACTCCTCCAGCGAAAACAGCACACCATACAGTGACTTTGAGCGGGTGTAATGGCTCTTCGTGGGTTACACGCGGATTTTCAGTGCCCCAGAAGCGTAAATTTTGCTTATTTACGTATCCGCTAAGATGGAAATGGGCCTTATCACGAAATTCACGTTGTGCCAAAGTCACCGACCGATTATTGCTCAAATAAATATTCACCAATATTCCGCGTTCTGGAGCAGTGTAGCGTAACATTGTTTATTAACGTGTATTTCGCATGTGTTTACTACAGAAATGTCAAAACAGCAAAATTTATAGCATTTTCTGATAGGAGGATTAGTTTTGCGCCACCTTGTATTTCGATACGGCAAAAATAGAACCTCTAGAAGAAAGCTGAGCCTGAACAACAAAACTCTATTAAGACGTACATATCTTGCTCCATTTTTGCCTTCTTCGCAATCAAAGACGTTGTTAAGTTGATATCCTAACAGGCACAATGACGCTACTAAAATTTGCTTTTTTATAAAATTGCGTTTATCTGTGTTTTATTTTAAATAAAAGTTTTACATTTCTAAATAACATACGCTGTATTTTAGAAAAGTTACAGATGTACAACAAAACGATAGCTGTGTTGTTGCCTTAACTTTATCGGTAAACTCTCGAAGAAAAAAACTCAGTCACAGAAATGTGATTTTAACGTAAACTCACAAATTTTCATATGCACGTTAATTTCAAATAGTTTGGCTTGGTTCCTTTTTTTTTTTTTGGTATATTAGTTGACTATTGAAACATGTGTAAAATTTATTGATTTATTAACATCAAATAACAACACTTTATTTAATTTCACCAAATTACCACTCCCAATTGGAAACTGTTTTGATTAGAATCAAAACGGAAATCGATAGCAAACAATTTACAAATTCATGAACAACTCTTACAAGTAAAGAGTTTTGTTTATCATTGTAAGCTCAACTTAAAGACTTGCAACAAATCCTTAGAGAATATTATTGTATGAAATCAGATAAAACTGAAATCAAAGTTAATTAAAAATAACATGCACACTCTATTAAACCAAAAATCAACAAATCCAGTTTACTTTTTTAGGATTATTTATGGGTTTATATGTATGTGTAGTATTTATTTATTTTTTTCTATACAATTTAAAACAATTTTATAAACTTATTAATGCAATTTATCATGACAAGTTTGTCATCACCTTGATTGGCTAATAAGTCACTTTGGATGGTGGACAAAACCAAAAACACCGTACATATAACACTACGATATTATCAAAACATGTAAACCCGTGTAAAAAAAGTTTATATATAACCATATGTGACCTTATATAAATACGTATATGTTATCATATATAAATAAAGGGTGTCCCAAGAAGAACGCAATTTTTAAATCTGGCAACATTCGAAGTGTCATTGTTTGACATTTGAACAATTGTTATTGTTTGCTAGTAGAAGGTACGAGGTTAGTAAAAATGGAGCGCTACACGAATGAACAACGCATTCTCATTGTGAAATTGTTTTACCAAAATGGTGAAAGTTTTGCGGCTACAGTTCGCAAATTGCGATCAATTTGGGGTCACAATAATGCTCCAAAAGAGTCAACTGTAAAGAGATTAATGGATAAATTTGCCGAAACTGGGTCTGTTAGTGATGTAAAGACAACAACGCGCCATCGACCAGGTCGATCGACCTCGAAAATGTTGCAGCTGTACGTGATGATGTCGCTCAAACTCCATCCACCTCAATTCGACACCGAGCTCAGCAAATTGGTGTCTCCAAATCCACTTTGCAGCGAATTTTGACGAAAGAATTGCATCTTCATGCATACAAAGTTCAATTGACTCAGGAACTGAAGCCAGCTGACCATGGACAGCGAAGGGAGTTCGTTAATTGGGTATTGGAGAGACAACATGAAAATGCTGATTTTGCCGATAAAATCATCTTCAGTGACGAGGCCCATTTTCATCTTGATGGCTTCGTCAATAGGCAGAATTGTCGAATTTGGGGTGAGGAAAATCCTCGAGTGATTCACGAGAAGCAAATTCATCCTCATCGTGTCACTGTGTGGTGTGGTTTTTGGGCTGGGGGAATCATTGGACCTTTTTTTATGAAAATGAGGCAGGTCAAGCGCAAACAGTCAATGGTGTTCGGTATCGTGAAATGATAACCAGTTTTTTCTTGCCTAGAATTGAAGAAATGAATGTGGAGGGCATGTGGTTCCAACAAGACGGCGCCACATGTCATACAGCCAGAGAAACAATTCAATTGCTGCATCAGTCATTTCCCGGTCGTGTTATTTCGCGTTTTGGAGATCAGAATTGGCCGCCTAGATCGTGCGATTTAACACCATTAGACTTTTTTCTTTGGGGTTTTTTGAAGTCGATGGTTTACGCGAATAAGCCGACGACGACTCAAGCCTTAAAAGAGGAAATTGGACGCTGCATTAATGAAATACCACAGCATTCATGCAAAACGGTCATTGAAAATTTCATTAAAAGATCGCGTGCATGCCAGCAAAGCCGCGGCGGCCATCTGCACGATATATTGTTCCATACATAACCTCATTCTGTCTACTTTACGATATAATAAAGTTTCACGATTTTTTTTTAAATATCTGTGTTTTATTTAAAATTTAAAAATTCTTCTTGTTCTTCTTGGGACACCCTTTACATAGGTTTGCATGCATTACCATATATAATTATAACAATATTTTTTTTTTAATAATTTACTTATATTGTGTCTTACATATATGTGTAACCACATCCAGTTGTATATAGATCTTTATAAAATTATATACGATATTATAAGCTACTCTGTGTAAATGTGTAAGGCTTATACAGAACCATTTATATTAATATATGGAATTAAATATTTAAGATATAATAACATATGTTCACATGACCGACTCACGAAAAAAATATCTTTTGTCCACCCCTCAAAATGTACCTTGGTTTGTTTTATGATGGTTTCCAAAATATTTCGTATCTGGCAATGAGATTTCGTGAACTGGACCGTTTATAAAAAAGATATATATTTTTTTTAATTTTTCAAAGAATTTTGTACTTTAACTAAGGATTAGTATCATATGAAAGGCCTCTTTTAGGGTGCATCCAACAGTATTTAAATCATGCCAAACCATGTCCAGAGATATACTTTTTCGGTGATATTCTCTACAAAACGAGGATTTTTCAGTTTTTTGTACGAAGGTGTTTGTGATTTCAATGTCAAATTGACATGTTTTAATCTTAAGTCAATGAGTCTTTCAGCTCTTTACCAAAAGTTCAATAAGGTGGTAACGTTATGTTCTAAACAGGGCTCAATGGGTATTAAATCTTTTCTATTGACAAGTAGATCATCGTTGAATTTTTGGACACAATTTTAAAAAATTTAGAATTACTCAACTCTGCAAACGGATTTATTTTTTAGTTGACAAAAGGATGAAAATGTGGCTTAAGTGTCAAAATCAATTACAAGCTTTTTCTGGCGGCATAACTTTGTCGGGAGTTAAACAATTCTAGGAAACATTTTTTAATTTTATTTAATTTTTTGTATCTTTAATATGATTTTCTAATAAATATTTTTTTACAAAACTTTAAAACTTTAACCCATTTCGAACAAAGGTATTTTTAAAATTATTTAAGATATAATTAGATATGTATAATTAAATATGTTTCTATGTCAATGGGTTTGAATACCAGTCAGGGAGATAAGAAGGAAATATTTTGTATGTTTTTAATTTTCAAACATTTTAAATGTTAAGCCGTTTCGGGGCAAAAATAACTTTAAATTTTGGGAACTCATAAATTTATATGATCTCTGTTTCTAAAAGTCCCTTTAGTGGTGAACATTTATATTCGGCATGTTCTGGAATAGTGTGAATTCAAATCCGCCTAAAATTTAAATTTACTGTATTCCAAAGCTTTATTTGATTCGATTTCAACTTCACTGCGTTAACCCTTAAGTGTTGCCATTTGGCAATAACCCGTATTTTGCATTAAACAAACACCATTGGGGCACAGTAACGTAATTTCGTAAATTGTACATTGTATACACGCTGTTCTAATATTTCTGCTAAACTAGTTTTGACAATTTAAGAAAAATAGTGCTTTTTTCTGTTTCTTTTCTTTGAAATTCTTACATAGTTGTTTTTTTTCCAAAAAGTTCAATTTTGCAAAAGAAAAACAAAAAGAATTAAAATATCTGAAGTGTTATTTCTTCCATAAAATTCATATTAAATTTAACTAAGATTTATTTTATTAATACCAATAATAAAGCTTATAAAAAAATTATTAAAAAGTGTCAATAAATCTTTGTAGCCAAACCCTATTTTTCAATTAAAAATCACTTTTTTTTGTTAATTTTAAATATTTTTTTTTATATTTTTCTCGGAATATACATACATGTCTCCAGTAATCAAATACAAAAAATGGTTTGAAAAGAAGAAATCATGCATTTAAGGGTTAAATCATAATTCACATAAATTTTTAACGCAAAGAAATTGAAGAATTGAGGCTTTTACCAGATTTCAGGGAAATTTCCTAAAATTTTTGCAGAAAGTTTGCTTTGAAGTCAGGGAGATTTGCTCAATTTTCACTCACATACCGAAACGAATATGTACAGAAATTTATTTGGCCAGTACTTACACTCGTAGTATTATTATTATTTTAGGTTATTAAAACCCGTTCAAATGCCATTTTTTATTTAATTTAATGCCTTTTATCTTTTTTCGACCGTTTTCTAAAAAAGGAGTACACTCAGAATGTTTTGTAGTTTACTCTTTGTAGTTTAATAAAAAAGTTTTCCGTTCCATTTAAAAATAAAGGAACATACATTTATTTTTCAAAGAAATATGTATATTAACTTTTTTATACATTTATTCGAAATAATTTACTATCATTTACCGATTTTTTCAGTTTCATTTATTTTTTTCATTTGTTTGATATTTAATAAAAAATTACCCACAAAAAAGAAATTTGTGGTTTATTTGTGTCCGTAACAATTATTAAAAATTTAAATTTTGTTTGCTGTCTGTTTCAAAAAAATATTCAAAAAATTTCAATTTGTTTTTTTTATTTAAATTGGTACAAGAACTTTATAAACACACATACAAAAACCATTCACACAAAAAGTGTCTACAGCTATGCATACATACATTTTGTATTAACAAAAATAAAATACAAAAAGGGAAACAATTTCAAATAAATGATAAAAACATTTATTTTTTAAGGAATTGGTAGGTAAAATTTTGACATTTATTTTAACTGATTGTATCATTTGTCAGTTGATTAATCAACATTTAAAAATAAATAACAAAAGGCATTGAATTTAAGTGAAAATTAAGTATACCAGTTTTTAAGTGAAATATCATTTCTTGTAAACGACATTTTCTGTTATTTTAACTTACAAACTATTTTAAGTGTAATTAAAGGTTGATTTACACGTCGACTACCCTTTTATACTATTACTCAGTGTGGGTTTAAAAATAAATAAAGCAACAATACAATGAAAACGTTAAGTACTGTGTTCATGTTTCCAAATTTCTATGAAATTTTAAATATTTTTTAAAGAAATTTTCAAACCTTTTGTCAATTTGAATTTAGTTTAAAATTCATTTAGCTACATCACACAAATCCTAAATGGAATTATTTAATTTGTTTATTTTCTCTTAAAACAAAAAAAAATTGTGATTACATTTTTTTAATTAAAAATCTAAAATTCAAATACCACATTAAATTTTAATTGAAATCCACAAAATTTCAGAGTTATAAGTTTATTTTTATATCGAAACATATGTATTTAAAATTCAAAATATTTTATTAGCAGTTCTTGGCTTTTGTTAGCAAAAAAATTTTTCATAAAAATATTTAAATAAATATGTATTTTTTATAAAATATTAAAAACAAAAGCTAACAAATTATGTGTTTTTTAGTAAACGTAAAACAGGGCTGTATGCTATATAATTGCTATTTTTCGTGTTCCGGACTTCACCATGCATAAAAAAAAAATTGTACAATGGCTGCCGCAAACGTTCAAATTATATTTGTTAAAAAAAAAAATAAAGAAAAGTCAGATAAGTAGGGATAGACGTTTTAGTTATAGATATAGAGATATAAAAATAAAGTTTATTTATAAAAAATACCAATAAATGTAGACCAAATTCTCCAAAAGTGACAAATGAAATAAAAAAACTACAAATTAAATTCAAAAAATCGCAATTGACACTTAAAAAAATACCAAACGCAATTAAAAAATTTTTGAAATTCAACAAAAAATTATTTTATTTTATTTGGTGTTGATGAATTTTAATTACACTTTATAAATTACATTTGGAGTCATATTAAATATATTGAAACAATCTAATCACGTTCCTATGATATCTGTCCTGAGGGTCAATTCTCGTTCTGTGAAACGGTGAAATGAAAAGTTTTTTCACGTTTTCATAGTACTTTTGATTCGCGTTCTGTGAAAAAATGTAAAGAAATATCAAAACGTTTTCATATGAAAAAAAAAGTGGAACGAAACAAGATTTTTTCACGATTGCACAGCACTGGCGATTCTTGTTTTGTGTAACAGTGCAAACAACTGTCAAAATATTTTCATATGAACAAATTGTTTACACAGACTATTTATAAGTGAAATAAACATGGAGAAGATTGTAAGAGGAAAGCGTGCCAGCGAAAGCCAAAAGGGGTATTTAATTGATTATTAAGAAAAGCATGTGGACATTGCAAACGATAAGTAAGTAGCTTAATAACCATAATCACACTTTTATTAATCCCATATTTACAGATTTGTAACTGCAGATGGTGCCAAATTTAGAGACGAAAAGTGTAACGAATTAGCGGCGAGCCTTAACAGTTTTAGTGGGACCCAAAAGGACAATAAAAAATGGCAAAAGTATGGCATATTTATTTATAGTTTATTTATATTCTTTATGGAATGTTTTTTTCTTTAAGTAATATTAGACTTCATACGCGCACCAAATATAATTCATTTAAAGTAAGCCGATATAAATCAATAAAGTGCTTGTCGGTTGTCATCTCGAATGGATTGTGGTCAGCACGAAGTATGCGTCTCAGCACTCTCAAAAAATTCCTATAAATTATTTACTGCAATTAAATGCTTGTAACATCATTGCCTTACCTTTGTTCATCCGGAATTCTTTGAGCAATATCCATACAATTAATTCAGATATTTTTATAAAATTATTTAAAATAAATTTTACGAACTTAATTCACTTTTGTTTACGTTTTTCTCTGTTTTGACATTTGCTTTAAATTTTGGGTAACACAGTTACAAAATTTTCATGGGTACAGTGCGAATGAAACATTTTTTTCATAATACATACGAGAATCGCAATTTATGTATTTGTGAAAAGTTCGAGTGAAAAGTGCTTATGAAAACGAAAATGAAAAGTTTTTTTTCACTTCACATTATCACAGAACGAGAATTGACCCTCTGGTTTTTGTTTTTCAAAAATCAATATCACTTTTTTAAATCGAAAACGTGTTTTTTTAATATTTCGGAATAAATAACGTTTTGAACTTTTGCAATATATCTGTAAAGAAACCGCTTAGTTTCGAAAGAATTTTTTTTGGTATTTTTGGTTGTTTTTTAATCCACATTTTTTATAAATTACCGTATGTGCGTAGGTGTGTGTGCTTATGAACTTCATCCCAATAGACTAAAACCCTATAGAAATAATTTATAATAAGCTTGAGAGCATAAGCCTTAAGCTTTAAAAATACTTGAGCAACTATCAAAAAACTCTTTAAAATTATTTTGGAAAAATCAAAAACGAACCCTCGTGAAAATATTACTGAAATAATAGTTTTATAAGCTTATGCCCACAATTGTAGAATTAGCTTATGCTTGCAATTGTAGAATAAGCTTATGCCTTCAATTGTAGAATAAGCTTAAGTTTGCAAATAAGAAATTCACATTTTATTGTATTTTTTTAATTAATTTTTATTAAAATTAAAAAATACTTAAACAAAATTTAAAATGGAAAAAATCTAAAATTAAACATTAAAAATTAAGTTAAAATAATATAAAAAATACTTAAAAAAAAACATTAGAAACATATTTTCAGATTATGCACTCTCTTGAAGCAAAATTATGAATGACAATGAAATGACAATGCACGCGGTACAAAATATTCAATGATGAACTTACTGTAAAATTAACGGGACTTTACAGGAACAAGACTTCAAAGAGTTTAGAAATTGTTGTTTGCAATAAGTCTTTTATAATAATACTTACAATGCTGTTGAGAAAATGTTAAATATGACAAGCATGTTTAATATAAATTTATAGTAAATAATAGTTTTTTAAACGTAAATAAATACAAAACGGAGACGTGGCGAAGAAAAATTAACGAACATGAGATTTGAAACAAAATTATAATATAAAGTTTGAAAAAATATTGTAAAGGAGAATAGTTTATCAAACATACTTGAGAAACTCCTATGATTTTTGCTAAAAGTAATCTTTTTACAAGTTTATTAAAAAATTATTAAGAAGGAGGATAATTTCTCAAACAAAATTGGGAACCTCTCAAAATTTTAAAAATTAGTAAGATTTTTATATTCTATATTTAAAACCATATTGTGAAAGATAATAGTTTCTTAAACATGGTTAAAAAAGACTTTAGTATTTTTTTTAAAAAAGCTTCTTCTAAAAAACTATTATACGTTACTTATTTTTGGTTTATTGGGATGTAATTTGAATTGATATAATTTTGTGTATAAACAAACAATTTAAATAAAAAATAAATGGGAATTATTTTAATATTCATATTCGACAGCAAACAAAATTGAAATTTGTAATAACTGTAACGGAAACAAATAAACCACAAATTTCCATTATGTGGGTAATTTTTTTATTAAATATCAAGCAAATAAAAAGAAAAATAAATGAAACTGAAATAAGCGGTAAATGACAGTAAATAATTTTGAACAAGCGTATAAAAAATTTAAATAAGTATTTCGCTGAAAAAAAAACGGAATGTTTCTTTATTTTTAACTGAACTGAAAACTTTTTTTATTAATCTACATAAAATTGTGAGTGCATTTAATACAGATATACATACAATGCAGTCTAATAAAGTCAGCCATTATGTACATCAGTATGTGGCTGAGTGAGTTCAGCGGTCGACTACAGCTCTGACAGACCTAACTAAAATCCTGGCATTGCTGTCTTTATAATTTAATTTTTTTTTTGTTATTAATTAGAATTTTTTTTATCTATTTTTATTCGTTTCTTAGTTTCCGTATAATATATTGTTGGACCTAATCTCATACAATTCGATCTGCCATTTTTTGAATAATTTTGCATCTAACTTAATACCCTAATATATTGCTGGATCTAATTTGATCTGCCATTTTTCGGGTCAATTTAGATCTCACTAAATCTACAAATATATTACTGGTTTTAATTTGATCTGCCATTTTTCGGATAATTTTGAGAAATAACATCAGCTAAATATTGCAGCAGATATTCAAAAATATAAAATTGTATGTGATTAAATATTGCGCCAGATATTGTATTTTTTTTTACTCGGGAATCAAAAAAAAATTGGTTAAAAAAGGAACATACAAAAAACAAAGATCAAACCACTTTGATCAAATAATGTCATTTATATGAAATATATTGCAACAAGGTGCAACTAAAACAAATGCAGCAATTAAAACAACCGATAAATACTTACTCCCATTAAATTAACAACTGTTGATTCAGTTGATCACTTTTTTTATTATCCTCTCTCTAATCAATAGTTTTGTTTCATCACATAAACACAAGATATACAACGATATCATATCTTAATGTTCATCTCTTGGAATACATGTATGAACTCTTAAGTATAAGTACGTAAGTTTTTTAAGCATTTTCAAAAAAATTTCTTGTGTAAACTTTGATGGATAAATATTCGCTTCAAAAATATATATATTGTTATGGAAATTTGATTCGCCGATTTCAGTTTACCCGTGGAAATAGAAATCCCCATATAGCAACCCCAAAATGTAAGCCAATTCAACCTGGCAACTCTTCACTAGCAAGTTCGACAATAACAAAGACACCACATCTTTCCATCATGTTGACTAAAATATTTTTTCAGAAATAACGACATTTTTAAAATGTTCTTTTAATATTCTTATTTTTGTTCATAAACTTTCTGAGCATAGTGTATATCATTGATTATATTGGGTGTCGGTAAGTTAGCTTTTTTTCATAGTTAAAGTTAGTTGTCTTGAATGAGTTTAAAATAAATATAACATCTAAGACAGGTGGAAAATGATAGTGACGATCATGATGATAATGATGATTTTCAAACTTAATGATGGTGTGAATGAAAGTGATGCTGTTATGTAGTTATTCGATGTGATATTAAAAACGAAAGCAAATGTTTTTTTTTTTAATTGCAGTGGGAATAATAATCAAATAATCATATTTCGCTTTATTTATCTGGCTAATTGCTTTATTAAATGGATTTAAAAAGCATTTGCTTTGTGTTAAAAATAAAGTCGATTCAATAAGTTTTCACCAAAAGTAAATAGTATTTATTTTTTTCAAATTTCGTATGCAAAATTGTCAGGTATATCGAAGTCAATACCGGACATCTAAGATATTAGAAGAGATATCGATAAACAGAAGCTGAAAGAGGGTTATCACATTATATACTTAGTCATTTCTACCTGTTTTAAAGATATGATCGGATCAAATCTGCACCTTGTTTCTGTATTTCTCGCATCGATAAATTTGACGCAAAAAAACATGTAAAATGCAACCTTGTTCTATTTTCTACAGGGTGAGTCACAGGCAATTAAATATATCTTAATCTAAAGGAGATAATAAGGCGCTGTATTCATGTTAAATCTCTGTCTAATAAGAAATTTCACAAAATTAAATGTGTTTACAGTTTTAAAAGTTAAATCTCTAAGAAACTTTCAATAAAAATGAAATCATCTTAGTCGCCCTGCATGACGTAGGGTGACCATGACTTCTCGCATTAGATACAAAAACAAGGCACTGTTTAGATCTTGTTAGATACGATTGAATCTAATTATATATGGTATAAAATATGATCATATATGTATGATAAAATATGCCATAATTCACACTTTCTGGCCAAATCTAGTACAAGATCTACGATCTTCCAAAGCACATTTCATAGAATATTTTTGTGAATACCAATAAACAATTTTTTGAAAAGGCACCAACTATGGAATTTGTAATAACAAAATATTTGTTACTTTTTTATATGAAAACAAGTAAAAAACAGGCTAAATTCGGCTGTGCCGAATCTTTGACTACCCTCCACCAATATCCTAAAAAGATGTTCTCTACTGTTTTTGATACAAATAATATAATAAAACTTTTGAAGTAAAATTATGTAGGTGCAAAAAGTTTTTGAGGTAAAAAACTTTTTTAGATATGAATGAACTTTTTTGGTGGAAAAAAAATTTAGAGGTGAAAACACTTTAACAATTTTTTGAGGAGAAAAAATTTTTTGTGGTGAAAAAAATTTTAGTGGTGAAAAAATGTTTGAGGTGAATACAAAATATTTACTGCTAAGCGACTGGTGAAAAACATATGAGAAAATATGTTATGTACCAGTCGCTACTATGAAATTGTACTAAATTTGTATGGGCAATTTAGAGGCACCTTTACAATTTCACTAGTTTTTTTTTTAACCATGGACTGCACAAAAACACATTTTAAAGCATAGTTTTTGGCAAATACTCAATTTTGTTACTGCCTAATGGGGACAAGCTCTGCAGCAGAATATGCGTAATGGAGAGAATGCACTTTCTGATGCGCCACGTATTGATAAATAGTTGCAACGAATGTTATTTCTTTAAAAAATTAAAGTGTGTTTGTAGGACAATATGCCTAATGGAGAGAATACAGAAATTAATTTGTAAAAGAAAGAACATGAGTTGCAACTATTTGTCAATAGATGGCCCATCAGAAGGTGCATTCTCTTCATTAGGCATATTTTTTTTTAAATCTTCATTTAGATAACCGAGCCATTAGGGCCTTATGTGGTTAATTAAAGCTACTATCTAAATAAAAAACTTCTAGATAAATTATATAATTAGAAATTATATACTAAATCCCTGCACTAGCAACAAAGGCTATCGGCTTGTTGTAGCGAAAACAAACCAGATCCTCTGGTGGTAATCGAACCCACGATAACCTAGCACGCTACCAACTAGCCTACCGGAGCTAGTCTTCATTAGCCATATTGTGCTACAACATGCAGTAGAGTATTATTGATTTTCTATTTTCTTCGTAACATAAATGAATATTTGCCAAAAACTATAAAAAATATATGTTTTATGTGCATATAATACCTTAATTTTTTAAATCAATATTCATTTAGATGTTTAAGAGCACAATATTGCACTTTATTTATGTGTATTTTTTTTTATAAAATAAAAAATTAACATAAATATACATTTTCCAATCCCTCAATTCTCAAAAATACAAATGGAATAAAAAAATACTATTCCTCTATGAAAATTTCTGTTTTGACATAAAAATGTGAAACGAATGCTTTTATTACGTCAAACATTTGAAAAATTGACTTTAAAATTATGTAATAAGTCTACTAGTAACATCTGAATGCATTAGAATTTGAAGTATGTATTTAATTTAACATTTTTGGTAAATAAATTAATTGAAAGCCTAGTCCAAGGCTATATTGCCATGGGGTAGGGTATAGTTTTAATGTGATTCTGCGCCACCTATTTAAAAGTAGCGGCACTAATGCAATTATGCATTTTGCTCTTTCTTTATATAGCCATGGGGCAGGGAATTGTTTTAATGTAATTATGCGGCACCTATTCAAAAGTAGCGGCACTAAAGCAATTATGTATTTTTCTCTTTCTTTATATATAAATGTCTTTGGTTACAAAAGCAAAAAATACATTTTATGGAATGAAAAAAAAACCAACAAAGCTTAACAGAAAAAAAATAGATACCGAAAAATTGTACCAATTTGTATGGAAAATTTAAAAGTACCTTCACATTTTCACTCTTAACTTTTGAACCGCTGGACCGATTTTGCTTCAATACCAAACTGCTCGGCACCCCGCTGGCGTCTTCGCGTCGTGATCGCCATCTCAACAGACAGACGGACATCGCTAAATCGACTTAAAATTGCATAAGGATCGCGAATATATATACTTTATGGGGTCTTAAACCTATATTTCGACATGTTGAAAGCGGAATGACAAACTGATATATACCCACACCATATATGGTGGAGGGTATAATTTATTTTTATTAATCATATAATTACAAATTATATCCTAATACCTTAACCGAGCACTAGCAACGAGAGCAGAGCAAAGCCTCTGGTTGGAATCGAAACCACAACCCCCGCACTGATAAGCTAGCACGTTACCAACTAGTCTACCAGGACGATCTATATGGAAAATAGCAACTTGGAAACATTTCACAAAAAAAAAAAAAAATGTTAGAAATCGTCACTAAACTTTAACAAATATTTTAAATTAATTGAAATTTTGTGATACTTTTTTTCTTGAAGGAAATGTAGAGGCAAATGACGAAAATTTCAACTACCGTTAACTTTACTTCACCCTCGCAGTAGAAAGCTTCTCTGGGTCTTGGTCCCTCTTAAATTTTTTAAAAAAAAGGTGACTTTTGTAAATTGGGCCATTTTCAATGTATATGCATTAAGTGATTATGGACGAGGACCGTGGTCGTTTCCGAGAAACCACGATTTGAACAATATTTACACCTTAAAATGAATTTTAAGCTGTTGCAAAAATGAAAGAAATTAAGATATTTTTCAGGTTAGATTAGTTTGCACAAGTGGAGACAAAAGTGAAGACACTCTTCATGCTTATGCCCAAAAAATAGCACATAGACTTGAGCTCGAAAGTGTGCTCTCATGTCGCAATATTTGGATAAGGACGCAATATTTGCGCCCTTATCTTAATATTTTAAAAACTCCGTCCTATTGACGAGAAACTTTAGTCAAAATTCACCCAAAATTAATAAATTGTAGCCAGATAAATGTTAAACCCTAATCCTTGCAAAGACCAATCAGCCTTAAAGATAGTTCTAAGTTCTCGTCGTGCTCTACACAGTCCCTACAAGTCACCGAGTTCATTCTAATAATAATTTCTATCTTACCAAGCAAAATTTTTACTAGTCCCTAAATTTTTCCTCTATCCGGTCCCACCATAGAGCTGTGCTGTTCCTACCTACTGTAGCCGTGTCCCATATTTGTCTATGACAATCTATTCACTTATATCTGCTCTAAAATACTGAAATGGTTTCACGTTTTACTCAAAGAAGGACCTTCTCAGCCCAATTCGTAAGGCATCTCGTTTCAATATCCCAGAACCTGTATAATCTTAATACTACCCCTGGCTAAGAAGTTGTTGATTTCCTTTCTTCAACAGATGATAGTGGCTAATTTTACAGAGTTTGAAGAGATTGGCTTACATTTCCGTTAATCGCTTCAATATGCAAAAAAGCAATGTATTCTGTGATGGCATTTACCTCCGCCTGAAAGTCATTATTAAAATCTGGTAGGCGAAAGCATGTTCCAGTCCTTCCAATCACTTTCGAACCATAAGTGAATGCATGGGTTATCCCTCAAAAAGCATCCTCTGCTGGTGATTCGTGTACTGCAACTTGTAGTTTTTAAACTCTGGGAGAACATATCACAATTCAGTTATGTGATGTTTTATCCCGTTAACTCGCCTAAGATCTTCTGGTGGTTGGTCTTTTGATGACTATAAATCCATTCACCAGCTGCGATTAGGGGAAACATAGCCAAAGCGGCCTCCACGGCACACTCTATCTATAATACTGGCAGTTAATCCATTAGTTCCCTTGGATATGGTCTATTCAGTCGACAAGGGTCTGGTCTATTTCAAACAGGTTAGGAACCGGATAAGCGTTTCTGTCGAGACATTATTAAAAGCCACCTCAATATCGATTAAAATTTAAAAACAAAAAGCAGATGTTTAATAGGCTTCATAGCGTTTTTGTATCCAAAAAATTAAACAAAGATACTTGGTCAATTCTTATTTAAACTCTCATGGATTTTCATGTGTTCCTCTATGCAATTTGCAATAAGAACATGGTAAAAATAGTGTAAAAAGGGACAAAGTGTCACTTAACCACCCAGCTATGAACTTAAAACTTTGCATTAGGGCTTCACGGTGCATAAGGCCTTACGGTGCATAACCGGAAAAAGTGCGCAATAAATTAACCTTTCCAATCACTGGTACTGGGATTTTTAAATTAGTAGGCTGTTGTTCTGGTCCACAAAGACGTTGAAAATAATGAAAGAGTATCCCCCTTAAAAGCAATAAGTTACCAGCTGTTTGGAGCAAAAAGGCGAAAAAATTCACTATAAGTGTCCTGCCCAAAAATGTTTGGCTAGAAATCTGACATTTAAAATATAAGTTATCTGGTGGATTTAAATGTGGTTAAAATTGAGCTTAAAAGACGTAAAACTCCCACTTTAAACTAAAAATCCAAAACTTCAAATTGAAACATCCTCTGCAAAAAGGTTAAACACATTTTTTTAAAATTGTCTGCTAGATAGTTATCAAAATTATTACTTTAAATTAATTTTAAATGAAATATTTTCATTAAAATTACCTAAAATCATATTCATTTATCAGAAAAACTTTCACAACTGTATCAGAGAAAAACGTAGAAAAAAGTTAACGAATTTTAAAATAAGAAGCATATCCTTTCCATAGGAATTATTTATATATACAAAAAAAAAAAAATAAAACAATTTTTTTTGGATTGAATATGTTATTGTGTGTTTATGGGTGGGCTTTTAACAATTTTATATTGCCTCAAAAAACTGAATTCAAAATAAATAAAAATCACAGCGACAAACTTACCGAGATTGTCTTTTCTTTACATACACCCAACATGTTTTATTAAATTGCATCCACACGCACTTGTGCAAGCGTTTACTAACAATATAATTAAGTTGCCGGTAAATCGATTTTAACATTCAGAGGCAGGCAGGCGTACACTTGAATGTTTTCACTTCATTTTCTGTTTCATGATAATCACATATGCATAACATACGCTCACCCATAGTACATACGACTGCAATACCTTTTTTTGATTATGCTCGGTGAAGCAGAGCTTTAAAAGGGTTTGTTTTTCAAGTCAATATTAAATTCTGAATTATACTGAAACTTAAGTTCTGACTTAAAAGTAGTCTATTCTAGGGATACCGAATGGGACTTATTTTCACAAGTCCAGGATTTCAAAAATTTTCTGGGATTTCGGTATTTTTCATCAACTTTTAGTTTTAAAGAGGAAAATATATGAACAGCTTACTAAAATACATTCTATGAGTTTTTCCTTAAAATTAATAAAAATGCTTAAATATAATGAAAATTTATTTGATTTTAGTTTCCGAAAAATTTTCTTCTACTTATAAATAGTGAGGAATTTTCCTTAATTTGGGTTAATGTTCTTTAAAAGCGTTAAAAAATCTTAAATATTAAGACCTTATAAACTAAAAAGGAAGGAAATTTAAAATTGTATAAAAAGACAAAATCTAAATATGAAGCTTTTTTATATTTATTTCAAGCATTTTAACTTATTTATATCAAGTATATATTAAGGAAAGGCTTTCTTTAGCATTCCTAAAAAGGTTTAAAATATTTTAACTGCTACAACTCTCATTTGGTTTATAGTTTATATTCTATATCTAATAAAGTTTAGTAATAAATTTTAAATTGAAAATATTTGTATGTATTATCGAAAAATAATTATATACGTAAGCGCCCCGGTAGGCTAGTTGGTAGCCAGAGGCTCTGGCCTGTTTTCGCTAAAACGAGCCAAAAGCCTTCGATGCTTGTGGTCGGTAAGGGCATTATGATTAATATAAATAAATAATTATTTACGTTAAAATAATGAAATTAATTCTTTAAATTTTATAAGGCAAACTAAAATACTTATATATTTCAAAGTTTGCAATTAATGAGAATTACAAATTATCTAATAACTATTGATAAGCAAAATTTTTGTGCTTGCGTCTTTTGAATGTGCATAATACGAGTATAATTTATTTATAAACAAAAAATAAAGTTTATTTACATGTTCATAAGAATTTTTTATAAAATTTAAAAACAAATTAATACAAAATTTAAGTAAAAATACACTCACAATATTATTTCATTAAAAACGAAAATCCAAAACAAATATTAAATTAATCGAAAATACAATCAAAAATAAGACTACTGATTTTTCATTATATTTATTTAGTCCATTTTGTTGTTTATTTTCAATCATTGTTTAATAATCGACAAAAGTAGTAAAAACAACCGAAAGTCGTTTTAAATAACCATCAATTTTTAACTGACACAACGTGAGAAAAAACCTGTTTTTGTGGTTTGTTTTTCAAATTGAAAGTTTGATGTATATATTTTTTTCTACATATGTGTGTATATATATTTGAATAATTTCTTGTTATTTTTATTAACATAATATTGAACAAACTATTTTGATAAAAAAAAAATAAAAAGGAATTATTTGAAAACTATTTTTAGAAACAGACAACATCAAATTTTACATTTAACAGAAATTATCAACTCTTACTGAAAGTCAGTATTTTTTATAGTTTGTTGTTTGAATGACTAATTAAAATAGTTAAAATATATATTTCTAAGAATTTCAATTGATTCTTTATTTAAAAACAAACTATTTGTATTTTTTTTTAAATAACGAAAAACACGTACAGTAGTGGACTAAAGCGGATACATAATGGAATATTTTTAAAACTGTATAAATAACTTTTGTTCAAATTGTGATATCCAAGTGTAATTTTTCTATTGTATATCTTGTACTCTCCTTACTATATATACGTAAAAAAAAAAAAAATTATTTTGTTCAATAAACATGAAAAAAAGTATATGTGTTTTATAACCGCATTTATCCAGTTTTGTCCACTCTTTGCCTTTTTTGTTTATCTATTCCAAGTCCCGTTATATTGGAATGTTTTTGTTGGATTTGTGTGTAATAGAAAATATGTAGGAAAAAATTCATTATTGATTCATTAAAGAGTAATAAGTCAACAGGTGAACAGGTGAACACATATTTGATTTTAGTATTATTAAAAAAGTAATAATATTTAGAATAGCCAAAAATGAGAAAAATATCAAAAAATCTTGAAGATGAAATTGTGAGACTAAGCGAAAAAGGTGATTCATGCCGCAGTATCGCCTAGTAAGAAAACGACGATATGTGACTGTGGCTGCTAACAAGGGAGGTAGGCCTAGACTGCTCTCTGACGGAGATGCTAGTTTGGTGGAACGAAATATTACTACTAGAAACGCCAGAACACCAAAAATGGCTGCCGAAGCTCTGGGCAAATTGGTAAGTGACCGTACAGTAAGAAGGGCCTTGCACAGAATTGGGCTTGTGTCTGCTGTGAAAAAAAAGAAACCTGCACTGTCGGACAAAAATGTAAAGGCTTGTATTAATTTTTGCAAAGCGCATAAAAATTGGACAACTGATGACTGGAAACGAGTGATTTGGTCAGATGAAACCAAAATTAATCGTTTCCAATCTGATGGAACACAATATTGTTGGAAGAGGCCCCGTGAAACCATTCAGCGACACCATGTCAAACAAACAGTGAAACATGGTGGTGGGAGTGTTATGGTGTAGGAATGTTTCACATGGTGGGGCATTGGTCCTCTAATTAAAATAGAAGGAATTATGAATAAGGAGTACTATCTACAAATTTTGCAGAACAATTTGCCCGTTTTTATTGAAGAGAGCGCCTACCCTGCAACAGAAATTACTTTTCAACAAGATGGGGAACCAAAGCACACTGCCAAAATTGTGCAAAAATGGCTTGCTGAACAAGAATTCAAAACAATGAAGTGGCCAGCTCAAAGCCCCGATTTGAATCTCATCGAGAATTTGTGGGCAATTGTCAAAAGAAGACTCTCCCAATACGAACGAGCACCGACCAACTTAGATGATCTTTGGTCAAGAGTTTCAGCGGAATGGGCTAATATTCCACCTTAAACTTTCAAAAATCTGGTGGAAAGTATGCCTACTCGCATAAAATGTGTTTTAAAGAACAAATGACTTTGGACAAAATATTAAAGAAACACCTTGCCGAAAATATCACATATGGACAAAACTGGATAGAAGCGGTTGCAATTTTGAATATTTTTTTTTACTAACTTCTTAATGATAAAGAGTACTGTATTTAGATTTTTATTAAAGAATAATGTTTTAGTTTTATGCTTTAAAAAAAAAAAGTTATAGCAAATTTTGAAAAATCTTGAATTAATGTATCCACTTTAGTCCACTACTGTATATTGTGAGTGTATACAAAATTTTAGTAATATTCCAAAAAATTTAAGACAAAATTTACTTACCTTAAGAAAAAATTTTCTTAACTTAAGTAAATTGTTTGTACGTGTTCTTAAAAATACGTTATACTTGATCCAAGTTATAATTTCTTTCCTAAATTTCTAATTTTTTTGTTTAATTTTTTAATATTTTGTAAATATTTTTTTGGGTGTTTATAAACATTTTTAATTTTTAAATGAATATATGTAACATTAGAGCAATAATAACGGATTATCAGTATTTGAGCGTCCTTTTCTTCAGACATGTTTTCTATACCCACTCGACAGCTGACGAAACGGTGTTACCCTAAGCGCTTTTGTACTCTATTTTTAGGGTTTTGGCGCGGTTAGATGTTGGCGGCCTGTGGCCGTAGCGGTTTTTTTGGTTTTTGAGAAATATCATTTTCTTTTACACAGCCTCAGCTTCCAATATAATGTACCTCTTAATGTTTGGATTTGTGAGGTTTTTATGATTTTATTAGCGGTGAAATTGATTTAAATAACGCTTTAAAGCAAGATTTGGCTTCGATAAAGGATATACACAGAAAATAAATTGGTTTGAATTCTATCGCAATTACCAAAATTGTATCGTTATTTAAATGTTTAATTGTATGTACTTAAAGATCCTCATCGGAATAGTTAAATTAATTATAAGCAGAAAATATATTAAATTAACCGAAACAATACCACATCCAAAATATTATCTTCTACATTACCATTAATACCCACAACCAACAATTTATCGAAGATTTTGTCATTTGAAGAGAATATTTGCAGCGAAAATCTAATATAAGTTATTTTCCAATAAAAACTATTGATCTATCTAAATTATTAGTATTTCCAATCAATTTGAATAAAATGTCATTCTGTTTACCAACATTAGTGCCGAACGTAGGGGTCGTCTTTTAAAATTTTTCGTTATATCTTCCGCATTTAGAGTCCGATCTTTAAGCGCAATATGTCGATTTATTTTGTCTCTGGGGGAACAATATTTGCTCTAAGATCCATTGAACTCAAGTGTTCCGCTCTAGTACTTACCCCCCAAATCTCAGTTCTTACAACCCTAATGTACAACCCTAATGTCAGTAAACTAAGGCTCGCAAAAAAAACATAAAATTTTTGATTAGGAAGTATTTTGACACAAGCACATCAATATATTATAGTTAAATATCCGATTGTAAATACTGAAGATATTAGGAACCAATTAAAAATGTGACCCATTCATTCCGCAATAAAAAAACTAAAAAAAACATTTTTGCAATGGTTGTGCTGGAATTATCGAATTACTTCCTTAGCAAACGATTTATGATTTTTTGCGAGCTTTAATTTTCTGACATTAGGGCTGAGCATTAGGATGGTAGGAAATGAGATTGAGGTCAATGGACCTTAGACCAAACATTTTGTTATCCCTGAAACAAACAAAAAAAATCGATATATGGAATTTTAAGATCGGACTCTAAATATGAAAAGATATAACGAAAAACTTAAAAAGGCGACCCCTACGATAGGCAAAATTTTTTTTCAAATGGCCTTGCAACTGTGCACTTATTTTTTGCCTGTAAGGTGGTACGCTCTAATATACATATTTCAAATTAAGCAAAAATTTAATGCAAGTGCTTGTGGTGTAGTGGGTAGAGACACAGCCTGCAACTCTTAGGATTCTGAGTTCAAAACCTTAGGAATTTTTAAAATTTGTTTAAAATACATTTTTTATTGATTGAAATTAAAAGAAAAAAATTATTTTTTGTTGTGGCTGCTATGCTATGCCTAGAGGAAAAGCAATGGCCTGACAAACAGTAAGTTGCGGTTCGCAGCATAAAAAAATTTTATTTTTAAAATCAATTTTATGAAACGGGTTTCTATTAGTAGAATATCTATTTATAGATTATTATAATAAATTGAAAAGCAATAAAATATTGCAATAAAAATTCGCATTTTTTAAATAAAATTCGGTAACTACAACAGTATTAAAAATTTATAAAAGTGATGGTAAATGGAACTGCAAAAATTCGGTTGTCAAAAAATGCAGTTGCAACTACAAATCTGTTTTCTGTCTGTAGAGTACGAAATTTTTGTAGAACTTAGTTTTTGTATAGGGGCTCCCTTAATTTTAGATTTTCTCTACGAGGTTTCTATGACATTTTGTTATTCTTCTTGCGTATTTCAATCATAAAGAGTTTCAACGAAATTGATCCGTTCGCTTTCGGGTATTTTCTCTAAAAATGTCCACTATTACAAAAATTAAAAACCCCAGCTGTGCGTGCTTACGAAAAACTCTTATATTTCAAATTTCTGCCATACTGGTCCAGAATTTAGGCTGTAATTGATTTTGGTCTAAAAAGTGGGTCAAGTGACCCGAAGTGCATTGGCAGAAATTGGCGGATGTTAGCACTGAATATCGACAATTTGAAATTTAGGAGACTTATTAACATGGACCCATTTATCTAAATAGCAGTTTACAAATAGATACTCTACCTCTGATAAGACGGTTTTCCTTGCAGTTAAAGCTCAAAAATTCACAATTTCGAAGAGAATTCACTTAATTCGTAAAACGCTGTTTTAACCTTAATGAATTAAGTGAATATTCTTTATAATAACTGTACACCGAAAATTTGAACAAACAGGTTCCTTTTTTTGTACTTCAACGACGAAGAAGAGACCTTTCAAATTAAACACCGTAACCTTTGATGTTGAATTCTTTATTCTTCCCAAAATGCTTATGTACAAAGGGTTTTATAGTTAAAAAAAAAAAAAAAACAAAAATCGAAATTAGAAACGTTAGAAATTCAGCAATAGAAATAGTTACAAATACAGTTAAGGGTTAGGAATATAAATACATGAATACGTGTTCAAGTTTTAGTAACCATAAATTGAACAAAAATATATTTAAATGAATGTATTGTTAAATTGGAAAAATTCATAAACGTATAACAATAAGATTTGAATATTTACAAATGAGTTCATTTGAGTTTGACTATGCGAAATATAATAATACTAATAAAATTTGATCTGTAGTTTTTTGGCCGAACATACTGCCCCCATTGAAAGATACTTTCAATCACTTTCATCACTAGGTAAAGGTGCAAGTTTATGAATAGACCTTCGAAAAATGCCTTTTTTTGTTTGCACATCCACGACTCTGACTTTGCTATCACGGCCGGGAATGACATTGATGACACGGGCGAGAATCCATTGCTGAGGAGGGATGTTGTCTTCGTGTACGATGACTAGTGAACCTTCTTTGAGATTTGTTGAAGACTTAAACCATTTAGCCTTTTGTTGCAAACTTAAAACATAATCACGAACCCAATGTTGCCAAAATTGACATCTTTGCAGTTGTCTAGCTTTTCATCTGGTAATGCCATTAACGATGAACCAATTAGCAAATGTGCAGGTGTCAAAGCTTCGCCATCATTTGGGTCATCAGATCGAGGAGCTAATGGTCGAGAATTCAAAATGGCTTCGACTTCAATGAGTACTGTTTGCAGTTCTTCGTACGTAACACCAGCCTTTGACATGTTTTTTATCAGAAGAGTTTTTGTTGACTTGACGGCCGACTCCCAAAGGCCACCAAAATGGGGAGAACGAGGAGGAATGAAGAAAAATTTGAAACCGGTTACTGAACTATATTGCATCATATTTTTAATGTTGGCTTCATCAAAAAACCGTTGTTTAAACTCTTTTAGTTTTGTGTTGGCACCAACAAAATTCGTAGCGTTATCACAATAGAGCGTTTGGGGTATTCCACGACGACCTATAAATCTTTTAAGACAAAGAAGAAAATTATTAGTAGATAGATCCGAAACAAGTTCAATGTGAATTGCTTTAGACGAAAAACAAACGAATATAGCTACGTATGTTTTATATGGTGGTTTTCCTCGAATACGATAAGATGTGTAAAATGGACCACAGAAGTCTACACCAGTGACAAAAAAGGGACGTTGAACTTTTAATCGATCGGCAGGAAGATCACCCATAATTTGTTGCAGAAGTTTTGGTTTATATTTGAAGCAGTGTACGCAATTACGCACCACTTTTCTTACGATGTCTCTAGCGTTGATTGCCCAAATTTGTTGCCGAAGAATACCGATGAGTGCCTTTGGGCCAGCATGTAGATGTTTACGATGAAGGTGTTCGACGAAAAGTTGAATGAAGCGATGGTTTGGTAAAATTGCAGGAAATTTAGTGTTGTACGGTAAATCTGAATTTGCTAGCCGACCACCAACTCTAACGACGATTAAAGTTGAATTGCAGCATCGTACTTGGTCGAGAAACGGTGACAATTTTTGAAGACTTGGCTTTAAAAACTCTTTCTTGTTGAGCAGATCAATTTCATCTTTGAATGAAGTTTGTTGAATAATATACACAATTCTCCAAAATGATGATTTCAGTTCTTCCGATGATATAACAGAATTACGATTTGATTTGTCGAGAAAGCGATGAATGTATGCAATGATATGAAGAATGCGTAGATACGAAGATTGACGATGAATGATTTCATGAATAATAGTTTCGACGACAATAGTTGTGGTGAAAACTGATTTTCTCATTTCAGTTTGAGGTAGATCAAGGATTTCGTTGTTAATTTTAGGCCACTCGCTCGCATCTTTCTTAATAAATTCTGGACCACTAAACCAAATAGTTGATGTTAATTCATTTGCTAGACAGCCTCTCGAAACCACATCTGCAGGATTTTGTTTAGAAGGCACGTGCCTCCAAGGTATATTATGAGTTAGATTTTGAATTTCCGAAACTCGATTTGCGACGAAACAAACGTAAGACGATGAGTGATTACTGAGCCAATTCAAAACGATCTTCGAATCAGACCAAAAAAATATACGATAAGTATAACGATTAAATTTGTGTTTAATTTTTTCCCAAGTTCGACTTAGCAATAAAGCAGCACAAAGCTCCAAACGAGGCAAAGATTGTTTCACAACTGGAGCCACTTTTGATTTTGAAATGAGCAAAGTTGACTTACATTCGTTATTTTGAAGCACTGAAACGTAAAAACAGCATCCATAAGCTAATTGGGAGGCGTCAGCAAACCCATGAATATCAAATTTTATTTCTGGAGAAACACCTACAAATCTTGGAACCTCAATTTTATTTATGTATGAAAAACTTTGTTCAATTTGTCGCCAACGACTCAATAAACGTTCATTTACGGGCATATCCCAATCCATTTGTTGTTTCCACATTTCTTGAATTAAAATTTTACAAGATATGATAATTGGACTTAGTAAACCGAGAACATCAAAGATTTTTGCAACAGCTGATAAAACTGTTCGTTTAGTGGGAACTTCCACCATTGGTAAATCGAAACGAAAGCAGAAAACATCTTCCTTTGGTTTCCAAGCCATTCCAAGAGTTTTAGTAATATTTTCATCATTTGTTTTTAACAGAATTTCATCAGTGGAGTGCGCTAATTCTGGAAAATTTGAATTCCACTTGCTCAATTCTAAGCCAGCCTTTCCTAAAATTTTAATTATTTCAGATTTTTTCGTGGAAAGTTCTAAAATGTCATCTGCCCCCGTGAGAAGATCATCAACATAAAGATCCTGTTTCAGAACTTCAGATCCGATAGGACACACCTCCTTGTAAAAATCAGCAATAAAAAATAAACTTCTAACGGCGAGAAATGGAGCGGATGAAGTACCATAAGTCACAGTGTTTAAATGGTATAAACTTATAGGATTGTTGACGTTGCTTCTCCATAAAATAAGCTGAAAGTTTTGGTCTTTTTTGTCCACCAAGAATTGACGATACATTTTACAGATATCGGCCGATAATGCAAATTTGTTAAGTCGAAAAGAAAAAATTGTTGTTATTAAATCCTGTTGTATAGTAGGACCGACCATTAACGTTTCATTGAGCGAAATGTTGGTAGATGTGCGGCAAGATGCATCGAAAACAACTCTGAGTTTTGTTGAAGAGCTTTGAGGACGAAGAATACAATGGTGTGGGATTATGTAATGCGGAGAGTTGAGTTTATCAAAAGAAGCAGGTGACATATGGCCAAGACTAATATATTCGTTCATGAAATCAATATACATTTTTCTTAAATTGTCATCTTTTAAGAGTCGCTTTTCAAGAAACAAAAAACGTCGACGGGCAGTGTCAAAGGAATTACCAAGTTTATTAATATTAGATTTGAATGGCAAACGTACCTGAACCCTTCCAGATGAATTAAAAATAGTGTTTTTTACGAAATGCTGCTCACAAAGATCTTCTTCTTCCGTTCTTGGAGGTTTGGAATTTGCAAATTCTTCAATTTCCCAAAAAGATTTTAACAGGTTATCTAAATCTTGAGGTTTTGTGATAACATTGCACGTTAGAGAACGATGTTGTTGATGAATATTTACCTTGCCCCCGACAATCCAACCGAGTGACGTATTTATTATACAAGGTAGATTATGTCCGAGAGATATTTTACCAGCTTGTAAAAGATCGAAGAAAATTTCAGAACTTATCAAAAGATCGATTCGCTGAGGTCTATAAAACTGTGGATCTGCCATCTGGAGGTCATTTGGAATGCTCCAATCGGCTGTTTCGATACGTTCTGCTGGATGTTGAGACGAAATTGATTTGGTCACGAAAAAATTAGAAGTCCATTCAAATTCAGTTGTTCGAGACTGTATAGTGGCAGAAACTACGAACTTGAGGTGAGAACGAATATCTTCAACTGCAGCGATTTCTTGCTCAGATCTTGTTTGCTTTAATCGAAGGCGACTTACAGCATCTTGAGTTATTAAATTTAGTTCTGAACAAGAGTCTAACAACGCACGAATAGGTTGATAATTACCATAATAATCTTTGATCAAAACGACGGCTGTAGGTAAGAGATTCATATGACTATTTCGAGTAAGAAACGATGAATGTGTAGTTAAATGAATGGCAGCAGAACTAGTTGATGGATTTAACGGTGACGGTTGTTGTGGTACAAAAGGTTTAGACGAAAACGAAGATTGAAGAAATGATGAAGTAGAAGGTTGTTGAAACGATGAATCCGATGACAAATGTTGATTTTTCGATGCACGATGAGATTGCGATTGATTAAAAGATGAATTGTTGTGATCAGATGTAGTTTTAGAATCATTTGGTAGCGATGAGTTGGAATTGTGTAAAGTTGTGTGGTGTGAAATACGACAAGTACGGCATCGAAAGTTTGAAGGACATTTTGACACCATATGTCCCTTTTGAAGGCAATTAATGCAAAGGCTTGAGCTTTTAACAAATTCAAAACGACGAGGTACAGGTAAAGCTAAGTATGTAGGGCAAGAACCGATAAAATGTTTATTATTTTTGCAATATTCACAAAAGGTAGTTGAAATTAAGAACGATGAATTTGGACGTCTGGCATTAGGCTTGGATTTCGAATTACGTTGTTGATAAGAGTCTCTTTCAGCAGTTCGACTTTCGAGAAATTGGCAGCGACGATTAAGAATGGAATAACAATCATTCCAGGAAGGCAGAGCCTTGAAATCTTGTTTTTCATCATAAACCCTTTTTGATTCAGAGTCTATTTTTGAAAGTACGATGTGAATTATCATTGCGTTCATAACATCAAGCTCTGATCCCAATGAAAGAAGAGAACCACGAAGACTGGCAACAGTATCAATAATTGAACGCAAAGACGTAGCATTAGGTTCGTTAATAGGAACAATAGAAAATAAAGAATTGACGTTTTCGATAAAAATTAAAGGTTTGTTGTCAAATCTTTCCTTTAAACGGTCCAAAGCCAATTTGTAGTTTGACTCAACCACTTGAAACGGCTCAATAACTGCCAATGCTTGACCGGATAAACAATTTAATAGATAATTAAATTTATCAATAATAGGAATATTTGAATCTTCATTTACCAAGGTATTAAATGAACTGATAAATCGTGAATATTCCGAATATTTTCCATCGAATTTCGGTAATTTTAGTTGTGGCAAACGATTGTGATGCGAAAATGGTGTATTTGTTACATTCAAAAAGCTTTGTTCAACGTCGCTGTGTCTACGCTTATTATTCATAAGACTAATTATAGCCGCCTTGGCAGTTATAAAAAGCTCTTCCAGATCCGATCGGTTTGTATCAGCTGGATCTTGTTTTTCAATTTGGGATTGAATGTAGCAAATTTGCTTGAAATATGATTCAAGAATCTGCAATCGGCATTCCAGTATGGTATAATCTGACGAAGCACCATCCTTTTCTATTTTTGCCTTCACTTGCGTAATATTCCGTTTCATTGTAGATCTTTGTACCCTCAATGAAGCGAGGTTTTCAGATTCCACTTTTTCGTTTGGCATCCTTTTTTTTGATGTTTTAGGCAATGAATATTTTAATGTACAAATTTAATAAAGAAGTACTAAGGAAAAAAAAGTACCACGTGAATTCCCTTTTAGTGCCCAACACTGATGTTTTGTAGGCAATTAAGTGCGCTCGACGAATAATTAAAAGTCCAATTTTATAAAAAAAAGTACTAGGGAAATGAAGTACTACGTGAATTCCCTGTAATGCCCAACACTGATGGTTTGTGAACAAACCAAATGAGATCGATGAATGCGTGTGTGAGAGTGATGTGCAAATCAAAGAAAAATTAAGAGTAAAACACATACCAAGAACACATTCCAAATGTTAGGTCTGCTTGCTGCTGGTATGTTGTTGTGATGTTACCAAGCGATGCCGACGTTGATGTAGATAAAACGGCAGAGAGGTTTGGTGGCTAGCAATACAGTTGACGATGATAATGATGATTGACTATGATGACGATGAAGTTTGATGAAAGTTGGTACAGGTGGATGATTGTGTTGATTTGAAGGTCGTTATATTTATGATGAAGTTTTTCATGCCACTAATTTAATTCTTTAAATGTTTGATATTTTTTTTTGATATTTTTTTGTTTCAGAATTTAAATTTTATTTATATTAAATTTTCACAATGTTATTTAATTTAACTTTCAAATTTAATTTAACTAAATAGAATTTAATTAAAAACACTTTTAAACTATTTAATTATTTATAAGTGTCCTGTCACGGTCGCCAAAATTTATGTACACCGAAAATTTGAACAAACAGGTTCCTTTTTTTGTACTTCAACGACGAAGAAGAGACCTTTCAAATTAAACACCGTAACCTTTGATGTTGAATTCTTTATTCTTCCCAAAATGCTTATGTACAAAGGGTTTTATAGTTAAAAAAAAAAAAAAACAAAAATCGAAATTAGAAACGTTAGAAATTCAGCAATAGAAATAGTTACAAATACAGTTAAGGATTAGGAATATAAATACATGAATACGTGTTCAAGTTTTAGTAACCATAAATTGAACAAAAATATATTTAAATGAATGTATTGTTAAATTGGAAAAATTCATAAACGTATAACAATAAGATTTGAATATTTACAAATGAGTTCATTTGAGTTTGACTATGCGAAATATAATAATACTAATAAAATTTGATCTGTAGTTTTTTGGCCGAACAATAACGTTAGGTCCTATAGATGCAAAAAATATTGATATTAAAGAGAGATTAAATTTTTCTACTGGATAGAAATCGTTTGTATAACATTAGTTTAACGTTAATTCATTTTTCCAAAGTATCAAAAAAAAAAAAACTTGTATAATGCATTAAAAAAGAATTCATTCCTTTAAGTACCTTACTTATTAACTATATGAATTCATTCGCAATGTCGTTGTTCGTGTACTTGCATCACTAAATTCCTTCCTTAAAGTGGTAAATTGAGGTATGGCGCTTATTGTTTGCAATAATTTTGGTATGTTGTACGATATTTTTTTCCTCTTCTGTGTTGTTTCTTAAAACAATGGCATTGGCCTCTGTTATTTATTAGCTTTGAGCATGAATGACTTAAACAAGTGCAATTCTGCAAAGAGGACGCATTTACACAGGTCGAAAAAAAATATCACAAGTTAATAAAAATAAAACTTGTACAAATTTCTTTTGTCATTTGCCGGCCGTTCTGACAACTTTCATTTTCATTAAAGAATGTGAATGTTACCAAAAAAAAGAAATGTGGTCCAATTTTGTTGTATACCATATATTTCATAACACAAATTAATAATATCAGTAGGTTTTTATGATTTTAAAAGAAGTAAAAAAGCAAAACTGCCACCTAAAAAGTAAACTCCTTAATGGAGATATCATACAACTAAGTATATTTGGACTACTCAAAAGTAATATTGTTATTGCGTTTTAACACAATTATTTCAATTTCTTGTAAATTTGATAAAATGCTGATGTAATCCTGATGAAGCCCTCAATCCTGTTAGTCATAAATTTGATGACTTATAACATTTAAATGATATTGTAAATATTTTTTATTAACAAATCTAAATAATTAATGAAAAAGAAAACATCGTAGCAAATTGATAAACTTCAAAACATTATCTAATGACAAGTTAACATCATATTTTTGACTAATTTCTATTGTAACAAGCCAAGAAATCTCACTACAGAATCCGAAATTATTTTCAGAGAAAATATCTTAAAAATTGCTAACATGCATACAAAAACTGAATTTTTTTTTATAAAAAGAGTATACAAATTTTATAATAATTATTTTCATAAAAAAATCTGCTGAGAATCTGATATTTGAAAAAAACTCTCAGCATATGATATTAGGAATATAGTAAAACACTCAGAGTTCTTTTACGTAGAGAAAACCCAATATGATCACTGCTTCTATATTATACTTGTTGCATTCTGGTATGGTTGTCACAATCACGTTATTGGTTTATAAATAACTTGTAACTATCACCAATATGATCGCTACTATCATTCTTATAGTAAATATTTCATTATTTCATAATTGACACTTTCTATTTTATAACATGATTGGCTGTAACTATACTGTAGTAACAAAAATTCTGACTATAAACAAAATATGATAATTATGGAACTATAAAGTACTAACAACAATCAATATATAATTAGAAATCAAACAAAACGTGACTTTTGAGAAAAATTTGTATCATTTCCGTCATGAAATATGATAATATATGTTCACTAGACCACCTTATAGGCAAAAAAAAAAAAAGTTCACACAAGAAAATTTCGAAAATGTTTTTTTTTTTTTTGGCCGAACGCAGGGGTCGCCATTTTATATTTTTCTTTATATCTTCGCCATTTACCTTCGGATCTTAAAGAGTTATATATCAATGTTTTTGTCGCAATGATACCAATTTGTTCCATAAAAAATCATTGACCTCAAGCACCCTTTTATACTACTTAAGGGGTTACACCTACGTAAAAAGCCTATATATAAAAACTTCTTTTTTTTTATTTTCTTTATTTACGGAGATGTGTTAACAAAGATTGGTTTTCACAAGATTTATGAAGGAGTACAAAAAAATATTTGTTTTACACAAAGTTTTACAAAATGATAGTATATTTACAATAGATGTCTACGGCACGCAGCATTACTTAATCAATTTTTGGTGGATTTCTCTGAAATTTATAATGAATATGGAAAACTAAATTATCTATGGATGCGCGTAGGAGTTTTGGATAGGTCAAATACTTTTTGACTTAGAGCTGTTTCTTTACGAGCATAAAAAATAGATATTTAGACTTTAACACTTCGCTGTTTTGTCAAAAATTAATATACCCAAAAACTCATACGCTTTTCTTTAGATAATTTAGTTTTCTATATAAAATGCTATTGAAATCTTCCCAAGGAGGTGGTACATCAAGACGTGCTGTTATTTTGGATGGAAATTTGCCTGAGGGTGAATAGCATAATTCTTTCATATATTTCAAATAAAGAATTTTTCAATTTAGTTATAACTAAACATTTCTTTTAAATTTTTATGAATAGTTCTAAGTATTTCTTTAATTTAAAATCATACAATGATGCTTTTTCAAAAATAAATTATGAATTTTTAAATTTAATATCTGTTAACGTACGAAGTGTTTCGTCGTTAACAAAATTTAACAAATTTAAAGTGTTTTTAAGTCAAATGAATAAACTTCCTGACCTAATTGCGGTTCAGGAAACTTGGTTCAGTAGTAATTGTGTAAATTTATATTCAATTCCTGGATATCGTGTTGTAAATTGTTGTCGTGAAGATGGTTATGGGGGTACATCTATATATGTAGCAACTAATCTTAATTATGAAGTCCTAATTAATCGAAGTGTGGAGTTTCTGGATGTTATAATGATTGAATTACAATAAATCTCTTCGTGTGGTCTCAATATATAGATCTCCGAAATGTATGTTTCAGCAGTTAAATAATGGATTAGAGAATATTCTTCAAGAAATTGGAAACGCTTCGTGTTTAATTTTTGGTGATTTTAATGTAGATCTGTTATCCAATGACTTTCACAGCAGAACTTTGAGAAATTTATTTTCTGAATATACTTTAGATACATGTCATAACCTGATTACTAGACCGGTTGGCAAAATTTCTATTGACTGTGTATTTAGTAATTTGATTGAGCACACTTCTGTGTATTCAATGGAAATTAAGTTTTCAGATCATAATGTTATAAGTTGTAATCTGAAAACTCGTGGAAATCGTATTGAAAATATAACAAAAACATGGTATAGATTGGATTATAATAAATTTGAAACAATTCTTGAAAGAAATTTAAATCTGAATATTGACGTTACAAACCCTTCGCAACAATGCAAGCAGTTGATGGATACTATCACCACGGCAGCGTTGCAGAGTACATCGACAATCAATGCTTTAATGAACATTAGAGCTAAAATGACACCGTGGATTACAAATAACTTATTTTCATTACTGCAGATTAAAGAAAAATTATTAAAAGCTAGAAGGAAGAACAAAAATGATAGACTTGTTTCTCAAAAACTTAAAAGGATCAGCAAAGTCATTAAAATAAGTAACAAAAACCTAATGAATGAATATTATTCTCGAAATTTAAAACAAGTGGAAGGTGATATTAGCAAAACTTGGAGATTTCTTAATAATGAGCTTGGGAGAAATCCTCAATCTATTCGCGAAATTGTTCTACAGGATGGTACTCTTTTAACTACTGATAAAGACAAAGCAACAGGTTTTAATCAGTACTTTTTTGAAACAATTGAAAATCTAAGAAGCAGTATACCATTTTATCCAGGTGATAATACTAATAATTTGCGAACGTTAAGTCCAGTGACAACAAGATTTGACATTGTTAAAGTAAAGAAAGAATATGTAGAAACAATTTTGGATGGAATATCAATGAATAAATGTTCAGGGTACGACAACATTTCTCTAAAAATGATTTTATGCAAAAAAAGTAAAGTGGCAGGAATAATCTGTAATTTGTTTGGAAATATGATTGATTGTCGTGAATACCCTTTTGTATTGAAAATTGATAAAATTGTCCCAATACCTTAAGGTGTTGGATGTAATAAGGTTCATATGTTGCGACCCATTTCGGTATTATCAATCATTGACAAAGTGCTGGAAAAAATTTTGTTTAGTCAACTGTCTGATTATCTGAATAGAAACAAAATATTGTTTGAGCGACAATTTGGATTCTGCAAAGGTTCCGGTGTAGAAGAAGCGGTTGTAAATGTTGTTGATTACATTTGTGGTGGATTCGATGATGGTTTTAATGGTGTTACTGGTTTATTTTTTGATTTGTCAAAGGCCTTTGATTTAGTTGATCACGTAATTCTGATAAATAAATTGAAGATTATTGGTGTGTCTAATAACTCTATTGCTTTATTAGAAGATTACTTGACAAATCGAGAGCAATTTGTGCAGGTTGGTGATGATCGAAGTTCTATGTTGCCGGTGAAATGTGGAGTACCCCAGGGTAGTGCCCTTGGACCCCTTCTCTTCAAAATTTTTATTAATGATATTCAGAACATTATTTTTTATGGTAGACTTTTCATCTTTGCTGATGACATTTGCTTGCTCTACCGTTTTAAGCACGCAACTGTGTTACAAACACAAGTAGAATATGATGCAGCAATATTATCTGAATATGTCAGGCTCAATAAGCTAATTTTAAACACCGATAAAACAAAATTCATCAGATTCAGACCATACAATTTAAGAAGCGATCAAATCTTGACTGTTGATATTGATGGTGTTCCAATAACAGAGTCTGATACAGTTGAATATTTAGGAATGCATTTTTGTAGTAACTTCCTATGGGATTATCACATAGAGTCCATTAAATCAAAAATATCATCTGCTGTTGGTGCTTTATTCAAATTCAAAAGCAAATTGAATAGCAAAACAAAAATGTTGATTTATGAAGGTTTAGTTCATAGCCATTTATCGTATCTTTATTATTTATGGATGTAAAAATAGTACTGCATTAAAAAGTCTTCAATCAGCTCAAAATAAAGCTCTAAAGTTGACTTTTAATTTGCCTATTAGATATCATACATTGGATCTATTTAAATACAAGGCAACGAATATATTACCTGTTAAAGGGCTGTACAAAATGCAGATTCTGAAATTTGTTTTCAAATCAATCAGGAGTATTGGAAATTCTTCAATAAGACTACAACAAAATATGCAAATCACTAATAGGCATACAAGACAAGCGCAAAATCTATCGATAACAAGATGTCGTCTTGAGCTATTAAAACCACACCATGACGATGTCTCTCACGTCGTAAAAAACGTTCTCTTAGTTTTGTATGTGCAGATTTCAAAGGTTCAGCATCTTTTTAAATTGGATTTTTTGCGATTCCAATTGAATTTCTTTGCAAATCCAATTAGTTTTTAGCAGCTTTCCCAATTGGATTTGGAAAAAAGGTTTAAAAACAGGGAATTTTACTCAAATTTTTGCAGAAATCAGGGAAATTTGCTCAATTTTCCCCTGTTTTCTCAAAGTTTCCGAACCTTTGTATTCTGTATAAAATTTTATTTGGCTGCTGACGGCGTTGCATCCTCTATACTATTCTTCCTCTATGTTAAAACAACGTATCGGTTTTGCTGGTCCAAATGAATTTAACAATTTACCAATTACACTGAAAAATATTTTAATCCTTTCAACATTCAAACGGGAACTGAAACTACTGTTATTAAACAATATAGAAACACTTCTTTAGTAAATATGAAAATTTGTTAAAAAATTAAATATAACGATTTAAATAAAATGGATTAACACTCGTTGCTTATAAGCATCTTTTATGCCAATATTGGTGCTGAGGCTATAAATTTTAATTGTGTATATTTTTTTATGTAAATAAATGAATTACAAATAAAAAAAAAAAAAGTGTATGTTTCAGAGCGATCCACCTAAAATTGGTTAAATTATGCTGAGTGCCGTGGATCACTTATAAAATAACACAAATTTTAATCGATCATATTTTGACGTGATTCAAGTTGGCTGTATTATTTGAGTCAAGAGAACTTCAATATGGACTTCTTAATAGCTATTAGTTGCGATGGAACTCCTACCAACACTGGCTACAAAAATGGAGTCATTGTAAGAATGGAACGCCATTTACAGAGACCTTTGCAATGGTTCGTATGCCTATAATTTAACCAATTTTAGGTGGATCGCTCTGAAACATACACTTTATATAGAAAACTAAATTATCTAAAGAAAAGCGAATGAGTTTTTGGGTATATTAATTTTTGACAAAACAGCGAAGTCTAAATATCTATTTTTTATACTCGTAAAGAAACAGCTCTAAGTCAAAAAGTATTTGACCTATCAAAAACTCCTACGCGCATCCATAGATAATTTAGTTTTCCATATGCATTATAAATTTCAGAGAAATCCACCAAAAATTGATTAAGTAATGCTGCGTGCCGTGCACCTCTATTGTAAATATACTATCATTTTGTAAAACTTTGTGTAAAACAAATATTTTTTTGTACTCCTTCATAAATCTTGTGAAAACCAATCTTTGTTAACACATCTCCGTAAATAAAGAAAATAAAAAAAAGAAGTTTTTATATATAGGCTTTTTACGTAGGTGTTACCCCTTAAGTAGTATAAAAGGGTGCTTGAGATCAATGATTTTTGATGGAACAAATTGGTATCATTGCGACAAAAACATTGATATATGACCCTTTAAGATCCGACTGTAAATACAGAAGATATGACAAAAAAATTAAAAATGCCCTACATTCGGCAACAAAAAAAATTAAAAAAAAAAAATAAAATAATAGTTCCGCTGGAATTATTGGAATACTTTCCTTGCAAAAGTTTTTTGCTTTTTTGCGAGCTTTCATTTCAAAATATTAGGGTAGTACATTAAGGTGGTAGCAACTGAGATCTGGTGGGTTAATACTAGAACGGGTTACTTGAGGCTCCTTGGAGGAAAACATCGGTCTCCGCGAGACAAAAAACATTGATATACAACACTTTAAGATCCGACGGTAAATGGCGAAGTTATAAAGAAAAATATAAAATGGGGACCCCTACGTTCAGCCAAAAAAAAAAAAAACATTTTCGAAATTTTCTTGTTAAAATACTTTATATTTGAGGGTGTACGGTGAACTTTTTTTTTGAGGTACGGTCTCATGTTCACTTTCACCTGAGGGGGGTTTTATTTTCGAAAAAGCCCTACACATATAACATTATAAATTACACTAATCAATCCATTTTGAAATTCAATATCAAAAAGATTCTATATTAAGATTTTATATTTTTTAATTCCTTTAAACAAAAATAATAATAAATTTTTTTAAAAAAATTTGTTCATTCATTTCTTGTAAAATAACGACCTTCTTGTGGAAAAAGTACTCAGAATAATAAAATAATTTTTTATGCGAAAAAAAGTCTGTAAAACTGCAGAGTTGTTTTTTACGCAAAAGTTTCTTATACAAAATACTTGATTTTAATTAATATTTCTGTTAGAAATATTTTTAGATTTTATGGACTTTTGCTAAAAGAAAAATTCAGAGACTTTAAGGACTATCAAAAAAAATTCTAAAAATGTCCTTATAATCTAAGAATTTTTCTATGGAAAAATTCCAGAGAATTTATGTTTTTTTATTAAAACATTCTTTAGAATTTAAATTTTTTTTAAGTATTTTACTTCAAAGAAGTTTTCTTTAAAAAGGAAGAAATATTCTTCAATTTAAAGAACTTTTTTATAGTTTTGAATCATAATATAACTGTAAGGTAAAATTATTATTATTTTATAATTAGAATATGATAACTATGTTATAGAACGACTATGGTTGGCACAATTATAATCCCAAAAATATATGATGCTCTTTGTATATGATTGCCCCAACCATGTTTTTATCTGCGTGTTTTAAGAAAAATTATTCCAAGCCTTAAAATTGTTCATACCAAAAAAATTATAATTTTATATAAAAATATTCTAGTATCAAAGAGTTTTTCGAATGCAACAATGGAAAAAAAATGTGTTTGAATATTATAACTTTTAAAATATATCTAAAAATTATAAAACAATTTCAATACGAAAATGCCTTTAAATTTGTGAGAAAATTACTAATACACAAAAAAAAAATATTGTTATTACCTCCAATTAATAATTTTGTGGAATTACGAAGTCATAGTGAATTAATTATATAATTCGCTTAGATGGAATAGAGGAAGGGCTATTATATAATTAATTTAATAAAAAATTATTATTATCACAAATGATAACTATTGCATTTTAAAGTGGTAATTTTTTAATTGAATCAATTACAAAATTAATTAAATATGATTTTGTTATTCAACACAATTTTTAATTGAGGAAGTTTAAGGAATATATGTTGTTAATTATTTATTATGTCACTGGATCTAATTTGATTTAGCATTTTTGGGATCTATTAAGCTCTTACTTAATCCCAAAATATTTATATTGCTGGATTTCAATTGATCTGCCAATATCAAAGAATATCACATTGGATATAATTTTATATTGCGCCAGATAAGTTTTTTTTTGTGGACTCGATTAAAAGAAGTTCATCTGGCTTAATATTTAGCCATATCTAATTTTGTATTCATTAATATCTGCTATAATGATCTTATTTGATTTAAAAAATGGAAGATGCAGAAATATATTTGGGGATATAAATGGATCTAAATTGATCAGAAAAATGGTAGGTATAATGTTATTTTTGGTTAAGGTGGCGAAATTTATAATTAAAAACAAAATTATATTTGTTCAAAAGACACCAACAATGAAATTCTTAAATACAAAAAACCACAGGTGGAAGGGTATATATAAGTTTGTCATTCAGTTTGTAATTTCTACAATATTGATCTTAGACTCTAAGAAGTATACATATATATATTCTGGGTCCTTATAAAGAGCAAAGTTGATTTAACGATGTCCGTTTGTGTGTTGAAATGGGTTTTCCGAAGACCCCAGACATGATGAGGACTTGATTGTTTTTTATTTCTGTTACATGTGATCCATTTCTGTTTGCTATTGAAAGTCAGCCAGATCGGTTGATAAATGGCTGAGATATTAGCAAAAAACCACGACTACCTCTAATTTTTTCCGTAAAATCCCTTTGTTTTTATATGTATGTTGAATATTACGCATAAAAAACACATCCATTTCTTGAAATTCTTTTCTTTCACCACTTCACCTTTTATATACAAACAACAAACCAATACAAAGATTTGTCATTTAAATAAAAACCAAACAAATCAATATTGAACGAAAACTATTTATTTATCTCTATTAACGATGATTTTAAATGAGCTTTAATGGCTTAGTTGTCTAAGCGCTATATCACAAATACTTTTTTTCTTAGGCGCGGGTTCGATACCACCCCCCGTCTATTCTACTTTTTTTTTTGTAAAATTTTTTTATGTTTATTTTTTGTTTTTTTAACATTAAATAATTAATTTAAATAAAATTTTAAATTAATAATTAAATAATCCATAAATAGGCTAAAAACATTAACATTTTCATAAAAGTCCTCTGATACAAAGAAAATACAAACGGTTTTATTTATATGTTTTGCTCCGATTTAAAAGAATTTATAAAAAGATTTTTAAACCATTTTATTTCTCATATATTAAGAAAATTTTATACATAATTTCTCTATGAGTGCAACTATTTTGGATCATAACTTATAATAATTTATAAAAAAAAATTTATAAGCTATTTTCCTGCAAATTTTTAAATTAAAAGTATTTTTTTATAAAAAAGCGAAATAAAATCCCAAATGCAAATTCTCCAGCTAAATCAAACGTTTTTGTGAAAATAAAACACATGCAGTTCTAGTGATTTCATTTAATGATTTGTAAAAAAATATTTTTTGGTCGAAAATTGTTTTTTTTACAACTAAAAAGATTTTTGAAAAAAATAATATGACAACACTGATTGGCATTGTGTTCGTGATGGTTATTGTTTTTTTATTATATTTGTTTTCTTTCACCTCTTCACCATTTATACACAAACAACAAACACATACAAAGATTTACCTAAAACCAAACAGATTAATTTTGAACGGAAACTGTTTATTTACTTCTATTAACGATGATTGCGTATGTGCTTCAATGGCTCAGTGGTCTAAGCGCTTTGTCATTAATAGTTTTTTTCTTTTAGTCGCGCGATCGATCCCCGTCTATTAAACTTTTTTTGTACAATTTTTTTTTACATTTTATTAAGACTTTTTTATTTGTTTTTTTTACGTAACATATACCTACAGCACAGTTGACTTAATGATTTCGGTCAGTTTTTTTGTATATCTGGAGAACGAAAAGAGGAAAAGTTCCAAAATAAGGTACGAGCATCTTGGTTATCAATACACATCAGACCAAATGTGGGCGGGATCTGTGAATTGGGCGTGGCACAAAATAGATTACTTTATATCTTAAGAACGGTAAGACCGTAATTAAATACTCTATAAATGGGCTAATTTTTATAAAAACTAAAATTTTAAAGCTGTTATATGACCTATGGATACGTCTTATATAGCAAAAGATCAAAAATCTTTAGTATAACATATTTGCTAAAAAGCTCGGAAACTCGGTTCAGATACAAAAAAGTTATGACCAAAAAATATTTTTTTTAAATACCTATTATCGGGAACCATAAATCTTCCCGTGTCCAAGTTTTATCGCCAAACTAAATGGTTAATTTCCTCTTAAAGGCGTCTGTATATAAATCTGTCCATTCCATATATGTCCATATATAAACTTCAGTTTTTTCCCAACCATGGTGAAGGGTATATGAGATTCGGCATAGCCGAATTTAGCCGCTCTTACATGTTTTTTTTTATAACTTCAATATGTATTTTCGAAGAATTTTTGTATGAAAAATAACAATGTACAAACATTTCAAACAAAAAATTTATAGAAATTGAATTTAAATTTTAACAAATATTTTTAATTACTAAAAATTTTGTGACACTTTTTTGTGTAATAAATACACTTAAAATAATTTGTAAGCTAACATAACAAAAAATACCATTTATAAGAAATGATATTTCATTTAAAAACCGGTCTACTTAATTTTCATTTAAACCAAATGGCTTTTGTTATTTATTTTTAAATGTCATTTAATTAACTGATACATCCGTAAGAAGCAAATGATTAATCAGTAAAAATAAATGTTAAAATTTTATCTACAAATTCCTTAAAAAAATAAATGTTTTTATCATATATTTGAAATTGTTTCTGTTTGTATTTTTTTTTTTATCTTCAAAATGTATGTATGCATGGCTATAGACACTTTTTGTGTGATGTGTTTCTGTATGTATGTGTGTTTATGACGTTATTGTAATTTTAATGAAAAAATTTAAATAAAAAATAAATTGGAATTTTTTAATTTTTTTTTTTTTCGAAACAGACAGCAAACAAAATTTAAATTTGAAACACCACAAATTTTTGTTTTGTGGGTAAATTTTTATTAAATCTCAATCAAATGAAAAAAATATATGAAACTGAAAAAAAAATCGGTAACTGATAATAAATTATTTCGAACAAATGTAAAGTAAAAATATATATTTCTTTAAAAAATAAATGTATGTTCCTATATTTTTAAATGGAACGAAAAACATTCTTATTAAACTACAAACAGTAGACTACATAATATTCTGAGTGTATATAAAGTAAATATAATGAATGTAGCCGATTTGAGCTCAAAGTAGAACTATTGTTAAAGTTTGTGTCTTTAGTCTTTTGATTGGATATACAAATTAAACACGTTTTTCTTTAAGTACAGGTTGGTTGAAAAGTTCCTGCACTCACCAAGAGATGGCACTGCTGGCTCCAAACTTTTTTTTCTCAAGTTGGTATAACTGTCCTGAGAACACATGCAAAGTTGCAAGTCATTCTGTTAATTCTTTCTTTGTTTACAAGCCATTTGAAGTTGACGTGTCATTGATTTTTTTTAATATGGAAAAAATTTAATATCGTGCAGTCATAAGATTCTTTGTTTTGAAGGGTTTAAAAGCAAAGGAAACTTATGAACAATTGCAAGAAGTGTATAAGGAGTCCTCACCTTCAAAACACACCGTTGAATTTTGGGCTGGTGAATTTAAACGTGGTCGTACCAGCCTTAAAGACGATTCACGCGAAGGGCGACCAAAAACTGCAACCACAGCAGAAATCATTGAGCAGGTGCATAATATGGTTAGCGAACATCCAAGTTTGACTAAGTGTGAAATTGCTAATGGCATAGGCATCTCAGACGAACGAGTACTCCATATTTTATATGAAGAATTACGTATGAAAAAACTGTTTTGAAAGTTAGTGCCGCACGCATTAACAATTCAACAAAAACTGAATCGAAAACAAATTTCTCAGCGTAATTTGGAGCGTTTTAAGCCGAATAAAACCGACTTCTTGCATCGTTTTATAACTATGGATGAGACTTGGATCTACCACCATGATCCTAAATTGAAACAAGAACGTTTACAGTGGACTGAAGCTGGTTGTTCAGCTCCAAAGCAGGTGAAGTCACAACGATCAGCAAAGAAGGTTATGGCATCAGTTTTTTGGGATGCAAAAGGCATTTCGTTGATTGATTATCTTCAGAAAGGTAAAACAATCAACTCTGAATATTATTGCAGCCTTTTGGATCAGCTGGATGAAAAAATTCGTGAGAAAAGACCTGGTTTAAAGAAGAAAAAAATCACTTTTCATCAAGACAATGCATCTGCTCTCAAAAGTGTTTTGACGATGGCTAATTTCAAAGAATTAAAGTACGAATTTCTTGAACATCCACCGTATTCACTAGATTTGGCTCCCAGTGACTACTATCTCTTCAGAAATCTCAAACAATTCCTTTGTGGAAAGCATTTTTCGTCCAATAAAGAGGCCATAGCTGCCGTAGACGGTAATTTTGCAGAGCTTCCGGAAAACCATTATAAGGATGGGATAAAATTATTGGAAGATCATTGGAACAAGTGTATTGAGCTTCTAGGAGATTATATTGAATAAAGAAATATATTTCGTATCAAAAACAGTATTCTTTCATTTCGAACGCAGGAACTTTTCAACCAACCTGTATTTTGTTAAATACATTGTAATTTTCGCTAACAGGGATGGTTGTGCTAATTACTTTAACGAATGGAATAAGCATGTTTATATCAAAGAGGTAAAATATTACCCCATTAAGTTTTGTCACTTTGGTTGCAAAGAAATAAATAAAAATTGAAAATGTTTTGAAAATTTAGTTAATGGAGTAATAAATTTATTTTTATTTAATATTAATATATATTAAATTAAGTTTTTTTTTTTATTTTGTCCCCTTGCGTTAAATTTCATCTAAATCTAAAGGAATTCACGCACAAACTCTCATTGTTAGTTTTGTCTGTCGTTTTAATTAAAATAATGTTATTTTTAATATTAAAACGCATTTATATTATCCTTTATTATGCGTAGTATCAATATGCGTTAAATTTTATTAAATAACATAAATCATTTTATTGCCTTGTGCAAAACAAACTTGTTAGTTGTTAAATGTCATGGCGTGCTTGTAAAAGGAAATTGCAATATTTTCCCATTCGATTGTAACTTCACTTTCAATGTATTTAATGTTGCAACAACTGGCTACCTACAATTTTAATTTCACACATTTTAATGCAATCAGCACTTTATGATTGTTAACATATTTGGGGTGTTTAAAAAACGATAAAACACTCAAATTTTGTTTGTATATCTGATTAAAGAGAAAGATTGGTTTAATTTTATTGTGGGAAAATGTTGAAATTTTTTACTTTAAAGATCCATAGGTTATGAATGTACCATTTTCAATACAATTTAAAATGTATCCTGTATTATTGAAAACGGATACAAATAAAAAATAAATTTGAGATACGAAATTGATTAATTTTAAATACGAAAAAAAGGTTGCTAAACTTGTAATTTGTATATTTCTGCTTTGTTTTAAAATGTAATTTTATTTGAGATACTTAAATAACACTGTCCAACAGCATTTTTGGAATAGAATAGCGACCCTATAATTCTAAAAGGATATGCTGAGTATATCATTTTTGTAGAACAAACTTATGGCACGTCTGAGTTTTTTTTTACAGTGGGTCAAAGTTTTCTTTTTTTGGTCGAAGGGAGCATTATACTATATGAAAAAAATGCTGTAAGTTAATGTCTGAGAGAATTCTTATGGTCAGAGTTGTATTGTGGAATTGTATGAGGATTATTTTTGTGGAAGATCTTAACCCTCTAACCGGTCTCTTTATGGGTCAATTTGACCCTTTTTTCGAGAAAATCAAAAAATATCCTTTAAAAAAGGACATTTTAAGGATTAAAATATTCTACGAAAATGTTTGCCGGAAAATTTCAGTGGGGGTCACCAAAGACACCATTGTTGTAAATAAAGTTCTTTACGATTAATTGGCAAAATTACACGCCAACTTCTATAAAAAAATTATAATTTTGTTTTAATAGTGGTTTATTATAGTATGTACATATTTATTTTTTTGCTTCAAAACTTTCCAGATCGGCGTGTTTTTTCTTGGAAATGTAACTTTTACATCGGCTTTTATCAAATTCCTGTTTTTCAATCTAGAACATAATATTTCAGCTTTCTCTTTTGTTAGTCCTAAACCTCTTACAAGATCTTCAAAATAAGCTTGGTCTATCAAATTAGGACATATGTTTAAACCATCAAGAGGCAAGTAACTTATATCTGATATGTTTTTAACCGCCGCTGTTATTTCTGTATTGGCGACTGTCATATTGGCCGAAAATGTATGTGTAGGCGGTTGAGGCACCGGAACACCTTCACAGCGCACTTCTGGTAAAATGAAATTTTTTGTTGCTTCGTATGTCATTATCGCGTAGTGCCTTTGGCTTCTACCAAATTTGTAATTTACGCAGAAATAGTATGTATCTGATTTGTGATCTTCAGGTTCAATCCATGTAATAGGCGCAGAAAATGGCAGCGCCTTAGTACCGCCTTTGTACCAGGTCAAAAGACCACTTTCGCAAGTAGTACATACGGTTTTTGGTATCCAAGCTTCAGATAAAAATCGTATTCCTAAGAAAAGAAAATATGGTTCTTCAATTGTAGAGAATATCTTTCTTCTGCTTTGATGGTGCGTAAAATGTCCACAAATAAAACAAAACCAATCTCTTAATTTGCAAACAGAATCCGCCATGCTTATTTAAGCTTTAATTTTTCTTTTTTTATATTAATTTTAGTAAAAATCACACCCGATATGTACTGCTTAGTAGCTTAATTATGCTTGAATTTTTCTTTTATTTTTTATTATTAATTTTAATAAATATCACACCCGATTTGTAAGTCACAGCTGACTAGACGCGAGAACTCAGTGTTTGGCCCGGCCGAACTTGACGCCGTTTTTACCTGTTTTGTATATGTTGGTGTATAATTTTACTAATTAATCGTAAAGAGCTTTATTTACAACATTGGTGTCTTTGGTGACCCCCACTGAAATTTTCCGGCAAACATTTTCGTAGAATATTTTAATCCTTAAATGTCCTTTTTTAAAGGATATTTTTTGATTTTCTCGAAAAAAGGGTCAATTTGACCCATAAAGAGACAAGTTAGAGGGTTAAGATCTTCCACAAAAATAATCCTCATACAATTCCACAATAGAACTCTGACCATAATAATTCTCTCAGACATTAACTTACAGCGTTTTTTTATATAGTATAATGCTCCCTTCGACCAAAAAATTAAAACTTTGACCCACTGTAAAAAAAACTCAGACGTGCTGGACCATAAGTTTGTTCTACAAAAATTATCTACATAACAAACCCTTTCAGAATTATGGGATCGCTATTCTGTTCCATTCTAAAAGTCTTAATTTGTTGGACAGTGTAATTTATTGAAAAATTTTCATATAAATTCTTTTAATATGGTTTTTGTGTTTTTGGTACAAAAAGAAAAAGGGGTAAGAAAAATTTGGAAGATAAATTGTGCATTTGAAAAACTTGTGTTGATGTGAAAACAATTTTTGTGGTGGAAAAAATTGTTTAGGTGAAAAATATTTGAGGTGAATTTAAAATAGTATTATTTCTAAGCGACTAGTGAAAAAATATGAGAAAATATTTTATTTGCTAACCGCTACTATGAAATTCTACAAAAATACACCAATTTGTATGGAAATATTTTTGACCTTAAACAATTTTTTCACCACTAAAATTTTTTTTCGCCACAAAATTTTTTTTTTCACACTAACATTTTTTCCACCACAAAAATTGTTTTCACATCAAAAAAAAGTTTTTACCTCAATTTTTTAACTCCATAATTTCACTTCTAAATTTTATTACATTATTCGAAACAAAAACACTGGAAGACAGTGTAAATCATTAGTTTTTTTAAGGACATTGTTAGACCCATTTAGCTCATTTTGAATACCAAACTGCTCAGGAGAATATCTATTAATCAAGGTAAAGATGAGCAAAAGTTTCGATGGGTATTCTACAAAAACATATTTTTTAATATAACTTTCATCATGTATTTTATACACTTTATCGTCCCAAAAATACATGGTATGAATAATGAAGGATATAACAATCAACGTAACGAATTGTAGAACAAGCACCTTCTCTTATCCAAATTGTGTGTGCCAAAATTATAGCGCACTCTCCTAAAAAAATAAACAAATGTTCTAACGGTACTTTTACTTATTGAATTTAACAAAAAATCGTTCAGTTTGATTTAAGCCACGTGCGTTTAGTCACTTTATTTGACTGCTGTCGTGTACTTTTCAAATTTTTTTTTAATTTTTGTCCGGTTAATATTATGGGTCGTAAAACAGTTTCTTTTGAACAAAAAGTTTCCATAAAAACACTACTTTCTCAAAATATGTCGAAGACACTCAGTGTTTCAAGAAAATGTGTTAATAATGTAGTCAAAAAGGTTTTAGCCGATGAACCACTCACAAATAAGTAAGGTCAAGGACTAGAGTATTCAAAAAACCGGCCTTTTGAAAAAACCGGTTTCGGTTTTCTTCGAAAAATAGAATTTTAAAAAAACCGGTTTCGGTTTTTGCAGAAAAAACCGGTCAACCGGTTTTTTCGTTTTTTTTTTTTAATTTGAATATAAAGCTTTTATAATTTGTTAATTATGTAAAAAAAACAGAAATTTAATATATAAAATAATAAAAATAAAAAAATACATTCTTTGAAAAAAAAAATAATTTTTTTATTGTATTTCATTTCAACATTTCATTTATTGGTTTTAATATTTTTTAATATAATATCTTAAAAATCAATATTATAAAACTATATTCATATCAAATGAATAGAGATCATTTCGTTTGTAAATTGGGTAAAATTAGGAACGTTAGTAATTTGAACGTTTAAAACCTTTGGCATAAAATAAGTTTTTTTTTAATATTACGTTTTAAATATGTAAAAAGAAAATCTATTTTTCACTTCTAAAATAATATTTTAGAAATAATATGCAATTTAAATGTTTCGTTTTAAGACGATCTTTTTGTTTTGATTAAGCTAGAAGTGGAAAATACTCTTTCACTAATAGTAGATGTTGGACAAATAGTCAAGAAACAATTATATAAATTTTCCAACTTTTTAGTTCTTTTGTCCCATTTATCAAGATATATGAATCATCATATAATGATGGATGATTTTGTACAGTTTTTTTAGGATTTTGAATACTGTTTGTTGTGTTATTTAGATCGGAAATTAAACTATTTGAATTTGGAATATCCAAAGTTAAGTCTTCATCGGAATCTATCAGACTTACATCTAAATTTTCATAACCAAACAAACGATTATAAGTCTTCGGAAAAAATAAAAGAGACCAAGTAACCCAGTTGGTGATGTAATTAAAAAAACCGGTTAACCGAACAAAAAAGATCGGTTTTCTTCGAATTTACAAAATATTCGAAACCGATCGGTTTTTAAAAATAAAGAAACCGGTTGACCGGTTTTCGGTTTCGGTTTTTGAATACTCTATCAAGGACGCTCGAAGCGTACAATAGTTGCTCAAGATCGTCATTTGGTGCAAATGTGTAAACGAAATCGCTCAGCTAGTAGTCGTCAGCTGGCTTTCAAGTGGTCATCTGCCATTGGAAAATCAGTAAGTGACATCACAACCGACTTGTTAGCCATGGTCTAAAGAGTTACACAAAAAAACGTCGCCCATTTCGAAACCAGCTACAGGTAAAAAAAAAAAAAAGAATTTCTTTTTGCAAAAAGTACAAAAATTGGTCAGCGATGAGTCACACTTTGAATTGATTAATCTTAAAAATCGTTCATTTATACGACGGACAATGCTTAAGAAGAATCAATGATTTTCTTTTCGCCTAACTGCACAAGCTGGTGGTGGCAAAGTTAGCGTGAGGGGGTGTTTTACAGCACATGGTACTGGGTTTTTAATCTTTTATGAAGGATGTTTAAATGCCAGGTAATTTAATTTCTGAAGAATTTCCAGAATATTTTTATCGAATATTTGAGTCTGATACAACTCAGGCATACTTTCAACAAGATAATGCCCCATGTCATAACGCCAAATTCTCGATGCAGTGCTTCAAAAATAACAATATTTCCTTATTAGATTGGCCACCAACGTCACCAGATATTCCCAATTGAGAAACTTTGGTCTATTATTGATCGTGATCTTCAAAACTACAAAATTAATTCCAAAAATGAACTAATAAGTGCTTTAAGAGATATTTGGTAAAAAATAACCGTAGATGTCTGTTTAAAATCGGTCAATTCAGTTTCAAATAGAATCCGATGTGTTTTAAAAGCTAAGGGCGTAAGTATTTCGTTGTACTGGGTTCAAATGTTTAATAAATTTTCGTTTAATCAATTAAAATTTTTATCTGAATTACATTGTGCTATAATTCTTAAACATAAAAAATTCCCCTAGTTTATAAAAAATCCTATATTATTTTTTTATTTAAAAAAGAATTGCTATAATAATTTAATGAATATGAATAAAAACAATAAGTTAACCGAAAAATTATATTTTTTTTGAAAAGATAAAGTGAAAATTTATATGCGTATACAAGTGCGCTATAATTTTGAGCAGTACTGATATATACTCTCACCATATAACAATTGAGAAGTCCCCGGTCTGACACATAGATGGCGCTACTAGACTTAAATCGATATGAACCATACCTTCAAAAGTCACGTGTATAAATTTGACAGCTGTCGGATCATTAGTTTTTGATTCATAGCATTTTGAATGAAGCAACTTTTGTTCTTGTGAATAAAATGGATAAATAAGAATTTCGCGTGTTGATAAAATATTGCTTTTTGAAGGGAAAAATACAGTTAAAGCAAAAACTTGGCTTGATGACGAGTTTCCGGACACTGTCCCAGGAAAATCAACCATCAAGGATTGGAATGCTAAGTTTAGAGCACCGAAGACGGTGAACGCAGTGGACGCCCAAAAGAGGTTGTTACGGACGTAAACATCAAAAAATCCGCAAAATGATTTCGAATGACCGTAAATTGAAATTGAATAAAATAGCAGGTACTCTAAAGATATCAACTGATCGTGTACATCATATTATTCACGAATATTTGGGTATGAGAGAGCTCTGTGCAAAGTGGATGCCGCGCGAGCTCACTTTTGACCAAAAACAACGACGAGTTGATGATTCGGTGCAGTTTTTGGAGATGTTCAAGTGTAATAAGCCCGAGTTTTTGCATCAATATGTGACAATGTATGAAACATGGCTCCATTATTTCACTCTAAAGTCCAATCGAGTCATCCGAGTGGACTGCACGTGATCAACCAACTCCATAGCGTGGAAAGACGCAACAGCCGGCTGGCAAGGTTATGGCGTCTATATTTTGGGATGTGCATGGAATAATTTCCATTAACTACCTTGAAAAAGGAAGGACCATCAACAGCGACTATTACATAGCGTTACTGGACCGTCTGAAGGACGAACTCTCCGAAAAACGGCCGTATTTGAAGAAAAAGAAAGTGCTGCTTCACCAAGACAATGCACCGTGTCACAAGTCAGTGAAAACGATGCCGAAAATCCATGAATTGGGCTTAGAAGTGCTTCCTCATCCACCGTATTCTCCTGATCTGGCCCCCAGCGACTTTTTCCTGTTCTCAGACCTCAAAAGAATGCTCGCTGGGAAGAAATTTCCGTCGAATAAAGAGGTGATTGCCGAAACTGAGGCCTATTTTGAAGCAAAGGACAAATCGTCCTACAAAAATGGTATCGAAAAGTTGGAGGGTCGCTATAATTAGTGTATTGCCTTTGAAGGAAACTTTGTTGAATAAAAAAAAAGAATTTTGCAAAAAAAATGTGTTTTACTATAGAAGGTCGGGGACTTTTCAATTGACCTGTTATGGTGGAGGGTAAAAAAAATTGCATGCTTAAAAATATTAAAGAAATTTTCTAATTTTTTAAAATGTGTTAACTCTTAACTCTGAACTTATGTCAAATTTATATCGGATTTTCGAACAACATTTACTACACCAGCACAGCTAATATTAAGAAATTCTTATACAATGTCAAAAATAAAATTTGAAAATCTATAGGATGCGTCCTATTAATATGACCATGGCTGTATCATAAAGAATTTTATTGAATCATCCACAATTTATTTTTTTAACTCAAATATTTAAAGATATTGAAATCAATTTTTAAAAATAAACTGAAGATGCACTTAAAAATTGAAAATTTTATGAGGAGAAACATCTTAGCATTGCTAAAGAACAAATTTTGGAGGAAGCAGGAATTGATGCGCATGTTGCAGGCTTGAAAGAGTTGCTATCTTTTGGATCAACAATTCATGATGAACTAATGGACATAATAGATGATGATGAAGGAGGAAGTGACGACAAAAAGGGCAAAAACTGCTCAAAGACATGCCTTCTGCAAGCAAAGAGAAACAAAGACGCTTCTTCATAAAAAAACGATTAATAACAATGTTGAATACCACTCGGAAGTCCTTAATAGATTGGACAAAATTATAAAAATAAAAGAAAAAACGTTAGAAATGAGTGCACAAGAGAACCAACTTAACATCCCAGCAAAAATTTGGTAATGAGTGCGATATTCTAATGGTTAGCCCGCAAAACTTTGGTAATGGGTGCGATATTCTCATGCGTTACCTGGTAATGATAGCTCAAGCATAAGTTACTGATTATTGATTACGTAATATATGATTTATAAATGTAAAGTAATAATTGAAATATTTTTGAAAATCTATTTTTAGATACATTACTTTGTGTTTTTTTTTGTAAACAAAAGGGTAATGTATGTTTGTTTTGATAACACTAGCGAAAAAAACGAAGCGCAACAGTTCACTTAAGTTTAAAGCAATCAAATACTATATGCGTCGATAGCTCAGGGGGTAGAGTTCTTGGCTGGTAACCAGATTTCCCTGGTTCGATTCCCATCATGACCACATTATTTTTAATAACGTTTAAAAGATATGTAATAATTTTTTTTTAATAAAAATTCCTCTTTTTTAAAAATCTATTTTTAGACACATTACTTTTTCCATTCTCGTAACCATATAAGTAACCCGTTACATAATCACCTTTAAAGTAATGTGTATATCGAGGGTTTACTAACGCAATCACGTAACTCGATTTTTTACGATTTTAAATTTTAACCGGAAATCAAATCTATAAATACTGTTGCATAATTCTGCAAAGTTATATATACAAATATTTCTTTGTTTTTTTTTTATTTAACAAAATGCAAACTCGTATCTCAACTCGCGAAAATTTGTCATGGGCAACCTCGTATCTTAAACTAAAAGTTGGCGCAGAGGGAATTATATATAATTTACCTTGAAAGTGGATATGATTTCAAAACTTTGTAACCAAAAAATTGTTACCAATGTGCAGCGGCAGTACACTGCGTTAATCTGGTTTAAGCTTTACTTTAAAAAATAGATAAATGTGGCATTACTGATGTTATTGCTTTTATTGAATATACTCATTGTCACGTCAATACAGTTATTATTTTAACTGAGTAAAAATACTTAAATAATATTTTTTATTATATGCAGTTAAAAATTATATTTCGGTAAGTAACAAAAATAAACAAAAAGTGAAAGAAGTCACACAAATAGGTAGGAATTAGCTATTTGTGTGACTTCTATCGACATTTTACAGAGTATGTCGTCAAAAGAGCTTATGAACAGAAATACATCAAGAGAAAAGAAAAAAGTCGACGATGAATATAATAACTATGAAAATAATTTGAATGACATTCAATATGATCAAACAGCTATGGTGCTTGATGAAACATCTGGGACTTTCATTCCTGTTAAATGTACTCCAGTTGATGATGCAGAAGAACGTTTCGATTCTAGTTTGTTTGTAAATATGCATTTAGATAAAACTACGGGACTTTTCGTTGAAGATTTAGATAAATCGTTTTCATCTCATGCTTCTTCAGATGTTTTATTGCAAAACCAAAGTGAAAATGAACAAAATGATTTAAGTCCATCACGTCCATCAAAAATTACTTTAAGTGAACATTGAGGAATTGTTAAAAAAAAAACTTGTAAGAATCAGGGTAATATAAATGATTGGGAACGAAATAAAGTTAAGAAAGCTCGTGAAAGAGGCAAGGCTTATTTTAGCTTAAATATAAAAAGGAAGATAACCGTTCACTTATTATGAGAAGTGAAAAATAAAGCCAGGATGTACGTCGAAAAAATGTGCTGCTACACGCAAAGAAAAAACATGGTTGGCTCAATCATATTCGAAGAGCATCATATATTTTTGGGTTTATGGTTGTGCCAACCATAGTCGTACTATATTATGGTTATCATATTATTATAATAAAATAATCATATTTTTTTAACCATAATATGGTCCCTACAGTTATATTATGATTTAAAAATTACCATATTATGGTCCTAAATAAACATTTTATAATGAATTTATCATTATATGATCGCACGTAATCATAGTATACTCAAAATGTTATCATATAATTCTCCCTCATAACTATATTATGATTCCTGGATTATGATTATATGATCCATTATCTAAGAAAATTTCTTAAAGGAAAAATTATATGATCCGTAATCTAAGAAAATTTCTTAAAGGAAAAGTTCTTAGAAACTATGAAAAAACTCTTTAAATTTAAGAATATTTCCTTTAGAAATGTTTTTTCTAAAAAAATTAATATTAAGGACTTTTTGAAGAAAAATTGTTAAGGAAACTTTAAGAAATTTTATTTTTTTTGATTGTACAATTATTTATTAGTTGTTGCCAGCATTTTATCGTTGCATCATTATCATATTTTTTTCATAGTCAGAATTTTTGTTACCACAGTATGGTTACAGCCAATCATGATATAAAATAAAATGTGCCAATCATAAAATAGTAAAATATTTACTAAATAATGATGGTAGCGACCATGTTTATGGTTAGAAAACCAATAACTTGGTTGTGACAACCATACCCGATTGCAGCAAGCACAATATAGTTGCAGTGATCATATTGCAACCATGTTATTTCTCTGCGTGTAGTCAAATCAAAAAATGTAATGAGATTCCTGAAAAAACAAGAAAAAAATTGTTTAATTCATTCTGGAATGATTTAAATTGGGACCAAAAGCAGTCTTACGTTATTTCTCTTGTTACGAAAGAAACAATTAATCGAAAAAATAAAAATATTATATCGCGACGAAATTTTACTTTTAAATATTATCTTTTTGTTAATAACAAACGATTATTAGTATGTAAAAAAATGTTCCTCACTATTTTAGGTTTGGGTGAGTCTCAAGTCTTGAATTGGGTTAGAAAAAGTAGTGACAATGGTGTATTAAAATAAAACAAAATTAAAGAGTGCAAGGAAAGACTCCAAAATAATTAAACAAAAAAACTTACATGTACACGACTTCTTAAACAAATTTCCCAAAATGGAATCACACTACTGTCGCAAAGATACTGGTAAATTGTATTTAGATAATTTGTATAAATCTGCTAAAGATGTTTACCGTGATTACTTGAAATGTATGAAAGAACGTAATATTCCAGCTAATGAAAGAGCTTGCTATAGGTTTTTAGTTAGTAAAATGCAGTCGATGAATATAGGCATTTTTCAAACTCGAAAAGACCTTTGTGATATTTGTTTTGCTTTTAAAAATAAGAATATATCTGAAGACGAGTATAATAATCATATAAACGAAAAAAATCGTACCAGAGATGAAAAAAATAATGATAAAATGAAAGCTATTGCTGGAGAAATAAAGGCATTCACTGTAGATGTCCAAGCTGTGCAAAAATTGAAATGTCATCAGTTTACAGTATACAACATAGCTAATGGTGATGTATTATGTTATGTATGGCACGAGGGTGAAGGCGGAATGGACGGAAACGTTTTTGCGTCTTGTTTGATTGATTTTTAAAAAACTGAAGTTGAGCTTACTACACCCATCGTATTTAACAGCGATGGTTGTAGTGCCCAGAACCGTAATGTAACCATAGCTAACTCTTTATTTCAATTTGCGGCTAAGAACAATACCGAGATCTATCAAAAATATTTAGTTAAGGGTCACACCAAAATGAAATGTGATTCTGTTCATTCTGCTATCGAAAGACGTAAGAAAGGCCGAGAATTGTATTTGCCTTGTAACTTTGTAAAAATCATTGAAGAATCACGACAGAAAAAACCGTACAAAGTTAAGTATCTTGATCATACTTTTTTCAAAAATTATTCTAATTTAAAGTTTTTTAAATCAATTCGGCCTGGAATTAAAGCAGGATCTCCTACTGTGTTACAGCTAAGAGGATTGAAATACTGCGCTGATAAGTTAATGTTTAAATTATCTTTTAATTATTTCCACAATCGTAATACACTCACCAAAAAAAGTCTGTAATGGCGACTGAAAATTTTGTTGTTATTACCGAAAATTTTTCTAATTTGAGACCAGCGGAATTTTTGCTAATCTTTGCAACACATGTCTGCTGACGTGTAGTAAAATGAAATTAGTAGAAAAATTAGTAGCCGCTACTAAATTTTAGTATACTTTTTGTAAAGTGGAATTTAAAATCTGTTTGTTAAAATCAGCAAAAAATTCCTAAGGTTTAGAACAAAATTTTAAATTTATTTTTTTTTATCGAGCATCGATTTTTTTTTATTTTATTTATTTTTTTCAAAAAATATTTTATAAAAAATTAAAAAAAACTCAAAGGCTTAAAAATCTGAAAAATTGTTAAAACACAAACGAATCAATCATTTGTTTTTATTTGGTAATTTCTGTTTAGGGCTGATTTTAAGAACTAAAAACTTTTTAGTACTATTTTAAGTGGATGTCCCATTTTCAGACATGAGTCGGTATATTCACTTCCGATCCCTTTATTTAATTTATGTAACATTTTAAGGCAATTTAAGTTTGTCGATGTAAGTTTTAATTAAAAATAACATTTCCTTCAATATCCACTTTCTTAAAATTAGTAATTTTTCTTTAGCTAATTTTAGCAAATCGGTTTTTAAAAATTTGTAAAATGATTTCTGAAATCAGCAACAAAAATTTGTAAATATTCTATAAAAACTCTGAAGTTTGTAAAATGCAAAAGCAAAAAGATTTGCTAAAAAATATTTTTTTTACTAAAAATCAGTACAAATATAGTAAAGTGGGATTGAAACCCGTTTACAAATTTTTCTGCAAACTTTTTTTCTGAGTGTATTATTTGGGCAAAAATATTCAAAAATATACTTAAAAGTTTTTAAATGCCGTTCAATTGCCTTATTTATTTAATTTAACGACTTTTATCTTAATTACAACTTTTCTAAAAAATAAGCAATTAAAAGTTGATTTACACGTCGACTATGCTTATCTTATATTACTCAGTATTGGGTTTAAAAATCATCAAAAAAAAAAAACAAAATAATAAAAACGTTTGAAAATATATATGTAGTTTATTGTTTTTAAATATTGTATTTTGTGTGAGTGTGAGCTGGCTAAATAAAATCTAAACTAAATTAGGTATCCAAATTTCTATGAAATTTTAAAAATAATTTAAATATTTTGTCAAAGAAAATCTTTTGTCAATTTGCTACCTCGAACAAATCCTAAGTGAAATTATTTATTTTGTATATTTTCTTTTAACACCAAAAAAAATTTTTTTTTTAATTGAACTAATTTTTTTAAATTAAAATCTGAGATTCAAATACCACATTAAATCAAAATATATGTATTTAAAATTGAAAATATTTAATTAACAACACTTATAAAAACTTTCAAAGTAGTTATAGTAGTTAAAAGGAAAGATTTTATAAAAATGCTGCCAAGTCTTGGCAATTCTTGGCTTTTCCCTTTTCAATGTAAACAAAAATATTTGTCATAAAAATATTGAAAATTTTTCTATTTGTAATTTGAGAAAAGATAAAAAACAACAAAAGTTAACAAATACGAGTAAATTATGCGTTTGTTAGTAAATGTAGAGCAGGGCATACAATATAATTGCTAAATTTCGTGTTCCGTTGAAGTCCATATATGAAGACAAGTATAAATATAGAGACATAAAAAAAATCCGAACTAAAGAATACAATTTTAATTGAAAAAATTACAAATAAAATTCAAAAATTCGCAATCGATACTTAAAAAGATCAATTAAAATTAAAAAATAAAAAATGCAATTAAAAAATAAATTTAAATTCAACAAATATTTATTTCATTTAATTTGGTGGTTTTAATTTTTAATTGATGCTTTATAAATTACATTTGGAGTCATTCCAAAAGTTTTTGAATTTGAGTAAATATTTGCACGTGGCTATTCGTGTGCCGATTTTTATTTGTTAAAAATTCGACGTAGTTCATGGTGGCGTTGTGGAAAATGGCCCCAAGAAATATGACTCCAATCTTGAAATGTTATTAAGCTCCATACTTTGGGGGAAAATTTCACAATGAAAATTAAAAATATAATAAAAAAATTACCCCGAATATGATGGTATATGACCCAAAATATGCAAAGCAAAGAAAAATTGCTTATGCTCAGCATTATACGCATTGATATTGCATGGAATCAATAACATCCGAATGTACTTCTTATAAACATTAAATTTAAATTAAAATATTTTAAAGAATTACAATAAAAATAATTTTATATAAATCAAATATTTTAGTGATGCGCAACCACTGCCTTTCAAAATAGTTAAAAAATTAAGTTTATTTCTGCGCTCCATCCATGAGTGTGTCCTCCCAGCCAGTACTTAATAAATTTGCTGGTACACAATCGAAGAGCCATCAATTTCCCAAGTGCGGGTTTTGCAGCATCCGACGATCTTATAAAATTTTAGAGAGAATGGTTTTCTATGGCATTGCGTCTTAGAGCTTGGCAATTTCGAAACTTGTTAAGAATTATATTTGTTTTTAATGTAATTTTCGCCTGCGGCGCCAACTTCTACAGCTTTTCATATACGAAAAACAAAATGACAAATAAGAATTCAGTAGCATAATAGATTTTTTTCAAAATGGTCTAAAGGCGGAGAGAAGCTTTACAACCCAGCAAAACTTTGGTAATGGGTGCGATATTCTCATGCGTTACCTTGTAATGATAGCTCGTTACCTTTTTCATTATTTGCAAGCATAAAGTAATAAGTTACTCATTATTGACTACGTAATATATGATTTATAAATGTAAAGTAATAATTGAAATATTTTTGAAAATCTATTTTTAGATACATTACTTTGTGTTTTTTTGTAAGCAAAAAGGTAATGTTTGTTTGTTTTGACAACACTGGCGAAAAAACGAAGCGCAACAATTCATTTAAGTTTAAAGCAATCAAATACTACATGCGTCGATAGCTCAGTGGGTAGAATTCTTGGCTGGCAACCAGAGTTCCCTGGTTCGATTCCCACCATGACCACATTATTTTTAATAACGTTTAAAATATTTGTAATAATTTTTTTCAATAAAAATTCCTCTTTTCTAAAAATCTATTTTTAGACACATTAATTTTTCCATTCTCGTAACCATATAAGTAACCCCTAAAGTAATGGGTATATACATTACTTTGAGGCTCATCGCCTATTAAATTTATCAGTGAAGTAAGGTGTAAAGTAATCCATGAGCCCCTATGGCTATACATTACTTTATCCATTATTTGGTAATTTGTGGTTTTGCTGGGATCGAAATAATACAAATTAAACTTAATATTCGAAGCAAGGAATTGGAAAAACTTAATGAAAAATAACATTGACGGTCATACAATTTATTTTCATAAAATATGAAGAATTTTGGTATGTCTTCATTTCATTTTTAAATATTTTAACAAATCATTATTTAATTTTTTATTCTTAAACATTGTTTGCAGTGAACTAAAATCTTTTTATTTAAAAAAAAATCTTCAATGATGTAGAATTTTGTTGTTTTATTCAATGTATTGTTTTTATACCCTTCACCACAGGTGGAAGGGTATATGTAAGTTTGTCATTCCGTTTGTAATTTCTACAATATTGATCTTAGACCCTATAAAGTATATATATTCTGGGTCCTTATGAAGAGCGAAGTTGATTTAACGATGTCCGTCTGTCCGTCTGTGTGTTGAAATGGGTTTTCCGAAGACCCCAGACATGATGAGGACTTGATTGTTATATATTTCTGTTAAATGTGATCCATTTCTGCTTGCTATTAAAAATCAGCCAGATTGGTTGATAAATGGCTGAGATATTAGCAAAAAACCAGGACTACCTCTAATTTTTTCCGTAAAATTCCTTTGTTTTTATATGTATGTTGAATATTACGCATAACAAACACATCAATTTCTTTTCTTTCGCCTCTTGACCTTTTATACACAAATAACAAACACATACAAAGATTTCTCATTTAAATAAAACCCAAACAAATCTGTTTTAAACGAAAACTTTTTATTTACTTCTATTAACGACGTTTGCTTATGTCCTTCAATGGCTCAGTGGTCTAAGCGCTTTGTCACAAATACTTTTTTTCTTTTAGTCGCGCGATCGAGCCCCGTCTATTCAACATTTTTTATTTTTATATTTTTTAACACCTTTTTTTTATTTTCTTAAGACTTTTTGTTATTTTTTTATTTTTTTTTTTAACAAAACAAATGCGTCCAGCACAGTTGTCTTAACGATGTTGGTCAGCTTTTCTGTATAATTGGAGAACGGAAAGAGGAAAAGTTTCCAAATAAGGTGCAAGCATCTTGGTTATCAATACACAACATCTGACCAAATGTGGGCGGGATCCTTGAATTGGGCGTGGAACGAAATAGATAAATTTATATCTTAAGAACGGTAAGACCGTAATTAAATACTAAAAACATCAAAATTTTTATAAAAACTAAAATGTAATATGACCTATGGATACGTCTTATATATCCAAAGATCGAAAATCTTTAGTAGAACATATTTGCTGAAAGTAGTTATGACCAAAATATACATTTTTTAAATACCTATTTTCGGGAACCATAAATCTTTCAGAGTCCAAGTTTTATCACTAAACTAAATGGTAAATTTCCACTTAAAGATGTCCGTATATAAATCTGTCCATTCCATATATGTCCATATATAAACTTCACTATTTTCCCAACCATGGTGAAGGGTATATAAGATTCGGCATAGCCGAATTTAGCCGCTCTTACTTGTTTTTATTTTGTTTTTTCTTACATTTTTTCTTTAATCTTTTACAAATTTTCATTGTTGAAAAACTCTTTTATATTTTTTCTTTCCAACGCTTAAAGAAAATATCGATTCGTTTCGTATCGAGTACCATCATCAGAAAATTTCGAACTATCGAAATTAAACTCGATTCAAAATTATTTCTCATCAATTATTTATTTCATGCAATATTAAAACAAAAACAAGTTGATTTATATATTTTTTCTTTTGCATTGAAACACTTTGATATCTAATCATATGTTACGTACGTCTTGAAATTGACAATAATTAAATGTTAGTGTCAGAAACTTTAAAAATATCATTATGGGAGCTTTTTGACATTTAAGTGCGTTTTAAACACGCATATTTTTGTTTTTTTTTGTTAATTTTCCTTTTACAGCCATGATAATAATTTATTAATATTTTTCTTTTTAACGGTCACATCATTGAAAATATGAATAAACAACATGCAAAGTATAGATTTGAATTGAAGACATTCTCACGCAATATGTAAAGATATGTATGGCGGTATAGTTTTGAAATATTAATGCAATTATGAAAGAAAAACAACAATATATTTTATTATATGATAAAAAAAAAGAAATCATTTATTTAACATAATTTAAATTAATACATAAAAAATTGCAAATATTTCTATCAGTGATGTATAAATAGAAAATTTAACTAAATTATGTCTAACATATTATCGTAGTAAAATCAAGTTCAATGACATTTCACATTGTGTTTGTATTTTCTTTACCATTTAACTTCAATTGTTTGTATTCCCAATATACCATATAGCAATCAAACTGCAATACAACTTGAGAATAAGCTTATATTAAAAGTGTGTTTTAAGCTTTTCTTAATTTCGCTTATTATAATATTTATAAAATGTTAATTCACAAGCAGTATTTAACAATGCTAGAGAAAAGATTATTATACATAACTTTTTCTCAAGTATGCTTATGAACAACATACAACAACAACGCAATATGACGATTGAAATAGAAATATTTTTCAATACATTCTAGTCTTGTTGTCTTTGTTCTACGCTTATAATGCATACAAGAAGTGCCATTACTTTTTCTTTAAATTTGTCAAACGTGTTTTGCGTGTACATTTAGTTGTAAATTTTATATAGTGAACGTGCAATTGCATATTAAATTTAATTATTTTTATTTGTGGTTAAAATTAATAATTATTATTTATATTTAAAATGAATTATTATTTTTTATATTTAAAATGAGTTATTATTATTTATTTTTAAAATTAAAATAAAAAATAAATTAAATTAAAGAATATAATTATGATTTCTCTTTTTCAAATATTAACAAGTAAAAAAGGGCTAAATTCGGCTGTGCCGAATCTTTGAATACCCTCCACCAATATCCTAAAAAGATGTTCTCTTCTGTTTTTGATACAAATAATATAAAAAAACTTTTGATGTAAAATTATGCAGGAAAAAAAATTTTTTGAGGTGAAAAACTTTTTTAGATGTGAAAAGAACTTTTTTGTTGGAAAAAAAATTTAGAGGTGAAAAAAAATGTTTAAGGTGAAAACATTTTTTGTGGTAAAAAAAATTTTAGTGGTTGAAAAATGTTTGAGGTGAATACAAAATATTTACTGCTAAGCGACTGGTGAAAAAATATGAGAAAATATGTTATGTATCAGTCGCTACTATGAAATTGTACTAAATTTGTATGGGAAATTTAGAGGCACCTTTACATTTTCACTAGTTTTTTTAAACATGGACTGCACAAAAAAACATTTTAAAGCATATTTTTTGCCAAATACTCAATTTTGTTCCGGCTGATGGGGACTAGCTCTGCAGCTGAATATGCCTGATGGAGAGAATGTACTTTCTGATGCGCCACGTATTGATAAATAGTTGCAACGAATGTTCTTTCTTTAAAAAATTGAAGTTTGTTTGTCTAAAAGAGAGAATACAGCAAAAAAATTAATTTATTGAAGAAAGAACATGAGTTGTAACTATTTGTCAATAGATGGCCCATCAGAAGGTGCAATCTCCATTACGCATATTTTGCTGCAGAGCTAGTCTCCATTAGCCATATTGTGCTACAATATGCAGTAGAGTATTATTGATTTTCTATTTTCTTCGTAACATAAATTAATATTTGCCAATAACTATGAAAAATATATGTTTTATGTGCATATTATACCTTAATTTTTAAATCAATATTCATTTAGATGTTTAAGAGCACAATATTGCACTTTATTCATATGTATTTTTTTATAAAATAAAAAATTAACTTATACATACATTTGGCAATCCCTCAATTCTCAAAAATACAAATGGAATTAAAAAAAAATCTATTTTTCTCTATGAAAATTTCTTTTTTGGCATAAAAATGTAAAACAAATGCTTTTATTACGTCAAACATTTGAAAAATTGACTTTAAAATTATGTAATAAGTATACTAGCAACATCTGAATGCATTATAATTTAAAGTATGTAGTTAATTTAATATTTTTGGTAAATAAATTAATTGATAGCCTAATCCAAGGCTATATCGCCATGGGACAGGATATAGTTTTAATATGATTCTGCGCCACCTATTCAAAAGTAGCGGCACTAAAGCAATTATGTATTTTGCTCTTTCTTTATATATATTGGTCTTTGGTTACAAAAACAAAAAATACATTTTATGGAATGAAACGAAAAACCAACAAAGCTTAAAAGAAAAACCCAATCTGGCTTACTATATCTCCTATAGTAGCCAAAGAATTGGAGATATTTGAACTGAAAATCCTAAGAAAATGCATTGGAAGAAATTATGAAAATTTCATATAACTATTTTCAAATAGTTACAGAGGTCTGCTCTGTTAGCGACTTTAACATTGTTGCTTTTAACGTTAACTTAGTTATTAAGAGTAACACACATATAGCTCTAAAATGTTATTATTCTCATAGTATGTAAGACAGTAAATGTAATCGAACAAGAAGAAGACTTAATAACATTTTTTCTTACTTAACAGAAAACAAAAATACATACAGAAAAATTGTACAAATTTGTATGCAAAATTTAGAGGTACCTTCACATTTTCACTCATAACTTTTGAACCGCTTGACCGATTTTGCTCATTTTAAATACCAAACTGCTGGGGATGTTCAATAATCTGGGTAAAAATAGGCACCCCCGCTTGCGTCTTCGCGTTTTGATCGCCATTTCAACAGACAGACAGACAGACGGACAGACAGACGGACATCGCTAAATCGACTTAAAATTGCATAAGGATCACGAATATATATACTTTATGGGGTCTTAAACCTATATTTCGACATATTACAAACGGAATGACAAACTGATATATACCCTCACCATATATGGTGGAGGGTATAATAATATATTATTTTTGTAAGCTTATTCTACAATTGCAAGAATAAGCTTATAGTAACATACACACATAATATTTTCACGAGGGTTCCGTTTTGATTTTTCTACAATTGTTACGATAGCCTTTTTCAAAATATTCTCAAGCCTTTTTAAAGCTTAAGGCTTGTGTTTGGAAGCTTATAATAATATTTTTCTCAAGTCATTTGGTATGTTGGGTTGTATCTTGTTGTGTTGGTGTTTATGGATATCAAATCATTATAATCTTTATAATACAATGTTATGTTGAAGAAAAAACAGAAACAAAAAAAAAGTATACAATTTATGATACTTATCGATGGCACTTAATCGATTTATATACACCATTAAGCAAAACAATTGTCTAAATGTCCAAATGATCACTTGTATGGATGAACGTAAAATTTGCAGTAAATGGTCTTTATAATATGAAAATAATTTGATGAATTTTTATCAATATCCCGTCTTTACTCTTAATAATAATATTCCCGAATTTGTGTTTGTTTCTTAAGTCTTATGTTTTGAGAAATTTAATCGATATACATGACTTAATATTGGCTTGTCACACCAAAATTCGATTAACACAATTAAAATTTAATTGTAATACCCAAAATATTAAGTTACCAAATTTGAATATGTTTATGCGCTATCACGTTGTATAAGGTTTTAGCATTAGTAAAAAAATGAATAATAAAACATCAACTGATCATATTTCCTCATACACCTACTGTACATGTTAACGAATTACACGCAATATCAAATTGATGATTTGACTTGGCTACTTGTACTCATATGTACTCTATGTTACCAAACACAACTCTCAACTGATGCCAATAAAATGGTAAATATTCGTAAACAAAAGAAATGAATTTAAGCAAATAAAATCGAAAGAAACCACCACCACCACCAACACTGCAAAAAACATTGAAACAATTGTATGTAATTCTTAATGTGAAATTTCACTTTCTTTTGTGACGATCGCGATATTTAATAATGTTAATGTTGAAACTTTGTATTATCATTCAATACTATATATATGCGCCAACAACAACAATAGTAGCAACGACAACGGTAACAGCAGCACATATAAGCAATATCAGTGTCAATATGTGTAGTAAGTATGTAGTGTAGTGTAGTGTAGTGTAGCATTGGTAAGTAAGTAGTAGCTCACCCACTTACATTTTCATCATTTAACATTATCGGCAAAACAGAGAAGTAAGACCATGATCATGTATGCATATGAGACATTTATACTTGCAAGAGAAATATGTTGACGGTCTATGTCGATCAAATAAAATACTCCATGTCACTGATTATGTGAAAAATTTATACTGTCGATCTAATCGCGCCGTTAATGCACAGACAACATAGCCGACGAACCCTTTGGAGTTTTCCACATTACATCTTCTCAGAATCGAAGATCACTTCTAGCGGCTAGCGGCTTAACCAAGGACCCTATAAACCAGGATGAACAAACTACCAGAAAACATTAGCCTCTAGCAAGGGTTGTACCAATTCAAACATGTATTCATTCACATCACAACCACTGTACTTGCGCTACAACCCTTGCTAGCGGCTAAATTTTTCTGTAAATCGGCTAAGAATTTTTTTGTAGTCGCACATTTTGGCATCATGGCATCATGGGTCGCTAAAAATTTGGTAGTTTGTTTATCCTGGTTTATAGGGTCCTTGGTTTAACGAAATTGTGTAAAGTCAATGGGTCAATACAGAACATCTCCCTAATTAGAATGTTCAACCCACCTAAAAAAGGAGGGTTAATCGTAACCCGCCTCATTTTCCCACTGAACAGACAAACTTCGGTCTCATCTCGGTTCACATTGAGTCCCCTAGATGCTGCCCATTTATTACATAATTTGAGTGCCCTAAAGGCCACATAAACAGCGTAGCAGACGCGCTCGAATCCTCCTTAAAAGGTGATAACCCAGAAAAGTGGAGACGAAATTCCTCCCGTTGCAGTGTCACGATGCATAATGTCCCTGATATGCCTTTCACCCAACTCACAATATGTCTTACCGTTCTCTAGCAAGTGACCGACCCAAAATGTTCCGTTCCGTACTTGTCGCAATGTTTTCAAAAGCTTCCTCTACATTAATAAAAACCGCGAGTGTATGATGTTCCGCATCGAAATACCTTTCAATATGGCAAATTAAGTGTAAAGCGGTTTTCACACATCTCCCCTTAGCGTATGCATGCTCACTAAATCGTTCGGTTTCCGATCCGGAACTACAATACATACACTCAGAGTATTATGAAGTTTACTGCTTGTACAGGTTGGTTGAAAAGTTCCTGCGCTCGAAATGAAAGAATACTGTTTTTGATACAAAATATATTTTTTTATTCAATATAATCTCCTAGAAGCTCAATACACTTGTTCCAATGAACTTCCAATAATTTTATCCCATCCTTATAATGGTTTTCCGGAAGCTCTGCAAAATAACCGTCTACGGCTGCTATGGCCTCTTCATTCGACGAAAAATGCTTTCCACGAAGGAATTGTTTGAGATTTCTAAAGAGATAGTAGTCACTGGGAGCCAAATCTGGTGAATACGGTGGATGTTCAAGCAATTCGTACTTTAATTCTTTGAATTTAGCCATCGACAAAACACTATTGTGAGCAGGTGCATTTACTTGATGAAAAATGATTTTTTTCTTCTTTAAACCAGGTCTTTTCTCACGAATTTTTTCATCCAGCTGATCCAAAAGGCTGCAATAATATTCAGAGTTGATTGTTTTACCTTTCTGAAGATAATCAATCAACAAAATTCCTTTTGCATCCCAAAAAACTGATGCCATAACCTTCTTTGCTGATCGTTGTGACTTCACCTGCTTTGGAGCTGAACAACCAGCTTCAGTCCTCTGTAAACGTTCTTGTTTCAATTCAGGATCATGGTGGTAGATCCAAGTCTCATCCATAGTTATTAAACGACGCAAGAAGTCGGTTTTATTCGGCTTAAAGCGCTCCAAATTACGCTGTTTTCGATCCCAGTTTTTGTTGAATTGTTAATGTGTGCGGCACTAACTTTCCAAACAGTTTTTTCATACGTAATTCTTCATGTAAATTGCATTAGCAATTTTACGCTTAGTCAAACTTGGATCTTCACTAACCATATGCTCAATGATTTCTGCTGTGGTTGCAGTTTTTGGTCGTCCTTCGCGTGGATCGTCTTCAAGGCTGGTACGACCACGTTTAAATTCATCAGCCCAAAATTCAACGGTGCGTTTTGAAGGTGGGGACTCCTTATACACTTCTAACAATTGTTCATAAATTTCCTTTGCTTTTAAACCCTTCAAAACAAAGAATCTAATGACTGCACGATATTTGATTTTTTCCATATTAAAAAAAATCAATGACACGTCAACTTCAAATGGCTTGTAAACAAAGAAAGAATTAACAGAATGACTTGCAACTTTGCATGTGTTCTCAGGACAGTTATACCAACTTGAGAAAAAAAGTTTGGAGCTATCAGTGCCATCTCTTGGTGAGCGCAGGAACTTTTCAACCAACCTGTAGTCTAATAAATAGTTTTTTTTTATAAATTGTAAAGTTTATATTTTATAGATAATCTTTTTAATACTTATATGTATAAATATGTATTTTTAGTTTGGTTCGAGATAATAGCAAAAATTTTTTTGCCATATTAAAAATTTTCTTATATTTAGTTATCATCGAGAATACACAAAAAAAGTAATTAGACACAAGCTAAATGGAATGCATTTTTTTTTGTCCGCTACGACCTTCATCGACATTCTTCGTGCCCTCAATTATAAATATCTCTATTTAACTCACAAATCAACGGAAAAACCTATTTATGTTAACATACAGTTGATTTTTTATTTTTAAGCTTAGGTGAAATTTACTTACTAACACTAGCAAAAATTGTTGCTATTTTTACTGGAAATTTGAGCCCAGCGATATTTTTTGCTAATCTGCTAACGTCTAGGAGAATAAAATTTGTAGAAAAAATTAGCAGCCACTACAAAATTCTAGTAAACTTTTTGTAAAGTAAAATTTTAAATCGGTTTGCTCAAATCAGCAAAAAAAATTTACTAAATATTATTTATATTATCACAAAATTACAAATTTATTTTTTTTTTTCGAACAACAAATTTTTTTTAATTTATTTATTTAAAAAAAAAAAATATTTTACACAAATTAAAAAAAAATCATTTATCATTTTATTTTAATTTGCTAATTTCGGTTTTGAAAAATATTTTGAAGTCAAATTTTAATTGTTTCGATAGCTGATTTTGGGAATTAAAAACCATTTTAATGTCTAAAAACAGTGGATCCCCTATTTTAGACATGAGTCGTTACCTTCCTTGCAATACCTTTTTCGAACCTATGTAACATTTTAAGGCAATTTAAGTTTTTAGGTGTAAGTTTTTATTATTAAAAATAATATTTCCTTAGTAAATTTTTTTTTTTTTGCTAATTTTAGCAAATCGGTTTTCGAAAATCTATAAATGATTTCTGAAATAAGCAACAAAAATTTGTAAATATTTTATAAAAATTCTGTAATTTGTAAAATGTAAATAACAAAAAATTTGCTAAATAATAGTTGTTTTTTAATTAAAAATCAGTTCAAAAATAGTAAAGTGGAATTGATACCGTTTACAAATTTTTCTATTAACTTTTTTTTCTGATTGCAGGATTTTATAATTATATATGATTAGAGTCGTCAAACCCGGTTACCGAATTATTCGAGAAACTGGTTTATTTTATTTTTTCTGGTTTTTTTAAACCATTTTTTTAAAATGTCGGTTTTCGAGTAATTCGACAAACCGTTTTTTTTTCGTCTCGAATTACATATACAATATTTTTGTTTTTTGTTTTCTTAAATATTTTTTTTAATTTTTGCATTTTTGTTAAAACCACTTTTCTATACACATCACTAATCACATTAAAAACAAAAAAAAAAATAAAGCAAGGGGAAAAAAGAACAGCACAAAGCTTAAGCTTTTTATATACAATATTTTTATTTTTGGTTTTCTTAGATATTTTTTTTAATTTTTGCATTTTTGTTAAATCCACTTTTCTATACACATCACTATCCACATTAAAAACAAAAAAATAAAGCAAGGGGGAAAAAGAACAGCACAAAGCTTAAGCTTTTTAGTTTGTTCTTTTTATGAGAAACTGTAAAATTATAAATAAAACGGTGGAATATATTCAACTCTTTATGAAGAAAAAACAAACAGCAAAAAATTTTCGGTAGTAGTTGACGAGAAGACTGACTGAAAAGTTCAACTAATTCATTCAGAATATTCGAACAACCATTAAAAAATTGCGATCATGTGTAAAGATATTTAAAAAATCAAAACAGAAAAAAGTTAAAGTGTTAATCAAACTAGATGTTAAGCATCGCTGGAATTCACTATCTATGATGATTTCAACATTTTTAAAATTAAAGAATCTAACAATGCATGTCAACCATGCTTTGTTAGATTTTCACAAACAAACTTTTTCCGAAACTGATGTAAAATTGCTAGAAAATCTTGCAAAAACGTTAAAACGTTGTCCAGCGATACTGTTAAATTATTAGACCCAGAGGGAATTTTTCTAATTTTATTGAAGTCTATAAAAAACCAAAGTAATATCATATGAAAATTAAAAACTGGTTTGTCCAACCGGTTTTGAAAAAAACTGCAATCCGGTTTTTTAAATAAAGACTGTTTTTTAAGTATTCAAAAACCGGGTTTTAAATAGGGCGAATATTTGACAACTCCATATATGATGTTTGTTTCCAAAAGTCCCGGCATTGGTGAAAATCATATATTAAGAAAATTTTATACATTATTCCCCTATGAGTGCAACTATTTTTGGTTATAACTTATAATAATTTATAAAAAAAAATTTATAAAGTATTTTCACTTCAAATTTTTAAAATTAAGCTAAAGAAATTAAAAATATTTTTTAATAAAAAAGCGAAATAAAGTCCCAAATGCTAATTTGGCAGCTTAATCAAACGTTTTTGTAGAAATAAAACACATGCAGTTCTAGTGATTTCTTTTAACGATTTGTAAACATATATTTGTTTGGTCGAAAATAGTTTTTTTACAACTAAAAAGATTTCTGAAAAAAAATAATTTGACAACACTGATTGGCATTATGTTTGTGGTTGTTGTTCTTTTTTATTTTATTTATTAAACTTCTTTTCTTTCACCTCTTCACCTTTTATACACAAACAGCAAACACCTAAAAACCAAACAAATTAATTTTGAAAGAAAACTGTTTATTTACTTCTATTAACGATGATTGCGTATGTGCTTCAATGGATCAGTGACTTTGTCATACATAGTTTTTTATTTAAGTCGCGCGATCGATCCCCGTCTATTCAACTTTTTTTGTACAATTTTTTTTTAGATTTTATTAAGATTTTTTTATTTTTTTTAGCAACAAGTACGTACAGCACAGTTGACTTAACGATTTTGGTCAGTTTTTCTGTACATTTGGAGAACGGAAAGAGGAAAAGTTCCAAAATAAGGAACGAGCATCTTGGTTATCAATACACAACATCTGACCAATTGTGGGCGGGATCTGTTAATTGGGCGTGGCACAAAATAGATTACTTTATATCTTAAGAACGGTAATACCGAAATTAAATAAGACATAAATAGGCTAAAAACGTCAAAATTTTTATAAAAACTAAAATTTTAGAGCTGTAATATGACCTATGGATACGTCTTATATAGCAAAAGATCGAAAATCTTTAGTATAACATATTTGCTAAAAAACTCGGAAATATCGGTTCAGATACAAAAAAGTTATTCCCAAAACATAAATTTTTTTAAATACCTATTTTCTGGAACCATAATTCTTCCCATGTCCAAGTTTTATCGCCAAAATAAATGGTTAATTTCCTCTTAAAGGCGTCCGTATATAAATCTGTCCATTCCGTATATGTCCATATATAAACTTCAGTTTTTTCCCAACCATGGTAAAGGGTATATAAGATTCGGCATAGCCGAATTTAGCCGCTCTTACTTGTTTTATTTTAGTACCATACAATAGGAGATAATGATATATCCTTACAGGTAATGATTAATACATCACTATTGGTTAAAAAGTTTAATTTTATTTAGTAAGTGACAAACTATTTCGAGTGTTCCCCAAGGTTTTGGTGGGAACTTGATAACCCACAGTAATTATGTTTCATACCTTAATTGGGCATTGGATCGTCATTGTTTTTCGTCAAGATCGAGTAAACATAACTTTTCTCATCCTCTTGTATTCATTTTTTCTTTTATTTCTTTAACTTTCTTACTTTGATATTCGCTTTAATATTCACTTTATATATAATTATATATAATCAAATAAGTACAGGAACAATTATGTTTCATTAATTTTCGAACAATAATCTAACAATGTCAGCCATTCTGTATAGTAGTGTTTGGCTGGCAGGCCGAGTTCAAATCTTCGCAGTCATTGTGTTTTTTTCGGGTTTTTCGAATTTTAATTTTTTGTTATAAATCTATTTTTATACATTTTTTAATAAACTCGATTCCGTATAATGGACCTGCCATTTTTTTGATCTAATTTGATCTGCCATTTTTCGTATTAAATAAGATCAACTAGATATTACAACAAAATTTTATTTGCTTAAAATGTGATTTATTTTTTGTATGAATCAGTGAATAATTGGTAATCACTTTAAATCAATGATTTTAAATTTAATAAAGTTCAAATTTATATAGATTCTTGCAAACTAATGTAGGATATTTTAAAACATAAACAGACAAAAACATTTGATACTAAAGCGTGGAAAGCAGCTCATCTCAGTAACATATGTTGAAGGCTGATGATTTTTTTTATTGTTAGATTATTGCTCCTACTTACTTACTCCTTTGCAGTGTACATTGACCTTTACCGTTTATGACCATAATTGTAAATGTTGTTGTAGCGGTAGTTGCGTTGTTTGTTAGCAATACTATTAAATGTTTGTAAGTACTTTGGCTACTGTGACCAGAAAAAGCAAAGAAAATATTTTTTTTTCGTTCAATTGCTAAAAATGGCAATTTCTTGCAACAAATCAAGGTGACTGGGCATCAAGATAAAACCGACATAACAAACGATTTAACAAACATTCGTTTTCGTTTACTATTCTCATTGTTTAGTTTTTTTTCAATTTCTTTTTACAACATTGGTGTCTTTGGTGACCCCCACTGAAATTTTCCGGCAAACATTTTCGTAGAATATTTTAATCCTTAAATGTCCTTTTTTAAAGGATATTTTTTTATTTTCTCGAAAAAAGGTCAAATTGACCCATAAAGAGACCAGTTAGAGGGTTAAGATCTTCCACAAAAATAATCCTCATACAATTCCACAATACAACTCTGACCATAAGAATTCTCTCATACATTAACTTACAGCATTTTTTTTCATATATTTTAATGCTCCCTTCGACCAAAAAATGAAAACTTTGACCCACTGTAAAAAAAAATTCAGACGTGCTGGACTATAAGTTTGTTCTACATAAATGATCTACTCAACATACCCTTTCAGAATTATGTGGTGGCTATTCTGTTCCATTCAAAAAGTCTTAATTTGTTGGACAGTGTGATTAATGAGTGGTGCCTGTTTAGTATTTTCAAATGAATTCAATCAAATTTGAACAGTTTAAGTTTTGCTAAAAATAATACTTTTTTAAATTTATATACTTTATTTTATACGACAGTGTAATTTTAATTTTAAATAGTATTGTCTGTTATTTTAACTTAAAAATTATTTTAAGTGTACTACAAGTTTTCAATACAGTTATTTATTCTTTCTGGTAGATATAAAACGCATTAATGTTTTTATTTTTTATTAAACGTTTTTTTTAAATCGACAAAAATACTTTTTTAAATAAACTGCCTAATGAAATAATTGTATTGAAAACTTGTAGTAATTAACATTTTTATGATTGGCTGGTGGCTCGATGATTTGCTCGAAGACTTTAACTTAGTTAAGTTTTATCATCCTTGATATAACACTCAAAAGTTAGGATTGATAATCTAAAATTTTGAATTAGTTAACAGAAAATTTTACGCAGTCCGACGATCTTTTTTTTTTGCGAAATGCTGCCAAAGCGATGTTCTAATTAATTTTATAGAGCATTTTAATTTTTTTGATTCAAAATTTCAAAAGCGAAATAATTTTGCTTGAAAGTTGTGTGTTATTTTTAACAACTAAACGGTAAAAAAAATTGATTTAAAATCACTGAACGGATTTTTTTAAATCACTAAACGGAAATATAAATATTTTTTTTTTAAATAACTGAACCGTTGATAAATTAAACGATTTTTTCCTTCGATTTAAAATTAAAAAAAAGTTGTCATCATCAATTTTTAACTGACAAAACGTCTAAATCTATTTTTGTAGTTTGAAAGTTTTATTATTTGTGTTTAATTATAAAACACAAATGAATATATTATTATTTTCTGTATTTGTATCAGAGAACTGCAACTGCTTATTTGTTAATTTAAATCAATCAAACGACGTTCAAATTGTTGTGTCACTGATTTATAATAATCGGTCGTTTTCATATTGACTTTATTCTGTTCGTTCCAGTCATCAATAATTATTTTGATGTAGAATAAATCAGAAAAAACAACAAACAACGCGTATGTGTGTATTCATAATTAAAACAAAATAGATTATTATCTATAAAAAGGGGTGGTTTTGTAGAAACACATTTCATAAATGGTATAATGTACATTAGGGTGGGTCTAAAATCCGTTTTTTTTAGAATTTTTATTAGTAATACCAAAACTATTGTTCTTTGTAATTTTTTTTTTTTAAATTTAGTTCAAGTTCAAGTAAAAATCTGTATTTCTTATAGTTTGTTTTTTTAAATGACTCATTCAAATACACTTTAATTAATTTTTGTTGAAATTTATCCAACTTATAGTAGGAAACTGTACTCCTACTTATATAAAGGGTGTGCCAAGAAGAACGCAATTTTTAAATTTTAAATAAAACACAGATATTTAAAAAAAAATCGTGAAACTTTATTATATCGTAAAGTAGACAGAATGAGGTTATGTATGGAACAATATATCGTGCAGATGGCCGCCGCGGCTTTGCTGGCATGCACGCGATCTTTTAATGAAATTTTCAATGACCGTTTTGCATGAATGCTGCGGTATTTCATTAATGCAGCGTCCAATTTCCTCTTTTAAGGCTTGAGTCGTCGTCGGCTTATTCGCGTAAACCATCGACTTCAAAAAACCCCAAAGAAAAAATCTAATGGTGTTAAATCGCACGATCTAGGCGGCCAATTCTGATCTCCAAAACGCGAAATAACACGACCGGAAAATGACTGATGCAGCAATTGAATTGTTTCTCTGGCTGTATGACATGTGGCGCCGTCTTGTTGGAACCACATGCCCTCCACATTCATTTCTTCAATTCTAGGCAAGAAAAAACTGGTTATCATTTCACGATACCGAACACCATTGACTGTTTGCGCTTGACCTGCCTCATTTTCATAAAAAAAAGGTCCAATGATTCCTCCAGCCCAAAAACCACACCACACAGTGACACGTTGAGGATGCATTTGCTTCTCGTGAATCACTCGAGGATTTTCCTCACCCCAAATGCGACAATTCTGCCTATTGACGAAGCCGTCAAGATGAAAATTGGCCTCGTCACTGAAGATGATTTTATCGGCTAAATCAGCATTTTCATGTTGTCTCTCCAATACCCAATTAACGAACTCCCTTCGCTGTCCATGGTCAGCTGTCTTCAGTTCTTGAGTCAATTGAACTTTGTATGCATGAAGATGCAAATCGTTCGTCAAAATTCGCTGCAAAGTGGATTTGGATACACCAATTTGCTGAGCTCGGTGTCGAATTGAGGTGGATGGAGTTTAAGCGACATCATCACGTACAGCTGCGACATTTTCGGTCGATCGACCTGGTCGATGGCGCGTTGTTGTCTTTACATCACTAACAGACCCAGTTTCGGCAAATTTATCCATTAATCTCTTTACAGTTGACTCTTTTGGAGCATTATTGTGACCCCAAATTGATCGCAATTTGCGAACTGTAGCCGCAAAACTTTCACCATTTTGGTAAAACAATTTCACAATGAGAATGCGTTGTTCATTCGTGTAGCGCTCCATTTTTACTAACCTCGTACCTTCTACTAGCAAACAATAACAATTGTTCAAATGTCAAACAATGACACTTCGAATGTTGCCAGATTTAAAAATTGCGTTCTTCTTGGGTTAATTTACTTTGTGTACGTAAATAAATAAAAGGACACACATTATGCGTAAATTTAAATCAAATTTTTAAATTGAAGAGTAAATTTACCAAATTTGTTCGTAAAAAAACACGATTTTCCTGTAAATGTACACATAACATTTGGAAAAATCCTACAAAAAAGCATTTTTTAGAGTGTAGTTAAAAAATATATTTCTATGAATTTCAATTGATTATTTATTAAAAACAAGCTCTAGGTATTACGATTTAATAAACTGCAATCGGTTACGAAAAATATATTTTGCATGCATGAGTTCAATTGAATCAAGTGAATCTTGATTTAAACAAAAAAGAAGTAACTCTTCAAATCTCTGCCTGTAATGCACTGAATTCTTTTTCATGCATTGCTTTACAACCTGCAAATTATATATTATGTAACTATTTGACTATATTACCATCCCCTTTCCAAACATGAAAAGTAAAGCAGCATGAAAGATGTACAACTTCTTTGTAAGAGGTGAAAAATCATTCCTTTTAGAAGTGAATAACGAAAAGATTTCAATCAAGAGTAGATTTTGAAATTACCTACTACACTCTTAAAATATGTCAAATTAACACGAATAATATGTTTAAGAAACAAAAATGATCGATTTACGTTTTGCCAATATGTTGCTAGACATTTTTCATCAATCTTATGTTGTCAGTAAAAGTTTGGATGATTTTTTTTTTCATTATAAATTTTAGCAATAATTTATGTATTTCGAAATAGCCAGAAGTATTTATTGAAATTTCACTTCACAAATTGGCACGTAGTTTTTTTTTTTTTTTTTGCATTTTTGGTTATTGACAGAAGTTAGTGGGTAACTTATAAAAAGGCACAAACAAACGCGAGCACACCGTTCATCCAAATAGTATTCCTGCACTTGAATCACAAGTAACTAATCTGGTCATACAAGTGGCAAGATGAAGAATGGAGCCCCATAAGTAATATACGAGTACGTATATAGGAATTTATTTTATAACCATATCTTTTTTATACAATAAACATTATGAGAGCAAGCGCTGTATCAACTCCAGAAATATCAACAACAGAAAATTACAAAAACCACAACAACAACAAAAACAATATCAAAGTTATTGTAAGATGCCGGCAGTTCTGAAACAACGAAAAAAGAAAAATATGTATATAAAATAAACTTTCATTTTCAAATCAATAATGTCTGGTAATGCCAGATTGCCTGTGTGTGCTTAGTAGTTTTGGTCTACCTGACTGTTTGTTGTTCGCTCATCGATAAAAATGTGATGTGAACGAAATGAAAAGTGAAAATTTAATTGAATAAATCAAAATATTTGCGATTATTCGGACATAACAAAAAACTTAAATAAACTGATTAACTGTTGTAAAAAAGTCAATGCAGCAGCAGCAGCAACAACAACAAAAAAACTTAAAGGAAAAACATTGTGAGAAGAAACACATCCACTAAACAATCATTGACTTTGGAAAATGTTGTGATCATATCAGCAGTGATATTATTGAAGTTGTATACAATGCGTAAAATAAAGTACATCATGTATATCGTATCAAATATAGTTTGCAAAAAAAAATGTATAATTAACGATTATTTTTAACACAAAATGTATTACTTAACTTTTACTAATCTCTCAGATATGATGACCTGAAAACTGTTGTTAATGTGTTAATTATACTAGTAATTAAATTAAGGACGATGTCATAGTATTATCCAAAATTTTTCAAATACTTATTATAATAAAGTTTTAATTCGAAGTTTTTAGTTAAAATTTTTAAATTATTAAATAGGTCTACAGCTTGTTAAATTAATCTACAGTCAACACAAAAACCTTGGGCACTTATTTTAACAAACTTTGAATCTAAATCATCCCACAAATATGATTTACAGGATCGAAAGTATTTAACAACCTCTAAAATGTCTCATCAAATGGGTTACAAATTTGGATTTATTTTACTACACTCACCAAAAAAAGTCTGTAATGGCATATGAAAATTTTGCTGTTATTACGGGAAATTTTGCTAATTTGAGCCCAGCGGTTTTTTTTGCTAATCTTAGCAACACATGTCTGCTGACGTGTATTGCAATGAAATTAGTAGAAAAATTAGTAGCCGCTACTAAATTTTAGTATACTTTTTGTAAAGTGTAATTAAAAACCGTTTGCTAAAATCAGCAAAAAAAAGTTACCAAATATTAGTACAAAATTTTAAATTTATTTTTTTTTATCGAGCATCAATTATTTTTTATTTTATTTATTTTTTCAAAAAATAATTTACACAAAATTAAAAACAAAATCAAAGGCTTTAAAATTGTTAAAACATAAACGAATTAATCATTTTATTTTTATTTGGTAATTTCTGTTTTGAAAAATATTTTAGTTAATTTTTTTTTTTTACTTTCAAAGTCAAATTTTAATTGTTTAATGCTGATTTTTAGAACTAAAAAAACTTTTTGGTGCTATTTTTAGTGGATGTCCTATTTTCAGACATGAGTCGGTATATTCACTTCCGATCCCATTTTTAATCTATGTAAGATTTTAAGGCAATTTAAGTTTTTAAAATTGGTAAATTTTTTTTCTAATTTTAGCAAATCGGTTTTAAAAAATTTCTGATTTTAGCAACAAAAATTTGTAAATATTCTGTAAAAACTCTGTAATTTGTAAAATGTAAATAGCAAAAGGATTTGCTAAATAATATTTTTTTTACTAAAAATCAGTACAAAAATAGTAAAGTGGGATTGAAAACCGTTTACAAATTTTTCTACTAACTTTTTTTTCTGAGTGTAAAATGTTATAGTGAATTTTTTTTTACCCGAAAAATAAAAAAAAAACATTGATCTGGCACAATATTTAATCATATCATATGATCTTATATGATCCCAAAAATGGTGAACATTGAACATATTTTCTGCAAAATCTGTCAAAAAAAATATATTTACAGTCTATTAATTCGGTGTATATAATATTTAACAATATAATGTAATAACATCCCGAGTAAAAAAGTTTATATATAATCATATATGGCCGTATATAATAATAATAAAGGAAGGTCCAACCATAATGCACGATGTTAATTGTACATAAAACAAACAGTTTTGAAAGAATTATCTCAATCTTTTGATCTATGACAATTATTTTAAATTCGTATATTTATTTAAATCATCTAATGTATTTATTTAATATTAAACTAAAATATTAATCATTTTTAGGAATTTTTCATTACCATTGAAATTTCATTACCATTAGTTGACACAACTGCAAATGAAAAAAAATCCACTACCATTTTGTGGTGGTGAAATTTTCTCCATTAAAAATTTCAATACTAATGCTAATGAAATAGCACAAATGCATACAAAAAACTAATTTTAATTGATTGAAAAATCATTTGTTTACAAAAAAGTTTATACGATTTGAAAATTATCAAAGTTGCTTTTTATACAGAAAATAATAAAACAAAATATAAAATTTACAAATGTTAACCCGCATAAATAAATATTAACATAAACATTTACATATAAAATGATGGTTAATAATGTTAATGGTTTCTTTTAATTGATACATTAGTAATGGTAATAAAATTCAAAAACATTGTCATTGATCAATGAAATCAGTTTCGTAAATCATTACCATTAATTCAAATAATGGTAATGAAATTTATTTCTTTACTATTGTTATCAATGTAATGGTAATGAAATCATCAATTAATTAGTCCAATCAATGCATTAGTCCCATGTATGATATTAATGCGAAGATTTTTCGACATAAAACTATCAACAATTTTTTCTGGGTCTACCTCTTCGAGCCAATGTGGAAAGACTAAGGTCGCCCATTAATTTTCTTAAGTTCATTTTAATTATTTTTGTATTATCTCTTTTGACGAAACGTCAAAGACTCGGCTTGGTGCAATATTGAATAAATTATTTACCATATTATCGTGACCAGAAAATCTATTTATCATACAAGTACTTCAGATTATTTCATCCATATGGAATGAATAATATCTGTAATATTTCGTTGGATCATCTGTTTGTAAATTTGAACAGTATTATGGTTATTCTGGTTCTATACAATACTGCTTTACTCCAGTAGGACCTGTGAGAGGTAGCTAAATAAATTCAAAATTTCTTTAAAAAAAAATATTTGAACAACTTTTAAAATTTCATAAATATTTGGAGACCTGAATTTACTTTAGATTAGCGCCAACTCACGCCTGATTTTTAAACCCAACATTGAGTAATAACAGATAAGGTTAGTCGACATGTAAATCAACCTTTAATTACTCCATTTTTAGAAAACGTTCCAGAAAAGGTAAAAGGCCTTAAATTAAATAAAAAAGGCAATTTACCGGGTTTTTAAAAATTATAAGTGTATTATTGGTTGTATATTTTGAGTGTGGAAATAAATAATAATAGAGGAAGGATAAGTATAGGGACTTCATCGTAAGTACAGGTTAGTTGAAAAGTTCCTGCGCTCACCAAGAGATGGCACTGCTAGCTCCAAACTTTTTTTTTTCTCAAGTTGGTATAACTGTCCTGAGAACACATGCAAAGTTGCAAGTCATTCTGTTAATTCTTTCTTTGTTTACAAGCCATTTGACGTTGACGTGTCATTGATTTTTTTTAATATGGAAAAAATCGAATATCGTGCAGTCATTAGATTCTTTGTTTTGAAGGGTTTAAAAGCAAAGGTAATTTATGAGCAATTGTTAGAAGTGTATAAGAAGTCCTCACCTTCAAAACGCACCGTTGAATTTTGGGCTGGTGAATTTAAACGTGGTCGTATCAGCCTTGAAGACGATCCACGCGAAGGACGACCAAAAACTGCAACCACAGCAGAAATCATTGAGCAGGTACATAATATGGTTAGTAAAGATCCAAGTTTGACTAAGCGTGAAATTGCTAATGCCATAGGCATCTCAGACGAACGAGTACTCCATATTTTACATAAAGAATTACGTATGAAATAACTGTTAGGAAAGTTAGTGCCGCACACATTAACAATTCAACAAAAACTGGATCGAAAACCAATTTCTCAGCTTAATTTGGAGCGTTTTAAGCCGAATAAAACCGACTTCTTGCGTCGTTTTATAACTATGGATGAGACTTGGATCTATCACCATGATCCCAAATTGAAACAAGAACATTTACAGTGGACTGAAGCTGGTTGTTCAGCTCCAAAGCAGGTGAAGTCACAACGATCACCAAAGAAGATTATGGCATCAGTTTTTTGGGATGCAAAAGGAATTTTGTTGATTGATTATCTTCAGAAATGTAAAACAATCAACTCTAAATATTATTGCAGCCTTTTGGATCAGCTGGATGAAAAAATTCGTGAGAAAACACCTGGTTTAAAGAAGAAAAACATAATTTTTCATTAAGACAATGCACCTGCTCACAAAAGTGTTTTGACGATGGCTAAATTCAAAGAATTAAAGTACGAATTGCTTAAACATCCACCGTATGCACCAGATTTGGCTCCCAGTGACTACTATCTCTTCATAAATCTCAAACAATTCCTTCGTGGAAAGCATTTTTCGTCGAATGAAGAGACCATAGCAGCCGTAGACGGTTATTTTGCAGAGCTTCCGGAAAACCATTATAAGGATGGGATAAAATTATTGGAAGTTCATTGGAACAAGTGTATTGAGCTTCTAGGAGATTATACTGAATAAAAAAATATATTTTGTAACAAAAACAGTATTCTTTCATTTCGAGCGCAGGAACTTTTCAACCAACCAATGGCAGCCAAATAAAATTTTGTACTTATAACAAGGCCCGGAAACTGAGAGAATATTAAGCAAATTTCCCCGATTTCCAAGCCAATTTTTCTCCTTAATGCACAAATACATACCAGCGAATTTCCCTGAAATCTGATCAAACTCAATTGGACTTGCAAAAAAAATAAATTGGTATTGCAAGAAAATCAATTTGAATCAAAATAATACAAGATATTTTGTATATAGTGTACCCAATAAACCAAGATGAACAAACTACCAAATTTTTAGCCACCTATGATGCCAAATGGTGCGACTACAAAAAAATTCTTAGTCGAGACCACGAAATTCTTAGCCGATTTACAGAAAAACTTAGCCGCTAGGAAGGGTTGTAGCGCAAGTACAGTGATTGTGATGTGAATGTATACATGATTGAATTGGTGCAAGTACTTACACCAATGCTGTGATGTGGTACCCTAAACAAGGTCAGCGATATGTCGCAAGTAGCCACCTCCTATATAAGAGAACCAACTCGAGGACCGGTTTCTCTGTGACTGGTGCATTTCCCGTTAAGTAATTAACAAGTCTATATCTACCTTAATTTGTATGAAATATTTGCATAAAATTCAAACTTTATATAAACCATATATTATAATTCTACAAAGATCAATATATAAATAGATGTGGTTATATATGGCACAATATAAGATAATATCAAAAATATAATGTAGCATACCGACATATATATTTATACATGATAACATATTATAAGATAAAGTAATATAAAATTTTTTTTCTTAGGTCTTTATTAGGAATCTATCTAAATGTTATGTAAGATGTTCTTTTTCGGGTTCGAGATCAGGAAAATTTTTGTTTTTCAATAAATGGGAAATTATATATATTTTGTTTTTTCTTTTTTTAATAATTTTAAAAACACAAAAAACAGCTTTTAAACACCAGCCAAATGGAAAGCAAAACTTGACATTACCAGGTAATGGGAAATGGAATAAGAAAATAAAAAATGTTAGTTCTTATACTTTGGTCAAATGACAAGTTATTTTACATAAGAGTATCATTGGAGGTAAATGATTATTAGCTTAAAAAGTATCGTATAGATTTGTTCCTCTCCTTACTAGCGACTCAATTTTTTCGGTTTTTACATTTTAATTTTATAAAAACAATAAAAAGAAATAATTATTTTAATACAAATTCAGAAGCAAACATCTAAAGCTGGTTTATAGTACGTTGCTCATTCGCTAGTACACAAAGAGAACATGAGAGCTATGGAGAATATGAAAAATCGTTTTGAAAATAAGATAGATCTTATTTAACAATTTAGAAGTTATTACTTTAACATTCAAAATAAAGCAAAATGTAAAGTATAACCTTTGCCAGGGTCTTGTTTCTGTATTTCTAGCATTGATAAAGTTTTCGCAAAATACATGTAAAATGCAACCTTGTTTTGCTTTCTATAGAGTAAGTCACAGGCAATTAAATATATATTAATTTAAAGAAGATAATAATGCACTTCATTTATGTTATTTCTCTAGCTAATAAGTAATTTTACAAAATTAAATGTGTCCACAGCTTTAGAAGTAAAAATGCAAACAACCCTGTATAAAGTAGGGTGACCATGAATTTCTCGATGCGAAAACTTCTCGCATCAGATACAGAAACGGGGTGCAGTTAAATAGGTCCAACCCTTTACCAAGGTTTTGCTAAGTAATTGTTAATATCTCTTCTTTAAATCAAAAAACATATATTATTTCCTATTCATTTTACATATTGTGTAAAAATTTTCTACTGTAATTTTCACATATAATAAATATAAAAAATATTTCTAGAACTCAAAACAGATATGAAACAGTAAAGAGTCATTGAGACTAGTATTATAAACAATTAATTTTGGATGGCAGACTTTGTTTGGTTATTATTTTAGAAATTTGTTAGTGTCCAAGTTTACTTTTTGCCTAATTAATTGTAGTATTTTTAAGGTTATGTTAACAATTGGTTAAAGGCAAACTTTTCGAGTAAGGTAATAAAAAAGCTAAAATTAGTCACTTAAATAAGCTTTCCCAGCCAGAAATTGCCGATGGTAAAAGATAAAGAACCCTGCAAAAATAAATGGAAGTGATTCTTAAGGAAATAATTTTTCATTGATTCCAAAGTATCGTTTAGTTCTGATTTTCCTCTTCTAAGGCAGTTCTTTTTCACAACTTCCAAAAATGTGATTTTTAATGAAATTTAACACTTTCTAAATCTATGACGGGTAACTTATTTTAAGAACAACCAAAGTTAAACATTAATCATTGATATTTCTATATAAATTTTACATTTTTAATTATTGTTTAAGTTTAAGTAATTTGTTTCAATCTATAACTTACAATTTAACAAATTTTAAATTCTTAAAATCGTAGTTATTTTTGCTACAAAAAAATTTATTTTAGTAAAAATCGCTAGAATTTCGAATAAAGTAATTTAATAAATAAATTCCGATAAGTAAATGTTCCGTTATAATTTAACCAACAGTCAAACTCAAACTTTATATGAAAAACAACAACATATGCGGCAGTTAAATTGCCAGGTAGAAGCAACCGGGTCATTGTGAAAAGGAGAACCGATTACTAAATGTCCCGTGAAAATTTAAATTAAACATTCAAAATTTATTTGGGAACATCAAAAGATTTATTTTTTCTTTAGATGCAATGAAAAAGGATCATAACAAAAAACTTTGACCATATGATACCCCTATGTAAAAATCATTGGTTGGTAAAATGAGAAACACAATAACTCTCTCATGAACGTTCTCATTTACCCAATTTTTGTTACAAGAAACGGATTTGGGTAAGATTGGCTTCCCGATGGCACCTGCGGTAACGTTCGCCGAACAGACCTATTATTTCCCAGTACTTAAAAACATTTATTACTTTGTTATACCCTTCACCACAGGTAATTTCTACAATATTGATCTTACCCCCCAATAAAGAATATATATTCTGGACCCTTATGAAGAGCGGAGTTGATTTAACGATGTCCGTCTGTCCATCTGTGTGTTGAAATGGGTTTTCCGAAGACCCCGGACATGATGAGGACTTGCTTGTTATATATTTCTGTCACATGTGCAAGATCGGTTGATAAATGACTTAGTTATGAGAAAAAAACTACGACTACCTCTTATTTATATTTTTTGCTCCGACTTAAAAGAATTTTTAAAAAGATTTATAAACCATTTTATTTCTCGTATATTAAGAAAATTTTATACATAGTTCCCCTGTGAGTGCAACTATTTCAGGTCATAACTTATAATAATTTATAAAAATAAATTTATAAACTATTTTAATTCAAATTTTTAAAATTAAGCTAAAGAAATTAAAAATATTTTTTAATAAAAAAGCGAAATAAAGTCCCGAATCAAACGTTTTTGTAAAAATAAAACACATGCAATTCTAGTGATTTCTTTTAACGATATGTAAAAAAATATTTTTTTTGGTCGAAAAAAGTTTTTTTTACAACTAAAAAGATTTTTGAAAAAAAATATGACAACACTGATTGGCATTGTGTTAGTGATTGATGTTGTTGTTTTTTTTTATTTTATTTGTTGAAACTCTTTTCTTTCACCTCTTCACCTTTTATACACAAGCAGCAAACACATACAAAGATTTTCCATTTAAAAACCAAACAAATCTGTTTTAAACGAAAACTGTATTTACTTCTATTAACGATGATTGCGTATGTCCTTCAATGGGTCAGTGGTCTAAGCGCTTTCTCACAAATAAGTTTTCTCTTTTAGTCGAGCGATCGATCCCCGTCTATTCAACTTTTTTTGTACAGTTTTTTTTTATTTTTTCTTACGAATTTTTATTTTTTTTTTAACATAATAAATACGTACAGCACAGTTGACCACGATGTCGGTCAGTTTTTCTGTATATTTGGAGAACGGAAAGGGTAAATGTTCCCAAATAAGGTACAAGCATCTTGGTTATCAATACACAACATCTGACCAAATGTGGGCGGGATCCAAATGTGGGCGGCGTGGCACAAAATAAATTAATTTATTTCTTAAGAACGGTAAGACCGTAATTAAATACTGCACGCTGAAAAAACTCCGTGCTGGATATATAATATGCTGGTAATATACATATATTTGGGAAACGCTGTAAGTTATATTTGCCGCATTTATATTACAATATGCTTGCCTGCAAGATAATATGTTTGCTTGTAAACATACATATGTTGGGATCCTTTCAAATGCATCCACCGTCATTTTTATGTTTGCATCCCACAATTATAATAATGATAAAATTATAATTGCAAATATATGTTTATTTAGGTGTGAAAATACATATATTACAATGTTTGCTTTGAAACATATGTATAATAACCATAAATATAAAATAATTGGAAATCTTCTTCAAATATACATATGGTAGTTTCTAAACAAATATATATTTGCCTGTAAACATATTCAAAGATGTATTTTTCCTGCGTGTGGGCTAAAACATCAATATTTTTATAAAAACTAAATTTTTAGAGCTGTAATATGACCTATGGATATCTCTTATATATTAAAAGATTGAAAATCTTTAGTTGAACATATTTGCTGAAAAACTCGGAAATATCGGTTCAGATACAAAAAAGTTATGACCGAAACATAAACTTTCTTTAAATATCTATTTTCGGGAACCATAAATCTTCCCAAGTCCAAGTTTTATCACCAAACTAAACGGTTAATTTCCTCTTAAAGACGTCCGTATATAAATCTGTCCATTCCATATATGTCCATATATAAACTTCAGTTTTTTCCCAACCATGGTGAAGGGTATATAAGATTCGGCATATCCGAATATAGCACTCTTACTTATTATGTTTATGTTTGTATCACATAAATTTTAATTTTTAACTAGTAAAAACAAATTTCATGAAATACAAAAATTCAAAAAAAAATAATATACTGTTATTATTAATTTTTATATTGTAATTTTCTTCTATCTTTTAGAGTTTTATTATTTCGTATTTAAGGTATGTACTAGCAAAGCACAATATATTTTGTTTTGCCAATGCTTTGCCTACTCTTTAAAAAGTAGTTGCCAAGCCCAGCCCGGTGTTATCATCATTGAAAAGGCACTTTATTAATTGTTTCCCCAGTACTTTGCCAACGTTTTTAAAAATAAACAACCAAGCCCAGCCCGGTGATATCATTTTGGGGTTGGCAAAGCACTATTATTTTCAAAAATCTTTCGCTCTGCTAACGCTGGCCGTTTGTATTTTTTTGCCTGGGCTTGTTTATACTTTTTTTTTGGCTCTGCTAGCTTAACGAGTTACAGAAATAATGTGGTTCAAAATTTTTGTAGAGACTGTATGTTACAAACTACAACAAAAATTATGTATAATGTGAATCCATAAATGTGGGTTACTGGCGCTTGTTTTGTTTATAAGATCGTGTCTTTAGATCACTATCGCAAATAGGAAAAAAAAATTTTTGTTTGTTTGTGAGATGTGTCAAAGAGGAAATTTATACAATATGAATATTATAAATGCATCTTGTTTAAAGGCTGGCCGTTTGTATTTTTTTGCCTGGGCTTGTTTATACTTTTTTTTGGCTCTGCTAGCTTAACGAGTTACAGAAATAATGTGGTTCAAAATTTTTGTAGAGACTGTATGTTACAAACTACAACAAAAATTATGTATAATGTGAATCCATAAATGTGGGTTACTGGCGCTTGTTTTGTTTATAAGATCGTGTCTTTAGATCACTATCGCAAATAGGAAAAAAAAATTTTTGTTTGTTTGTGAGATGTGTCAAAGAGGAAATTTATACAATATGAATATTATAAATGCATCTTGTTTAAAGGCTTTAAATATAACAAATATTATTTGCAATTTTGTGTTTCGATTTGTCAAAAAAAAGGGAGAGTTATACAGCAGACTCTGGATAACTAAAACTCTTTCATATTATTTAAAAAAAAATCTCTAAATGATGTACCGCACATAAAGAAAAAATCTAGATTCGCGCTGGCAACTGAATATGTTGTCAATCGAAAGATTTGGTTGTGGATACCAAATTGATCGTTTGTTATAAAATTATTTTGGTTGCTTTAAACAAAATTTCGTAAACACAATCAAGAAATTTGATTTGTTTCTTTTCACTTATGCAAAGTTGGCTGTACTAATTTAATTATACACATGAACATTTATGTATTTTGTTGAAATTAATGCAGTCGAATGCATCTTCCTGAATTATTTTGTATGAGTTTGAATGCTTTTAATTTTTAATTTATTTATAACTTTAATTCATGTTGACAACTTAAACAAGTTTTATTATTTTAAAGCAGATGTCACTCAAAGTCACGTTTACAAAAATAAAAATAAAAAAATAAAGCGAAAATGAAATTTCACTTATCTATCTTCCACAACAAGTATATTAACATAGGTGATAAATGTAGGAGACATTTATTTCATTTTCATGGTTTGTCATAGAGATATACTTTAAGAAAATATGCAGGTTTCTGTGAGAAATAATTTGCATAATTTTTAATTTGTAGGCAAAAAAAAAAGTACACAAATGAAATGGAAAGTTTAAAAAATGCCTATAATTTCAAATTATTATGGGATGTTGTCATTGCCGTATACACTACCTGGTGAGCTATAACCCATTAGCCTTTTTGTATGTCATTTATAAATTAATATGCGATAAAACAAAATATTTTAATAGGATTCGTCCATGAAGGGCAGCTTATGTACCCAACTTTTACTAAATACAGGGAGCACCCTTTCGAAATCTTTCATGTCTGGCAACACTATTCGTCGTTTAGTGTCGAAGTTTGTTGAGCACGTGTCAGTGGGAGATCATCCAACGGCGAAAAGGTCCAATTAACTGGTTGAAGCGGAAACCCAAATGAGTCATATCCTCACCTCGCTCATTGCGGCATTTTGAAGGTTAATTTGAATTTGTTGCCATATATTTTTTTGCCGGCAGACTAGCCACTTCGCTTGCAATATGGCCAAAAAAGATGGCGCAACCTGTAACATATATACAATATCTACGAGCTTTAGTTTGAAATGGAGGATGGGTCAATAAGTCCGTGTCTTTTTGAATATTATATTTTTCAACATAATCTCCTTTTAGCTCAATACACTTAGTCCAACGTTTCTCCAATTTTTGTATCCCTTCCAAAAAATAGGATTTTTCGAGGTGCATAAAACAGGCTAAATCTCTTTCCTCGTTGGAGCTAAATCTCTTTCCACCATTACGATAGGTCTGGAAATAGGAAATAGTCACTGGGGGCTAAATCCGGAGAATAAGGCGAATGAGGGGGCAATTCGTAGTCTACTTCATGGATTTTTTCCATGGAAACTAAGTTGTCAGACAATTCCGTTGGTGATTGATTGTGAGCAAACGCGGCAGCCATCTTGCGGGAGCCACTGAGCCTTGGGAGATGCCTATGTCTTCCACAATCTATCGCACATTTAATCTCCGATCGGCCAACACCATATAGTGAATTTTTAAAATTTTTTTGGTTGTAGAGACCTCAACTGGGCGTCCAGAACGTTTGGCATCTTCCGTGCTTGTAAGGCCACAACGAAAGTCAGTAAACCACTTTTTTACCATTGAAATTGATGGTGCCCATAGTATTTATCAAACTTTCTCCTTGGTTTATCAAGCTTTTCCTTGTTTTTTTTTCGCAAAAAATATAGTTTAATGAGCATTTGAAATTGACTTTTTTCCATTTAAAAAAATCTACGAGGTTGTATGTTTTGAACAGCTGTTAAACGCAAAGTAAATAACGGAACTTGCTCAAAATTTGACAGTATTGCATTTCATATAACTACGAGGGAATTTCGAACAGTCACGGACTTATTGATCCGCCCTCGTATGGACTCACTCAAAAATTAGAAACGTTTCGTGTACTATTAGGTGGATCTAGTTCCGTTATTTTTAGTATATGTACATAAGCATCAGAGGAATCATACCTGTCTAAACGGACACCTGTCACAGGACACATCACGTATCTGGTCATTGGGACAGGGTCCGTATGTAGACCGGTTAATATGAAAGGGACTAGTCACTTTATTATGGACTTATCATAGGAGGGGGTAAATTGCACTTTGTGACATGTCACAGAACTGACACAGAAGAATCTGTCATAGGACTAAAACAAAAAAAAACTTGCGAAAATATAGTCACAAAAAGTATATTTTTACCCAGTCGTTTTCGATTTCACAACGATTTGTTTACAAGGCAAACGCTCTATCGTTAAACATATTGTGACCTAGTGATATTATTTGATTTTCTGTTCAAATAAACACAAAAGAAACAAAAAACAAATAAAACAAATTCAAAAACCTTTAAATTCGGAAGTGCCTAATCTTAGAATACCCTCCACCAATAAAAAAATTTCTCTACTTGGTTTGATACAAATAATATAAAAAACTTTTGAAGTAAATTTAAGAAGTGAAAAAATTTTTCGGGCTGAATTCAAAATATTATTCACTTCTAAGCTGGTGAAAAAATATGAGCAAATATATTATGTACCAGTTGCTACTACCCAGCAAAAAATACCTTGCCAAATAATGGGTTTTAGAACCAAGGACCCTATAAACCAGGATGAACAAACTACCAAATTTTTAGCCACCCATGATGCCAAATGGTGCGACTACAAAAAAATTCTTAGTCGAGACCACGAAATTCTTAGCCGATTTTCAGAAAAACTTGGCCTCTAGCAGGGGTTGTACCAATTCAAACATGTATTCATTCACATCACCATCACTGTACTTGCGCTGGAGGTTAAGTTTTTCTGTAAATCGGCTAAGAACTTCGTGATCTCGACTAAGAAGTTTTTTTTACTCGCACCATTTGGCGTCATGGCATCATGGGTGGCTAAAAATTTGGTAGTTTGTTCATCCTGGTTTATAGGGTCCTTGGTTTGTACATCCTGGTTTATAGCGTCCTTGGTATAACTTAAAAATCTTAATTTTCTACTATTTTAAACTCAAAATATTTTTATATTAACTGACTGCAGTTTATTTAAAATAGTTATCCGTACATTTGTTTTTAAATAATTATATAGCTGAAATTTATTTTAAAAATATAAATACGGATATTCTGTTTAAATATAAATACGGATATTCTGTATAAAATATGTTGCTAAAAAAATTTATCAATTTTTTATTGTTAATCGGCTGATAGTTTAAATAAACAAAATAAAGAAAAGGTAGTTTATTTTTCCAGATTTTATAGTTAATTTCTTAACAGTTAATAAAACAAATTAAAGTAAAAATTTCTTTGAATGGATTTTGTAATTTATTTGTTGACAGTTAAAAGAAGAATATGTCGTTAATTTGTTCACAGTTAAACTAAATGAAATAACGTTTAATTTTAACTGATATTGTAGATAATTTTATAACACCAAAAAATAAATGATAAATTCATATGATTTAAATGCATATTTAGTAGACCAGTTTTTAATTAGTATTTTCCAATTATTTTAAATTACATTTTCAGTTAATTTAAACTACTAACAATTTTGAATGAATAAAAATGATGTTAACATTTTTTTGTGTAATTTTCAAAGAGCCAGAATTGCTTTTTTTTAATTAGCTTAAGCCGTTTAGCAGTGATCAGTTTTTAAAGTTCAAGCCTTTAAATGTATTCTGAAAGTGTTATATTTTTTCATCATTCAACGTTATCACCAATGTTTGAAATTTATTTTAATATTTCTTAACATATCTTAAAGGAATGCACTTAATAGCGTAATTTTAAATATTTGTGAACATGCACTTTTCACCAAGTATTGGTGGAAAATAATGAATCCTTAAACAAAAGTTCTAACTTTTTAATGTAGCAAAAAATTATCAGTTTTATAATTTTTAGAAATTCACCATTTTAGAAATTCACCATGAACAAATAGACTTAAAACAGTTTTTTTAAGTTAAAATAACAGCATTTAAAACCCGGTAGACTTGCATTTCATTTAAATGGTTTTTGTTATTAATTTGTAAATTTTGTTTAGACAACTGACATATTAGTAAAAAATAAATGATTAATCAGATAAAAAAAATGTTAAAGTTTTACTTACTAATTCCGTAAAAAAAACTTATTTTTCATTTATTCTTAATTTTTTCCGTTTTTTATATTTTTCTTTTTTTTAAATTAGCAAAATGTATACTCACACACACTATACAAATACTTTGTGTGAATGGCCTTATGTATGTGTATATATTTATGAAGTTCTTGTGATTCGAATTGGAACAAATTTGTATTAAAACAAGTAATTTCAAAATAAAACAAAATTGGAATGTGTTAATTTTTTTTTTTTGTGAAACAGACAGCAAAAATTTATAATAACTGCAAAAAAAGCAAATATACCAAAAATTCCCGAGATGTGTGTAAATTTTTATTAAATTTCAAACAAATGAAAAAAATATAAATGAAACTGAAAAAGTCGGTAAATGACAGTAATTCATTTTGAAGAAATGTATAAAAAAGTAAAAAGAAATATTTCTTTGAAAAATAAGTGTATGTTCCTTTATTTTTAACTGAACTATTAACTTTTTTTATTAAACTACAAACAGAAAACTATATAATATTCCAAATGTAAGGTTTTAAAGAACCCTTATGTCCACTTTGAAATAAAAGCGCTTTAAAAACGATAGTGGAACTAATTTAAGGATATTCCTGCATAATATAAAGGGTGGTCCGACCATAATGCACGATGTTAATTGTGAGTCACACCTTAACGTCAAGTTTTTTGCCCAACTTAATTTGACAGTTCTTTGTTTCAGTGTTTGACAAATTCAACCATGGAGAGAAACACAATTGAACAGCGTGTTAAGATTGTTGAAGCCTTTTACGAAAATGGGCGTTCAAATCAAAATGCATTTCGTGCACTTTGTGATTATTTTGGTCGGCATAATGGAACAAATGTGTCCACAATCGGGAGAATTGTGCGCAAACTTCAGCAAACCGGGTCTGTAGGAAAAAGTGATGTATTTTAAGTTTTTTTGTTTTAGGCCAAATTGACGATTTAAAAGGTCCAAAATACCTTTTATAGGGCCAAAAATTGTTTGCAATATATTTATCAGTTTTTTATTTAAATAAATTTAAATCTATTAGTTATGGGTAAGATTTAATCCAATGTGTTTTAAATTTTCTGTTGGATCACATCGATCGGAACATGAATTGTCTCTAAAAATATAAAAGCATTTATAATTACTTTGATACATAAAAGTATATATTTAAACTTACCTGTTTAAAAACTTGTCCATTTTTGTTTCATTTAAATAAAACACACTTTATGTTTCACAAATACTATTACTCAAAAACAATTTATTTGTCAATACAAAATTTTATTTATCAAGATTTTGTTTACCGTTGCCGCCTTTTGACAGTCCACTTTGATTCTTTTATTTGTATTTTCTTGATATACTTAAAAGAATTTTTATTTGAAACCAAACAGATTTGCAAATAAAAGTAAAGAGTTTTTCTTTGACAAACAAAACTTTGTTGTAAATAAAAGTAGTATCCGAAATAGGGAGAAAATTACATTGAAAAATATACTGAAAGGTTTGGAGTAGTTGAAATAGATTAGGGCCATCAAACATTCAAAAGTGCCACAAATGGCCCAATTGTGCCACATTTTGCATCCCTGCTACGGGTGGTTGTCTCATAATCAATTTTTTACAGCCTTCGCGGACTGTTTCAATTTTTCAGCCTTCGCGATCTGTTCGGTATTTTTGGGAGGTGATAGACTTCGGTTGCTTGCCTCATTATCAATGTTTTACAGCCTTCGCGGGCTGTTCTAATTTTACAGCCTTCGCGGACTGTTTTAATTTACGTTCTCGCGGACTGTTCTAATTTTTGAGCCTTCGCGGACTGTTCTAAGTTTACAGCCTTTGCGGACTGTTCTAATTTACAGCCTTCACGGACTGTTTTAATTTTACAGCCTTCGCAGAATGCTTCAATTTTACAGCCTTCGCGTACTGTTTAAATTTTTCAGCCTTCGCGATCTGTTTGATATTTTTGGGAGGTGATAGACTTCGGTTGCTTGCCTCATTATCAATGTTTTACAGCCTTCGCGGGCTGTTCTAATTTTACAGCCTTCGCGGACTGTTTTAATTTACGTTCTCGCGGACTGTTCTAATATTTCAGCCTTCGCGGACTGTACTAATTTACAGCCTTTGCGGACTGTTCTAATTTACAGCCTTCGCGGACTGTTTTAATTTTACAGCCTTCGCAGAATGCTTCAATTTTACAGCCTTCGCGTACTGTTTCAATTTTACAGCCTTCGTGAACTGTTTCAATTTTACAGCCTTCGCGGACTGTTCTAATTTTTCAGCTTTCGCGGACTGTTCTAATTTACGGCCTTCGCGGACTGTTCTAATCTTAAAGCCTTCGCGGACTAAGCCAATTTTACAGCCTTCGCGGACTGTTCTAATTTTACAGCCTTTGCGGACTGTTTTTATTTCTTTTCAGTGGGATTATATGCGACTCCGATGGCGAGGAGGTCGCCAACGCGAATCTGTCATTAGACTACCTGCCGAACCCGTAACCGATTCAGTAGACTACCTGCCGAACCCGTAACCGAGTCAGTAGACGACTACCTGCCGAATCCGTAACCTAATCAGTAGACGACTACCTGCCGAACCCTTAACCAAGTCATTGGATGACTAAATGCCGAACCGGTAACCAAGTCAGTAGACGACTATCTGCCGAACCCGTTACCGAGTCAGTAGACGACTGCCTGCCAAACCTCGAACCGAGTCAGTCGACGGCTACTTGCCAAACCCGTAACCGAGTTAGTAGATGACTACGTTGCCGAGAGATATTTTACAGTCTACCCGTATGGAGAATAAGGGTGTTGCCATTCACGAAATATATTTATTTTTGTTGAAATTAATTGTTTGAATGAAGAGAGATTTACAAGCCCCAAAAAGGGTTAAATCTATTGTCTTATTACTTAAGGTTTTCGGGACCTCAAGTAGACCCTGGACACGACTAAGCTACCGCAGCCGACGAGAAAACCCTGCTATAGTCATTGAAAATATGGACCATCGGATAGAGGTATGCCACCGAAGTCGTGGCGAGCATTTGGCCGATATTTTGTATTACACATAATTTTCATAGATACTTCTATCATAATAAAAAATATTAAGATAAATCTCTGAAAACTTTTTGATTTAATTATAATTAACATCGTGCATTATGGTTGGACCACCCTTCATAATTAAAGCTTACCCAGAATTGTTACTTAAGACGATTGCAAAAATAATCATATTATTTGCCCCAAAACATTAAATACTAAATGCAAATCTGTGAAAATATCCTCATAAATATATATTTATATTATTAATTAGAAATAATTACAACTTTTGACATTCAAAGACTTTTTTGTTGACTTTATATGTGTAATGAATGTAATTGCAACACAAGTACATAAACAAAAACATGTGCAAATGGCTGGTAATTTTTTTTTTATAAATGTGTGCATTTTTAAGCAGTTGTTAGTTTAGTGATATTTTTTAATTTTATTTTTGAAAAATGTTACTGTAAATTTTGCAAATAATGATAAATAGTTTTAACATTTGACTGCAATTAACACATAACGTTAGTTAGAGTGACAATAAGGTGTGGAAGTGCAAACCATACACACACAACATGTCGAATCATGCAAAATTTTTATATATATGTTCAATTTTTGACATCTTTTTTTAATAAAATATAAAATTCAGACAAATATAGTTCAATAAACTTTACTTAAATGTGTAAATGATTTAATATCATTATTATACAAATATTTTTTTTTTTGTTTTTTTTTTTGTAAATTTTCTTAAATCACTTGTAATATAAGAATAAAATTACAGAGAAATAAATAATTGCATTAAAACAAAAAAAAAAAAAAAAAAAAGACTCAAATGCATTTAATATGCCAATCATTTTATTAAACACATCTACTATGGAAATTTTCCCAAACCATGTATGTATGTGCCTTTTTGTTTTTTTGTTGCTTGCTAACCATTTGCAGTGAACAATATGTGTTTATATTTATTATTAGCTAATAAATAGGAAATATTACTTTATGGTCATTATAAGGGACATTTTTATAGGAACACACTCAGAATATTATGTATTTAACTGTTTGTAGTTTAATAAAAAAGTTATCCGTTCCATTTAAAAATAAAAGAACATACATTTATTTTTCAAAGAAATATCTATATTAACTTTTTTATACATTTATTCGAAATTATTTACTATAATTTTAATAAAAATTTACCCACAAAATGGAAATTTGTTGTTTATTTGTGTCCGTAACAGTTATTACAAATTTAAATTTTGTTTGCTGGCTGTTTAAAAAAAATATTCAAAAAATTTCAATTTGTTTTTTTTTTTTATTTAAATTGGTTGTATATATACAAAATTTTTCAATTCAAATTACAAGAACTTCATAAACACACATACATACACAAACACATTTACACAAAAAGTGTCTATAGCTATGCATACATACATTTTGTATTGTACAAAAAAAAAATACAAAACAATTTAAAATAAATAATAAAAACATTTATTTTTTTAGGAACTGGTAGGTAAAATTTTGACATTTATTTTAACTGATTATATCATTTATTTCTTACGGATGTGTCAGTTGATTAACCAACATTTAAAACTAAGGCATTTAATTTAAATGAAAATTAAGTAGACCGGTTTTTAAATGAAATATCATTTATTGTTAATGACATTTTCTGTTATTTTAACTTACAATTTATTTTAAGTGCAGCAATAACTTAGCAATTTTACTTATTTCTGACTTTCGGGCTTTAGATGTGATTTTTCTTTTATTAACTTTTTTAAATTAAAGAAATTTACAAACAAAATTTCCTACTTAAGCAAAAATTTAGTAAATATTTCCACTAAGAGCTGACTTTAATACTGGTCATTTTGTATTGAAAAAATTATTTAGAAACTAAAAATTATAATTTTAAAAATAAAATCAGATAACACTTGAAATACAATAAAAGCTAAAAGTTAACGACTAAAGGCGAAGAAAGGGCAATGAGTTATAATTGTGCTTTTAAATACTGGATATATATTTTTTTTTTTATTTATACACTATATTTTGTATATTTTTGTAAAGAAATTGCCCAAATTTCTGAAAAATAGTGTACATTTTTATATGTATTTCTGTAAGAAAAATTTTTCCTAAAGAAAAAATTTGATATTAAGGACTTTTTCAAAAAAACTTCCTAAGGACTTTTTTAATTAAAAAACATCGATTCAATGGGTTTTTAAAAAAAATCTTAGATTCTAAGAACATATTAAAGATATTTCTTTTACAGAATTTTACTTCTAGAAAAAGTCCTTAGGATGCTACTAGAATAAGTCCTTAGAATCTGAAATTTTTCAAGATGAATGGTCTAAGTTTTTTTAAACTATGCTGAATCTTAGAATTTTACTTTGAGGAAATGTCTATAGAATCTATGTAAAAATGTACATATATCAGAAACATTTGAAAAAATCTACACCTTTTCCAATTGTGTTTTAGAAATAGTCAATTGTATTTCAGAAATAGTCAATTGTATTTCAGAATAGTCAATTGTATTTCAGAAATAGTCAATTGTAATTCAGAAAGTGTCCATTGTATTTCAGAAAGTGTCCATTGTATTTCAGAAAGTGTCCATTGTATTTCAGAAAGTGTCCATTGTATTTCAGAAATTCTCAATTGCATTTCAGAATAGTCAATTGAACTGATACAATTCTTTATAAAAACATAACAGTATTATGACTGTAAAAGTCAAAGTCATCATGATTTACAATTATTTATTGATTGTTGGAAGCATGTTATAGTTCCAAAATGATTATATTTTATATGTAGCCAGAATGTTTGTTAGAATTTTGATGGTAGTGACCATATTAATAGTTACAACCTATTTATAAACCAATAACGCCATTAGAAGCAGAATACAGCAAGCATAATATAGTATCAGTGGTCATGTTGCAACCATGGTTTTTCTCTGTGTGCTATTTAGTCTTCAAAAGCATGCCCTACAAAGTACTTTTGGACCTTAATTCTGACAACCGTTGTTATTTTGTTTGCATAGTTTCTTTTAAAATATTTTCATATTTCAATTTAGATTTTTTTTTAGAAATAATATCAAACACGATCATTGCCAACAATTTGTGTGACATTTTTGTTATATCAAAACTTCATTACCAACACTCTGATTTCGTCTACTTTATAGTGTCAATAAAATCGTATTAATTTAAATTTTAAGCATTTTTTTGCCACACTTTAATGTTATAAAACTAATAAAAGAAAATTTTTCGGATGATTTATAATGTCATTTTAAAGTTATTTATCTACTGTAAGATTTGTTTTTATAGCAACAAAATTTTGTTACCTTCTGTATCATTTTAAAACATAATATATTGAATTGCATAATGTATAAATGTAAAATAGTTATTGAAATATTTTTAAAAATCTATTTTTAGATACATTACTTTGTGGTATTTTGAAAGCAAGAGGGTAAGGTATATATTTTCCAACATTAAGAAAGAAAACAAAGTTATCAAATATTCACCCTTATTCTAGTTGTCGTTATCAATGTCGTCGTCATTTTTGAGTCAACATCACTTTGCTACGATGTCAACATCACTTCGACACCAAATTGGTATTCTAAAACAGTGTTGTAACGACGTCGACAGTTTATCGGTTTAAACAAAAACACATCTCTAAAAATTGAGTCGGCAGATTTATTTTGTTTATTATTTTTGCGAAAAAATGTTTTTTATGTGTTATCATAGAGGAAGAATAGTATAGAGGATGCAACGCCGTCAGCGGCCAAATAAAATCGTTATCAATGTCGTCGTCATTTTTGAGTCAACATCACTTTGCTACGATGTCAACATCACTTCGACACCAAATTGGTATTCTAAAACAGTGCTGTAACGACGTCGACAGTTTATCGGTTTAAACAAAAACACATCTCTAAAAATTGAGTCGGCAGATTTATTTTGTTTATTATTTTTGCGAAAAAATGTTTTTTATGTGTTATCATAGAGGAAGAATAGTATAGAGGATGCAACGCCGTCAGCGGCCAAATAAAATTTTATACAGAATACAAAGGTTCGGAAACTTTGAGAAAACAGGGGAAAATTGAGCAAATTTCCCTGATTTCTGCAAAAATTTGAGTAAATTTCCCTGTTTTTAAACCTTTTTTTCAAATCCAATTGGGAAATCTGCTAAAACTAATTGGATTTGCAAAGAAATTCAATTGGAATCGAAAAAAAACCAATTTGAAAAGATGCTGAACCTTTGAAATCTGCACATACAAAAGAAAGAGAACGTTTTTTACGACGTGAGAGACATCGTCATGGTGTGGTGTTATTTAAATTCTGATACCAGTGATGAAGAAAATAAAGAAAATCTAGTATTGGAAAGAAGATTTCTCATACAGAAATCCAATATCTTTAATCTGCCGTATAACAACTTTAAAGAATGTTAATCTTCTAATTTTTTTAAAAGGTTTGAAAGTTACTTTCGGCTGAATAAAACAGCCTTCAAAGATGTGCTGGAAACAATAGCACCTAATTTGAAAACCGGAATCAAGTCCACATTTATTTCCAAAACAATAAAGTTGGCAGCTACATTAAGATTTTTAGCCCAGGGGTCGTATCAGCTCAGTGTTGGAACTTAACTTTAACTTAGGGTTCAGCTGTTTCTGAAACTGTAGAAGATTTGCCACAGCTTCATCCAGCGGGCTCAATATAAATTGCTTGAATCTTCTGCCACCTGTAGCATTACACTCGGCTTTGTTGGCTACCATTTTCTTTTTAACTTTAAATTTTAAGTCTCGCCAAATCTATAAATAAATTTTGTTATATTTTTATAATGCAATTTATATGATCATGCTTTCTTTACCTTCTGCCATCCATTTCACATTATTCTCGGTGGGCCCAGTGCATTTAATAAATTTGATATTTCTTTCCATTTTTTCCGTTTTTCTTTCAGTCATTACTTTTCCTCAAGTCGTTACTAAAAATTGTGTCGACAAAATCAGAGTCCTTTCAGACAATATCTTCGTCACATTTTCTTACAGAATACCAAATACTTGTCGACAGTTATCAATTATTTTCGATACCAATTACAAAAAAAAAAATCCCAAGACGACATTGTCTTGTGTCGATGACGACAACTAGAATAAGGGTGATTATATGTTGATTCTCATCGTTACGAAATTATCGTCTATGTTATCGAATCCCATTACGCAAAAAATTTAACTAATTCAAATATTTTGGTGTTCTTCAATTCACTTTCACTAGTTTTTTTTACTAATTGAATTCGCCAGATGGTTAGCGGGTGCAATAATTAGTTTTTTTTTTGTTATTAAACACATGCTGTGAATAAAACCACTTAGGTCACATCATTTTGAATTATTTTTTTTTTAGTTCAAACGTATTGTTACCATTTTAATATATATTAGTTATATAAAATCAACTAAAATATATAAATTTTTTGGCAAGTTTATTTTTTTAGAGAATCCTCAAATATAAAAGAATTTATATGACCCCCTCGGAAATTAAAAAAGAAAAAATTGTTTTATATGCTGTTAAGGGAGGGGCCGCTGGGATCCGCTAGGTCCAGAAACCGAAACACTCTCAAAATGTTAAGTGTGGCGTCTTAAATTAAAGTAAATTTTGCCACGATTCCAAATATGCATTTCGTTTTAATAAAAATCTGCATTTGATCGATTTAAGTTAATTTAAAGAAAAGTCGGTAAATGAAAATAGTTACTTTTCGTATTATATTTCTTATTACATTGACATGGGAATGTCGAGCAAAATAATGAGTGATACTTAAACACCAGCAAGTTAAACTCAAAAAATATGTTTTTACCTATATGCTTACCAGTATGGGTAAAAATTTTAGAACATTACTTTTTATTTGAAATAATGATAAAAATAAGTTATTTTCGGTAACGTATTATTTTTTTAATTAAAATAATGAAAAAAGTAACTAGTTATTGGAACGATATATGCTTTACAGTATTGCACAAGGTAATTTTGTATAATTACTGGTAGTCAAAAAAAATTATACGTCATTACCGTTTCTTCGCTGGGTTATTCAACTTAATAAATATATTCAATATTAACCAATTACAAACGAATCTTAAAAACTATTAATTTAATATAATACGATTAAATAAATTTTTACATGAAATCAATTTAAAATTCTGGTTTAAAAAAAACATTGAAAATATTTTGTAGTTAGATATTTGCAGTTTATTTAAGTTTATTTTTAGAACAAAATAATATCTTTAAAGAGTACTTTATATTATAGGATTGAGTCATAATAATTTAAGTATAAGAAATCATAACATTGTCTATATAATCGGCATTATCTTAAAGACTTTAAATTTAAGAAGACTTAAGCTTAAATTACTTATTCAGAATATGCCGAAACAGCTGATGAAATTTAAATGAAGTAGTTAAAAAGAGGCAACCATATAAATACAGCCATATACTTTAAGATAGAATTACTCATACGGAATGTGAGGAATCAGCTGATTCAATTCAAATGAATGAGTTAAAAAGAGACAACCACATGAAGATAGGTTACGTTACTTATGGCTAGTTATAGATTTACTCAAAAAAGACAGCTTTGTGTCAGTGATGCCAACTTATCGATGACCCAAAACATAAAAATGCACTAAATTGTAATTTTTGTTGTGTTTTTTTTAACGATTTTAGCTTTTAACACCGAAATCTTAGATGACGAAATGTGTAGAATAAAATCTAATTATAAGACTCACAACGTTAGTTTATATAAAGAAAAAAAAATAAATAAATGTCTAAACGAATATACGGCAGGTTGGATTTGCAAATTCTCAAAAATAATAGAACTCAAACCATGGGCATTTACAAAACCATTTAAGAAGGCATTTTATTTCCCTACCAGCAATGTTGCTATGTTTTAACCACAAATTATTTTTCAAGATTTTTTAAAAACCAACAGAAAACAGTTAATTCTGTACACTTAAACTAACAGATATGACACATTAGTATAAAACAAATAATTAATTAGCTACAAACAAAATTTTATCTACCAATTCTGTTAAAAATAACTGATTATTCATATATTTGAAATTGTTTCGTTTTTTGTATATTTGATTGTTTTCTAATCTTCAAAATGTATAATCACACAGTCTATAAACACATTTTGTGTTAATGTCGGTATATGTGTGTGTTGTAGTTTGAATTAAAATAATTTTGTATATAAACAGACAATTTAAATTCAAAATAAATTGAAATTCTTTGAAAATTAAAATTTGTTATAACTGTAACGAAAACAAATAAATTACAAACTTCCGTTTTGCGGGTAAATTTTTGTAATTTAATAACAAACAAATGAAAAAAATTAATAAAACTAAAAAAATCGATAAATGACAATTAATCATTTTGAACAAATGTATAAAAAACTTAAAATAAATATTTCTTTGGAAAATAAATGTATATTCATTTAATTTTAACTGAACATAATATTCTGAGTGTTGTCAGTCGAGAACTCTACCCACTGACCTAATAACGCATCTAATATTTGATTGTAAAAACGTGAATGAATTGTAGCGCTTAGAGTTTTCGTTTGTGTTTTACGTTTATTAATCATGCAATATGATATCAGTGATCGGTAACTCATTACTTTATGATTGCAAATTATGCAAAAGGTAACGAGCTATCATTACAAGGTAATGCATGAGTATATTGCACCCATTACCAAATATTTGCTGGGGGTATATATATATTTTTAATTGAGACATGAAATTCGATAAAGACTTGATTAAAAATTTAGCCGATTTTTTAATTTTTACTTAGATTCATTTTAATTATTGGACGAAAAAATCGTATTAATGTTAAGTGAACTTTTTCCAAGTGTAAATATTTATTAACTGTTACACATTTGTATTTAACATGGCTACGAAGAAGTTATAAGTGTTCGAAATAAAAATTGTCAAATTAGAAAGTTGGCAATAAATCAAAAGTATCATTTGATATTTTAAAAGATTGTAGATGCATAGAAATTTAGAAGTAAAAATGTATTAAATTTTTATTAGAAATTCTCAAATTCATACAAAAAATATTATTTTTATCTTATTGGAAATAATTTATTATATTGTCTGTGTTTAGTTGTAGCAATTTACTGGAGTACACTCTTATAATTTAAATTTGCTACCATAATAGTAGGTTACTTATGTGTTTCCTATATTTATCATGATTTATATGAAGATGAAATTATAGATATTTTCTTCATAGAAACATACCTAGCAAAACCACACATTACCTAAAAATGTATAAAGTAATGCAGAGCTATAGGAACTAAATATACCATGAGCCTTCAATCACCAAAAAAAAGTCTGTAATGCCAACTGAAAATTTTGTTGTTATTAAGAGAAATTTTGCTAAGTTGAGCCCAGCGGTATTTTTTGCTAGTCTTAGTAACACATGTCTGTTGACGTGTAGTACAATGAAATTTGTAGAAAAAATTAGCTGCCGCTACTAAAATTTTAGTAAACTTTTTGTAAAGTTGAATTAAAAATCTGTTTGCTAAAATCAGCAAAAAAAAATACTAAATAAAGGGTGTCCCAAGAAGAACGCAATTTTTTAATTTTAAATAAAACACAGATATTTAAAAAAAAAATCGTGAAACTTTATTATATCATAAAGTAGACAGAATGAGGTTATGTATGGAACAATATATCGTGCAGATGGCCGCCGCGGCTTTGCTGGCATGCACGCGATCTTTTAATGAAATTTTCAATGACCGTTTTGCATAAATGCTGCGGTATTTCATTAATGCAGCGTCCAATTTCCTCTTTTAAGGCTTGAGTCGCCGTCGGCTTATTCGCGTAAACCATCGACTTCAAAAAACCCCAAAGAAAAAAATTTAATGGTGTTAAATCGCACGATCTAGGCGGCCAATTCTGATCTCCAAAACGCGAAATAACACGACCGGGAAATGACTGATGCAGCAATTGAATTGTTTCTCTGGCTGTATGACATGTGGCGCCGTCTTGTTGGAACCACATGCCCTCCACATTCATTTCTTCAATTCTAGGCAAGAAAAAACTGGTTATCATTTCACGATACCGAACACCATTGACTGTTTGCGCTTGACCTGCCTCATTTTCACAAAAAAAGGTCCAATGATTCCTCCAGCCCAAAAACCACACCACACAGTGACACGTTGAGGATGCATTTGCTTCTCGTGAATTACTCGAGGATTTTCCTCACCCCAAATGCGACAATTCTGCCTATTGACGAAGCCATCAAGATGAAAATGGGCCTCGTCACTGAAGATGATTTTATCGGCAAAATTAGCATTTTCATGTTGTCTCTCCAATACCCAATTAACGAACTCCCTTCGCTGTCCATGGACAGCTGGCTTCAGTTCCTGAGTCAATTGAACTTTGTATGCATGAAGATGCAAATCTTTCGTCAAAATTCGCTGCAAAGTGGATTTGGAGACACCAATTTGCTGAGCTCGGTGTCGTATTGAGGTGGATGGAGTTTAAGCGACATCATCACGTACAGCTGCGACATTTTAGGTCGTTGTTGTCTTTACATCACTAACAGACGCAGTTTCGGCAAATTTATCTATTAATCTCTTTACAGTTGACTCTTTTGGAGAATTATTGTGACCCCAAATTGATCGCAATTTGCGAACTGTAGCCGCAAAACTTTCACCATTTTGGTAAAACAATTTCACAATGAGAATGCGTTGTTCATTCGTGTAGCGCTCCATTTTTACTAACCTCGTACCTTCTACTAGCAAACAATAACAATTGTTCAACTGTCAAACAATGACACTTCGAATGTTGCCAGATTTAAAAATTGCGTTCTTCTTGGGACACCCTTTATTATTAATATTAATTGAAAATTTCAAATTTAATTTTTTTAACGAGCGTTAAAATTTTTTTTTTAAATTTTTTTTTTTCAAAAAATATTTTAGACAAAATTAAAAAAAAAACAAAGGCTTAAAAATTGTAAAAAAAATTTCTGCTTTGAAAAATATTTTAGTCATTTTTTTTTAATTTAAGGTTAAATTTTAATTGTTTTTAGCAACAAAAATTTGTACATATTCTGTAAAAATTGTATAATTTGTAAAATGTAAATAGCAAAAAAATTTGCTAAAAAATAACTTTTTACTAAAAATTAGTACAATTGTAATGTGGGATTGAAAAGCGTTTACAAATTTTTTAATAACTTTTTTTCTGAGTGTTGCAGGTGATAAAGTAAGTGGATACTTATATGGTGACAAGAACGGAAAATGTAATGGTTAAAAAATAGATATTCGTGAAAAAATCTATAATTTATATAATATTTTATTGCTTAAAATATCAATGAATTGTTATTCTACGTGTATTCGTAGGTAAATTCGAAATCTCTCAGCAACGTCTATTATGACCATATAAGTGGTTATATAATGAGACTAAATATTTTTGTTGATAATTCGGCGTCAGTACTATGAACTTATTTTTTTAGACGAAATCGTTTTTATTAATTTATTTATTTATTTATTTATTTATTTATTTATTTAAGTATTTATTTATTTATTTATTTATTTATTTATTTATTTATTTATTTAAGTATTTATTTATTTATTTATTTATTTATTTATTTATTTATTTATTTATTTATTTATTTATTTATTTATTTATTTATTTATTTATTTAGTTGATTTCATGTCCTGTACAACAAGACTGAGTATTGTATTACACAGGAACGTATTAAGTTACAAAAAAAAATATAATGTTATTTATTATTAACATAACACATTTAGTACAAATATAACAATATTGATAAAAAGAAAAAAAAAAGATAAAAAAATTAAAAAAAAATATATATATAAATAAAGAAAAATTTAATTATTTAAAAAAGTTAAATAAAAATATTTTGAAACTATTAGCATTGCTGTTTAGTTGATGATTTAGTGGAAGATTATTCCAAAGACGAGCGGCATGAATATAAAACTGAAATTCAAACACTAGACATTGATGTCTAGGTATCAAAATGTTTCGGTTTCATGGAGACTGGAAAAAAACGTCTTTTGTCAAATACATACTTGGGGGTTTAACTGTTTATTATTTTATGTAAAAAAATTAGAGTGCGAATTTTTTACCGACTTTCTAGTGAGACTCCGTAAAGATTATTGGAAACAGAGGAAACATGATCAAACCTTCTCAATCCATACACATACCTTATAATATTGTTAAACAAGACATTTAGCTTTCTTTTACTTACTGAGTCACAACTTTCAAATAATTTACACCCATACATCTGTGAAGGAATCAAGTATGTCTTGGCAAGTAGGATCCTTATTCTTAAAGGGGTGAAATATTGTGTGGACCAGACAGCTCGTAGCTTTACATAATCATATAATCAGTCCATGCCAAATTGCTATTAAAAATTATCCCAAGATTTTTCGCGGTGTTAACAATATCAATCTTCTCGCCATTTAAAAGAAAATCATCGGAAATGGAAGGAATTAAGCTTTTCTTAGATATTACAATACGTTTAGATTTGCGTGGATTCAGACAGAGTCCGTTTGCACTGTTTAGATCGTCATTTAGATAGGATATGCCCGAAGCTATATTTTGAACTGAGCTACTCAAAGTGAGATGCACGTCATCTGCGTATAAATGGATTTTGCATTTAGTGAGTTGTCTTTTCAAATCATTTGCATATAAGGAAAATAAAAGTGGAACTAAAATAGAACTTTGAACCAATTGTCGCGTTATCTGTATTTGACGTATCTGAGGAAAAGTTTAAAAAAGTGGAATTTGCTTGGATTACAGGGGTGTTAGTAAACGCTCTGTTAAGCATATTAGCATATACTTGGCAGTCAATATTGTTATTCACATTGCCAATTCCTATTTCCCGAATAGTATTTCAAGTTTGCTGAGAATTGATTGCTGTACTTAACCGTTTGGAATAATATTCGGTTTTTGCATATTTGATATGTTTATTAACATTTTTGTCTGGCAATATGATATAAACAATTAAGCTTACGCAATACTATTAGTTTAAGTACAAAAATATGGTGACATTAGTAACTACTTATTCTTAAATTACTAAAAAGTGTATAAGTAACACTTGTTTTTTACAATCTTGTAAACACTTTTTTTAACTTCGAAAAAAAATTTACCTTGATGAATAAAAATAACGATATTTTAAACTGTATTATATACAGTATACCCTTAATCTACTACTTATTATTTAGTTATTAGAACACGCAGAAAAAAAACATGCTTGGAACATGATCACTGCTACTATATTATGTTTTCTATATTCGAGTATGGTTGTCACAATCAAGTTATTGGTTTATAAATAGGTGCTAACGAAAAATAATTTATTATTTCAGGATTGCTATTTTATAAAAGTGCGTGAAGATAAATACGAAAGTTATCGAAAGTTAAACTCGATAACTTTGACGCTAAGTGTGAAGTTAAATACGAAAAAAGAAATGCGAAAAACATTAAAATTAACGCTAATTGAAAAATAAAATTTAAACAACACCGGGAAAGGACAACAGTCACGCTAAGTGTGAAGTTAAAATCGAAAAAAATTAAAAATTAAAAAATACGGAAAAAACGAAATCGTCACGCTAAAATGCTGATAATAAAATTTTTCTGAAGGGTTTTGGCCACTGTGGCCAAACTGAACGAAGTACACATATGAGTGATACCTCAAATTAAAGGTCTGACCGTGCCGAATTTAAATATAAAAGTGCTTTTCCTGAATTGATTTTCAGAAAATTTTTAAAATTTTTTTTAATTGCACTCTTATTACTGATTGTTGGGTTCGAAATTCCTCTGAAGGATTTTGGCCAATGTTGCCAAACTGGACGAGGTACGCATATTAGTAATACCTCAAATTAAAGGTCTGACCGTGCCCTATTTAAATGTAAAAGAGGTTTTTCTAAATTGATTTTCAGAAAATTTTTAAAATTTTTTTAATTTCACTGTTATTACTGATTGTTGGGTACGAAATACCTCTGAAGGATTTTGGCCACTTTGGCCAAACTGGACGAGGTACACATATGAGTGATACCTCAAATTAAAGGTCTGACCGTGCCGTATTTAAATATAAACGCGCTTTTCCTGAATTGATTTTCAGAAAATTTTTAAAATTTTTTTAATTTCACTCTTATTACTGATTGATGGATACGAAATTCCTCTTAAGGATTTTGGCCAATGTGGCCAACCTGGACGAGGTACACATATGAGTGATACCTCAAATTAAAGGTCTGACCGTGCCCTATTTAAATGTAAAAGGGCTTTTTCTGAATTGATTTTCAGAAAATGTTTAAAATTTTTTTAATTTCACTCTTATTACTGATTTTTGGGTACGAAATACCTCTGAAGGATTTTGGCCACTGTGGCCAAACTGGACGAGGTACACATAGTAGTGATACCTCAAATTAAAGGTCTGACCGTGCCCTATTTAAATGTAAAAGCACTTTTTCTGAATTGATTACCAGAAAATTTTTAAAAATTGTTGGATACGAAATTCCTCTTAAGGATTTTGGACACTATGGCCAAACTGGACGAGGTACACATATGAGTGATACCTCAAATTAAAGGTGTGACCGTGCCCTATTTAAATGTAAAAGCGCTTTTTCTGAATTGATTTTCAGAAAATTTTTAAATTTTTTTTAATTTCACTCTTATTACTGATTGTTGGATACAAAATTCCTCTTAAGGATTTTGGCCACTGTGGCCAAACTAGACGAGGTACACATATGAGTGATACCCCAAATTAAAGGTCTGACCGTGCCCTATTTAAATGTAAAAGCGGTTTTTCTGAATTGATTTTCAGAAAATTTTTAAATTTTTTTTTATTTCACTCTTATTACTGATTGTTGGGTTCGAAATTCCTCTGAAGGATTTTGGCCAATGTGGCCAAACTGGACGAGGTACACATATGAGTGATACCTCAAATTAAAGGTCTGACCGTGCCCTATTTAAATGTAAAAGCGGTTTTTCTGAATTGATTTTCAGCAAATTTTTAAAATTTTTTTTAATTTCACTCTTATTACTGATTGTTGGGTACGAAATTCCTCCGAAGGATTTTGGCCAATGTGGCCAAACTGGACGAGGTACACATATGAGTGATACCCCAAATTAAAGGTCTGACCGTGCCCTATTTGAATATAAAAGCGGTTTTTCTGAATTGATTTTCAGAAAATTTTTAAAATTTTTTTAATTTCACTCTTATTACTGATTGTTGGGTACGAAATTCCTCCGAAGGATTTTGGCCAATGTGGCCAAACTGGACAAGGTACACATATGAGTGATACCTCAAATTAAAGGTCTGACCGTGCCCTATTTAAATGTAAAAGCGGTTTTTCTGAATTGATTTTCAGAAAATTTTTTTTAATTTCTCTCTTATTACTGATTGTTGGGTACGAAATACCTCTGAATGATTTTGGCCACTGTGGCCTGGACGAGGTACACATATTAGTGATACCTCAAATTAGAAATTTTTTCAGTGGCGGCGTTAGAAATTTTTCCAGTGGCGGCGTTAGAAATTTTTCCAGTGGCGGCGTTAGAAATTTTTTCAGTGGCGGCGTAAGAATTTTTTCCAGTGGCGGCGTTAGAAATTTTTCCAGTGGCAGCGTTAGAAATTTTTCCAGTGGCGGCGTTAGAAATTTTTTCAGTGGCGGCGTTAGAAATTTTTCCAGTGGCGGCGTTAGAAATTTTTCCAGTGGCGGCGTTGGATATTTTTCCAGTGGCGGCGTTAGAAATTTTTCCAGTGGCAGCGTTAGAAATTTTTCCAGTGGCGGCGTTATAAATTTTTACAGTGGCGGCGTTGGACATTTTTCAGTGGCGGCGTTGAAATTTTTTCCAGTGGCGGCGTTAGAAATTTTTCCAGTGGCGGCGTTTGACATTTTTCAGTGGCGGCTTTGGAAATTTTTCCAGTGGCGGCGTTAGAAATTTTTTCAGTGGCGGCGTAGGATATTTTTCCAGTGGTGTAGTTTTCGTGTATATATTGTTGGATATAATCTGATACAATTAGATCTGACTTTTTTCGGATAATAATTGGGTCTAATTTGATCTGCCATTTTTCGGATCAATTCACATCCTCTAAATCCCCAAATATATTTCTGTATTTAATTTGATCTGCCATTTTTCGGATCAGATATTAATATAAAATTGGATATGACTAAATATTGTGCCAGATTATTAATATAAAATTGGATATGACTAAATATTGTGCCAGATTATTTTTTTTTACCCGGGCATACGTAGTTTTTGTCAAATAATTTTAAACCATCTGTGGTTCATTATGTAAAAATGTTTGTGTCAGTTTCTGATATTAACTCGAACGCCGCCACTGGGTTGCCCAACAATCAGTAGTAAGAGTGAAATTAAAAAAATTTTAAAAATTTCTGAAAATTAATTTAGGAAAAACGCTTTAATATTTAAATAGGGGACAGTCAGACCTTTAATTTGAGATATCACTCATATGTATACCTCGTCTAGTTTGGCCACAGTGGCCATAATCCTTCAGAGGAATTTCGTACCCAACAATCAGTAATAAGAGTGAAATTAAAAAAAATTTTAAAAATTTTCTGAAAATCAATTCAGGAAAAGCGCTTTTATATTTAAATAGAGGACAGTCAGACCTTTGATTTGAGGTATCACTCATATGTGTAACTTGTGCAGTTTGGCCACAGTGGCCAAAATCCTTTACAGAAATTTCGTACCCAACAATCAGTAGTAAGAGTGAAATTAAAAAAAAAATTAAAAAATTATGTGAAAATCAATTCAGAAAAAGCGCTTTTACATTTATATAGTGCACGGTCAGACCTTTAATTTGAGGTATCACTAATATGTGTACCTCGTCCAGTTTGGCCACAGTGGCCAAAATCTTTCAGAGGAATTTCGTACCCAACAACCAGTAATAAGAGTGAAATTAAAAAAATTTTAAAAATTTTCTGAAAATCAATTCAGAAAAAGCGCTTTTACTTTTATATACGGCACGGTCAGACCTTTAATTTGAGGTATCAGTCATATGTGTACCTCGTCCAGTTTGGCCACAGTGGCCAAAATCCTTCAGAAGAGTTTCGTACCCAACAATCAGTAATAAGAGTGAAATCAAAAAAATTTTAAAAATTTTCTGAAAATCAATTTAGGAAAAGCGCTTTTATATTTAAATAGGGCACGGTAAGACCTTTAATTTGAGGTATCACTCATATGTGTACCTCGTCAGGTTTGGCCTGAGTGGCCAAAATTCTTGAGAGGAATTTCGTACCCAACAATCAGTAATGAAGTGAAATTAAAAAAAAATTTAAAATTTTCTGAAAATCAATTCAGAAAAGGCGCTTTTACATTTAAATAGGGCACGGTCAGACCTTCAATTTGAGGTATCACTCATATGTGTACCTCGTCCAGTTTGGCCACAGTGGCCAAAATTCTTCAGAGAAATTTTATTATCAGGATTTTAGCGTAACGATTTCGTTTTTTTCGTATTTTTTAATTTTTTTCGAATTTAACTTCACACTTAGCATCACTTTTGTCTTTTCCCGGTGGTTTTTAAATCTTATTTTTCAATTAGCGTTAATTTTCCGCATTTTTTTTTTATTTTTTTTTCCGAATTTAACTTCACACTTAGCGTCAAAGTTATCGAATTTAACTTTCGATAACTTTCGTATTTATCTTCACACACTTATTTTATAATATTATTAGTTGTTACTATACTTTGGTTACAAATATTCTGACGATAAATATAATAATATTGGAACTACGAGTATAAAATGCTGATAGCTATCAATAAATAGTTATACATAAGAAGCCGCAGAACAAAACGTACTTTTTCGCATATTTTTGACAAATTGGTTTTTTGATATTTTTATAATATTTGTGTTCAAATCTTCTGGAAAAAATCTAGTTAGCATTTTTTTTATTTTAATCAAGAAAATGGGTTCTAAAAAAATTTTTTTTTTATCAAAACGTACTTTTTTTATAGTCTTCCCCATTTCTTCGTGTAGTTGCACTTTTTGCTTTAATGAAAAATTCATTTAGTAATAAAAATACAATTAAAGTAAACTAAAACAGATGTCAAACCAACATTAACTCTAATTTTTTGGTCTCTTTTCATTATTTTGTTTTAATAACATTTCTTAATATTCTCAATTTGTTTGACGTTTATTTAAGTCATTCCATTTTCGTTAAAATTAACTGTTATTAAAAAATATTTAATAGTATAATTAAAACATGGAAGAATTAAAAAACGCCGTAGAAAATTTAAATATGGGAACACGTAAAAATTATTTTTGTAAAAATGTCCAAAACAAAAGTAAATATTACGAGTTTTATTTAAACATTTTGAAAAAGATATATTAATTGTTATGTTTAAATTCTTATAGTGAAATATATGTTTTTTAAGGTCTTTGTATACGATGATGTTCTTGCTAAAAATCATAAATATACTTGCAGTGACACGGGAAATAGCAAGTTTCAATGAAAAAAGTTTAGTGAACCCGATTTCTAGCAAAAAAAGATCCTGCCAAATAATAGGTTTAAGAACGAGCAGTATCTGTATATATTGAGTTTATAAGTCGTTACAGAACTGATAACAAGGAAGGAAATGAATAACTACATAATTTCCAATTTAATTTCAGAAAGTACCAACTATTTGCATAAACTATTTATTTTATTTCTGATATTAAGAATTTTATTTCAGAAATTAATATAATAATAACTGCAATTAAATTAATATATGTTAAATTAAATTGATAGCATCTGAAATGAAATTAATAACTTTTGAAATTAACTGATGAATCTGTTATTTTCTAAAACTAAATTGATAAATTCTGCAAATAATTAATAATTTTTTATATCAAATTGGAAATGGTGTAATGTTGTATAAAGAAATAATATATTAGTGTTGTTTTTTCGAATTTTATATATATAATATTCCATACAAATACAAGTAGATATAGACTTGCTAAGTAGTTATATACTTAAAAATTAAGAATGTATAAAAATGCTGCCAAGTCTTAGGAATTATTGGCTTTTCTCTTTTAAATATGAACTAAAATATTTGTCATAAAAATATTTGAAATTTTTGTATTTTTAATTTGATAAAATATTAAAAACAACAAAAGTAAAAGTAAAGCAGGGCAAGCAATTAAATTGCTCTATTTCGCTTTCCTGCGAAGTCTATATATGAAAACAGATTTCGTACAAAGGCGACCTCAATTGTTCAAATGGTATTTGTTTATAAAAAATAAAGAAAAGTCAGATAAGTAGGGATAGTCGTTTTATATTTATAATGATAAAAAAAATTAAATACAACATATACATATTAACTTTCAGATTAATTCATTTAAAATTCCAATTTAAAATAGTATTGGAAAAACGCCATTTTCAAATCAAAATTATTAAAAAACAGAAATATTTAAAATCAAAAAACTATTTTTTATTATTTTTCAAATTTTGTTCTATTAATTTTTTATTTGCTTTTAATTTGAATTGATTTTTGATAACAATTTGAAAAAAAAAAAAAATTAAAATAATAAAACCAAAAATAGATTTAAACTGGCAAAAATAAGTAGCTATAACACATTATTAGTAACTCATTATTTTCACTTTAGAAGTAATGTAGTGGACAGGGCTAGTTCATTATTGGTCATGCAAAAAGCAATGAGCTGCTAGTACAAAATTTTTCCTGGATAAGATAAAGCAAGAAATTTACGTTACCAGACTAATAGCCTTTTTCCACTGTGCTACATCTTACGTCTTTCATCAATTTGCAAAGATTTTTACACCTTCCCTTAAGAATTATACAGGTAAAAAATTCTACATATTTCTAAAATATCCTTTCTCATTTTATTCCATCTTACTTCTTTTGTTATTGTAAGTATCATCACTAAAAAAATGACAAAAAAAAAATCGACTTTCTTTGTGCCATCACTAGCAAACTGACTTTGCAGAAAATAAACAAAAAAAATTTATTCAACAAACGAAAATAAGCGACACATGTAAGAATTTCATACTTATGTCTACCAAAAATTTTTCTTCATCATTATCTTCTTCCAGAATGCCCTTTAATATTTCAATGTACTGCATTAAAATTCGGGCGTGTTCTTGCAAAACCACAACTACTTTGATGGTTAATGCTTCTCTAAATCCATTTTTTTTAAACAAAATAACACATGAAAGATGCCGCCAATGTAAACACATGTTTCACATTTTCAACATCTTCCATTCGTTTCATAAAGATGTTGTCCAGTGTAAAAAGCCTATAATAGTCCCAAAAAATTTTCGCCGAAGTTACAAAAAAATCTTTCAATAAAGGAGACTGAACAACAAGACGTCGAAATACCATTTAATAACAAATGGTAAGGGAAAATTAGTTTGTAATTGAGAGTACTTTCATAAGGTAGAAAGTACTTTCAATCACTAAAAGAAGATTAGATTTTCTTCATAAACGCATTTTTAATGGTAGAATTCCAACTGAGCGAAGAGGTGGAGATCATCGTTCTCATAAATATATTGCCAAAAAGGAAAGTGTCAAAAAATTAATTAATTGCTTTCCTGCTGCTAAAAGTCATTATTATCTATATAAATCCAAAGGTATATATTTAGATAGCAGCCTTAGCATTGCCAACATATTTTCGATGTACCGTAAATATGTTGATGATAGTTAAAAGTAAGTCAAACTTTTTTTCGTCAAATTTTTTCAAACAATTACAATATCGGATTTTCATCACCGGCAACAACGTCTGCACTGTGTGTTATTTCACACGAAATAAAATTTGAATTGATATTCATCCTCAGAAGAAATGAAATTGTATCACAGATTAACGAATTCATAAGCTTAGAGCTAATGCATTTTACGAGATAATAAAAGAGAGATCAGAAAACACACTGACATTAGTTTTTGATATGCAAATAGTTCAAATGTTACCAAAATGTCTACGGTAATTGGTTCTGCCTGACTTCATTATTTAAGTGCTGTCAGTTTAAAAGATATTATTTTGTACATTTTTTTTTTTTTTGTGACGGATGTGGCGGTCAGAACAAGAATTCATATATAGTTCGAACTGTTTTGTTTTGTCTCCAAACGAAATCATCCTTCCATTTACAAAATATCACAATAACATTCCCAGTAAGAGGACATAGTTTTTTATCAGCTGGTAGTGTATTTGGACGTATTGAAAAAGACCTAAGAAACATGCTTTTATAACGACAGTGGAAGAGTATTCTCAGATTTATTCTAATCATGACCAGGTTTTAATGTGGGACAGGACTGGAGTCTTATCAATGTAAAATAACTTGAATCAATTTATAAAAATATTGAAAATATTCAAAGTATAAAAAGGATAACATTTTTTAAAAATGTTTTGAAAAATGTGAAAATAAAGTGTTTAATTAAAACTTTCGAGTGCTCTAAATTTGAATCCTCAGAGGATGGAATACCAATTTAAATTTGCTGAAACGTGGAAAAACACCTTTTTTAATTTCTTGGCTGAATGAAATTAAAACAGGCCGTTGCATTAACACCGACAAAAAAAGACGTAGAAAATCTTTTAATAAAACAATTTGATGAAGATTGGAATGAAAACCAGGCACTACTTTGGTACAGGAATTTTTTGTATAACCCAAAAGTATTATATTTAATAATTTTAAAATCTATATTAACTTATAAGAAAGAACTGTTTAAGTTGCAATTAAATTTGTTTTTATTTTTGTTTATTTATTTTCAGCTAAAATTGACAGTATTTTGTACAAAAACAGACATTTACATTTTATAGCATTCAGTTTTACTTGGATTATTTTTTGAGTGTAAATTTGAGAAAAATTTTGAATTTTTTAGATGATACAATTAAACAAATAGCATTGTCGTACATAACAACAAAATAATATACTTACTTTCAATGTGTAATTTTTTAAATACATTAGATCAGGGTTAAAAATATTCTGTCAAAATATTGTCGTTTAAAAAAGAAAACAAAAACGCACACCAAAACGTCCTCTTTTCTATTTTTTTAAACAAAACATACTTTTTCCGTTATAAAAATGGTTTGAAAATGAACTTCCTTAACATTTAGTGTGGTGACTTATGGCAGTTTGATGTATCTCTTGATAATCAAAAGGTTTATTACCATTTCCAGGTTCATGCAGTTTTTAAGGGGCCGATGTTGATTTTGAATAAAACACAAATTATTTATGAAATTATTGTCATTTCTTTTTATAATGATAATATGGTATGGTTCAATTACTTATGAAACAAAATATCGGCCAAATGGCCGCCGCAACCACGGCGGCACACCCCCATTCGATGGTCCAAATTTTCGATGACGCTGAGACATAATTGAGGTTATATGTCGTTAATGTGTCGAGTTATCTTATCCTTCAGCTCTTGAATTATTGCTGGCTTATTGACGTACACCTTTTTATTCAAATAACCACAAAAAAAGAAGTCCAACGGCGGCCAATTGACATCGCCACCACGAGAGATAACATGGCCATTGAATTTGTCGCGCAAAGGAGCCATTGTTTCGTTAGCTGTGTGGCAAGTGGAACCGTCCTGTTGAAACTACATGTCGTCCAGGGTCATATCCTCAATTCTTGGCCACAATAAGTTCGTTATTATCTCACGATAGCGAACATCATTCACGGTAAATGCTTGGCCAACCTCATGACACAGTATCGCGAACAACAGCAATGTTTTCCGCAGAACAAACTGGGCGAGCATGCACAGGTGTTTAAAAGTAATTTTTTTTTTAATTTCGAATTCTTAAGCGAAAATTGGTGTGAGCATAAGACTTTTAGTAATTTTCTACGCCTCTACCGGAGGAACACGTAACCGATTGCTAACTAAAAGTGTGTTTTTGTTAATTAATCTTAATTAAACTTAGTTTTTTTAATACTTCGCATGATTCAACATCGATAACAAATACTTACTAAATATAATTATAGCACATTACACATTTTTAATATAAAATGACAATATCCAAACAAATAAATAGTCAATTTAAAATAGTTATTACCCAAACTAAATTTAAAAAATAAATAATTGTCTATTTTCAGAACCCATTTGTTGATTATATTTAAATATAAACGCTTTAAATTTAGAAATATTTTTTTTATTTAAAATTTAATACAACCAATCATTTTCACTATCAGAAGGTTTATTGTTTAAACGACATTTAATAATTTAATAAAAAATAAATTCGGTCACATTTTAAAAAATTAGATGTTACTGAAACAACAAAAATAGTATTTCAGCCAAGGAATCGATTCTTTTTTAAAATGTCAAAATAAATCTAGAAAAATATAAAATTAATTTAAAAAAAATAATGAAAAACCTAAAAGGAAAATTATTACCAAATAAATAATGATAATAAAATTGTAATTTAGATGGGAATAACTTTCATCTTTGAGGACATTTCAAAATGCATCAAAAAGGTGTAATTCATAAATTATTGTACTTGAAGAATAATAAAATTATTGTTATAAAGCCCCACACCTTTTGGATTTCTTCCCCTAATAAAGGGGTTTCCAATAGATACTTGAAAACTTTGAATGTAATTTGTGAACGCACTATTTCACTCTAACTGTTACATTCCTTTTTTTCAGTAAACTCAACATTTTCATCATCGTAAAGTACACGAACGAACAACGTATACAAATTATAAAAAGGTACTACCGAAATTTGGAGTTGGTGACCGCAACTTTAACAGGAAAATAATCTTCAGTGACGAAGTTTATTTTCGGTTCAATGGGTTCGTCAATAAGCAAAATATGCGTTATTGGTTTGGTGAAAATCCACATGTGCTTCATGAATCACCACTTCATCCACAAAAAATTACTGTAACGGCGGCGTAATGGGCCATATTTTTTCGTCGACAATAACGCTCGTTATCGCGCCATGAATACCGATTATTTTTGGCCCGAATTGGAAAACATGGACTTGAACGACATGTAGTTTCAACAGGACGGTGCCACAAACCATACAGCACACGTTACAATCGATTTATTGAAGAGTAAGTTTGGTGAGCGTGATATCTTAAGAAATGGACCAGTCAATTGGCTGCCTTGTTCGTGTGATTTAACGCCTTTAGACTTTTTTATTTGGGGCTAATTCAAATCATTGGTCTATTCCAATAAGCCGACGACGTTGGAAGAACCCAGAGCCAACATTGAACGCGAAATACCAGCCGAAATGTGTGACCGAGCCATCGAAAATTGGGTTCAACGAATCGACCGCTGCCGACGTGCCCGCAGTGGCCATATGAACAAAGTCGAAATCTATTCATAAATGTTTTGATTGTATTTCAAGTCGATCATAAAGTTTTGGAAATAACTCAAATGGTTTGCGTTTTATTTCAAAAAAAATTGTCAAGTCCTTATTGGAAAACCCTATATAAGCCCCCAGATTCAAAAGGAAAGCCATAAATTGACGGAATCCTCAATCGTGATGTAAAATCTTAAGGTTTCAATGAAAAGTCTTACGGTTTTCTAAAGAAACAAGTATGAATCTCCGGAAAATTATTAGCTTCTGAGGCATTTTCATTTCGATAACCCATCAGATTCAAAGAAACATTTTCATAATAAACTTTTGATGTTGACGTGATTTTTCTTTATTAGTCCATTTTGACTCTGAGACACATTTTTTTTTTCAGAAAAACTGCTCATATTCTTGGAAATTATTTTTTATATAAACTTTCATATCCCAGCAAAACCACATATTACCAAATAATGGGTGAAGTAATGTATAGCCATAGGGGCCGATGGATTACTTTACACCTTACTTCATTGATGAATTTTACAGGCGATGAGCCTCAAAGTAATGTATATACCCATTACTTTAGAGGTGATAATGTAAGGGGTTACTTATATGGTTACGAGAATGGAAAAAATAATGTGTCTAAAAATAGATTTTTAAAAAAGGTGAATTTTTATTTAAAAAAATTATTACAAATATTTTATTTTAAATATTTGTAATTAAAAATAATGTGGTCAAGATGGGAGTCGAACCAGGAAAATCTGGTTGCAAGCCAAGAACTTTACCCACTGAGCTATCGGCGCATACAATATTTGATTGCTTTAAACTTAAATAAATTGTTGCGCTTCGTTTTTTCGCTAGTGTTATTAAAACAAACATACACTCAGAAAAAAAAGTTAGTAGAAAAGTTTGTAAACGGTTTTCAATCCCACTTTACTATTTTTGTACTGATTTTTAGTAAAAAAATATTATTTAGCAAATCTTTTTGCTATTTACATTTTACAAATTACAGAATATTTCCAAACTTTTGTTGCTAATTTCAGAAATCATTTTACAAATTTTTGAAAACCGATTGGCTAAAATTAACAAAAAAAATTACTAATTTTAAAGAAGTGGATATTGAGGGAAATGTTATATCTAATTAAAACTTACACCTACAAACTTAAATTGCCGTAAAATGTTACATGTATTAAAAAAAGGATCGGAAATGAATATACCGACATCCATTAAAGCACTAAAAAGTTTTTTAGTTCTAAAAATCAGCCCTAAGAAGAATTAAAATTTGATCTTAAGAGTAAAAAAAAAATTGACTTAAATATTTTTCAATAAAGAAATTACCAAATTAATACAAAATAATATATTCGTTTATGTTTTAACAACTTTTAAGATTTTTAAGCTTTGATTTTTTTTTAATTTTGTCTAAAATATTTTTTTAAAAAAATAAATAAAATAAAAAATTTTTAGTAATTATTTTTGCTGATTTTAGCAAACAGGTTTTAAATTCCACTTTACAAAAGGTTTACTAAAATTCAGTAGCGGCTACTAATTTTATTGTACTACACGTCAGCATATATGTGTTGCTAAGATTAGCAGAAAATACCGCTGGGCTCAAATTAGCAAAATTTCCCGTAAAAACAGCAAAATTTTCAGCTGCCATTACATACATTACTTGTGCTTACAAAAAAAACACAAAGTAATGTATCTAAAAATAGATTTTCAAAAATATTTCAATTATTACTTTACAATTATAAATCATATGTTACGTAATCAATAATGAGTAATTTAATACTTTATACTTGCAAATAATGAAAAAGGTAACGAGCTATTATTACAAGGTAACGCATGAGAATATCGTACCCATTACCAAAGTTTTGCTGGGAAACACACAGTTTGCACAACACTCACTTTGGAAATAAGCTTGCAATACTTTAAGCGTTTGTCCGCGGACAAAATAACATATGATTTAAAAAGATACTTGTATATGGACCACCCTGTACATTCATTGTTATTTAAAAAAAATATATACAAAATAAAATAACTATAACTTCATTATTATTACTCTCCACCCTGCCACGTATTCGAGCACTATTTTATCACATCTTCCAGTAGTTACATATAGTCGGGGGGGGAAGCTCAACATTTTATCAGTCGTATCTCTGTTAGAAATCTATGTATACAAAAACCCTTTAAATAAGTGTAAATTTTAAACAATTTATGATCTCGAGCCTGATAAATAAAAAAAAATATACATTTAAGAAATTTGTATAAAAAATACTGGGAATTTTGAATTTTTTTCATACAAATTGTTACAACGTTTCTTTTTACAAAATGTCTGCATAAATTTCAAATAGATTAAGATTTTTATCATATTTAAATATCGAATGGTTTCGCTTAATTTTGTATGTTAGCATATAAATTTAACAATAGGTGTCTTAGGTGTCAACATAAAAATGCTGAAAATATTGTTAGTCAGTCACTTGGTCATAATTTCATACAATCTTTAATCAAGGCATCTCTAACAAAATCAAATTTCTCTTATCTTAAATTTATGGTCAACCAATCGTCCATTCATCTATACTACTTTGTCAGCCTTCACACTGACAAGACGTTTAAAAATTATATACTTTATCGTCAAGTGAAAATGAAAGTTTTTTTTTTGTAAATTTTTACAAAAATACACAAACATTTTGTTTTTTTCTTAACAAAAAATGTCATTAAATTATTTAATATTTTCGCACCAATTTAATAAAGACATAATGTTATGTATGAGTATTGGTGACACAATACACGATAATATAGTACGGGTGTAACAGTGCTGGTGGCAAAGAAATTTAATTTAATATGTCAATAAGCTATAAAGTGTTTCGAAAAGTTTGCATTTGTGTAGAAAAAAAATTAATGTACAACAACAAACTTTCAACAATTATGTATGTTGGCCAATCCTTTCAAGAAGTTTTAGCTATTAAATTAAATTTTCTATGACTCTGTCACAACATTGTTGTTTCAAAACTGAACAATGTTGTTTTCATATCAGGTGCGGCAATTTTCCTTTATTTTAATTGTTAGCGATTTCGTGTTAAAAAAAATGCTGCAAACAAAAAAAAAAAAAAAAAGCCAACCACCACAAAACTATAAATCTAACTATTGTTTGTTTTTTTTGGGTATGATTTTAACAAAAATGTTAGGTATTGTTTGTTTTTTGACAAATAATCTTGGATTTTTTTTCCAGCAGTAATATGCAAATTTGCTAGCTAACAAATACAACAACAAGTGTGCCACATTTGTATATTTTATTTGTGCTGCCATAAATCTCAATGAAAATTGAAAGCTATAATTTGTGCAACTGTCAATAAACTATTTTAACTTGTATGCAATTTTTATGCTTGTGCATAAGGGTGATATTTATTGTTTTGAAAATTTAAAGGCAAAAAATTTCAAAAAAAAAGTAGTAAAAACAATCGAAGGTTGTTTAAAACAATCTTCGACATTTTATTGGCAAAACGTTAGAAAAAAAAAGATTCTTGTAAAATGTATTTGAAAAACACAACACACACAACACATAGGTTTATGTTTTTGAATTTATATGTGTGTATGTATGTGTCAACAGGTTCTGAAATAATTTTTCATTTCAACAAGCTATTTTAATAAAAAAAAAATTGAAAAAGAATTATTTAAATTTTTGTTTCTTTTGTTTTTTGCAAATGAACTAACAACTTCAGCCGAAAGTATGTATTTTTATAGTTTGGTCTTTTGAATGACTGGTACAATAATATCAGTTAAGTTTATATAGAAATGAATTATTAAGAGCGAGTTTTTATATTGTAGATTAACTTTTTTTATAAATTAAGCCTGGTTTAAACTAGTTATTTTTTTTAGGTGTGGTTTATTTTGTTTACTTTGCTACTTTAACCCAGCAACGTTGTAGGATTAAACTCAGATTAGATCTGTTAAAAATATTAAAAGCTGTTAAAAAGAATATAACGTATTATTGCTGTGAAAAATGGATTATTCCAGTGATGATGAAGATTATAGTGATTCAGAAATATATTAAAATTTTAATAAAACTGTGATTAGAAGACCGAGATTAATAAGAACACGTTCACATCACTTATATATGTATGATGACGGCGAATTCGTACGAAGATTCCATATAAAAAAAAAATTCAACGGATATTTTTATATTTTTTAATTTATTCAATTATTTTTAGGAATAAGGCAATGTCAGAAGAACAAATGCTGTTAATTTATTTAAAGTTATTGTAAAATATATTTCTTACTTCTGTGGTGGAAAAATTTGGTGATCTTTTTCCATCCATTATCAATGAAATAAACATATAAAACTTAACGAAATAATGAAAATCAGTAATATATTGGAAAATTTAATCTCGCATTTTTTTATATAAATAATTTTTTCTTTTTGACATTTGCAAATATTGCCATATTAATTTTCTGTGATGTCCTCTTTTTTTTTGTTTAGTGTAAAATATGGCAATTTCAACAATTTTGTCATATTTTTTAAACACCACTAATGAACAGCATCAATAAGTCCGGATCAATAAGTCCGTGACTTTTCGAACTTCCCTCGTAGTTATATGAAATGCAACACTGCTCCCATCAAGTGCCAAATGTTAATAGACTACTGTCAATTTTTGAGCAAGTTCCGTCATTTACTTTGCGATTAACAGCCGTCCAAAACATACAACCAGGTGGATTTTTTTTTAAATGGAAAAAAGTGAATTTCGATTGCTCATTAAACATTATTTTTTTCGAATAAAAACTGTTAATTAAACCAAGGAAAAGCTTGATAAATACTATGGGGGCTCTGCACCATCGATTTCAATAGTAAAAAAGTGGTTTACTGACTTTCGTTGTGGCCTTACAAGCACGGGAGATGCCAAACGTTCTGGACGTCCAGTTGAGGTCTCTACAGCCAAAACAATTGAAAATTCGGAGATTGAATGTGGGATATATTGTGGAAGACACAGGTATCTCACATGGCTCAGTGGATTCAATTTTGAACGATCACTTGGGTATAAGAAAGCTTTCCGCATGATGGCTGCCGCGTTTGTTCACAATCGACCACCAACGGAATCGTGTGATAGCTTAGTTTCCATGGCAAAAATCCATAAAGTAGACAACAAATTGCCCCCTCGTTCGGCTTATTGTCCGGATTTAGCCCCCAGTGACTATTTCCAAACCTAAAGAAATGGCTCGGTAGAAAGAGATTTTGATCCAACGATGAAATTATTGATCAAACAAATGCTTTTTTTATTTATCTCGAAATATCCTATTTTTTGGAAGGGATACAAAAATTGGAGAAACGTTGGACTAAGTGTATTTAGCTAAAAAAAAATATTTTTTTTTTGCAAAAAAAAAGACTGTGTTTCATACAAAAAGTCACGGATTTATTGACCCACCCTCTTAGCTTACTATATGTATAATAATAAAAAAAAGTTTTCCGTTTAGTTAAAAATAAAGGAACATACATTTATTTTTCAAAGAAATATTTTTTTTTCACTCTTTTATACATTTGTTCAAAATTATTTACTGTTATTTAACGATTTTTTCAGTTTATTTTTTTTTTTCATTTGTTTAAAATTTAACAAAAATTTACCGTATCAGTTATTACAAATTTAAATTTTATTTGTTGTCTTTGTCAAAAAAAAAAAGAATATTCAAAAAATTCCATTGAAGATGAACAATTTTAAATAAATTAATTATCAGTTATATTTTACGGAGCTGGTAGGTAAAATTTAATTACTTATTATTAACTGATTAATCAATTGTTTTTTACTGATGTGTCATTTTTTAAAGCAACATTTAAAAATAAATAACAAAAACCATTTGATTTAAATAATAAGTAAGTAGATCGGTTTTTAAATGAAATATCGTTTCTTTTAAATAGTATTTTATGTTATTTAAACATACAAACTATTTCAACTGCGGTGTAGCTAAACATATTTTAAAACCAAGTTTAATCCACAATAAAAATAATCGCCCTAAAATGGTGTAAATCTTACCATTACTCACGAATTTTGTATAATAATTTTTGAATATTTCGAATATTTCAGGCCAAAGTACAAAATCTTACGTTTTCTAGACAAATAAATGGCTCCTTATTTTTATACATATGGTCGACGGTATTGCACTGTTAACAATTCATTCACTTGTATGCCATGCATTTATTGAAATCATATTCTCAACGGCTATTTAAAACGTGGGTCTATATAGTATGGAATTTGTTACTGTAAATGTGTGGGCGCAATTACTTCCGTTGTTTAGATTTTGTTTCTTCCAAACAATTTAGAAAAAAATTATAAATATTTTATAATGTATTTATTTGCAGGTTAATTGAGTAATTAGTTATTTTATACAATAAAATTTAAGTTGGCTAGTGAATATGAAAATTCTTTGACGGATGTTTTTGCATTTTGTTTCAAGTCAGATGCACGAAAATACAGAAATTACATACAGTTTCTCACAAAAGTATTTTGCTTACATTTTATTTGCATCATATTTATTAATTTATAATATTGAAATTATTAGATACACTCAAAAAAAAAAAGACATGAACTAAAATGTAATAAAAAATTTCCTTCAAAATAGTTTATATATTGTCCCTAATTTAAGTAAAATTATATTAAAACTTGGAAAAATTTTCTTAAAAAGGATAAAAATTCCTAAGTTTGCGGAAAAACGAAATAGTTTTTATACTCAGAAATAGTTCATATTTTTCCTTAGTAATATTTCTTGATTTTAGGAAAAAATTAAATAAAAATTTATTAATTTTAAGAAAAAAAGATCTTAGTTTTAAGAAATACTCAAATGTAATAAAACTAAGTTTAGTTCAAAAAAATTTAGGACATAATTTACTCCCATTTAGTTCCAAAAATGTGTCTAACTTAAATTGAGAAAGTACTTGAACTTAATGTGTGTTCATTGTTTGTTCGCGAGTAGTAAAATTAACTAAATTTTAGAAAGCCATTTCCAAATTCAGTTTTTAAGTATACCACTTTTAATTTTGAAGAATTGTTTTCTAAAAATTAGTTCAGACAATTAAAAAGAAAAAGTAATACATTTTTTCCTATGTAATAATAAAAATTAACTCGATTTTAGAAACTGATGAACTATTTCTAAGGAAAATTTTCATGCAATTTAGTTCAGATAAATTTCAAAAATTTTAATAAAATATTCTTTTTTTCAAGTAAAAGTTTTCTAATTTTTAAAAAACTATAAAATTTGGTATAGGATTTTTATTTGTTGGAAATCATTTAAATTATTTTTAATATTCTATTCAAAAAAAAAAAAAACAATCAATTAAGTCAAAAATCTCTCACGTGCCCATCTCTAATCTTAACAGTCTTAAATATTTAGCTTAAAGTACGAGTAGCTTAAAATATCTTTTAAAATTTTGTTGGCAAAGGGTAAACAATTTCGAACTTGCGCTTTTATGTAATAAATTTGTTTGTTGACTACAATACAAAATATCGCAGGCACATTTTATACATTACGGCATAATGGCTTTCCTATAATTGACGTAGCGCTTATTAAATATTATATTTATTGAACTTTTTTTTCACTTAATAATAAAAAAGCTTAAATTTGTATATGTCAAATAAAGTTTAAGTTAAAAATCCCATAAATCAACTTATGACATTTTTCCATATTCCAATAATAAAAAGAAATGTAACTGTGATATTTTGTATTTTTGCAACAATTTCCTTAAATAAGTTAATTTAAGAAGACAAAGGACCCCCAGTGTTCCTTAGCCATGCATGCCGTGTGTCATGTAGGGCGTCCCTTTTTGTAGTTCTCTCAAGCAGAATCGTTAATTATCTACGAAAAGGATCTGACTGTCACAATTTATTACGTTTCAGGATATCCTGCAGTACATTTTTTTAATTTGTTTACCTTTTTGCTAATGAAATTAAATTTATACTTTAAATACATGAATTTAGTATACTTCAATTTAGTTTTAAGACAAAATTGTATAGCAAAAAGCTTGTCAAGAGCAGTGTCCTCACAAAGCTAAGTCCCCCGAAAGTGGAAAAATACCTGCTCAATGAGTGTAAAGTACTTTAAAAGATATGGTAAAATATATTACCTTCACAATAGAAGCAGGATAAGGATGATCTTCACTTAATAGAAGTGCTATTTAACTTGATGTTATTTTTAGGGAGTTAAGTCCTAGTTTTTAGTAAAAAAAATTGTCTAATGAACTTAAATAAAATAAAATTTTTCTTAAAACCAGGGAAACATTTCCTAACTAACAGTAAAATTTTAGATGATATATGAACTAATTAGGAGGAAGTTTTACTGTTTTCTAATAAAAATTTACTTCTCAGTAGTAAAATTTTTTTATAATTTTGAAATTTTTACCAAATTTTAAGTAAAATTTGTTTCTCAATTTCAAGGAAAATTTTATTAAATATTGCTAAGAAGTGTCTTTGGCGCTTTTCATTTCAATTTATCCTATAAATAAGTTAATTTTTCTAAATTCTAGTTCATTTTTTTTGAGTGCATGTTAAAAAATTTTCTTTCTCTAATCCTAAAATACGCCCTCTCAAAAACAATAACAAAAAATCAACAACTTTCAATTATGTTATGTTTTTGTTGCTTTTTCATTAACCACCAACCAATTTCAATGTCACAAAAGCATTTTGCTTTTTAAAGATCAACGTTATTAATTAAAATTTATATGAAGTCTCGTTTTGTTTTCTATATTATTTTCTTTTACAAAAATAATTTTTATGTTTTTTTCTTTTAAATTTAGTTGCAATTTTATTCTTATTGTACACAGGCCTGAATCTTTTATCATAAAAATGCCTAAAGGAAAGAAATTAAATTGTTTAAGGAAAAAAAAATATTTTATATCCCAGCAAAACCACACATTACCAAATAAAGGGTAAAGTAATGTATAGCCATAGGGGCCGATGGATGAATTTTATAGGCGATGAGCCTCAAAGTAATGTATATACCCATTACTTAAGAGGTGATAATGTAAGGGGTTACTTGTGTGGTTACGAGAAAGGAAAAAGTAATGTGTCTAGAAATAGATTTAAAAAAAAAGGAATTGTTATTAAAAAAATTATTGCAAATATTTTATTTAAAATGTTTGTAATTAAAAATAATTTGGTCAAGATGGGAATCGAACCAGGGAAATCTGGTTGCCAGCCAAGAACTCTACCCACTGAGCTATCGACGTACATAGTATTTGATTGCTTTAAGCTTAAATGAATTGTTGCGCTTCGTTTTTTCGCTAGTGTTATCAAAACAAACATACATTACCCTTTTGTTTACAAAAAAACACAAAGTAATGTATTTAAAAATAGATTTTCAAAAATATTTCAATTATTACTTTACATTTATAAATCATATATTACGTAATCAATAATGAGTAACTACTTTATGCTTGCAAATAATGAAAAAAGTAACGAGCTATTATTACAAGGTAACGCATGAGAATATCGCACCCATTACCAAAGTTTTGCTGGGATCTTCATAATCAGCGTAAATCAATTAATTTTTTGTGAAATGTTTAATCAATCTCGGCAAACAATCGAAAGTATGGTTAATCGTGCAAAAGAACGCTGTAATATTCAAAATATATTCCAAGAAAAGGTCGTCCAAAATTGTTGACTTTAAAAATTCAGAGACAAATTTTTAAAGAAAACCGTGAAAATCCTCATTTGTCTGCACGAAAAATTAATGAAAAACTTAAGGGAACACTATGGACAGGTTTAAGTGATAAAACGGTCCGTAGGATTTTAAGAGCCAATAATATAAACGGTCGTGTGCCAAGAAAAAAACCTTTTATTTCTGAAGTCAACAGACAGAAGCGGTTATCATTTGCTAAAATCCATAAAATAAAAATTTTCGGGTTTTGGGAAAGTGTAATATTTAGCGAAGAAAGCAAATTTAACCCTTTTGGTTTAGATGGAAGACGTTTGGTCTGGCCCAAGACAAATGAATCATTAAATATAAAAAATACTAGACCAACAGTAAAACATGGTGGTGATTCTCTAATGGTTTGGGGCTGTATGTCGGCACTGGGAATGGGTAAGTTGGTGTTTATTTATTTATTTATACTTCTCCATTTTGAAGGAAAATTTGCATGCTACAACACCAAATATCTGCCAACACCACCCCAAAGTCCCGACTTTAATTCGATTGAAAATTTTTGGGCTTATTTGGATGAAAAAGTCCGGGAACATAAGATATCATCAAAACAGTCACTAAAACAGGTATAGGAAGAAAAATGGTTCAAAATACCTCCTGACAATGGATATTACACATAATATTAAAAGTATTAATTTTTTATTTTGTTAAAAAACTATTTAGTAAAAATTAGTGTATTTTTTTATATTTCGTGCATTAGAAATGTTTTTTTAAGTTTTTTATAAAAACGAATTAAAGTTTAAGTTTCCCTTATTTAAAATTAAATAAAACATACATTTTATTACAGCTTACACAGGCGAAATATTTTTGTGACTTACTGTAAGTATTATTTAAAAAATTTAAAAGACAATTTATTCAGCTTGAGAAAAACTAAGGCCGCTAGATCTGACGAGAAAATACGAGAAATTGTGAAACGGGATGCGGAGTTCCTAAAACTTTTGTTTTGTGATGCAGTTTATTTTTCAGCTGGGGTAAAGCTCAGCTGTCCAGATTCATCAAAGCTCTGCTTCCTTTGAGGTAATTATAAAATAATACACGATAACCCAACCCATTACAACGATAGCCGCCAATACGACACGGAGTTAGAGGGAACCACGTTTTGGTGTTCGAATAGCGAGATTTACTATAGAACACTGTGCGAGTTTTGATTGTATATGATCTCGGCACTATCCGAAGGTAATATAAACCGAACTCTTGAAAGAGTTTCGGCCCGGCTAGTTGGATTGATTAGCAACCAACGGGGATAAACAGTGGTTCCCGTACTTGAATAATACGACTAACTACAAACGAGAATAAACAGCGGTTCTCGTGTTAAAACAATACGGCTGGCTAACGACGAGAATAAACGGCGGTTTTCATGTTTAAATAATACGACTAGCTAATAACGAGAATAAACAACGGTTCTCGGGAAGGGAGGCAGGAATCGGCAGAGAAATTAGGTAATACCCTGTTCTCTGGTCGAAGTATTACCCGATTCGTACCTCGGTTCTAGCTCGCCTTACAGCCTTTAACTCTCACCCTATATGTAAATAATTTTCCCAACTTAATAAGAATTATATAAGGTGTTGCTATAAGTATGATATTGGGTATGGGTAAAAGTAGTAATTCTGGGTATGAGAATAAGTTGATTCGTAACGGCACGTTACAGTTTTATAACGTTGTCGAATATTTTTCAGCTATTTCAATATTTTTTTGAACCCGGTTAACCGGTTTTTTTTTAAATCGAAATCGAAAGGCCGGTTTTAAAAAAAAATAACCTTTTTGTTTAATTCTCTAAAAAAAAAGGAAATTTTTCTCTTAATTCCCTTTAGGAAATTAATTTTCAGAAGAAAAAGAAAAAAATGCGCCGCAATAAATGTCCTAAAAAATCTATGATTATTTTATGGTTTAAAGTAATGCAATGTGTAACCTATTGTTGTATATCTATAGGTAACACATTTTTTTGTGCTTTAGAATAATGTTGAAAGTAATGGGTTATTATTTCAAGGTAATGACTTATAAATATTATGTACATTACCTTTCAATGTTAAGTTATTACTTTCAACATTATTTTGAAACATAAAATAATTCGTTACCTAAAAAAGCTACATTAATAGGTTATACACTGCAGTACTTTAAACTATAATAAAATACATTTCAACAAACAATTCGCTTATAATTTATTTTAAATTACAATAGGAAACTATTGAATGGCGATCAAGTTCCCACCACCAAAAGGAAACTTTAACATTACACAATATTACAAAATGAAATTCAAAAATATTACAATATACATATTAATTTTTTAATTTGAATTTTGATATTGTGAAGGTTTAGAATTCATGGCCAAAATATTAATTCAGTTAAAAAAATTAAAGCTTAAATTAAAATTTTGAAATATTAGGCATTCGGGAGAAAGAAAAATTATAAGAAGTAGTAGAAATAGTGTCTAGTTCATTTGATTCGGTCATTTTGGAAAAATGTTAGTTGTACATAGAGTATTCAAAAACCGAAACCGAAAACCGGTCAACCGGTTTCTTTATTTTTAAAAACCGATCGGTTTCGAATATTTTGTAAATTCGAAGAAAACCGAAAACCGGTCTTTTTTGTTCGGTTAACCGTTTTTTTTAATTACATCACCAACTGGGTTACTTGGTCTCTTTTATTTTTCCGAAGACTTATAATCGTTTGTTTGGTTATGAAGATTTAGATGTAAGTCTGATAGATTCCGATGAAGACTTAACTTTGGTTATTCCAAATTCAAATAGTTTAATTTCTGATCTAAATAACACAATAAATAGTGTTCAAAATCCTAAAAAAGAGACTGTACAAAATCATTCATCATTATATGATGATTTCTTATATCTTGATAAATGCGATAAAAGAAATGAAAAGTAGGAAAATTTATATAATTGTTTCTTGACTATTTGTCCAACATCTACTATTAGTGAAAGAGTATTTTCCACTTCTAGCTTTATCAAAAGCAAACAAAAAAATCGTCTTAAAACGAAACATTTAAATTGCATATTATTTCTAAAATATTATTTTAGAAGTGAAAAATAGATTTTCTTTTTACATATTTAAAATGTAATATTAATTAAACTTATTTAATGCCAAACGTTTTAAACGTTCAAATTACTAACGTACTTAATTTTAACAATTTACAAACTTAATGATCTCTATTCATTTGATATGAATATAGTTTTATAATATTAATTTTTAAGATATTATATTAAAAAATATTAAAACCAATGAATGAAATGTTGAAATGATATACAATAAAAATTTTTTTTTTTTCAAAGAATGTATTTTTTTATTTTTATTACTTTATATATTAAATTTCTGTTTTTTTTTTACATAATTAACAAATTATATAAGCTTTTTATTCAAATTAAAAAAACCGAAAAAACCGGTTTACCGGTTTTTTCTGCAAAAACCGAAACCGGTTTTTTTTAAATACTATTTTTCGAAGAAAACCGAAACCGGTTTTTTCAAAAGGCCGGTTTTTTTTAATACTCTAGTTGTACATATTCGCAGCAGGGAAAAACACACAACATTTTACTTGCTAACTTGTTGCATTACAAAAATATAAAAAAAAACAAGTAAGAGCCCTAATTTGGCTATGCCGAATCTTATATACCCTTCACCATGGTTAAGAAAAACTGAAGTTTATATTTGAACATATATGGAATGGACAGATTTATATACGAATGTCTTTAAAAGGAAATTAACCATTTAGTTTGGTGATAAAACTTGGGCACAAGAAGATTTATGGTTCCCGAAAATAGATGTTTAAAAAAAGTTTATGTTTTGGGCATAACTGTTTTGTATCTGAACCGAGTTTTTCAGCAAATATGTTCTACTAAAAATTTTCGATCTTTTGATATATAAGACGTATCCATGGGGGTCATATTACAGACCTAAAATTTTAGTTTTTATAAAAATGTTGATGGTATTAGCCCATTTATGGAGTATTTAATTACAATCTTACCGTTCTTAAGATATTGTTACGAAAATTCCATTTACTCGTAGAAATGCAAATCCCCATATGTTAGCCCTGAAATGTAAAACAATTAAATGGCAACCCTTCACCATAACTAATGTTTCTTATGTCAAACTGTAAAAGAACATTCTAGACGATGCTGCCATATTCTAGTTATTTTAACCCGCATATATAAAAACGCCAGCAAGGTGGCAAAGTAGTTCAGTTTATAATTAAAACGCGGAGTGTGAAGAACTAAAGTGTGGCTAACGTTTAGTCTATCTAAATCGTGTAACTAAAGTGTGCTAATAAAGTGTATTTCTGTAATTTATAGTGACGGTTATAAATAAATAGAGCTATAAATAAATAATAAGAAAGAACTCGATTTATTTAAAAGATAAATAAATCGACGATTTTATAAAGGGTAAAATCGTAACAATATAAATTTATCTATTTTGTGCCACACTCAATTCACGGATCCCGGCCACATTTGGTTAGATGCTGTGTATTGATAGCGAAGCTGCTTGTACCTTATTTGGATACTTTTCGTCTTTCCATTCTCCAAATATACAGAAAAATCTTAAGAAAATATAAAAAAAATTATACCAAAAAAGTTGAACGGGGATCGATCGCGCGACTAAAAGAAGAAAACTATTTGTGAGAAAGCGCTTAAACCACTGAGCCATTGAAGGACATACGCAATCATCGTTAAAAGAAGTATATAAACGGTTTTTTTGTTGTTTGTGTATAAAAGGTGAAGAGGTGAAAGAAAATAATTTCAACAAATGGATGTGTTTGTTATGCGTAAAATTCAACATATATATTAAATGAAGAGATTTTACGGAAAAAATTAGAGGTAGTCGTGGTTTTTTGCTCATATCTGAGCCATTTATCAAACGATCTGGCTAAATTTCAATAGAAAACAGAAATGGATCACATGTGACAGAAATATATAACAAGCAAGTCCTCATCATGTCTGGGGTCTTCAGAAAACCCTTTTCAACACACTGAGGGACAGACGGACATCGATGAATCAACTTCGCTCTTCATAAGGACCCAGAATTTATATACTTTATAGGGTCTAAGATCAATATTGCAGAAATTACAAACGGAATGACAATCTTATATATACCCTTTTAGGGTATATATAAGAGGGGTATAATAAGTAGTTACCAAAATAAATAGTTATTTGTATGAGTAAGCGTTATTATTTACATGTTTGTAAATTAAAGATGATTTTAACCCTTTCGTCCCCATTTTGCTTTTTAGGAAAATTGGAGAGCAAAATACTGACATTTAGATATTTAAACAAAAAAAAATTTTAAAAATTTTAGAAATAGATTTTATTGCCAACCGCAAAAAAACACTTTCAAACCACTGTTCTAGTGAAACCCATCCTATTTGCAAAACGGGGGTTCGCCCCTAGCATCAGAAAAATCCTTTGTAATATTCTTTTAATATTTAATTACATTTCGCACGTTTATGCAAGAATTGCGTATGACTTGAGCTGATCAGGTTTGCTGCTTTTTAAATGAGTGATTTTTTATAAAAAAATTTACAGAATTTATTGAATTTAAGGTATTTGGAATTTACCATATTTTTAATTTACCGACATTATGCCAATAGTGGCAAGTTTGCCTTGATCAACGGTTGGCCGATGTCATAAATCGGATAATAGGACTGTGCCGTATAATGCCAAAATTCAAATAAAAACCCTTTCACAATATAAATTGCATAAAAAATGCAATTGTATTTTTTGTATTCCACAATATGAAAATCAAATGGTAATGATCTGGATTTTATTAAGGAAAATACGAATTTTGAAACTTACATATTTCTTGTACATATTATTATTTTTCAAAACCGTGAGTTTTGTCTTAATTTTGAGAAAATAAAAACGCCTTTCTTAATTGAAACCGGAAAATTCAATGGCAGATTTTGGAAGATCTGTCTTTGAATTATCAATGTAAAGGGTGTCCCAAGAAGAACGCAATTTTTAAATCTGGCAACATTTGAAGTGTCATTGTTTGACATTTGAACAATTGTTATTGTTTGCTAGTAGAAGGTACGAGGTTAGTAAAAATGGAGCGCTACACGAATGAACAACGCATTCTCATTGTGAAATTGTTTTACCAAAATGGTGAAAGTTTTGCGGCTACAGTTCGCAAATTGCGATCAATTTGGGGTCACAATAATGCTCCAAAAGAGTCAACTGTAAAGAGATTAATGGATAAAATTGCCGAAACTGGGTCTGTTAGTGATGTAAAGACAACAACGCGCCATCGACCAGGTCGATCGACCGAAAATGTCGCAGCTGTACGTAATGATGTCGCTCAAACTCCATCCACCTCAAGTCGACACCGAGCTCAGCAAATTGGTGTCTCCAAATCCACTTTGCAGCGAATTTTGACGAAAGATTTGCATCTTCATGCATACAAAGTTCAATTGACTCAGGAACTGAAGCCAGCTGACCATGGACAGCGAAGGGAGTTCGTTAATTGGGTATTGGAGAGACAACATGAAAATGCTGATTTTGCCGATAAAATCATCTTCAGTGACGAGGCCCATTTTCATCTTGATGGCTTCGTCAATAGGCAGAATTGTCGCATTTGGGGTGAGGAAAATCCTCGAGTGATTCACGAGAAGCAAATGCATCCTCAACGTGTCACTGTGTGGTGTGGTTTTTGGGCTGGAGGAATCATTGGACCTTTTTTTTATGAAAATGAGGCAGGTCAAGCGAAAACAGTCAATGGTGTTCGGTATCGTGAAATGATAACCAGTTTTTTCTTGCCTAGAATTGAAGAAATGAATGTGGAGGGCATGTGGTTCCAACAAGACGGCGCCACATGTCATACAGCCAGAGAAACAATTCAATTGCTGCATCAGTCATTTTCCGGTCGTGTTATTTCGCGTTTTGGAGATCAGAATTGGCCGCCTAGATCGTGCGATTTAACACCATTAGATTTTTTTCCTTTGGGGTTTTTTGAAGTCGATGGTTTACGCGAATAAGCCGACGACGACTCAAGCCTTAAAAGAGGAAATTGGACGCTGCATTAATGAAATACCGCAGCATTCATGCAAAACGGTCATTGAAAATTTCATTAAAAGATCGCGTGCATGCCAGCAAAGCCGCGGCGGCTATCTGCATGATATATTGTTCCATACATACTGTCTACTTTACGATATAATAAAGTTTGACGATTTTTTTTTAAATATCTGTGTTTTATTTAAATTTTAAAAATTGCGTTCTTCTTGGGACACCCTTTATAACAAAAAAGAAATCCTCATCATATTTAAATTCATATCATTTGTTATTTACTCCCCTACGTTTTTTTCTGTCTACCAAATTTTAAATTTGTGATTACATTATGAGCGAGGCTAGTTCCAGATGACATGAAATCAAATATCACATTGGAACTTCCCAATAATTATTTTAATTTTTAATAATTATTTTAGTTTTCTTCGATCTTCTCTATTCATGCAATAATTTTTGATTTACCGCCTTTTTTAAAAAAATTGTTATATATAAGTTTTCAGTTTATAATTTTAATTTATTAATTATAAAAAAAGACAATTTCCCCTGAAGAAGTCACCCAATGTGGTGACGAAATATTGGGATAAATAAATATTTATAATTAAATTTTTTATAAATAAAGGATCTTTAGCTCGATAAGGAATATTGCATATTTTAATTTTTATTTAAATACGATAGTATGTATTGCATAATTAGTTTTCTTATGATAAAAAAAAACACTTGTTTATTCCTTATCTTAATTGTTACATGATTGGGGAAAAAAGCGAAACAAAATAAAATAAATGATCTTTGCACATGCAAATCATGTGAATTAAGCATGCAAAAAAATGTTGTGTACATAAAAATGCGTAACACTTTTTTATATGATTATAAATTTAAAAGTACACTTAAGTATACACTGCATACCAGTAATATAACCGCACCTATAAAACAACTGATGCGTGGGGAAATAGTTTGGATGTATAAAAAAAACCTCATAAATAAGAGAAAAATAATTTTTGTAACCTAGACCTAATCTAAATCACCATATTTAAACTTATACCTCATTCATATTCAGCACCAAAATACGTATTTTCGTTATGTTCAAGTTTTCGATTTATGATTTGTATGGAATTTAAAAGTTGAAAACTTGAAAAAGCGAAAATACTTATTTTTGGCTTCAGTATGAATGGGGTATTATGTTACTAATAACTCATTTGGGTAAAAAATTAAATAAAAGGATTTGAAATTATCTAAAGTTTCACTGATTTTAAATAAGTTCTATAATTATATTTAGCACCTACCTTTGTCCACCAATTTTATTTTCACGTTTTTATTCATTGGATCTAAACACAGAATTATGCACTTTTGCGATTAAAAACTCTTTTCAGAGGTCATTACTTTGTAGATAACTAGTAATGCATTACTTTATAATACAAAATAATAACTGACTAATAATGGGGGACGGAGTCTTCCACAGAGGTTAAAAGCTCTCTGTCTGCTATCCACTTGGGGGTAGCAAGAAGCGATTCCTTTGTCCGGAATTCCAGCATCTCACAACTTCCGGTCTTAGACCAAGTGTTCCCCGGTAATGTCAGGCACCCGTTTGATGACAGCTAAAGTGAGAAGGCGTGCAGGACTGAGTATCCTGAGTGCAGGCTTATGCCGACGTGTCTCAGGAAACTGGGTGACAACCGATGACATTAAGTCACTGAAACTCAGCTGTATTTAGCCGGCCTAGCGGTGTTGGCAGCCCCAACTCTAGGATCGGAGGCTTTGGGCTAATCAGTCAATCTTCTTAAAATTCGTATGATTACAGAAACGTCAACAAATTCAAATTTAAATAATGGATGGTGGAAGTAATTTTATTGTATGTACATGCAAAATAATAATTTACTGTGTTTTTAATATTTATTGATGATTTTTTTTTTGAAAAACAATATAGAAAATTATCTGCTGTAAAACATAAATATTTTAAATATTTTTTTAAAAAATGTAAATACAAATTATTCTTATCGATTTCTTTAAGTAAACAAATTTTACTTTAGTAAGGTGCACTATTATTTTAGTAAGACTAACTATTTACTTTATTATTGTAAGTAAGCAGTTATTTCTTCACTATGAGTAACCATGCGGGTAACTAATTTTTTTCACTTTTTTCTAAGCGAGAGTGTAATGACCACCCATGTATTTTTGGACCTTGTGAACAAAAGTAATTAGGTGAGTAAATAGTCTGGTAACTAGTGAAACCCTTTGTGTGCTACTTACTCCCTTGATTACTTGGTAATGTCTGTTTTTGCTGGAATAGACTAATATGTCAAATTTTGTGTCAAGAATGCATAATTTGCGGGCTGTTTTGCATTACTTATTCAAAAAAGTGCAGCTGAAGCACATCGATTGCTCACCGAAGCTTATCCTGAATATGTTCCATCGAAGTGGTGATTTTGACATGCATTGCAGGCATTTCTCGATGAAGGTTGTTGTCAAACTCATTGTTAGTCACTCAAGCAGCAATTGCAAAAAGTTTGCAAGCAGCAAAATTCATCCAAAATTAAGGAAATTGGGTACCACCTAAGTTGAAGTATGTCCTAAATGCTGCTTGAACGGCATAAAAAGAAGTCAGTTTTGCATCGAATTATTACTGGTAATGAAAAATTGATCTATAATGACAACCCGAAGCAAAAGAAATCGTATGTGAAGCCTGGCCCAACCAGCCATATCCATAGCGCCAAGGTAATGCTCTGTAGTTGGTGAAACCAGATGGGTCCCATCTATTGTGAGATGCTAAAATCGGGTCAAACGATCACTGAACACCTAGAATGAACACAATTGATTCGTTTGAAGCGAGCACTGGCTAAAAACACGCGGAATATGCGACCAGACATGAAGCCGTTATATTCCGTCACGACAACGCTTGTCCAGTTGTTGCAAGGCCGGTGAAAAACTCTTTAAAAAATAGTGGTTGGAAAGTTTTGCTTAACTCGCCTTATACAGTCTGAGACATTCGTTTGAATGCACATAAAATATATTTGATATTTTGGTATTTGTTTTTGTAATTATGTTTTCATTATTTAGTAAACTATAAAACACAAAAACAATTACTAATGTAACGGTTCTTTTATTGAAAATATGCATTCTTTTGTAAATTTGATGGAATTTTTAGTGGTTTAGTAGAACGCAGTTACAAGAAAACAAATTTTCAATAAACAATTGATTTTTTAACACGTGTTTTTTACCTTAATTTTACAAATATTATATTTTAAGGGTAAATAAATAATCAAAACTAACTAATCAGAAATATATACGAACATTTTTATAGGAATTGAGTTTCGGAAAGCGCCTTAATGAAACGGAGAAGAATTTGATAGATAATTTAAAATAGAAGGTGTAAGAGAACCATCGCTCGTGTTTTTAATGCGACTCCATCAATAAGATGGAAAAAAATAATATCTAAGCCACGATTGACACAGATACACAAGGTAAGACGCCTAAACTTCGCGAAAACCAATACGTCATGGACAAATGAGTCAAAAAAAAATATTTTCTGATGAAAATAAGTTCAATCTAAATGGGCCTAGCTGAAATATACACAGAATTATAAGCAGATGTTTTAATATCAAAACTTGATGAAAGTCCTGATGAGAAATACATTTTTCAGCAGAATAATGCTTCTATTCACGTATCTAGGGCAAGTAAGGATTGGTTATCAACTAATAACATTAAATTTCTTCAATGGTCAGCTTATAGTCCTGATTGCAATCCCATTGAAAAAAGGCTCTTAAAATTAATCGAGTCAATGCTAAATCGGGTTTTGTAAAGTATTAAAAACAAATAAAAAAATTACTTTGTAAAATAAATTTTATGTTTTTTAATCATTTAAGTAAAGTGCGTTCAAGCGAATGTCTTACCCAAATTTCTAAATTATTCTTAATATTATTAAGAATGAGAGAAATATTTTAAGTTTATTATATTTTTACTAGCTGACCCGGCAAACGTTGTTCTGCCTAGGAATAGGATTACATTATTATCTAGGTAGCTCGCACAAAGTTTGAATATTCTCACAATAATAGTACCCCAGATATGCAATAATAAATTTGTACTTCGTATGGGAGGTGCCACGCCCATTGCTTGGATCCCCCATATTTTTTTGAAGATTATGAATATTATTATCAAAGAAGCTCACACAAAGTTTGAAGACTCCCACTTTAATAGTACCCCAGATATGCAATAATGAATGTTTTCTTCGTATGGGAGGTGCCACGCCCATTGCTTGGATGGCACTCATTTTTTTGGGAGATTATGAGTATTATTATAAAAAAAGCTCACACAAAGTTTGAAGACTCCCACTGTAACAGTACTCCAGATATACAAAAATACATTTTTACTTCGTATGGGAGGTGCCACGCCCATTGTACCCATATAGGTCAATTGTGAATCTAAACCATTCAGGGATCAAATAAAACAGACACAACAAATTTCATCGAAATCGGCCCAGCCGTTAAGGAGGAGTGCAGTCACTAACACACGTACAGGAGAATTATATATATAAAGATAAGGTAAGAAATAAACAAATCATTTTATGAAAAAATTTAGTCAAAAAGTCTTTTACTTTTTTTTTTTTAAATATAACAAATATGGTGCGTTCAAACGAATGTCTCACACTGTAGTCCACAGACCATTTGTTTCGATCGATGCATTTGTTTCAATCAGATCAGGATATCCGAAATTGGATTGATTCGTTCTTGATATCAAAAAATGAACAGATCTTTTTGCGCAAAATTCATATGTTGCCAGAAAGATGGGAAAAGGCCATACCTACACTTAGAAAAAAAGTTAGTAGTAAAATTTGTAAACAGTTTTCAATTGCACTTTACTATTTTTGTACTGAATTTTAGTAAAAAAATATTATTTAGCAAATCTCTTTGTTATTTACATTTTACAAATTGCAGAGTTTTTACAGAATATTAACAAATTTTTGTTGCTAATTTCAGAAATCATTTTACAAATTTTTGAAAACCGATTTTCGAAAATTAGCAAAAAAAAAAGTTACTAATTTTTAAAAAAGTGGATATTAAAGAAAATGGTTATTTCTAATTAAAACTTACACCTACAAACTAATTTGTTGCTAATCTTAGCAACACATGTCTGCTGACGTGTAGTACAATGAAATTAGTAGAAAAATTAGTAGCCGCTACTAAATTTTAGTATACTTTTTGTAGAGTGGAATTTAAAATCTGTTTGCTAATATCAGCAAAAAAAAATACTTATATTTAGTACAAAATTTAAATTTTTTTTTTTATCTGGCATCAACATTTTTTTATTTTATTTATTTTTTTCAAAAAATATTTAATAAAAAATTAAAAAGAAGAATCTTAAAAATTGTCAAAACATAAACGAATTAATCATTTTGTTTTAATTTGTCAATTTCTGTTTTGAAAAATATTTTAGTCATTTTTTTGTTTACTTTTAGGGTCAAATTTTAATTGTTTTTAAGGCTGATTTTTAGAACTAAAAAAACTTTTTAGTGGATTTCCTATTTTCAGACATGAGTCGGTATATTCACTTTCGATTCCTTTTTAATTTAAGTTTGTAGAGTGTAAGTTTTAATTAGAAATAACATTCTGCTAATTTTAGCAAATCGGTTTTCAAAAATTTCTGAAAAGATTTCTGAAATTAGCAACAAAAATTTGGTAATATTTTGTAAGTTTAAAAATGTGTAATGTATTATTATATGTGTTTTCGGTTTTTCAGTTACTTATGAGGTTTTATAGAATTTTTGTAGAATTTAATTATTTAGGACCTCAGCTGTTTTAAAGGTGCGCCAATAATTATGATACGCAGTGTAGTTAACGTTCGAAGCATTATTGAAAATTGATTTAACTGTCAAAAAACTTACGCGATGTTTATATTTTGTGATTTTTTCCTTCTTTGGTTAACATCCATTCATCCACATTACATAATCGTATCAACCATTAATTTTATAGTAAAATTATATGTGTATTTTGCAACTTTATTAAGTTTGGTAGTTCGAATTTTTTGGTAAACAAATTAAAACTTATGTTTCTTTTGGCAATCATTATCGCCTAAATCACTATACTCCTTCCACCAATAAATTACAGTAATCATATTAAAGAAGTAAAAAATAAAATATACTTTATTTCAATTTGTTTAATTTGCTTTATTAAAACTTGTATTTTACACTCACAATATATTTTTCGTAACCGAATGTAGTTTATTTAAAAAGTAATACGTAAAGTTTGTTTTTAAACGAAGAATCAATTGAAATTCATAGAAATATATTTTTTAACTATTTGAATCAGTCATTCAAAAAACAAACTATAAAAATTTACAGACATTCAGTAGGAGTTGATATTTTCAGTTAAATGTAAAATTTTATGTTTTCTGTTTTAAAAATATTAATTCATATAATGCCTTATTGTTTTTTTACCAAAATAGTTTGTTTATATACGAAATTGTTTCAATAAAAATTACAAGAAATTATTCAAATATAGATACACACAAGAAAATAAAAAAATATATACGCCTGTGTGTGTTGTGTTTTGGAAAATACACACAAATAAAAAAAAATTACATTTGAAAAACAAATCACAAAAATCGTTTTTTTCTACTTTTTTCAGTTAAAAATTGATGATTATTTTAAACTACTTTCGATTGCTTTTACTACTTATGTCGATTATTAAACGGCCTGAATATAATGGAAAATCAGTAGTCCTCTTTTTGATTGTATTTTCGATTAATTTAATATGTTTTTTATATTATTTTTACCAAAATAATATTGTGAGTGTAGGTATAAATATATTAAAAGTATGTTAAAAAAGTTTAATTCCCTCAAAAGAAAACGTACTTGGATCTAGAGACTTATAGTGAATAAGTAATTCGTGGACTTGACTTAAATATTAAATGAGAGAAAAATAAGGGACATATATATTTTTCATGGTTCATTATAACGGTAGTTGTCTATCACGCTCTGATCAATACTGATGCGAAAATTTTAAAACTGCGATTGCAATAGTGACATGTGTCTTCAAATATCACGGGGTTTATTTTATAATAAAGGGTGTCCCAAGAAGAACGCAATTTTTAAATCTGGCAACATTCGAAGTGTCATTGTTTGACATTGGAACAATTGTTATTGTTTGCTAGTAGAAGGTACGAGGTTAGTAAAAATGGAGCGCTACACGAATGAACAACGCATTCTCATTGTGAAATTGTTTTACCAAAATGGTGAAAGTTTTGCGGCTACAGTTCGCAAATTGCGATCATTTTGGGGTGACAATAATGCTCCAAAAGAGTCAACTGTAAAGAGATTAATGGATAAATTTGCCGAAACTGGGTCTGTTAGTGATGTAAAGACAACAACGCGCCATCGACTAGGTCGATCGACCGAAAATGTCGCAGCTGTACGTGATGATGTCTCTCAAACTCCATCCACCTTAATTCGACACCGAGCTCAGCAAATTGGTGTCTCCAAATCCACTTTGCAGCGAATTTTGACGAAAGATTTGCATCTTCATGCATACAAAGTTCAATTGACTCAGGAACTGAAGCCAGCTGACCATAGACAGCGAAGGGAGTTCGTTAATTGGGTATTGGAGAGACAACATGAAAATGCTGATTTTGCCAATAAAATCATCTTCAGCGACGAGGCCCATTTTCATCTTGATGGCTTCGTCATAGGCAGAATTGTCGCATTTGGGGTGAGGAAAATCCTCGAGTGATTCACGAGAAGCAAATGCATCCTCAACGTGTCACTGTGTGGTGTGGTTTTTGGGCTGGAGAAATCATTGGACCTTTTTTTATGAAAATGAGGCAGGTCAAGCGCAAACAGTCAATGGTGTTCGGTATCGTGAAATGATAACCAGTTTTTTCTTGCCTAGAATTGAAGAAATGAATGTGGAGGGCATGTGGTTCCAACAAGACGGCGCCACATGTCATACAGCCAGAGAAACAATTCAATTGCTGCATCAGTCATTTTTCGATCGTGTTATTTCGCGTTTTGGAGATCAGAATTGGCCGCCTAGATCGTGCGATTTAACACCATTAGATTTTTTTCTTTGGGGTTTTTTGAAGTCGATGGTTTACGCGAATAAGCCGACGACGACTCAAGCCTTAAAAGAGGAAATTGGACGCTGCATTAATGAAATACCGCAGCATTCATGCAAAACGGCCATTGAAAATTTCATTAAAAGATCGCGTGCATGCCAGCAAAGCCGCGGCGGCCATCTGCACGATATATTTTTCCATACATAACCTCATTCTGTCTACTTTACGATATAATAAAGTTTCACGATTTTTTTTAAATATCTGTGTTTTATTTTGACTCGAGATCATAGGAAAAGTTTTTTTCAAATGAAAAATTTTTTCCTTATTTTTTAATTTTAGTAAACATGGAGAATACACAGAAAAAGTTATTAGACACCAGCCGAATGGAATGCATTTTCTGGTCAGCTACGACTTTCATCAACATTCTTTGTGCCGAAATACCAATTGTAAATATCTCTATTTAACTCACAAATCAACGGAAAAAGCTATTTTATGCTAACATACAGTTGATTTTTATTATTGAGTACAGATGAAATTTACTAACTATTTTTGTGTTATTTATATTCTCCTTTGTTTACCGTATGTCCAAATAGCTATTAGCTAATACTAAAAAATAAGGAAAAAATTTTTCATTTGAAAAAAACTTTTCCTATGATCTCGAGTCAAACTAAAAATACATTTTCATACATATAAGTATTAAAAAGATCAACAATAAAATATAAACTTCAATATATCTGTGTTTTATTTAAAATTTAAAAATTGCGTTCTTCTTGGGACACCCTTTATTACCTGTTAAAATTTGTTATATTTGCAAAATACCGTTATAAATCAGTGTCTCGTTAGTTTAGCGTTATTATAACGGTAGTTGAAGATATTTCAAAATTGAAACGGTTAAATAGCGCAATAAATCCGGTTATACAAAAAGACACTTGCCTTTAATCGAATTGCCATTTCAAAATTTTCATATCGGTCTTAAAGTAGCTTTGGTAGCCAACTACCGTTACTATGAAAAGGAATTGAATGCCAACCATGATATTTTAAACAGCCCAAATATCATGGCTAAGAAGCGAGGTTAAAATTTATTCGGTGTTTGTATGGAAAAATGGGTTATGAAAGCAAAAATTTGTTGACACCCATATTGTTTATGCTTTCGCCCCAGGGTTGCAACATATTTGAATTTTTTTAAATGTGGATGAAAAATGATCTTTGGAGAAGGGTTACGAATATCGTAAAAGGTCAGAAACCGCTCAAATAAATTAATTCAAAATTTTCTTTAAAATAGTTAAAAAAATTTGAAAAATTATGAAAATGTGGGATTAAAATTGGTGGACAATGGTCGATGCTAAATATAATTATAGCACTTATTTAAAATCAGTGAATCTTTAGATAATTTTAAAATCTTTTATTTAGTTTTTTACTTAAATAATTTTCATTTATTAATTATACAAAAAAATTTCACATGAAGAAGTCACCCAATGTGGGGACGAAATATTGGGATAAATAAATATTTATAATTAATTTTTATAAAAAAAAGATCTTAAGCTCAATTTAAACTAATATATTAAACTTTATGTTTTTTCCAGTTGATAAGAAAATTAGGTAAAAATTTGTGTATGTCAAATAAAATTTAAGCTTAAAATGTAATAAATTAAACTTTTGACATTTTTATATTTTCTAATAATGACAAGAAATGTAACTGTGATATTTTGTAGTTTCGCAAGAATTTTCTTTAAATTAGTTAATTTAAAAAGACAAAAGACCCCCAGTGTTCCATAGTTTGGAAACATTTCTTTACTAAAAGAAAAATTTTTCTGTAATTTACAAATTTTTACCAAATTTTAAGTAAAATTTGTTTCTTAATTTCAAGGTATATTTTATTAAATTTCGGTAAAAAAGTGTCTTTGGCGCCGTTTTGATCCCAATAAGTTGATTTTTCTAAATTCTAGCTCATTTTTTTTTGAGTGTTCATTGGAATTCAAACCAATAATATTTACTGATTCATTTGCGATATTCAAAAAAAAATATTAAAATATTTAAAGTCTTTTATACAAAAGAGTGTAAAATTTTTTGATTCACTGTGATAAAAGAAAAGTGGAACATTTACCAAAATTTTATAGTTAATTGTGGTAAAATTTTTTTCAAATCACTATACCAAGAGTACTGAAAGACTTTTCTAAAAAAATATTTAATAGTTGAAATGCTACCACTCTACTTACCTTTTGCAATAAACGTCTTTCTATTTCTTTGTGTGTATAAGCATCGTCTAATTATATCTAAAACGAAACAAAATATAATGTAGATATAAAACAACATGTAGATATAAAACAACATGTAGTTTTCTATGAGACAATATATAATTACATCAAGAATAATATATAAAATATTTCAGATATTGACTCACATATACAAATTCCTAAAACAATGATATTCGGAACATTAGCTCATGATTTGGCAACGCAAAACTAAGGGCACACTTATTGTTTATATGGAATAACGGCCCAGATTACAATTCATATGATAAAACCTGATTTTTGTTAACAATTTGAAAGAAAAAAAAATTAAATAACAAAACCAAAAATAGATTTTAACTGTCAAATAAGTATTTAAAACACATTACTAGTAACTCATTATTTTTACTTTTAAAGTAATGCAGTATGCAAGGAGCTGGTATTTGATATAAGTAGCTATATAACACATTATTAGTAATTCATTATTTTCAATTTAGAAGTAATGCAGTGGGGTAGGTCATTATTGGTAATGCAAAAATCAATGACCTGCATTACTAAATTTTCCTGGGGGTACATCAGAAATCTAAGTGAAAGCAATATCTGTTTTATTGTATAAGCAGCATCGAAAAAACATAAATTATTTAAATTGTTTAAGTTATAACTTCAATATAACTACACTAAGAAAAAAAAAGTTAGTAAAATTTGTAAACGGTTTTCAATCCCACTTATTTTTATATTTTAGTAATTTTTTTTTTGTTATAATACAAATATATATATTTAAAAATTTTTGCTACTTATTTCGAAATCATTTTACAATTTTTTGAAAACTTAGTTTCAAAAAAATTTACTAATTTTATAAAAATTAATATTGAAGAAAATTTTGTTTCTGCCCTGTAAAAATTTATCGAAGAAGATCCAAAATTTTGTGTATTCATTTAGTTTAGGCAAATGAATCATAATATTATAGCAACATAAAAATAGTAATAGCAATTTTTTTCAACGATTCAACTCTAAAAAAATGTAATACAAATATATTTTTCATTACAAAAATTAACAAATTAGAACAAAATGATGGAATAATTTATACAAAAGCTGCCTTTATATTTATATAATTTGATATAAATAACCAGGTAACACAAAAAAAGCCAAATTTAAAATATTTAAAGCAAAGAATAAAAAAAAATTTGCAAAAAAGCAAAAAAAAACACACATTGTCGACCAAAAAAATATTTTTTTACAAATCGTTAAAAGATTTCTCTAGAACTACATGTGTGTTATTTCTACAAAAACGTTTAATTTAGCTGGCAAATTTGCATTTGGGATATTATTTTGCCTTTTTAAAAAATGTTTTTAAATTTTTTAGCTTAATTTTAAAAATTTGAAGGAAAATAGTTTATAAAAATTTGTTTTATAAATTATTATAAGTTATGACCTAAAATAGTTGCTCTCAAAGAGAAATTATGTATAAAATTTTCTTAATATATGAGAAATAAAATGGTTTAAAAATCTTTTTACAAATTCTTTTAAATCGGAGCAAAAAATAGAAATAAAATCGTTTGTATTTTGTTTGTATCAGAGGGTTTTTATAAAAAATTTTATGTTTTTATCCTATTAATGGATTATTTAATTATTAATTTAAAATTTTATTAAAACATATAATAAACAAAAAAAGTCTTAGGCGATCCCGAGCCTAAGAGAAAAACACATTGCGCTTAGACCACTGAGCCATTGAAGCTCATACGCAACCATCGTTAATAGAAGTAAATAAAACAGATTGGTTTGGTTTTTTTTTATTTTATTAAATTGTAAATCCCTGTATGTGTTTGTTGTTTGTGTATAAAAGGTGGAGATGAAAGAAAAGAATTTCAACAAATGGATGTGTTTGTTATGCGTAAAATTCAACATGCATATTAAACAAAGGGATTTTACGGAAAAAAATAGAGGTAGTCCTGGTTTTTTGCTTATACCTGAGCCATTTATCAACCGATCTGGCTGATTTTTAATAGAAAACAGAAATGGATCACATGTAACCAAAATATATATCAATCAAGTCCTTATCATATCTGGGGTCTTCAGAAAACCCATTCAACACATTTTGAAAACCCATTTCAACACACAGACGGACATCGTTAAATCAACTTCGCTCTTCATAAGGACCCAGAATATATATACTTTATAGGGTCTAAGATTAATATTGTATAAATTACAAACGGAATGACCAACTTATATAAGTTAATGAGTTCTTTTAATAAAAAGACTTTTACATTTCGAGTACTTGACTACGACTGAGGAAATTTTATTTAAAATTCATAATATAAAATACAAAAATGCTTAATCGTAATAATTATATTTGCTTGTGTAAAAAATAAAGTAAGTAAATTTATATGGAAATATGGCAAAACAATTCATAGACATATTGTCAGCAATTTTAATATTTAATAAAAAGAATAATGTTGAACGAACATAAAACTGAATTCTCATTAAAAATATGAAAAAGACGTTCTCATTAAATTAAATAAACTGCAATAAATTAACATGCAGACGTCGCGTGTCTTAAAAGACGCAACTCAGCAAAATAAGACAAAAGTAAAAAGAAATAACATTAGTGAGTCCCGTGAAGTATTAGGGCGTCTCATGAAGTAAATATTTTCCGCGTTAACTCTTCCCCCCATAAAACGATCGTCCCGATCGTTAAATCAAAAATAGGGAATCTGTGTAATTTTAGATATTGGGTGAACCTTCAGTCCGGCATCACCTGAATAGACATTCTGTATTGGTATGCCAGGACTTAGATTGAGATTCACAGGATAGTTCTCTTTATTAGACTTACAACTCTTCCTCGGACAGACAAAAATTATGACGATTATGACAAAAATCATTAAAGAGTAACTTATAACGTCGCCCCATTTACTTTGATCATTTAAGAGGGCAATTGCCCTTGAATTATTGACATGCATTTCCTTGACAGATTCCAAGGTAAGGACCTCCTCGATGTAAGGATTGTCCATTTTCGGTTGTACTACCGCTGGTAGAGGATTTGAAAAGATTGTCTCTGATAGGCTAAATGTCCTATCGTTCACAGACACCGTTTCGTTATTAAATTTTATGAGGTAAGTACCGTTCAGGTCGTGAAACTCGTGACCAATAAGAATTGTACCATTAAATTGGTTTAACAAAAGAGAGCCCGGTAATATTTCCTGTACCATGGGTAATCGGTGATTACTTATCAAGGTACAATTGGAGGGTTTACTCCGTATCAAATAAGGGAGACATTTGGATTCACTGATATCCTCGATTTGGTCGTCTCTGCACAATGTTAATTTATTATAGCTTTTACATTTTTCTTTAATACCATAAATTTTCTCTTCACATTTCAAAATATTATTAAACTCAATTTTACTGCTAATTTTCCCTGATTTCACAGGAGTTACAATTACATTATTACAGGGTTTTCTTTTAGTCGTTGGGATACTTATAATGTACAGAAGAGAATGGTGATTGGTAGCTATTTTAATTTCGCTGAACTCGAAAGATTCTTCAAGATTGAAATAAGTTGTATTCTCTGTATCAAAAAGATTTTTTGCCAATTTCATCTCGTCACTAGACAAGATAAATGAGTTTAAGACTCCTACCTTTGCCCAATGAATGGCATATTGTAAATTAATAATCTCATCTTTTATTAAATCTAATTTATATTTCAGCTTATTTATCAAAGAATCTTTCCAGTCCATACTTTTAGTGAATTTCAGAATTTCATTGGTTTTCGAAGTAATTTCGTCAATTTTCTCGAGAGACATTCTATTAATAATAACTTGTCTATTGTTATTCCCGAGAACATTATTAATTTTCTGTTCTATTATGGCAAAGTCGTCATGGTCTGGATTTCCAGCAACCCATTTCCACGCGGAACCAATGAAATTCAGAGATCTCTTGTTTCTAGGCTTAAGGTATTCTAGGTGATTTCTAATTTGTTGGATTTCGTGGATAAGGAAGGGATGGATGGGATGGGATGTGCTCACGTTTGACCTTATTGCGGAATCGATATTATTTACCAATGTTTCATAATTCTCCAAATCGACAATGTGTACCAGTCTGACTGTACCCGATTGTATCCTAGCAAAACCCACGTCTATCGATACTATTTGCGAGTTGGTGTAATCCAAAATTCTAACCTCGCTCAGGATGGCTCCCACTAATATCAAGCTAAACAAAACAAAGATAATAAAAACATAAAGTAGTAAAAAGAAAGGGCAGACAAAACACACAAAAAAAAACAAAAAACAAAACAAACAAAAATAAGATTTCCCTCCCTAATTTCGGATGTTGAAAAGAGAAAGAAATTCAAATTGGATTTCCTCAGCTGCGGATATTATTCTTGTGAACAATTCTTCCATTATTCGTAAGCACAGTAGTGTGTCCATCCTCCTTGACCACCTCTGGTTTGTAGGTCTTTGACAGTTTAGTACCTAGCCTTTTATTTTGTCTAACGAAGATTACATCGCCTACATTATAAGATGTTGGTTCTTTTCTGTTTCGGTTGTGATAATGAAGGTCGGATAATTGTTTCTTCTTAAGATCGTTGATCATTTGGACTCTATCTTCTTCACGTTCAGCAGCATTTCCGTATGATTTCCTCCCAAAGAATGCTTCCAACGGTTTCTTCCCCAGCGTTGAATGAATTGTGTTGTTGTATTCGTAGATTGATTTGTCCAACAATTCAGGCAAATCTTTTTGGGTTCCAGCAGATTTCAGGCATCTCATGATTTCCGACAGAGTGGAATGAAACCTTTCGATCTGTCCGTTGACAGTGCTGGCATATGGTGGAATCCTAAAGACTTTATCATTAAATTGGTTCTCCAGCATGAATACTATTGCTTTGGAATTGAATGATTCCTCATTGTCCATCACTATTGTCTCAGGCATGCCGAAATTCATAAGAATTTCCCGTAGTGGTTTCCTTATGTCCTCTGCAGCCCTCGACTTCAGGATCTTTGCCTGAGCGTATTTAGTCAACTTGTCAATTGCTGTTAAAATTGCTGTCCTCTCCGTTATATAAATATCGATATGAACTATTTGGCCGGGATAATGGGGAATACTTGTTTTCCCTACAAATTTTGCACGCCTTTGTGATTCGTTTCACTTTCGCCATCATTTGTGGGAAGTAACATTTCTCCAGAAGTTGAATTTTATTTTCGTTGGCACTTCTGTGTGCTCTATTGTGCTCATTTATAATTTCTACCTCCTGGTCAGACTCATTGTGAATATCGGTAACCATCTTCCTTGTGTAAAGGACTTTGTATTTGTGGAAATCCGTTGAGTATATTTCCTGGGCTTTTCCCAATATTTTATCTGTTGTTTTAATGCAATTTGTTACCGACGGATTTAGATATTTTCTGAAGATTTCCTCTAATCTTTTCCCAGTGAGGTTTGGTTCCAGAATAACATGTCTATGATACGTCGGGAAAACAATTTGAAGTTCATAGGATTGTGTTTCGCTCGGTTCGATGATAAGTTGGTTCTTGAAGACATTTATAGGTGTATCTGTGTATTGTATCAAATTCCGAGGTGAGCTTTGGTTGCTATGTTGTGTTGCGGCCGTCGAATTTATCTGAAATACTTGTTGCGGGGGTCTAGATAATGCATCCGCAACGATATTAGTCCTTCCAGGTTTATAACATAATTCGTAGTTATACTCTTCTAGGATCGCCTTCCAACGTCTAAGTTTACTATTGGTGTTTCCGTTGCCCAAAGCATGAGTTAGGGGTTGATGATCCGTAAAAATTTTTACTCGAGCCGCTCCGTACAAGTAATTCCTCAAACTCTTAAGAGCCCAAACGATAGCCAACATTTCCTTCTCATTTGTGGCGTAGTGTTCTTCGGCTTTATTTAGAGTTCTTGAAATAAAAATAATAGGTCTGCCATTTTGTTCCAGCACAGCTCCCAGTGCATAGTTCGAGGCATCTGTTGTTAGCTGGAAATCTTTTTCGAAGTCTGGATATGCTAGCATGACGTCTTCCGATGTCAACGTCCTTTTCATTTTGTCGAATGCCTCCAGAGCGTCATTGTCCAATTTTATGAGTATCTTGTTCGAGGCAGATTTGGACATTCGTCCCTCTTCCCCCCTCAAAAGAGCCGTTAGGGGTTTGGCAAGTTTTGCGTAATCCCTTATGAAACGGCGATAAAATCCTGAAATGCCCAAAAATGATCTTAGATCCCTAAGTGTTTCGGGGATTGGAAAATTATTTATCGTCTCCACTTTCCTCGGATTTGTTCTTATTCCCGCGGTCGATATCAGGAAACCCAAAAATTCCACTTCGGGTTTTAAAAATTCGCACTTATCGAGCTGAACCTTAATATTGGCTGATTCCAGGGTGCGGAACATTGTCTCCATGTTCCTGAAATGCTCGTTCTCGTCCTTACCAAAGATGATAATATCATCGATGTAGACGTAGCATATCTTGCCGATGTATTCCCGTAAGATATCGTCCAATGCCCTTTGAAATATCGATGGTGCGTTCCGCAATCCAAAAGGAAGTCGGGTGAATTCGTATTTGCCGTTGTTTATAGAAAAGGCCGTTTTCTCAATATCTTTTTCTCTTAAAGGGATTTGGTGGAATCCACTTTTAAGGTCTAAAACAGAGAAATATGTGTTCTTTCCTAATTGAGAAAGGACTTCGTTGATTTCCGGGATAGGATATCGGTCAGGGGTTGTAACTGCATTCAATTTTCTATAGTCGATGACTACTCGGTATTTCTTTTTGCCTGAGGCGTCTAGTTTTTTCCGGACTACCCATACGGGTGAATTGTATGGTGATCTGGAGGGCCTTATGATACCCTGGTCCAGTAGCTCTTTAATCTGTTGCTCAACTTCATCTTTCAGTTGCATGGGATATGGATAACTTCTGGAGTAGACTGGGTTATCCGTTGTTGTTCTTATTTCGCCTTTGACTTTCGTTATATAGGTGAGTTTTTCATTTGGTTCTGCAAAGAGATTCGGGAATTCCATTACCAGTCCGTCTAGTTTCCGCTTCTGGCTTGTTGTCATATGGTCCGTTCGGATTGAAATGTTGTTCACGCTTTGTGATATCTGTTGTCTCAACTTAATTCTAATGTTGTCCATCACAATCATTAAACTTTCCGCTGTGTAAATAACAGCTGAGAGTTCTTTCAGACTATCGTTGCCTAAAATTGCATGAAAAGATGTAAGAGTAGGTAGTGCAAAAAATTTCAATTTATGAGTCCTCAGTCCAAAAAGGTTGAGGAAAGTATGGTGTGTTATCAGAGTCTTTCCTCCGGCAGAATTTGCATAAAAATTTTGTTCGTTGGGGATGGTGGATTTCATAAGTGCGGGTTGGATGTAGTTTTTGTTAGATCCCGTGTCTACCAAAATTTTCAGGATCTCCCCGTCTTTTGTCCTTGCCTCAAAGTATGGCAGGGACGAATCTGTTATTCTAAAAAATGGATATCGGCAAATTCTTGATCACCGATTGGGTCAACCTGATGCTCTGATTCGTGTTGTTCCTGTTGATCGATATATTGTTGAATTGGTTGTAAATCTTCCTCGTCTTCGTACGATGCCATTTCCTTATAATAGTCTGTTTCAAATTCGTTGTAGTTTTCCTCACATTCCGCTTCGATGTTGAAGTTCCTTTGGATTTTTGGGTTCTGGGACGTGTGTTGTTCCGTTGGTCTTTTTCCCATGAACCGATCGTTGGGTCTTGGGCGATTCATGTAGTTCACCGCTCTTGATTGCATAGATTGATCGATGTCCATAGGTGTTGGCCTCGGTTGAGGTTTCGCTGCAAGTGGTCTTGGGGGTGGAAAATTCTGAAAAGAATTGCTGTTCCGTTGGGGAGGATTCGGTAGCGAATAATTCCGTGATTGGTTAGGGAATAAATTGCCGTTTCGTTGGGGCAAGTTTTGTCCCGAAAATTGGTTAGGGAAGAAATTACCGTTTTGGTGAGACAAATTTTGTCTGGGGAAATTCCGGGGCTGGTTAGGGAATTGTCCACAATAATCAGTCGGGTCATAATTATATTGGAAATTTGGGGGTGTAAAAAATTTCTGTGGGGGAAATTTTGATTGACCGCATTGGGGTTGCGGCCTAAAGTTCCGATCATTCCCGGGTGGGAGTTGTGGGGATTTGTGGTTTCTGCCGTAGGCGTGATCGGATCTGAAATTCTGGTTTTGAAGTTTAAGGCAAAGATGAAGTGCTTGGGGTAAATTTGTTGACTCCTTGATACACAGGAGTTTTGAGAGATCGCCTCTCAGTCCCCTTATAAAGGTATCAAGTGCTTTGTCGCGGTATGTCTGGATCAATGTATCCATGGCTTCCGCGCCGATAGTCATACACGAAATATTGTTAATTATTAACGAAAGATGTGAATAGACTTCTTGATAAAAGTCTTGTACCGTGGAATTCCCCTGGACGAGCGTGGTCATTTGGTACTCAAGGGTACCGAGATCCCGTTTGTCTGCATAATGTAATGTTAAGCATCGTGATATGGCCTCCCAGCACAAAGGAGTGTTGTAGGATTCAAGGGCCGAATCTGCGGCTCCCGTAATTTTATTCCTGATGACGTTGAGGATTCCAAAGTATTTTGGTGATCCCCTTTGGGACACGTAGAGGTTTAATATTCTCTCTACGCTTTTTTTCCATGAACTGAATTCTAAAGGGACACCGGAAAATTCTCTAAGGCAGCGTACAACGTCTGGTACCTTATCTAGGTCACCAAGATTCCCGCGATATTGTTCCTCTATTTCCTGGTCCGTCGTTGGTATATCCGCAGTAGGGTTCAAAATGTTCTCCACCAAATTCGTGCATTGTTCCCTACATAGCCTGGTCACAAGATTGACAATGTTCGCTTCCAGTTGAGCAGTTGAGGGTATTGGGGGAGCAGTTGGGGGTATTGGAGGTGCGTTTGCGTTCAATAGGGGAGGTCTAAGCAAGTTGTTGGGGTTTGACATTTTTATTCAACGTTGGGAAAAATTTGTGGGTTTACAGGGAATAAGGATTTTGGGATTGATCTTAGGATTTTGGGAATTTGATATATTATTCTCTCTCTTTAGGTAAATTATTTGGTTTTAACAAACAGATTTTCGTGGTCAAATTTTGAAATTCTTTTTAGTTATATTTTCTCTTTTTGGAAAAATTATGTCTACAAATTAAGTGAAATTTTGAAAAAATTTAAAATGTATAGAAATATAAAGTATAAAATATTTTTAATTACTTTTCTTACTACTAATTTTGTATTATGAACAGGGATGAACAGTTATAACTTTTATTGAAAAAAAAAAAAAAAAAAATTGTTAAGAATTAAATTTCGAAGAATAGCTATTATACTTTTGAGTTTTATTTTAAAAATTAAAATAAAAGTTATAAAAGTTTTTACGAAGTTGTTTAATTCTAAAATTTTCTAAAAGCTGTTTTAACATTTGTGATTTTAAAATTGAATCTTTCCCTTTTCTTCTTTTTACAAATTAATTTGGGTCTCCGATAAAAGAAAAATTTAATAGTTTGACTTACAGGAGAATTATTGTATTAATTGTAGTCATGCTGTCTTCTGTAGATATTTTATGTTGTTTATTCGTTGTAAATATTGCTGCTACTCGCTGCTAACCTGTTGTTGTCCCCTGTGGATATTATGCGTCTTTCCTTGTTGTAAATGCTGCTGAATTATTTTCGTCTCGCTGCCCAGGCAAAAATCGTTGCCTGGTGACTTAATTCCAAGTAGATCAATTCTAATGGTTTGGTAAAAGGTGAGTTTGTTCACTTTGTTAATTATTCCTTGTATTGTTAGATTTTGTAATTTTTAATTTGTAAGAAAATTATTTTGTTTTGATGAGTTTATTCACTTTGTTGATCGTTTCTTTTGTTATTTTAATTGTTCCTTATAATGTTAGATTTTTTTTGATTTTCAATTTATAAAGTTTTTTTTTTTTTTTTTTTTTTTTTGTGTAAGTATTTACCATTAGTTTTTAGTTTATTTAAAATTGTTCAATATTTTAACTTTAAATGTTTCACATTGGTTCAAATTATTAGTTTTAAATTAGTTTTTGGTATTAGGATTAGATTTTATTTAATTAAATTAAGTGTTTTTTCTTTACGATAACTTTAAATGTTTCACATTGGTTCAAATTATTAGTTTTAAATTAGTATTTGGTATTAGGATTAGATTTTATTTAATTAAATTAAGTGTTTTTTCTTTGTGTTCACTTTTAAGTTATAAGTTTGGAATTTTGTTTAATTTGTGTTTGTCACTTATATTAAAATTTTATGTTATAAACACTACTTGAGGGTTTTATATTTTAAACACTACTTGAGGGTTTTATATTGTAAACACTACTTGAGGGTTCTTCCTATAGTTGGGCGCCAGTTAATGAGTTCTTTTAATAAAAAGACTTTTACATTTCGAGTACTTGACTACGACTGAGGAAATTTTATTTAAAATTCATAATATAAAATACAAAAATGCTTAATCGTAATAATTATATTTGCTTGTGTAAAAAATAAAGTAAGTAAATTTATATGGAAATATGGCAAAACAATTCATAGACATATTGTCAGCAATTTTAATATTTAATAAAAAGAATAATGTTGAACGAACATAAAACTGAATTCTCATTAAAAATATGAAAAAGACGTTCTCATTAAATTAAATAAACTGCAATAAATTAACATGCAGACGTCGCGTGTCTTAAAAGACGCAACTCAGCAAAATAAGACAAAAGTAAAAAGAAATAACATTAGTGAGTCCCGTGAAGTATTAGGGCGTCTCATGAAGTAAATATTTTCCGCGTTAACTTATATACCCTTCCACCTGTGGTGACGGGTATGATAATCAAAAAAAATTTAAATAGTTTGAAAATCTTCCCCAATTTAAGTAAAATTTTATTATAACTTAGAAAAGTTTTCTTAAAATTAATTAAAACTCCTATATAATATAAAACGAAATATACTCAGAAATAGAAAAAACATTTCATGATTTTTGGAAAGCAACAAGTATATTAAATAAAAAATTAGTAATTGTTAAGAAAATAATTTCAGTTTTAAGAAACTTGCATATCAAAATGTAATAAAATTAAGTTTAAAATTTAATTTAAAAATATATAAAATTAAGTTTAGTTCAAAAACAAAATTTAGAACATAAGTTCCTCCCATTTAGTTCAAAATATGTGTCTAACTTTAAACTAGAAAGTACTTGGACTTAATGTGTGTTCCTTTTTCGGGAGTTGTAAAATTAACCAAATTTAAAAAAAAAAATTTCCAAATTCAGTTTTTAATTTTAAGTCTACCACTTTCTAATTTTTAAGAATTTTTTTCTAAAGATTAGTTTAGGCAATTAAAAACAAAAATTAATAATTTTTTTTCCTATGGAATAATAAAAATTAATTTGGTTTTAGAAACTGATGAACTAAGAACTAAGAAAAATTTTCATGCAATTTAGTTCAGATAAATTTTTAATAATTTAATAAAATATATTTTTTCAAGTAAAAGTTTTCTAATTTTTGAAAAATAATAAACTTAGGTATCGGATTTTTTTTTGTTAGAAAAGGTTTAAATTATTTTCGATATTCTTTTCCAAAAAAAAAAACAATAATTTAAAAACAAACTTGTTAGTAAAGGTAATAATTTTCGAATTTGGGCTTTTATGTAATAATTTTGTTTGCTGACTACAATACAAAATATCGCAAAATATCGTCCTATAACTGACGTCGCGTCTATTAAACTTTATATTTATCGAAGGCACTAAAACTACTTTTTTTCACTTAGTAATAAAATGTCAATCTAAGCTAAAAAAAGTCATAAAATAAACATATGACATTTTTCCATTTTCCAATAATAACAAGAAATGTAACTGTGATATTTTGTATTTTTGCAACAATTTCCTTAATTTAATTAATTTAAGAAGACAAAGGACCCCCAGTGTTCCTTAGCCATTGATGTCGTGTGTCACTTAGGGCGTCCCTTTTTGTAGTTCTCTCAAGCAAAACCGTTAACTAACTACGAAAAATATGTGAATTTGTTACAATTTATTATGTTTCAGAATATCCTGCAGTACATTTTTTAATCTGTTTACCTTTTTGGAAATGAAATTTGATTTATATTTAAATACATGAATTAAGTATAATTCATTTTAATTTTAAGACAAAAATGTATAGTAAAAAGCTTGTTAAGAGCAGTGTCCTCACAAAGCGAATGTCCTCCGAAAGTAGGCAAATACTTACACAATGAGTGTAAAGTACTTTCAAATAAAGGGTGGTTAAATTTTAAGGGCCGATGTTGAATGTGAACCACAATTAAACGTCAAGTTTTTTTCTGCATTTCATTTGACATTTCTCAATTTCAGACTAATTCAATTTGAACCATGGAAAGATACACAATCGAGCAACGCGTTCAAGTTATTCAGGCTTATTATGAAAATGGGCGTTCAAATCAAAATGCATTTCGGGCACTTCGTGATTTTTTTTCGTCAGCATAATCGACCAAATGTGTCCACAATCGGGAGAATTGTGGGCAAATTTCAGCAAACCGGGTCTGTAAAAACACCTGTGCATGCTCGCCCAGTTCGTTTTGCGGAAAACATTGCTGTTGTTCGCGATAGTGTGTCATGAGGTCGGCCAAGCATTTACCGTAAAAGGTGTTCGCTATTGCGAGATGATAATGAACTTATTGTCGCCAGGAATTGAGGATATGACCCTGGACGATATGTGGTTTCATCAGGACGGTGCCACTTGCCACATAGCTAACGAAACAATGGCTCTTTTGCGCGACAAATTCAATGGCCGTGTTATCTCACGTGGTGGCGATGTCAATTGGACGCCAAGATCATGTGATTTGACACCGTTGGACTTACATCGATAAGTTATCAACAATTCAAGAGCTAAAGGGTGGGATAATTCGGCACATTAACGGCATAGAACCTTAATTATGCCTCAGCGTCATCGAAATTTAGACCATCGGATGGAGGTGTGCCGCCGAGGTCGCGGCGGCTATTTGGCCGGTATTTTGTTCCATACCATATTATCATAATAAAAAGAAATGACAATAATTTTCTAAATAATTTGTGTTTTATTCAAAATCAACATTGGCCCCTAAAATTTAACCACCCTTTATATGGTAAAACTTTCACCATAGAAACAGTTTCATATTTATTAGAAAATTTTTATCAAATTTAAGGATAATTTTCACCTAAAAGAAGTGCTATTTAACTTGATGTTAGAAAATAGTAGAAGAAAGTAGTAGAAAAGCCTATTAAATCAGCTTACGTCTGTTAATTTGGCTCAAATTTACACCAAGTAAGCATTACTCTCTGTGCTAGAATAATATGACTTATTTTTTATAACATCCCAGTTGGAAAAAAATTCTAGTACAGAACCAGTAACGTACTTGTTTATTTAAACCAGGCAGCTAGTACGAGGGCTACCGCCTCTCCATAGAAACTACTGTAGAATTTAACATGGAGATGTCATAGGGCTGGGGCAATTATCTCCAAACTACCACTTTGCAATAGTTAAAGAACTAGTTTAACCAAGAACCCTATAAACAAAGATGAACAAACTACCGAATTTTTAGCCACCCATGATGCCATGATGCCAAATGGTGCGACTACAAAAAAATCTTAGTCGAGACCACGAAATTCTTAGACGATTTACAGAAAAACTTAGCTTCTAGCAAGGGTTGTAGTGCAAGTACAGTGATTGTGATATGAATGTATACATGTTTGAATTGGTATAACCCTTGCTAGAGGCTAACTCGGCTAAGAATTTCGTGGTCGACTAAGGATTTTTTGTAGTCGCACCATTTGGCAGCATGTCATCATGGCATCATGGGTGGCTAAAAATTTGGTAGTTTGTTCATCCTGGTTTATAGGGTCCTTGGTTTAATATATTTATTTGTTTAGCATTACTAGCAGCAGGACAAACAATTCGGTGGTACAAAGGATATGGTACTTAACTGACAGTTTTAAACTAGTTCGGTACTATTTACTGAGAGAATAAGACTTGATGGTACTATATTAGTAGTTTTTACTAGAGATTAAGGAAATTTTATTGGATTAGTGCTAAAATCACATTTGTCCAGTCCTAAAATCTAATGAAATAAAATAGTCTTTATATTTTGATATAACTATAATGTTATATTTAGAGTAATATTAAATTAAAACAAATTAAGAAACAAAAAATAAGATGTGAAAATTAAATTAAGGGTGTCCCAAGAAGAACCCAATTTTTAAATCTGGCAACATTCGAAGTGTCATTGTTTGACATTGGAACAATTGTTATTGTTTGCTAGTAGAAGGTACGAGGTTAGTAAAAATAGAGCGCTACACGAATGAACAACGCATTCTCATTGTGAAATTGTTTTACCAAAATGGTGAAAGTTTTGCGGCTACAGTTCGCAAATTGCGATCAATTTGGGGTCACAATAATGCTCCAAAAGAGTCAACTGTAAAGAGATTAATGGATAAATTTGCCGAAACTGGATATGTTAGTGATGTAAAGACAACAACGCGCCATCGACCAGGTCGATCGACCGAAAATGTCGTACGTGATGATGTCGCTCAAACTCCATCCACCTCAATTCGACACCGAGCTCAGCAAATTGGTGCCTCCAAATCCACTTTGCAGCGAATTTTGACAAAAGATTTGCATCTTCATGCATACAAAGTTCAATTGACTCAGGAACTGAAGCCAGCTGACCATGGACAGCGAAGGGAGTTCGTTAATTGGGTGTTGGAGAGACAACATGAAAATGCTGATTTTGCCGATAAAATCATCTTCAGTGACGAGTCCCATTTTCATCTTGATGGCTTCGTCAATAGGCAGAATTGTCGCATTTGGGGTGAGGAAAATCCTCGAGTGATTCACGAGAAGCAAATGCATCCTCAACGTGTCACTGTGTGGTGTGGTTTTTGGGCTGGAGGAATCATTGGACCTTTTTTTATGAAAATGAGGCAGGTCAAGCGTAAACAGTCAATGGTGTTCGGTATCGTGAAATGATAACCAGTTTTTTCTTGCCTAGAATTGAAGAAATGAATGTGGAGGGCATGTGGTTCCAACAAGACGGCGCCACGTGTCATACAGCCAGAGAAACAATTCAGTTACTGCATCAGTCATTTCCCGGTCGTGTTATTTCGCGTTTTGGAGATCAGAATTGGCCGCCTAGATCGTGCGATTTAACACCATTAGTTTTTTTTCTTTGGGGTTTTTTGAAGTCGATGGTTTACGCGAATAAGCCGACGACGACTCAAGCCTTAAAAGAGGAAATTGGACGCTGCATTAATGAAATACCGCAGCATTCATGCAAAACGGTCATTGAAAATTTCATTAAAAGATCGCGTGCATGCCAGCAAAGCCGCGGCGGCCATCTGCACGATATATTGTTCCATACATAACCTCATTCTGTCTACTTTACGATATAATAAAGTTTCACGATTTTTTTTTAAATATCTGTGTTTTACTTAAAATTTAAAAATTGCGTTCTTCTTGGGACACCCTTTAAAATTAATGAGTTTATATTAAATACGTTAAGAAATTAATTCAAATAGTATTAAAGAATAGTCTATGTATATTGGTAGACACCTTGCAACAGGGATTATGCATATTTTGGATATCAGACGACCAAACTGGTACCAATGAAATATTTACGAAATTAGTGACTCTTCGCCATCAGTTATGTACCAGTTAATTTGCAACTAAATTTACAAAATATTTGAAAATCAGATTTTATTATTAGAAGCATATGTGACCTTCTCTAAGAAAAGGGACCTAGTGTGTCAAAAAAAAAAACGGGTTTGGACTTAAGAGTGGATTCTGGTATCTAAAAGGGTGTAGAATAAGATGAAATGAGTTAGATTTCTGATAAAAATTTATTTACCCCATAAAAACGTACAAAACGAACTTGGGAAAATCGATAAAAATGAGAAAAACAACAACAACAATAGCAAAGGTATTGCCACACTAAAAGCGAAAAAAAATACGTCACCACATAGGCATGACGTCACCAAAGTCGGTACCCAATCATAACTTACCATACCAAATCGCATCTACCAACTGAAGGTGTGTTCACAGTGATAATGCGTTATGAAACTTTAAATGCGTTTTTCTCAAAACTTCATTTTCACACACTAGGTCCCTTTTTTCGGAGAAGGTCACATATGTAAACAAAATGAGAATTTCAAAATTTGTATTTCATTATCGGCAATTTTTTTTAACAGGCCCTACGTTGATACTATTAAACTAGTACACAACTGGTTCAGGATAATCACTTTGAGAACTAGTTTTGTAATTACAAGTATAAAAACTATTACATTTTAAAACTAGTTCGGCCATTTGCTACTGGGATTTATTGAGCTCTTTAGAATCTTGAGATATGCTTCTAAAAAAGTAATAGAAATTCTTATAATTTCAATTTCAATCTTGAAGTGACAACGTTTACAGTAAATTTGTTTTGCTAAAATTTGGAGCTTCAGACCACGTAAATTTGTTGTAAAATCCACTTTTTAAATTTTTGATCAGTTTCCTCAGAAGTAGTAGAAATATCCATAACTTGAACTTTAGGGACACAGCGCTTCGTCTTATTTTTTTTTAATCCCAGTCTAATGCGCGATATTAAACTCTTTAGAAATTTGTCATCCTTTTAAGTAAATTTACATATTTACGTTCACATGAAATGATTTTTTTTTTTTTTGGTTAAATACTCGTACCATTCATTATGTTGCACATAAATGAGAAGACTACTTACTAATAAGTTCAAGAAAAAAACTACTTCACAAATTGTTCATATGGAACTTTTGTTCACGGACAAAGTAATTTTATTGTTAATGATTTTTTATTTTTTGTTTTTGTTTTTGATTTTTTGGTGAACTTGTGACTTTCACTGACAAACTGAAATTGAAAGTTCTGCTATGAAAAGCGTGCGAACTATTTTCAATTTAAGCTTTTGGCAAGTTCAGACATACTTTATCTCTTACACCATATATGTACTTTTGTGATTTGCTCCTACTTTTCTTCCTCTTCGTCATTGGACAATGGTCACTGACTTAAGAAATGCAATGATGAAAAAGAAGAAGAAGAAGAAAAACATATGCCTAAATAATGTGAATTTATACAATGACATACATTTTTGAATTGTAATGTTTGTTTGTGTATTTTGTATTTGTTGTTTTGTTGTTTTGGTTAGTTTGAAAATTGTTAAGCAAATTTTAAAATTTTCATTAAAAATTATTAAAATAAATTTAATCGTTTTTAGGTTTGAAGTCATTTGTAAAAATATTTAATATAAAGGTAATCTTTGTAAAATAAAAAATAAATCTTCTCTTTTAGATCTAAAATCATCAAACAACCTACGAACTTTTTTTTTACCAGATCATACACATTTTAGTTTCTGCAAAAGGACTTTATTAAAGTGCAATCAGCCGCTTTTAGCCAATGTTTTCTCGCGGTATGATGAATAGAGACACTTGACAGCCTTGACTTTTTTTTTGCATTGCAAATGTCATTTCTTTTTCTGATAACCTATGGTGCCTTAACGTAAGTATATTTTTTTTTTAATATTTTAATTGCTGCATGATATGCATAAAACTGCTAAGTAAGAGAAAAACTTTCGATTTCTATAACAGCAAAAAGTTGTTTACATTTCTTGGAAAAATATTAATGTAATTTCATTTAAGTTTCAAATTATTATTATCCAATACAATTGTTTAATATTTTGTAAGTGTACAAAAAAAAATAAATAAATAAAAATTTACAGTCGATACGTTTTTTTATAATTCCTTTCGAAACTAACATTTATTTGGGCTCTTTTGATCAGTTTTTCTATCGTTCTGGAAGAAATTTTTGGCGAAAAATATTCGAATTCTTGTTAAACTCAAAAAAACAAAAAAAGACATGAACCATAAATTAATCCAAAGTTTCCTTTAAAATAGCTTAAAAATTTTCCTTAATGTAAGTCAAATTTTATTAAAACTTAGAAAATTTTCTTAAAATGAATACAAATTTCTAGTTTGGGTAAAAACGAAATAGTTTATATACTCAGAAATAGTTCACATCTTTCCTAAGTATTATTTCTTGATTTTAAGAAAAAAGAAAAAAACAAATTTATCAATTTTTAAGAAAAACATCTTAGTATTAAGAAAATTGCATACTAATATAAAGGGTTCTCCAATAGGTACTTGACAATTTTGAATGTAAATTGTGAAGGCACTATTTCACTGATCATCTAACTGTTACATTCCTTTTTTCAGTAAACTCAACATTTTCATCATGGTAAAGTACACGAACGAACAACGTATGCAAATTATAAAAATGTACAACTGAAATTCGGAGTCGGTGACCGCAACTTTAAGAGCAAAATCATATTCAGTGACGAAGCTCACTGAAGATGAGCAAATATGCGTTATTGGTTTGGTGAATATCCACATGTGCTTCATGAACCACTTCATCCACAAAAAATAACTGTGTGGTGCGGTTTGCATGCCGGCGGCGTCATTGGGCCATATTTTTTCGTGGACAATAACGATCGTTATCGCGCCATGATTACCGATTATTTTTGGACTTGGCGAAGATGTGGTTTAAACAGGACGGTGCCACAAATCATACAGCATACGTTACAATCGATTTATTGAAGAGTAAGTTTGGTGAGCTTGTTATCTCAAGAAATGGACAAGTCAGTTTGCCGCCTCGTTCGTGCGATTTAACGCCTCTAGACTTTTTTCTTTGGGACTACGTCAAATCATCGGTCTATGCCAATAAGCCGACGACGTTGGAAGAACATTGAGCGCGAAATAGCGGCCGTTACGGCCGAAAAGTGTGACCGAGTCATCGAAAATTGGGTCCAACGAATCGACCGCTGCCGACGTGCCCGAGGTGGCCATAGAAACGAAATCGAGTTCCATTCATAAATGTTTCGATTTTATTTCAAGACGATCATTAAGTTTTGGAAATATCTCAAATAGTTGAGTTTTATTTAAAAAAAAGTTGTCAAGTCCTTATTGGAAAGCCCTATATAATAAAACTAAGTGTAGTTCAAAAAAACATTAGAACCTAATTTACTCCCATTTAGTTCAAAAATGTATCTAACTTAAAATGAGAAAGTACTTGAACTTTATGTGTGTTCATTTTTTTTTTCGCGTGCAGTAAAATTAACTAAATTTTAGAAAGACATTTCTAAACTCAGTTTTTTAAGTCTACCAAATAACAAGAAATGTAACCGTGATAATTTGTACTTTTGAAACAATTTCCTTAACTAATTAGAAGCAAAATTTACTGTTTTCTAATAAAAATTTAGTAAGTAGTTTCTTAATTTCAAAGAAAATTGTATTAAATACTAGTAATAAGTATCTTTGGCGCAGTTTTCAATTTTTTATCCAAATAAGTTAATTTTTTCAAATATCAAATTCTTCATCGCATAACTGTATAGTTCGTGAAAAATTATTAAGAAATGATATACTACTTTTACGCGATCGTTAAAAAAGTTCACGCGCCAAATGCGATTAAATTTTAATTTTTAAATTTTAAGTTCCATTTTATTTCGTTTGGATTTTTCTAATGCTAATTTTTATATGCTCGGAACGTGCTATTAAAGTTGCGCAAGGTATTTATTCGTTATGAATCCATGAATTCTCAGGTTCACTTAAAATGTATTCTTGAATTCTACTTTGAATAAATTCTATAATATCAAATTTGATTTATTTTTTATGTGAATGAATTGCCTTTTAAACCTTCCATTCTCTCAAATATCGTACAATTAAAAAAAACTCAAAATCGTAAAAACGCTACAATTAGAAAAAAAAAATAAATAAAAAACGCCCTAATTAAAAAAAATGAAATTTGAAAAAACCGCAAAAATCGGCAACTTTGTAAAAATATATATAAAATTGAGAAAATATATTCGTTAAAATTAAAAAATTGCTCAAATTAAAACAAATAAAACTAAATATAAAGGAAAGCCAAAATTAAAAAAAAAAAAATAATAATAATAATAATATCGCAAAATATATCTCTATTTTTTGTCTCTCTCTATCAATGCAATTTCTTTCGATATAAAAGCGATCTAAAAATCTAGCCAAGTAATTTGAAACTTGAGATCTCTGGTGCATGCTTTCAGTTTTCAAAATATGGACGATTACAATTGTATCTAAGCGATTCAATTCGATTATATTTTTTTAGATTTTTTAATTTTAGGATTTTTTCAATTTTAGCGATTTCATTTAAACGATTTTTTTTTTAATTTTACGAAATTTTAAATTTTTTTGTATATTTAGCTTCTTTTATTTTTTTTTTTAAACATTAGCGATTTTGTAAATTTTTGGCGGTTTTTTAAAAATTTTGTCAATTTTTTTTCCATTAGAACGATTTTTTTCTACATTTAGGAATTGGGAAATCTGATTTTGGCGTTTTTGATTGAATTCCCAAATTAGGAAATTTTTTAAGTAAAAATCGATTGAATTCCCAACAATTGAATTCAGTGATTGTACAAATTGAATGATGAAAAAGCATGGTTGGCATTCAATAACTTTTCATAATAACGGTAGTTGGCTACCACAGCTACTTTAAGACCGATATGAAAATTTTAAAATGGCCATTCCATTAAATGCGCTATTTTACCAGTTCAATTTTGAAATATCTTTAACTACCGATTTATAGCGGTATTTTGCAAGTATAACAATATTTAACAGGTAATATTTTGAAATAAACCTTGTGATATTTGAAGACAGATGTCAGTATAGCAACTACAGTATTAAAATTTTCGTTTCGGTATTGATCAGAGCGTGATAAACAACTATCTTTTTAATGAAAAAGTATTGCTTGCCAACCGTGTAAAAAAGGAATAAAGTCTATTAAAATTAAACCAATTGCAGCCAACTAAGAATTTATTTCCATTCATTAAATTGTAGTTTAAGAAATCACTACAATTTTATGAATTGAAAATCGATTGAAGGATTAAATTCTTTAAAAGCTATGTAGTAGCATATTTGAAATAATTATTTTCCGTGGGGCCGGAAAATAATTACACCAGTTCTAATATACCAATTCCCGACTTACCCGCAATTAATAAATAAATTCATGGCAACTTTTGGACTGTTATATCGAACTGAGAACTAATCCAGTTTTGGGATATTATCCAGTGTAAAACTACAGTTGTCATAATAAATGTTTGTTCATTGTGCATATCGATATTTAAACAATAATATCTGTTTGTTTTTTGTTTTGTTGTTTGTTCTTTATTTCAACAATTTATCCAAATTTGGCAGTTGTTTTATTGTTAGTCGAATGTATAGAATTAAAATATTTTCCATAAAGTAATTGGTGTTTATAGCCAGCGAACATTGTATGCATTTGTTAACTATGCCCAATATCGTACACAATATAATGGATCAGTTGCGGTTTTCGTAATTACTACATACGCATAAATTTTTACTTCGATTATTTTTTATGTATACTTTGTTTTTCAATTATAAAAAAATCCATATATGTAAGGAAAATTAAATTAAATTGTGTTTGCAAAAAATATATATTATACATGCAATTCTTGGGCTTGGCAAAAGTTCAACGTCAAACCCTGACTTAATAAAATGCAAGTAAATTTAATAGAAAAGCTTAAATAATTTAATAGAAAAACTTAAATAATTGTTTTAAACAAAAAATTTCATTAAAAAATTAGGTCATGTATGAGCATATATGGTTTCATGCATGAGCATATATGAACATATAAGTCATGTATGTAAGCATATATGGGCAAATATATATAAAGTAAAAGTTCATATCCCATGTAAAAATCGAAATATATATGAACATACATGATCATACAACATGGGCTTTTATATGATCATACATGGGCATTAGACCGTACCTCAAAAAAAAAGTTCACCGTACACCCTCTAATATAAAGTATTTTAACAAGAAAATTTCGAAAATATTTTTTTTTTTTTTTGGCCGAACGTAGGGGTCGCCATTTTATATTTTTCGTTATATCTTCGCCATTTACCGTCCGATCTTAAAGTGTTGTATATCAATGTTTTTTGTCTCGCGGAGGCCGATGTTTTTCTCGAAGGAGCCATTGACCTCAAGTAACCCGTTCTAGTATTAACCCACCAGATCTCAGTTGCTACCACCTTAATGTACTACCCTAATATTTTAAAATGAAAGCTCGCAAAAAAGCAATAAACTTTTGCTAGTAAAGAATTCCAATAATTCCAGCGGAACTATTATTTTATTTTGTTTTTTTAATTTTTTATGTTGCCGAATGTAGGGCATTTTTATTTTTTTGTCATATCTTCTGTATTTACAGTCGGATCTTAAAGGGTTATATATCAATGTTTTTGTCGCAATGATACCAAGCACCCTTTTATACTACTTAAGGGGTAACACCTATGTAAAAAGCCTATAAATAAAAACTTCCTTTTTTTATTTTTTTATTTACGGAGATGTGTTAACAAAGATTGGTTTTTACAAGATTTATGAAGGAGTACAAAAAAATATTTGTTTTACACAAAGTTTTACAAAATGATAGTATATTTACAATAGAGGTCCACGCCACGCGCATTACTTAATAAATTTTTGGTGGATTTCTCTGAAATTTATAATGCATATGGAAAACTAAATTTTAAGTGGATCGCTCTGAAACATGCACTTTATATAGAAAACTAAATTATCTAGAGAAAAGCGTATGAGTTTTTGGGTATATTAATTTTTGGCAAAACAGCGAAGTGTTAAAGTCAAAATATCTACTTTTTTACTCTTAAAGAAACAGCTCTAAGTCAAAAAGTATTTGACCTATCAAAAGCTCCTACGGGCATCCATAGATAATTTAGTTTTCCATATGCATTATAAATTTCAGAGAAATCCACCAAAAATTGATTAAGTAATGCTGCGTGCCGTGGACCTCTATTGTAAATATACTATCATTTTGTAAAACTTTGTGTAAAACAAATATTTTTTTGTACTGCTTCATAAATCTTGTGAAAACCAATCTTTGTTAACACATCTCCGTAAATAAAAAAATAAAAAAAGGAAGTTTTTATATATAGGCTTTTTACATAGGTGTTACCCCTTAATTAGTATAAAAGGGTGCTTGAGATCAATGATTTTTGATGCAACAAATTGGTATCATTGCGACAAAAACATTGATATATAACCCTTTAAGATCCGACTGTAAATACAGAAGATATGACAAAAAAATAAAAATGCCCTACATTCGGCAACATAAAAAATTAAAAAAAAAAAAATAAAATAATAGTTCCGCTGGAATTATTGGAATTCTTTACTAGCAAAAGTTTATTGCTTTTTTGCGAGCTTTCATTTTAAAATATTAGGGTAGTACATTAAGGTGGTAGCAACTTAGATCTGGTGGGTTAATACTAGAACGGGTTACTTGAGGTCAATGGCTCCTTCGAGGAAAACATCGGCCTCCGCGAGACAAAAAACATTGATATACAACACTTTAAGAGCGGACGGTAAATAACGAAGATATAACGAAAAATATAAAATGGCGACCCCTACGTTCGGCCAAAAAAAAAAAAACATTTTCGAAATTTTTTTGTTAAAATACTTTATATTTGAGGGTGTACGGTGAACTTTTTTTTTTGCCTATAAGGTGGTACGGTCTAATGGGCATACATGGTCATATAAGTACATACATGATCTCATATATGACCATATATCTTCGGATCCGAAATTTGAGGGTATATGGTGATATATGTGCATATATTATCATACATGCTCATATATTATTCATGTATGCTCGTATATGATCATATACGTCCATATACCCTCAAATTTCAGATCCGAAGATATATGATCATATATGAGATCATGTATGGTCATATATTCAAAAATGTATGTATATTTCGATTTTTACATGGGATATATGATAAATTATATGGCAATATATGATAATATATTGCATATATAGGTCCATATATTGATTCGTGTATGCCATATATGAATTCATATATTATTCCAATAAGAGGTTTTTTTTTATTAGAAATGGCCATATATGAAGGCAAGTTATTTTTTTTTTTTCAATTTATAATCCAGTTCGAATTCTTAAGCGAAAATTGGTGTGGACATAAGATTTTTAGTAATTTTCAATGCCTAGCGGAGTAACACATAACCAAAAATTAAACTTTGATAATATATAAAAGATCTTTTATACAGATTGCTATTTTGGCAAGACAGGAATTCAATGAATCTCATTAAAAGTGATTTACTTTGATTTAGACTCGATAACAAGTACTTGTTATATAATTTACAAAGTATTTGCAACTTAGGAATCGGTAATTTTCAAAATGTCAAAACTTAAAATTACAAAACTAAAAAATCAGTACAAAAAAAAATAAATACAAATTTAAATATAAATAAAAAATAAATATCTTTTCAAAACATTTAAAAAATTTTAATGATAATGGAACAAAGCCAGATGGATATAATTATAATATTTTAAGAAACATGTATCAATAAAAATCAAAAAGGTATCAAACATTTTAAAATAATGATGTACAAAGAATAAAAATAAAACATATATTCTTTGCAGTTTTAATATTCCGAGATGACTTCATATCATTATAAATATGTACTCGTATATATGTACATAACATCAAATGCTATTCCGTTTATTTGTGATGGTGTTCTTGAATTTGAAGCGATTTTCACTACAGAAAAACAACTACCTCAATTTTTTTACAAATACATAAATATCGGTGGGTTCCCTTAAAAGAAAGTGTTTTAAGAGGCAAAACTTTGTGAGAATCCTATAAAAAGTATTAGAATCTGACAGCTTGAAACAAAATCATATATCTATAGAAAAACATTTTGTGAGTATACAGCAATCCGAGGAACCTTACTTTCGATAACCCCTAACATTCAACGAATTTTTCTCATAAATACAACTAAAGATGTTGAGGCAATTTTCCTGAGAACTCCACTCAGAATCTGAGAAACCACTCAGATTCTGGGGAGATATTTCTTTGGATAAGGCTTCAACAGAAAAGCAATTTTTAATCGAATTTTAAAAGTAAATTCCTCAACATTTAGTTTTTTTATCCTTATATATATAGATATCTAGCAGATCTAAGATACCTACCGTTTAGACGAACAAATACCAATGGATTTCTGAGCACTGGTAGGTATCTATTGCTTAAAATTACGGTCATTACTAGTAGTAAAATTACTGTATTTTAAGTAGAAATGAATTTTTTATTATATTGCCAAAAAATCTGCATTTTTTGTACACAATCAGTTAAAATCTAATGCTAAATATTATATTTTGTATTAAATTTAAATATTGATATATTTTGTATTTAATAAAAATAAATATTTTTAAAAATTAATTGAAAACGGTGTATTTAATATATTAATAAATTTGGTAGAATATATTAAAAAAATTCTATTGTTTACCCAAATTATATATAATTAATTCGGTAAAGATAATTACAAATCCGAGTAGGTGTAATCAATCCATACCATATATGAACATTCATATATGTACATTAGACCGTACCACCTTACAGGCAAAAAAAAAAAATTCACCGTACACCCTCAAATATAAAGTATTTTAACAAGAAAATTTTGAAAATGTTTTTTTTTTTTTTTGGCCGAACGTAGGGGTCGCCATTTTATATTTTTCGTTATATCTTCGCCATTTACCGTTGGATCTTAAAGTGTTGTATATCAATGTTTTTTGTCTCGCGGAGACCGATGTTTTCCTCGAAGGAGCCATTGACCTCAAGTAACCTGTTCTAGTATTAACCCACCAGATCTCAGTTGCTACCACCTTAATGTACTACCCTAATATTTTAAAATGAAAGCTCGCAAAAAGGCAATAAACTTTTGCTAGAAAAGTATTCCAATAATTCCAGCGAAACTATTATTTTATTTATTTTTTTTAATTTTTTTGTTGCCGAATGTAGGGCATTTTTAATTTTTTTGTCATATCTTCTGTATTTACAGTCGGATCTTAAAGGGTTATATATCAATGTTTTTGTCGCAATGATACCAATTTGTTACATCGAAAATCATTGACCTCAAGCACCCTTTTATACTACTTAAGGAGTAAAACCTACGTAAAAAGCCTATATATAAAAACTTCCTTTTTTTATTTTCTTTATTTACGGAGATGTGTTAACAAAGATTGGTTTTCACAAGATTTATGAAGGAGTACAAAAAAATATTTGTTTTACACAAAGTTTTACAAAATGATAGTATATTTACAAAAGAGGTCCACGGCACGCAGCATTACTTAATCAATTTTTTATGGATTTCTCTGAAATTTATAGTGCATATGGAAAACTAAATTATCTATGGATGCGCGTAGGAGTTTTTGATAGGTCAAATACTTTTTGACTTAGAGCTGTTTCTTTACGAGTATAAAAAATAGATATTTTGACTTTAACACTTCGCTGTTTTGTCAAAAATTAATATACCCAAAAACTCATACGCTTTTCTTTAGATAATTTAGTTTTCTATATAAAGTGTATGTTTCAGAGCGATCCACCTAAAATTGGTTAAATTATGCTGAGTGCCGTGGATCACTTATAAAATAACACAAATTTTAATCGATCATATTTTGGCGTGATTGAAGTTGGCTGTATTATTTGAGTCAAGAGAACTTCAGTATGGACTTCTTAATAGCTATTAGTTGCGATGGAACTCCTACCAACACTGGCTACAAAAATGGAGTCATTGTAAGAATGGAACGCCATTTACAGAGACCTTTGCAATGGTTCGTATGCCTATAATAATTATAAATAAAATTAAAATTAATAATTATAAATAAATTAAAATAAAGATAATTTAGTTTTCCATATGCATTATAAATTTCAGAGAAATCCACCAAAAATTTATTAAGTAATGCTGCGTGCCGTGGACCTCTATACTAAATATACTATCATTTTGTAAAACTTTGTGTAAAACAAATATTTTTTTGTACTCCTTCATAAATCTTGTGAAAACCAATCTTTGTTAACACATCTCCGTAAATAAAGAAAATAAAAAAAAGAAGTTTTTATATATAGGCTTTTTACGTAGGTGTTACCCCTTAAGTAGTATAAAAGGGTGCTTGAGGTCAATGATTTTTGATGTAAAAAATTGGTATCATTGCGACAAAAACATTGATATATAACCCTTTAAGATCCGACTGTAAATACAGAAGATATGACAAAAAAATTAAAATGCCCTACATTCGGCAACAAAAAAAAATTAAAAAAAAAAATAAAATAATAGTTCCGCTGGAATTATTGGAATACTTTCCTAGCAAAAGTTTATTGCTTTTTTGCGAGCTTTCATTTTAAAATATTAGGGTAGTTCATTAAGGTGGTAGCAACTGAGATTTGGTGGGTTAATACTAGAATGGGTTACTTGAGGTCAATGGCCCCTTTGAGGAAAACATCGGTCTCCGCGAGACAAAAAACATTGATATACAACACTTTAAGATCCGACGGTAAATGGCGAAGATATAAAAAAAAATATTAAATGGCGACCCCTACGTTCGGCCAAAAAAAAAAAAAACATTTTCGAAATTTTCTTGTTAAAATACTTTATATTTGAGGGTGTACGGTGAACTTTTTTTTTGAGGTACGGTCTAATGTACATATATGAGCATGTATGACCATTTACCCTCAAATCACGGATCCGAGCATATATGGAATAATAAATGAACCCATATATGTGGCCGTATGTTACCATATATGAACATTTTCACCTGGCTATTTATAAAAGTTTTTTTTTATTAATTAATGCCGAACTAAAGTAATTTTAATATAATCTTGTATTATTTAATATAAGCTAATATAGTTTTCAAAAACTTGAAAATCTAGTTTTTAAATTTCCAGGTTATTTTTAGTATAAATTTATTAGACCAATAATTTCTGGATGTCAAATTTAGTAAACATGGTTGCAACATTATCACTGCTTTTATATTATGGTTGTCACAATCAATCCATATGTTCGCTGCCATCATTATTCAAGTAAATGTTTTGTATTTCATGATTATCACTTTCTATTTTATAACATGATTGGTTGTAACCATACTGTGGCAACAAAATTTCTGACTATGAAAATAATATGACAATTATGGAATTATAAAATGCTAAATATAATTAATGAATAATTATAAAAACACTACTTTGACATATACAGTCATACCCAGCAAAAAAAAAGTTGCAAAAGAAGAGAAAGAGAAGCAGTGATTTTGATTCCGGTTTTGTAAAAGTTTGGATCGGAACCAATGATTTTTACATAAGGGTGTCATAGGGTAAAAGTTTTTTTTATGATCCTTTTTCATTGCATCTTAAGCCCTTTTTATGGTTTAGTGATGTTCCTAAATAAATTTTGAGTTTGTAATTTAGATTTTAACAGGACATCAGTAATCGTGCCTTAGCCTCATTTTCGCAATCTCCCGTTAGCTTCTACCTAGGAATTTAATTGACACATTTGTTGTTGTTTCCCATATAAAGTTTGAGTTAAATTATAACGGGACATTTAGTAATCGGGCCTTCTATAATAAATTAATTTATTCGAAATTCTTGCAATTTTTACTACAATAAATTTTTTACTTTTGTAACAATAATAACTATGATTTAAGAATTTAAAATATGGTAAATTGTAAGTTATAGATTGAAACAAATCACTTAAACTTAAACAATAGTTAAAAATGTAAAATTTATATAGAAATATTAATGATTAGTGTTTAACTTTGGTTGTTCTTAAAATAAGTTACCCGTCATAGTTATAGAAAGTGTTAAATTTCATTTAAAATCACATTTTTGGAAGTTGTAAAAAAGAACTGTCTTAGAAGAGGAAAATCAGAACTAAACGATACTTTGGAATCAATGCAAAATTAATTTCTTAAGAATTACTTCCATTTATTTTTGCTGGGAAAATACTGTGTTGTTTTCAAATAAAAAATATTGTTTAGTCACCTATGTAAAAATGGTAATATATGATCCTTTTCAACTGGGGGATTATACATGCCTTTACACTAATCAATTCTTTGTCAAAAATAGTCTATACAAAGATTTAATATTTTTTTAATTCGTTTAAATACAAACAATAATAATTTAAAACAAGTAAGAGCGGCTAAATTCGGCTATGCCGAGTCTTATATACCTTTCACCATGGTTGGGAAAAGCTGAAGTTTAGATATGGACATATATGGAATGGACAGATTTATGTACGGACGCCTTTGAGAGGAAATTAACTATTTAGTTTCGTGATAAAACTTGGACTCGGAAAGATTTATGATTCCCGAAAATAGGTATTTAAAAAAATTTATGTTTTGGTCATAACTATTTTCAGCAAATATGTTCTACTAAAGATTTTCGATCTTTTGCTACATAAGACGTATCCATAGGTCATATTACAGCTCTAAAATTTTATTTTTTATAAAAATTTTGATGTTTTTAGCCCATTTATGGATTATTTAATCTTGGTCTTACCGTTTTTAAGATATAAAGTAATCTGTTTTGTGTCACGCTTAATTCACAGATCCTGCCCACATTTGGTCAGATGTTGTGCATTGATAACCAAGATGCTCGTACCTTATTTCGGAACTTTTTCTCTTTCTGTTCTCCAAATATACGGAAAAACTGACCGAAATCGTTAAGTCAACTGTGCTGTACGTATTTGTTATGTTAAAAAAAAATAAAAAAAAAACAAATAAAAAAGACTTAATAAAATGTAAAAAAAAAATTGTACAAAAAAAGTTGAATATACGGGGATCGATCGCGCGACTAAAAGAAAAAAACTATTTATGACAAAGCACATACTTCTAAATAAACAGTTTTCGTTCAAAACTAATATGTTTGGTTTTTAGGTGTTTGTTGTTTGTGTGAAGATGTGAAAGAAAAGAAGTTAAACAAATAAAATTAAAAAGAACAACAACCACAAACATAACGCCAATCAGTGTTGTCATATTATTTTTTTCAAAAATCTTTTTACTTGTAAAAAAAACTATATAAAATTTTTTTAATATTTTTAGCCTTTTTATGGATTATTTAATTACATATTAATATAAAATTTTATTTAAATTAATTATTTAATGTTAAAAAAAACAAAACATAAACAAAAAAAAAGTCTTAAGAAAATATTAAAAAAATTGTACAAACAATAGTTGAATAGACGGGGGTGGTATCGAACACCCGCCTAAGAGAAAAAAAGTATTTGTGACATAGTGCTTAGACAACTGAGCCATTAAAGCTCATGTACAATCAACTATAACTATAAGTTCAATAGAGATTTGTTTGGTTTTTATTTAAATTACAAATCTTTGTATTGGTTTGTTGTTTGTGTGTAAAAGGTGAAAAGGCGAAAGAAAAGAATTTCAACAAATGGATGTGTTTGTTATGCGTAAAACTTTAGAGTTAGTCGTGGTTTTTTGCTAATATATCAGCCATTTATCAACCGATCTGGCTGATTTTCAACAGCAAACAGAAATGGATCACATGTGACAGAAATATATAACAATTAAGTCCTCATCATGTCTGGGGTCTTCGGAAAACCCATTTCAACACACAGACGGACATCGTTAAATCAACTAAGATCAATATTGTAGAAATTACAAACGGAATGACAAACTTACCCAGCAAAAATGAAGCTGCCAAAGAAGCAATAAAAGCATCACTACTATGGCAAAGGCATAACTTCTTTTCTGATGGTTTCATCGATGAGTTTAACATTAACGTGTCATAGGATGGAAGTATTCAAATGTAGCTACTAGCATTACTTATACTTTACTCTAAAGAAGCAATGATAATACAATGATTAAATATTCTGATGCATGAGTGGAAAATGTTCATATACTTTCTAATATTTAAGCTTTGATGAAAATTTAATTCATAAGAATGCAGAAAAATAAGTTTAAAGAAGCGAAATTTATGCATTGATATACAAATACTCCTTATTAAAACAAATAAATAATTCTGCATTAGTGAAAAAGCATTTTTGAAACATTTTTCAATACTTTTAATGAATTTTTAGACAAATTTTAAAATATTTATGGATAATTTAAAAACTGGTTGTACAATTTTGAAACATTTTTAGACAATTTTAAAATATTTTTGAACAATTTTAAATAATTTTTGCCCAATTTTAAAACATTTGTGGGCAATTTGAAATAATTTGTACACAATTTTAAAATTATTTTGGTAAATTCTGAATTAAAACTGGAAATGATGTAGTGCTACATAAAATACATAATGCAAAAATGAACAGATTGTGTCGTCATAAATATTTGAAACTGAAAAGTGCAAATGACAGGCCAGCTAGTTTCAATTAAAGGTCAAACAAAATCTGTTTTTCTTGATTTTTCAAAACTTTTATTAAAAATTGCAAAACTGCATAAATTCTAACCCTTATGAAATTTTAAACTAAAATATAAAAAATGATTTAATAAAAAAATTAAAAAATTTCATCAGAACTATTTTTTCAATTTAAATACATGCTTTAGATTCAAAAAATATACGATATACTATAACTTATGCTTTAGAAGTAATTTTTTAAGATATGCATCGGGTTTATATCCAGATCACTGCATTTAAAATATGAACATATGAATTCTTTTAGAAGTGCCTTAGAATAACACCAAAAAATCATAAAAGAATGTCAACTGAAGTTTAGGAAGCAATGAAAGAAGTTATAGTCACAGAATGACTACCATTTATTTTTGCTGGGTATGTATATATACCCTTTCAACTGTGGTGAAGGGTATAAAAAAAGCATTTTTTTTTTAAGAACTATTTAAAAAAAAAGTAAGAGCGGCTAAATTCGGCTATGCCAAATCTTATATACCCTTCACCATGGTGGAGAAAAAACTGAAGTTTATATATGGACAAATATGGAATGGACAGATTTATGTACGGACGCCTTTGAGAGGAAATTAACCATTTAGTTTGGTGATAAAACTTGGACTCGGGAAGATTTATGATTCCAGGAAATAGGTATTTAAAAAATTTATGTTTTGGGGATAACTTTTTTGTATCTGAACCTATATTTCCGAGTTTTTTAGCAAATATGTTATACTAAAGATTTTCGATCTTTTGCTATATAAGACGTATCCATAGGTCATATTACAGCTCAAAAATAATATATGAGAAATAAAATAACATATGAGAAATAAAATAATATAAAAAGAAATAAAATGGTTTAAAAATCTTTTTATAAATTCTTTTAAATCGGAGCAAAAAATAGAAATAAAACCGTGTTTGTATTTTGTTTGTATCAGAGTATTTTGTTTGTATCAGAGGGTTTTTATAAAAATTTTGATGTTTTTAGCCTATTTATGGATTATTTAATTATTAATTTAAAATTCTATTTAAATTAATTATTTAATGTTAGAAAAACAAAAAAAAAGTCTTAAGAAAATATAAAAAATTGTACAAAAACAAAAAAGTTGAATAGACTGGGAATCGAACCCGCGCCTAAGAGAAAAAAAGTATTTGTGACATAGCGTCTAGACAACTGAGCTATTGAAGCTCATACAAAATCATCGTTAATAGAGGTACATATATAAAAAGTTTTCTTTCATTAGAGATTTGTTTGGTTTTTATTTAAATGACAAATCTTTGTATGTGTTTTTGTTGTTTGTGAGTAAAAGGTAAAGAGGTGAAAGAAAAGAATTTCAACAAATGGATATGTTTGTTATGCGTAAAATTCTACATATGTACATATTAAACAAAGGGATTTTACGGAAAAAATTAGAGGTAGTTCTTTTTTTTTGTTAATATCTCAGCCATTTATTAACCGATCTGTCTAATTTTCAATAGCAAACAGAAATGGATCACATGTAACAGAAATATATAACAATTAAATCCTCATCATGTCTAGGTTCTTCGGAAAACCCATTTCAACACACAGACGGACATCGTTAAATCAACTTCGCTCTTCATAAGGACCCAGAATATATATACTTTATGGGGTCTAAGATCAATATTGTAGAAATTCACCTGTGGTGAAGGGTATAAAAAGTAATTTTTAAAAAGAGGAACTTTTTGAAAAAAGTACCTTTCTCAAAACCAAGTACTTTTTTAAAAAAGTACTTATTTTAAAGTACCATTTTAAAAATTGCTTTTGTGTTTGACTTTTGTTTTTTCTAATACAACATAAGGTGAATTTTCGTTTGAAAATGTCACGGTTTTTTTCGGGTAGTAGTACGGCATTTTTACACCGAAGCTCCATATGGGTTGAAACTTGGCAGAAATAGTCTAGACATTAATTGCACCAAGAATTATATAAATTTTTGTTGGTCGTGTAACAAAAATGTTCCAAAAAACACAATAGATTTTAGAAAGTACTACGTTTTACATATATTTACTGAAAATGTCACTTTTTTTTTAATATTTTTTTTACAGGAAGTACTGTTTTTTAAAAAGTATTTATATTTGCAAGTACTGTCTTTAAAATAAAAGTTTTTTTTTTGTGAAAAAAGAACTCTGAAAAAAAATTTTGAAAACGAAAGTGCTTTTATTTTGGAAAAAAAAATAAAAAGTATAGTTTTTACGGGTAGACCGGTCTACCCGGTCAGAACGCAAGACCGGGTATACCGGGTAAAATAACCGGTTTAAACGGGTAGACCGGTCTTCGGTCTGTCTACCCGGTTTACCGGTCTTTGCCGTAGGCCCTAATGTATACGTATACATTTTATGCCAGATGAATATCATTTTCGTGTGTTATGAAAAGAAAAAAAATAATATAAGTCTGGTGTGTGTTCGCTGAATAAGATTGATATCAAGAAAAGCTTTTTGTCTGCAAAAAAGAAACAAAAGAAAATTATGTTTCAAAATTTACCTTTTATTTCTTTTTCCACTTAGCCTTATGGAAATAGAAATATCTCAGATTCTGTACACTTATTTTCACAGGAAAATATTTTCATTAAGCTATTATAATGAAGGGCTTTTTTTAAAACTTTTTAAAGAGTTCTTATTTGAATATTAAAGTAAAAACTCTTGTCCAATATAGCAAAATACATAAATGTACATATTAGACAAAAAAAAAGAAACAACTTTATTTCGCTGAACGCACCTTTGAGATTCTGAAAAACGATTACTCCCTAAATTTGTTTTATAGGAAAAAGCTCACAAACCTTTCCCTGTAAAAAATTCTTAAGAGTAGGGTTTGATTGACGGCTACTCTTAAGAATAATTAAATGAAATTTGATTTTGTGTTAGAAAGAATAATATTGAGAAACTGTTGGTATTACACATTTCAGCCCAAGTTGATATTTAGGGGTTTCAAAGTTAGTTTGAAAGTTGTTCGAAACGTTTTTGTTTGAAAACTATTTTATATTTGAGAACTTCATAAGAAATACCTTTAAAATACCTTTCATTGGCTATCCAATTTGTTAATAGTTCTTTAGAACAAACAGGAAGTAGACTCCAAAATTCCATTTTTAAGAAAAAATGTATACGAAAATTTAATAAAAAATATACTAAATACTAGTAACATTTCAAAATAAAAAAAAAATTAAGACGAATTTCACTTACTTTAAGAAAAAATTTACTTAATTTAAGTAAATACTTTGTAATTGTGTTTAAGATAACTGCATACTTGATTGAAGTTAAAATTTCTTTGGAATCAAATCATTTAAAACTGCAAATGTTGCCTATTTATTTTATATAATCCACGAAATAATTTCAGCTCATGTTTGCCCATAAAAATGCAAAAAGAAAAAAATTGTAAAAAACTAACTTAATACGAAAAATTTTATTAAAAAGCGTCTTAAATATGATAATTTTGAAACCGATTTAATTATCTGGAATCGAGCACGAAGTATTATTCATGCTTACTTATGAGCCTTTTACACAAAATTTTTAAAAATTGTTTGAGCATCAAAAATGACGCAAAATTAATCATTCATATGTAGGAGAATTGTAAACCCAGAATATTATGTAGTTTACAGTTTGTAGTTGAATAAAAAAGTTTTCAGTTCAGTTAAAAATAAAGGAACATACATTTATTTTTTAAAGAAATATTTATTTTAACTTCTTAAAATCATTCATTGCTATTTACCGTTTTTTCAGTCTCATTTATACTTACATTTATTTGAAATTTAATAAAAATTTACCCACAAAAGGAAAATTTGTGGTTTATTTATTTCCGTGACAAATTTCAATTTTATTTCAAAAAAAATATACAAAAAGTTCCATTTAAATTGTTTGTTTATATAAAATATTTATGCAATTGTAATTACAAGAACTTTATAAGCACACACAAATAAACACATATGGTTATTTACACAAAATGTATCTGTAGACTGTGTGAGCATACATTTTGCAGTTTAAAAAGCAAAACAAAAATAACAAAAATGGAAATAATTTCAAATTAATTAAAAATTCAGTTATCGTTTACGGAATTGTTAGATGAAATTGTAATACTGTAAAACTGATTACTGTAAATGATTAACATTTGTTTTTCTTACTGGTGTGTCTGTTGCTTAAAAAACATTTAAAATTATATAACAAAAACTTTTTGATTTAAATGAAATATCATTTCTTTTAACTGGTATTTTCTGTTATTTTAACTTACAAACTATTTTAAGTGTACGATAAAAACCCTAGAATTTGAGGGTATTGCAAATTTTGTTCTAGTTACACAGTAATTTTGATTGTAAAGTTTATTTTGACGCACAAGCTTAAATCTACTTATCAAAAAACTTTTTTTATTTTGCACAAAACGAAATAACTATCTGGCGATTATGTACCATGTATACCATGCAGTTGGCAAAAGTACTAATTTGTTAAGAATCAGAACTTTTCAAAAAAAATTAAATTTACCATCCCTGGTACAAAAGCATTATTCACAATTCTCATTTTAAAGTGATTGATAATTGTAAATAAAAGCTTTTTGTTCTCACATAAAAAATGGTTTTGCAAGAAGCAACAAAATAAAATCATGTAAAAAAAATGTACCTTATGTATTTCCTTTTCCACTCAGCCTTTTCTATTTAATTTGAGATAAACTCTTTACTTTTTTTTTTTTTGTATTGCATTTATATTTTAAAAAACTTTACGAGCACTATTTAATTATACTCGTATGATTTTATTTTAAATGCATTTTGAATAAACTTTTTTTTTGCATTTTATTCACTATATAATAAAATTATATTTTACTCTACACTCTTATTGATATATTTCTTTTAAGATTATACTAACACTAAAATGCCGTTATTTTTGCCCAACAACACGATCTAATTTGTTTTATAAAAATAACTCAAAAAACAACCGAAAGGCCCGGCACGGAAGCAAATTTATAATTGAATTTGTAGGTATTAATTTTTAACACATTAAAGAAATTTTTATCAAATAATATTAAGCTACACTTTAACTATACTTTTATCTAAAAATATTTAAATTTCCTTTTTTATTTAAACAATTATGATGAAATAACAACGAACGAAACTACCGGACGTCCGTTAGGCTTACAAATTTCGCGAGAACTAAAAGGTTCAATAAAAGAAATAAATGAGATGAGTATGTAGGTTGGTACCTACGAGTACGTACAAAAAAAGAGGAGAAATCAGTGTTGCCAGTTTTATCAGTTTTTTTTAATTTTTTGGGATAATTAAACACATCCAGAGCAAAGTTTGTTTATATATGTGGTTATTTTACTTCGAAAAACCTATAATCAATCCATTAATAATGGAAAACGTTGTATTGGGAATTAAAAAGTAAGAAAATTAACTAAAAATAAACTTTAACTTTTAAAATAAAATGTTTTAACAAAATTGTACATGCTATCAAATTTATTAAAAAATTTTCAATATTTAAAACTGGTAACTATTACATATACCGCAAATTAGGGTTCCAATAGAACCAACCGAATTGTTAATTGTAATTGTATAAATATACAGTACTGTGCAGAACGAAAGCAACAATCCCAGTGTTTTACTTTAAAATTCGAAATTTTATACCTTATTTAAGAAATTCCTTCCATGCAAGTTTGTAAGCAATCATTGTAGCAAACAAAGGCACAAATTTGATTATTCTGAATTAGCACCACCAAAAACAACAAAATTTCCAGAATGTGCAAAACAAATTTACAAATGACAAAAAATAAAAAAGTTTAACTTTATTAAAAGAATGTCTAGGGATTGAGGATCTTAAAGAGAGAGAAAAGTCAGCATGATTTGCTAAAATGTATAATATACTAAATAGATCTATAGTTTGCAGATTTTAAAAAAACAGGATAAGACGTTAAAAGAAGTATCCGTTAAGCATTTTGGAGGACGCGCATGAAAAACTTCTGTGCATGATGATAGAAAAATACACTTACAATATATTTCCCGTTACCGACTGTAGTTTATTTAAAAGGTAATACGTAAAGTTTGTTTTTAAATGAAGAAACAATTAAAATTCGTGGAAATATGCTTTTTAACTATTTGAATCAGTCATTCAAAAAACAAACTATATACACGCAAAGAAAAAACTTGGTTGGGGCAATCATATTCGAAGAGCATCATATATTTTTGGATTTATGGTTGTGCCAACCATAGTCGTACAATAATATGGTTATCATATTATGAAAATAAAATAATCATATTTTTACCATACAGCTATATTATGATTCAAAAATTACCATATTATGGTCCTAAATAAACATGTTATGATATTGAATTTATCATAATATGATCGCATGTAATCATAGTTTACTCAAAATCTTATTATATTATGGTCCCTCATAACTATATTATGATTCGTGTAGTATCATTATATGATCCCTAATCTACGAAAATTTCTTAAGGGAAAAGTTCTTAAAAACTATGAAAAAGCTCCTTAAATTTAAAAATACTTCTTTTAGAAATGTTTTTCCTAAAAAAAATTTATTATTTTTGAAGAAAAATTGTTAAGGAAAAATTCAAAGATTCTGAGAAATTTTCTTTCAAGAAATCTTTGATTCTGTAAAAAAATACTTAAAAAATATTTTTTAATTTTAAATGATTTTTTTTAATAAAAAAAAATTTAGGTTCTAACGACATTTTTAAATTTTTTTTAGAAAATTTTCTTAAACAAAAAGTCTTTAGAATTTAAGAATATTTCTACTAGAAAAAGTCCTTAGAATCTAAATATTTTTCATGATGAAAAGTCTTCAGAATATATGAATTTTTCTTTCAAAGAAAAGCCTTAGAATCTAAGTTTTTTTTGGAAACAGTTTTGAGAATCTGAAAGTTTTAGTTTAAGTAAAACTCCATAGAATCTTAAAATATTTTTATCAGATATATTTTTAAATATTTATTATTTTATATAAGAAACCTTTTCGTACAAAAAAATTTTGGGTCCTACAGACCTTTTCTTATAAAAAATATGTTACTAATATTTTGAGAACTTTTTACAAGAAATGAATTTTAAACAATATTTTTTTTTTACCCTTTGAGACCCAGAGCTTTGATGTTTCATCAGAAAAATTCAAATATTTTCAAAACTAGTTGGTCAATTATTTTCTTCAGATTCTTAAGAAAATTATTTTTCACAGAGACTTAATTAGTTTTCGAGATATTTTAATGATAAGTCAAAAAAATAAATTTTTTGCGTGCCTGGGTCTCAAAGGGCTAAAATAAAATTTCTTATTGTTTTTATTGAAAAGAATTAAAATATATAAAATCTTTATATAGAATCTTTTTGACAACGAATTGATTAGTGTAAATAATATTTTATGTATAAGGAATTTTCGAAAAACCCCTTTAAAAAATATTCTAAGCTAAAAAAAAATTAACTGGATCTAAATGAGTCAATTGATGAAATGATTCAATGATTCAATGCTATTCAATGCTAAGACATTTTGTAGTAAAAACAAAATGACTGAACTGATAAAATTTTGGTTTTTACGAAAACAAGACAATATTATTACTGAAAATGTCAAAGTCATGTTTTATTTGATGTATAATTATTTACTGATTGTTGCCAGAATTTTATCGTTTCATAATTATCATACTTTTTTCATAGTCAGAATTTTTGTTACCACAGTATGGTACAGCCCATCATGTTATAAAATAGAAGGTGTCAATCATAAAACTACAAAATATTTACTAAATAATGATTTAAGCGACCATTTTTATGGTTAGAAAGCCAATAACTTGTTTGTGCCAACCATACCCGATTGCAGCAAGCATAATATAGTAGCAGTGATCATATTGCAACCATGTTTTTTCTTTGCGTATATTTATAAAAATTTACAGACTTTCAGTAGGAGTTGATATTTTCTATTTAATATAAAATTTTATGTTTTCTGTTTCTATAAATAGAAATTTATATAATTCCTTTTTAATTATTTACCAAAATATTTCAATAAAAATTACAAGAAATTATTCAAATATAGATACACACATAGAATATAAAAATATATACATATGTGTTTGTCGTTTTGTAAAACTACATGCAAATAATAAAAAATCAATTTGAAAACAATCCAAAAAATTGTTTTTTTTCCTACGTTGTGTCAGTTAAACGATTTTCGATTGCTTTTACTACTGTTTCGATTATTAAAGAATGATTGAAAATAAAGAACCAAATGGCCTTATATAATGAAAAATCAGTAGTTCTATTTTTGATTACATTTTCGATTAATTTAATATGTATTTTACACTGTTAATGAAATAATATTGTGAGTATATATATTCTTCTAAAGGCTGTCTAAAAGTTTGGATTCTGAAGAGATATTTTTTTAAGACTATCTAATCATTTGGAGTAATTTTATTTTTTAAGCCTAAGTTCTTAAAAAAAAAGAACTACCAGAATTAGACCGAACAGAAATGGAAACCTGTATTTCTTAGTGACAAAGCAAAGTTCAACTTAATAAATTCGGATAGTATGGGTCAGATATGAACTAAAAATTAATCCGAAATTTCCTTTGAAAAAGTTTAAAGCTTAATATAAGTAAAATTTTGTTAAAACTTAAAATGAATAAAAATTCCTATGTTTGGGTAAAAACGTAATAGTTTATATACTCAGAAATAGTTCATACCTTTCTTAAGAAATATTTCTCGATTTCATGGGGAAAAACAAGTATATTAATTTATCTAACCATCTTAGCTTTTAGAAATTTGCATACTGAAATAAAACTAAGTTTAGTTAAAAAAAAATATAAAATAATTTTCTTCAAAAAATGTGTACCTTAAAATGAAAAGTATTTAAACTTAGTGTGTGTTAATTTTTTTTTTTGCTATTAGTAACATTAACTAAATTTTAGAAAGCCATTTCTTAATTTATTTTTTAAGTCTACCACTTTCTAATTTTTAAGATTTGATTTCCAAAAATTAGTTCAGTCAACTAAAAACAAAAAGTAATAAAGTTTTTCTTGGTTTTAGAAACTGATGAAATATTTCTAATTAAAATTTTCATGCAAATTAGTTCAGATAAATTTTAAAAATTTTAATAAAATATTTTTTTTGTGAAAAATAATAAACTTAGGTATAGGATATTTGTTTTGTGGAAAACGCTAAAATTATTTTCAATATTCTTCTCCAAAAAAAAAAAAAAAAAACAATTAATTAAAAACAAATAAGTCAGTTTTCCTAATTTTCAAGAAAAAATATTATTCAAGATTGTAATTATTGGTTCTAATCTTAATTGTCTTTAACATTGAACTTAAAATAGTTTAAAATATATTTTAAAATTTTGTTAACAAAAGGTAAAAAATTTCGAATTTGCGCTTTTATGTAATAATTTTGTTTGCTGACTACAATACAAAATATCCCAAGCACTTTTTATACTTTACGGCAGAATGGCTTTCCTATAATTGACGTTGCTTTCCTATAATTGACAAAGGCACTAAAACTTTTTTTTCTCAATTAATAATACAAAAAGTCAAAATTTGTATATTGCAATTAAAGTGTAAGCTAAAAAAAAGTCATAAAACAATCTTATGACATTTTTCCATTTTCCAATAATACGAGGGCGGATCAATAAGTCCGTGACTTTTTGAACTTCCCTCTTAGTTATATGAAATGCAACATTGCTGTTATTTGCAAACCTAAATAAATGGCTCGGTGGAAAGAGATTTAGCTCCAGCGATGTAATTATTAATCAAACAAGAGCCTATTTTATGGACCTCGAAAAATCCTGATGTTAGACGCAAAGTAAATGACGGAACTTGCTCAAAATTTGACAATAGTCTATTAAGAGGTGGTACTTGGTGGGAGCAGTGTTGCATTTTATAAACTTCGAGGGAAGTTCGAAAAGTCACGGACTTATTGATCCGCCCTCAATAAGTCCACCTATTATATTTGGCTGCATATTTATATTTTTATATAAGCAATAAACAACACCGTTTGTTACGGAATCAAGACTGATGAAAAACGGTGAAGTCCGTTTTAACGGCACGGAAACGGTTACAGCGAATGAAGTTATAAATGTAGTGTTTTCTAAAAATCGATTATACGGTCCCTTTCTGTTCTGTTTACGTACAAACTTTGTCGAATACGACTGTTACGGACTTGAACGTCTCGCACAATCCGGATTCATGATCCTGTATATGTTGGAGAGTCCGTAAAAATGTTTCTTGGGAAGTTAAAAAATATTCCTGAACTCACATACATTCAAACATGTAAAATACAAATACTTATACATTGTGCATTTTTTTTAATGTTTATGTTTTTACCACCAACACTTAAGTTTACTTTAGTAACTGTTCAATCCAGAATACTTGTTCTCTGCGATAGAATTCCGCCAATTAAAACAGTCATGCATACTTTGGTAATCCAGAGCTGATTAACATATTTTGTACAACGAACTACATGCTTTTATAAAAAAATTAACAGCGTTTTTAAATCGATGAAATAAACACGTGTACATAAAAATCTTTACTGTTAAATAAAATTTAAAAACACAGAAAAAACCAATTTATATATTTTATTGCAAAAAAAAATTATCAAAATAAAAAAAAAAAAGTTCACATCTCCACATTAAAAAAAAAACCATTTTGGTTAAAAATAACCAAAACGGCAACACTGCTTCTATTTCCTTTTCCACTCAGCTTTTTATTTTCAATTTGAGATAAACTCTTTTTACTTTTTTTGTTGTATCGCTTATATTTTGAAAAACTTTACGAGCACTACTTAATTATACTCGTATGATTTTATTTGAAATACATTTTGAATAACCTTTTTTTTTGCATTTTATTCACTATTTAATAATGATATTTTTGATATTTTACTTTTTTTAAGAATTTACTAACTCTAATGCGGCGTTCTTTTTGCACAACACAATCTCATTTATTATTGAATTTTTAGGTATTAATTTTTAATTCGGTACTATATAGAAGTAATAGAATACCGGATTATAAGCTGTCATCAGAAAAGATACTGCTAAAAAAAGAACAAAGAAGAATACGTAACTGACGTGAATGGAATCGATGTCACAACTGTTGCATGGAAGGATTAAAGAATTGTCAATCCGGCTTCCACCTTTGCTGGGCAAAAACCTGAACCTCGAAGATGTGACAAATAGAATTCAAGGTATGTGTACATAAAGCGACCCAATGTGGTCGCAGAGTACAATCGCCATATGGGTGGCGTTGATCTCCTTGACAGCATCATGGGTATATATAAAATACGTTTGCAAAGCAAACGGTGGTCCATGCGATTGTTTTATCAAGGACCCTATAAACCAGGATGAATAAACTCTCAAATTTTTAGCCGCCCATGATGCCAAATGGTGCGACTACAAAAAAATTTTTAGTCGAGACCACGAAATCCTTAGCCGATTTACAGAAACATTTAGCCGCTAGCAAGGATCGTAGCGCAAGTACAGTGATTGTGATGTGAATGTAAGCATCCCAGCAAAACTTTGGTAATGGGTGCGGTATTCTCGTGCGTTACCTTGTAATGATAGCTCGTTACCTTTTTCATAACTTGCAAGCATACAGTAATAAGTTACTCATTATTGATTACGTAATATATGATTTATAAATGTAAAGTAATTATTGAAATATTTTTGAAAATCTATTTTTAGATACCTTACTTTGTGTTTTTTTGTAAGCAAACAGGTATTGTATGTTTGTTTTGATAACACTAACGAAAAAACGAAGCGCAACAATTAATTCAAGTTGAAATACTATATGCGCCGATAGCTCAGTGGGTAGAGTTCTTGGCTGGCAACCAGATTTCCCTGGTTCGATTCCCATCTTCACTACATTATTTTTAATTTCAAATATTTGAAATATAATATTTGTAATATTTTTTTTAAATAAAAATTCCCTTTTTGAAAAATCTATTTTTAAACACATTACTTTTTCCAATCTCGTAAACATATAAGTAACCCCTTATATTATCACCTCTAAAGTAATGGATATGTACATTACTTTAATTCTCATCGCCTGTAAAATGAATCAATAAAGTAAGGTGTAAAGTAATTCATCGGCCCCTATGGCTATACATTACTTTACCCATTATTTGGTAATGTGTGGTTTTGCTGGGATGTTTGAATTGGTACAACCCTTGCTAGAGGCTAACTTTTTCTGTAAATCGGCTAAGAATTTCGTGGTCTCTAAGAACTAAGACTAAGAATTTTTTTGTAGTCGCACCGTTTGGCATCATGGGTGGCTGAAAATTTGGTAGTTTGTTCATCCTGGTTCATCCAGGTCCTTGGTTTTATCATTATTTGAATCTCACAAAGACCAATGCATGGATACTTTACAAAAATAGTGCTGAATACAAAAGTTTTCAATCAAACCGCTTATCATCAGCAGAATTTCGTTTGGAGGTTGCTGTGACCCTTTTGCAAAATGGGTATAAAACAGTGCTGTTCATTTGATGGGACAATTGTCCCCTGCTCAACTCACATCTATTCTTACGCTCTTGCTTTTAGTCGTCACTGAAACAGCGACGAGTGAAATTGTGTAGCGGATGTATGCTGATTTTTTTTCAATGCACTGAAAAAAATTAATAGCAATGTACGAAAAATATTTTGTGATACTACAAGATCTATGAAAATCTTTAATAGACTTAATAAAAAAACCCATTTTTTGAATGTTTTGAAAAATTCGAGCCCGATCGTTCATTCATTTATTCCGATCAAATGTATTTGTTTTTCCTTCCGAAAATTGCATTTTTTTTAAAGAATAACATAAGAAATCCAACATATTAAGGATATTTTATTAACATATTAAATATATTTTATAATCCATCATATTAAAGATATTTTAATATTGATTAAAAAAATCTTCAACTAATATATATATATATATATCTTATTTTCCTTTCAAAAATTTAATTTTTGTTTAATTTTTATTTCTTTAAAACACATTAACAGTTTCATATTTTCAATAAAAAAATAAATTCATTCAGATACTAGCACTGCTAATAAACCATTGAACATTTCTTACAGTGCAATTCCCATTTTCTCACAAACACAACTACATTTTTATTTTTGAACAGCACTGGTATAAAACCAAATTTATTTAGTCTGCGTTCGTTGCAGAGCGAGATTGAAGTCAAAAAGCTCAAAGAACCTGCTCAGCATGTACTTTCAAATTGGGCACTGGCCGGGATTTACCCATAATGTATGTGAGAAATGCGATGTAACTTTATGCTACGCTTTCTTTCGTAACATGTGCTATAGTACGTACGTATAGTATATACGCAACATTGCCTGTTTGTGTAATATTCTTTTAAAATATTAAAAATAAAAAAACACGTTGATTTTATTTCTTTGTTATCATCTCCAATAGAAAAAATCAAATAAATTGCAAACCATGAGATATAGAAGGTTAAACGTTAGTTTATATTCCCTTTGTGCACATTAAGACTATGTTGAAAACGTTTGTTAAATTAAAAAATAATCAATTTAAAGACAACCCTATTTTTTGCATAAATTACTCTAACGACAAATTACTTTATATTTAAAAGTTAACTTATTTTGCTACCTCAAAATATAAAATATAAAATTAGTCGAAACTGGACACAAAGAGTTTTGGTGGAGATTGCGAATTCAAACTATGATGTTTTTATTGGACGACTATAGACCCTTCAGACCAACTCTCCTGTATTAACGAATTTCCCGTCTGATCAATGGCTAATTTACAGCAGGTTTCACTCTATAGTTGAGTGCTCATTTGTCTGAATTTGATCAGTATATGTACTGATTTTATTCACCTTTTCTTTCTGATGAAAAGTTCATGTATTAACTTGTACTGATTTTTTACTACAATATCTTAAATCTAAAAGTTTTTCTGTGAAAAAAAATCCTGAGAATCTAAGTGTTTTCAAAACAAATATTGCTTAAGTTCTTAAGGTTTGTACAGTTATATACCGAGAGGTTTTATCCGAGGCAAAAACATATGCACAATTTTAATGTCTTAAATGTACTCGAAAAAGGACCTATTACAAGATACGCCACGTGACCGGTTCATTGTGACAGGGACTGATCATGGGACCGATTTTTTTTACATGAAAAGGACCGGCTTGTTCTATTAGGGGGTCAATTGTCCTCTGTAACGTGTCACCGGACTGGTCTAAAAGATCAAGTCACATAATTAACCCCAAATAACATCACAGAACCAACGCAAAAGTATTTATTATGATTTTTAAACCCGTAAGGTGAAAGGACTTTAGGAACCGCTCCTTTTTTTGGCCTATCTCGTGATATGTATTTTCGGAAGCAGTCAAGTTTTCACCAATCACGGGACAGGTCCCAATTCCCAACTGACACCTTTTTTCCCGCAGGGTATGTACAAATTGGGTAGCCAATGAAAGGTATTTTAGAGGTATTTACAATGTAGTTCTCAAAATTTTGAACTTGGGCCAATATGTTTAATACCAAAAGTTTCTCTATTTTATCCCCTCTTACACATATCCAAATTTTATCGAAATATCAAGGATCCTTCAAACAAAGAATTTTTCTACAGGAAAAAGCTTACAAACTTATAACAAATTTATGGAGTTTTTAACCACTACAGAGACAAATATGCTTGCTTGACTTTGGAACGCTAGATTTTTTTGACTCTATAGTTAAATGTGATAAAGATACTACGCGTCATTGTATACAATTTACATGAATCTGATCAAATGTCAAGTATATTTTAAAAATAATTCACAAATTTCCGATTTAATTTACACATAATTATATTTGGCGCCATATCAATTTTTTAATCAAGTATTAAAATTTTTAAAGCCGTTCAAACATTTTTTCAATGCCGTTTTTATGTATTGACTACCATTAAATAAAAGCCCGAAAAAACCGGTAAACCGGGTTTTTGAATAACAATTTTTCGGTTAAATCGAAAACCGGTTTTCTGAAAATTCCAATTTTTTGAAAACTTAGACGAAAGTTCCAGCAAAAAAAAAAAGTAGCAAAAGAAGAGAAAAAGAAAATGATTTTGATTCCGGCGTTGTAAAAATATTTTTAGATATGGCTGTCATAGAATGAAATTTTCTTTAATGATTCTTTTTCATTGTATCTTTTGATGTTCCCAAATAAATTTTGAATTTTAAATTTAAGCGGTATATTCAGAAAGCGTGCCTTTCCTAATTTTTCCAATGTCCTGCTAGATTCTTCCTGAGAATTTAACTAAATTATAACAGAGTACAACAGCCAATCTGGGGGGTGAGAAATTCCAAGTCAGGGTGATGGTACTAGGTCAGTATAGTAAAACCCTCAAAGGGTTTGGCGTTCGTATGTGTCAGTTTTTTTTATGACCTTTTAAATTTTTTCCTTATCTTGATGTTTTTTCGCTTAGTTTTAACATTTTGGCAAAAACGTAGTTTAACATAACTCGAGAACCACTTGTCCGATTTTGATGAAACAAATTTAGAAAAATTAAGAATTACAATTTCTATACCGTTTTCCTATATGTGCAACACTTTCGAAGTTAAAAATGAATGTATGAATAGAAAAAAGTATTTTTTGCCTAAAAATTTAAATATATTTTTTTTTTAAATTCATAAAAAATCCAAAATGGAAAAAAGTGCCAAAACTAATTACTTTCGCGTAAAGTCATATAACTCATCAGCAAAAAAAGGCATAGATCATGAAAATCGATGCACGCGTTTCTCATTTATTCACAATTAGGTAAATGTATGAATTTCAAAAATTTGCTCCAGATATGCCCAACATTATTTGGAGAAAACATTGACACTCACAAGCCGAACTCTCTCATATTTTTCTACTGTACTAAAAGAGAAATATTGATGTGGCAACACTGGTTCTGTAATGCTCACATAAAACATGCATTGTCATTATACTTCTTCTCTTTCTCACACTGGTTCTGTGATTTTTGTCATTCAACAAGTGCCGACGAACGCGAACAGTAAAAGTGATTTTTCTCCAGTTTTTTAAAAGTGAACAAAACTGAACAGAATATGGAACTGTGCAAGCCAGATATACATAGCTTTTGCTACTGCTGTGTTCAATATGTCTCAACACATAAAAAAAGGGGAAATTTCAGTACTAATTTTGTTCAAACAAACGAGATGTACTTCAACCAAAATGTTATAGTGAACGAAAATTGGGTACCAAATATAGTGTGTAAAAGCTGCTACAACCGTCTAATGGATTGGAAAAATAGAAGACGTGAAAGTATGCCATTCGGTATCCCAATGACTTGGACTAATCCTGGCGAAGGTCACAATACATTGAATTGCTATGCATGTGCGAATAAAGGAACCGCAAAAAGGATAAGAAAATCGTATAATTACGTTGGTGTTGCAAGTGCCGCAACACCATTGCCTCATTCGGACCACATTCCTGTGCCAAAAGCTTCTAGCTCAGATATTTTCTCTTCTACGACTGCTCCGACATATCATGCACGTGATGATCCCCCATATGAGCCATCAGTATCCAATGAGCCAATTTTAATATATCAAAATAAGCTTGATTCAATTGCTGCCAAGTTGGAATTAACACAGCATAAATCGGAAGAGCTGGCTTCCATTTTGAAATCAAACAATTTGTTGGCACCCGGTGTGAAAGTCACAGCTTATCGAAGTCGTCAGGCAACACTCCAAAGTTTATTCCTTGTTAATGATGAAAAAACTTCTGCATATTGCCCGGATGTAGGAAAATTGATGGACGCAATGGAAATAAAATATGAAGCAGATGACTGGAGATTATTTATTGACAGTTCAAAACTCAGCTTGAAGGCGGTTTTACTGCATAAGACCAATAAAAAACCTTCAGTTCCAATCGCCTATAGTACAGAAACGAAAGAAACATATGATGCACTGGAAAATATTTTAAAAATGGTTAACTACGCCAAAAATATTCGGCGCATATGCTGCGATTTAAAAGTTGTAGCAATGCTTTGCGGTCTTCAAAGCGGCTTTATAAAATATATGTGCTTTTTGTGCGATTGGGACACATGATTTTCCGGTGACCAATATGCATGCCACGGATGGAAACTCAGAGAGCACAGCCTCTAGTGCCGAAGGAGAAGATATTGCTGCCTCCACTGCATATTAAACTTGGAATTGTTAAGAATTTTATCAAAACTGTCGCCAAAAAAGATGAAGTTTTCTTGTGTTTGAAACTAATTTACCCGAGACTCAGCGAAAGTAAAATTAAAGAAGGTAAGTTATAATATCACATTCATTTCCCATGATTTTCCATCTTAACAAATTAATTTTTTCCAATCAGTAAATGGTCCAGATATACGAAAGCTGATGAAAAGTGACGCATTCAACAATATTTTGATTGACGCTGAATTGAATGCATGGCAGGCAATCAAAGAAGTAATAGAAGGCTTGTTGGGAAATCATCGTTCTAACAACTACGATGTTTCTGTCGCAAGGATGTTAAGAGCATTCTCGGAAATTGGTGTCCACATGTCCTTGAAAATCCATTATTTACATCATCATCTGGACTACTTCAGCAAACAATTGGCTACCGAATCTGATGAACAAGGTGAACGCTATCATCAAGTTGCTGTGCCATTTGAAATGAGGTAATACTGATTTTTTATTTTTTCAAACTCATTTTAATAAAACAAAAACTTACAGATATAGAGGCAAAAAGTCGCCGAGTGCAATAATTGCGGAAATTTGCTGGTGGAGTAAGCTTGTGTGGCAAGACAAGGATGAACTTGATAATAAAGAATTTTCAGGAGATGCAGAAGGGCCAACAGTGGAGACACACATTGACATTATGTGTAGTTAAGAAACTGATGATAGCGATGAATGCGATGCCACTAGTCCCGAACAACCACCATCGAAAAAGTCTAGGCAATATTTATTAAAATAAATAAATAAAATAAAAATAAAAACTTATAAAAATGTTTACTTAATTTTTTTAGTAGTTTATGGCTATAAGTCTGGAGTTATTGGGGAAAATTTATAAAAAGGCGATAAATGACACTTTTTTGAATAAAAACAAATACCAATATTTTTGTCAAAATGGGATACCTTCACTTAATTGTAAATAAAAGCAGAACGCGTTAATCGATTTCTATGATCTATGTCGCATTTTGTTTATAGGTTATGTGACTTTACATGAAATTAATAACACTTGATTCTTTTTTCCGTTTTGGATATTTTATGAATTTAAAAAAAAAAAATTTAATTTTTAATATTTTTTTTCTCTACAAATTTATTTTTACCGGCAAAACTGTTGATTATAAAGAAAAACGTTATATTAACGGATTAAAGAAATTGTAATTCTAAATTTTTTTGAGTTTGTTTTAGCAAAATCGGACAAGTGGTTCTCGAGTTATGTTAAACTACGTTTTTGCCAAAATGTTACAACTAAGCGAAAAAACATCAAGATAAGGAAAAAATTTAAAAGGTCATAAAAAAAACTGACACATACGAACGCCAAACCCTTTGAGGGTTTTACTATACTGACCTAGTACCATCACCCTGACTTGGAATTTCTCACCCCCCAGACAATAATCCCAAAAATTTTCCATAGTGTTATCTGTCAAATCAGTCATGAGCTAAGTGTTACCATTAACGAAATAAGCACTAGTTGAAAAAAAAACGTTAGATGGCGGACCCTATAATATACAACGAATGTACAAATTGAATTTGTAAACTAAATGGAAAAAATATCAATTAAAAAAGTTAGAAATTTTTGACTGTCTTTTATTGCATGAAATATTTTTCTGCACTGCAATTTTACGAAGATTTTGGAGAAACATAATGTCTTTTAAGGCTATTCTATTTTCCTCGGCCCATTGCAGACAAATGTTAAAATAATCAATAACATTCTGACATTTAGTTTTAGGAAGCGCTAGAGTCAACATTTTCAATCTCGTCAATGCAGCTTCATTTTTTTAATTCTTGTTATTGTTGATTTGTACACTTTATAATAATTGTAAATCACTTTTGCAGATATGCCTCTATCAAGTTTATTAAGAATATCACTTTTTTGATGTACTGAAAGTTTTATATAAATAAAAAAAAACAAACTAATTTTTTTGGCAGAAAAGTTGCGATAACTGAGGCTTTTTCTGTGAAAAGTTGCGTTAACTGAGTCAACAATTTACGAGTTGCAATAATCGAGGAGTTGCATTAATCGAGAGTTGCGTTAAGCGAGGTGGCACTGTATTTGGCAATGTCTTTTTTTGATGGGAAATTACCTTTTCACGAAATTCTAACAATTTTTACGACAATTTTTATACCCTTCACCATAGGTGGAAGGGTATATATAAGTTTGTCATTCCGTTTGTAATTTCTACAATATTGATCTTAGACCCTATAAAGTATATATATTCTGGGTCCATATGAAGAGCGAAGTTGATTTAACGATGTCCGTCTGTCCGTCTGTCCGTCTGTGTGTTGAAATGGGTTTTCCGAAGAACCCAGACATGATGAGGACTTGATTCTTTTTTATTTCTGTTACATGTGATCCATTTCTGTTTGCTATTAAAAATCAGACAGATCGGTTAATAAATGGCTGAGATATTAGCAAAAAACCAGGACTACCTCTAATTTTTCCAGTAAAATCCCTTTGTTTAATAAGAGTGTGAAGATAAATACGTAGGTTAAATACGTTTCACAACTATTGTGAATGATATAAATAAAAAATAAATAGTAGTGTCGCCAACTTTTTTTTGCCTAGAAAATGCCAAATTTGACAAGAAAAGCGCTGAAACATATGGAAAAATATAAATTTGAGATTTTACATGACATATTATTTTGGATTAAAATTTTTGGACATTTAAGAAAAAATAAATGGGGATACCGCTTGTTTGTGGAGAGCTATGAGGTAGTAGATTCCAACGATGTATTCATCTCCTTCAGAATACCATGGTGAAGGGTATATAAGATTCGGCATAGCCGAATTTAGCCGCTCTTACTTGTTTTTATTATTTTTGTGTTGAAATGATCCAGCATAAATTTTGCTTTTAAATTTTTTCGAAAACTTCTCTAATATTTTTTATTTTATGTTTTTAAAAAAATTTAAACAAATAATTAAAATTTTTTTGTTTTTAAATAAAAAAAATTATGAAATGAATTTTGGCAACACTGACTATAGCCCTTTTAGCACTATTTTGGTACGTACAGTGAGGATCAAAAGTGTAACATGGTACAAAATGTTTTAACATGATGCTCAATATTTCTTATTATGAATGCAAATCTTTGCACCTTTAATTTTTCTCTGTGCATATTAAAGAAAACAAAACAGAGAATTGATAGTTTTAAAAATTTGCCGATATTTTTTATTTATACTTTATTTTACACGTGTTTGACAAAAATGGACGGTAGCAAAGTTAAAGGAATAACTAATTCATTAAAAAAAATTAATCTGTAAGAGAAATAGCTGAAAATTTTAAAATAAGTGACAATTCTGTCACCTGAAAACTTTAAAAATTTGAAAAGATTGGGTCTCAAGGCTGCAGAAAAAAAAAATTTGTCAAAGAAGAATATACAGCGGCGAAAGGAATTCGTTCAAACATATCAATATTGGACAGAACACGACTGGAGGCAGGTAAATGCAAATATTGAATGAACTTTTTAAATATTTCTAATGAAACGAAAATAAACCGTTTTAAGTCGGATGGTCGCTCATGGTACTGGATCAAAGATCCCAATACCATTACCCCAAAACCAGATCAGTCAAACAATGAAACACGGTGGTGGTTTTATAATGGTTTGGGGTTACATTACCAAAAATGGGGTGGACCCTTAGTTAAAATTGAAGGTATTATGAAAAAGGAATGGTACCTAGCAATTTTAAAAAATAATTTAGCTGCTGCCATTGGAAAAACGGGTCTTTCTCCCAAAAACGCCGTGTTTCAGCAAGATAATGACCCGAAGCATACGGCGAAAATAGTAAAAAATTGGTAAGAAAATCAACAGTTTTCAATTTTAAAGTGGCCTCCACAGTCACCGGATATGAATCCAATAGAAAATTTTTGGTGTTATATAAAGATAAAACTATCGAAGAACATTTGGGAGTTTATTCCCAACGAAATGGTTGCAAATTTTTGTAACAGTATGCCAAACCGACTGCCAGAACACAGAGAGCCAAAGGTTTGTGAACCAAATATTAAAACAACTATAAAACGGATTAATCTAAAATAAAATATAGCTGGGTGCAAAATTATAACATTTGAATACTTTCCTTTAAATTTAATTATCTTATTTAATATTCATAATAGAATAAAGTATCTTTGTGTTATATTTTTAAGAAAGACGATAAATAAGATAAATTAAAAAAAAAATTTACTTGCATACATAATAAGAAATATTGAGCATCAGTTCTTAATATTGTGTACCATGTTACACTTTTGCTCCTCACTGTATGTATCAACATACTCATCTCATTTATTTCTTTTTTTGTAAACCTTTCAGTTCTCGCAAAATTTGTAAGCCTAATGGATGTCCGGTAGTTTCGTTCGTTGTTATTTCATCATAATTATTTAAATAATAAAGAAAATTTTAATATTTTTAGATAAAAATATAAGTTAAAGTGTAGCTTAATATTATTTCATAAAAATTCCTTTAATGTGTTAAAAATGAATACCTACAAATTCAATTATAAATTTGCTTCCGTGCCGGGCCTTTCGGTTGTTTTTTGAGTTCTTTTTATAAAAAAATTAGATCGTGTTGTTGGGCAAAAATAACGGCATTTTAGTGTTAGTACAATCTTAAAAGAAATATATCAATAAGAGTGTAAAGTAAAATATAATTTTATTATGTATATAGTGAATAAAATGCAAAAAAAAAGTTTATTCAAAATAAAATCATACGAGTATAATAAAATAGTGCTCGTAAAGTTTTTTTTTTAAATATAAATGCAATACAAAAAAAAAAGTAAAGAGTTTATCTCAAATTGAATAGAAAAGGCTGAGTGGAAAAGGAAATAGAAGAGGTAAATATTAATACATGATTTTATTTTGTTTCTTTCTTGCAAAAAAGTTTTAATTTGAGAGCAAAAAGCTTTTAATGATAAATATCAATCTCTTTAAGTTGCTTTGCTTATGTACCAGGGATGGTACGAGTAATTCAAATATTTTGAAAAGTTCTAAGTCTTAACAAATTATTACTTCTGCGAACTGTATGTTATACATGGTACATGCTCGCCAGACACTTTTTTAGTTATCTCCAAACAAAACGAAAAATATCCCCCAAAAAAAAAAGTTTTTTGTTAAGTAGATTCATAGAGGAAGAATAGTATAGAGATTGCAACGCCGGCAGAGGCCAAATAAAACTTTAAACAAAATACAAAGGTTCGGAAACTGAGAGAAAACAAAGGAAAATTGAGCAAATTTGCCTGATTTTTGCAAAAATTTTATAAAATTTCCCTGTTTTTCAAACCTTTTTTCAAATCTAATTGGAAAATATGCTAATTGTATTTGCAAATAAAATCAATTGGAATCGCAAAAAACCAATTTGAAAAGATGCCGAATCTTTGTAATTTGCCCATATAAAACCAAGAGAACTTTTTTACTACGTGAGCGACATCGACATGGTGTGGTAGATTTAAGCTTATGTGTCCAAATTAACTTGAACAAAATTTGCGGTTTTTTATCGTACACTTTAGTTAAAATAACAGAAAATACCAATTAAAAGATATGATTTAAAACCCGGTCTACTTAATTTTCATTTAAGTCAAATGGTTTTTGTTATTTATTTTTAAATGTTTTTTAAACAACTGACACACCAGTAAAAAAACAAATGATTAATCAGTTAAAAATATATATTAGAATTTTACCTACCAATTCCGTAAACGATAACTGATTATTCATTTATTTGAAATTGTTTCCATTTTTGGTATTTTTGTTTTGTTTTTTAATCTACAAAATGCATACTCACACAGTCTACAGATACATTTTGTGTAAATAACCATATGTGTGTATTTGTGTGTGTTTTTTTATAAAGTTCTTGCAATTACAATTGCATAAATATTGTATATAAATAAACAAATTTTTTATTTATTTATTTTATTTATTAATCATATAATTAAAAATTATATGTTAATACCCTAACCGAGCACTAGCAACAAAGGCCTTCGGCTCGTTGTAGCGAAAACAGACCAGAACCTCTGGTGGGAATTGTACCCACGACCCCCGCACTGATAAGCTAGCACGCTACCAACTAGCCTACCGGGGCGCTCTACAAACAAATTAAATGGAATTTTTTGTATATTTTTTTTTTTTTGAAACAAAAATTAAATTTGTAACGGAAACCACAAATTTTCCTTTTGTGGGTAAATTTTTATTAAATTTCAAAAAAATGAAAACGTAAATGAAACTGGAAAAAGACGGTAAATGACAATAAATAATTTTTAACAAATGTATGAAAATGTTAAAATAAATATTTCTTTGAAAAATAAATGTATGTTTCTTTATTTTTAACTAAACTGAAAACTTTTTTATTCAACTACAAACAGTAAACTACATAATATTCTGGGTGTACGATTCTCCTACATATGAATGACATATTCCCATTATGATTAATTTTAAGTCATTTTTGATGCTAGAACTATGAGTATTACTGAACTGAATATGGGAAAATAAGTAAAAATAAAATTAGAGAGGATCTTTAATTCTGCAACATCGCTTAAAGTTGGTCATATTGCTGTATATTGCTATAAAAAATTGGTATCAAAATTTGCCTGATGATAAAGCCGTTACCAAAAAAATATATATTAATTTTGGTTCACTAATGATTAAAAAAGAAAATGCATGGGCGATACAGTTTTTCTCTAGTTCCTTCATTATGCATTTCTAAGGGCAAATATGGGCTCAAATTATATCCTGTAATATATAAATAGGCCCATCAACGGGCAACATTTACAATTTTAGAAATGGGAAGGATTTGCTTTTAACAAAGATTAAGTATACACTTATCTTAAAAACAATTACAAAGTATTTTCTTAAATTAAGTAAATTTTATCTTTAAGTAAGTAAAGTTCGTCTTAATTTTTTGGAATTATATTAAAATTTAGTATATTTTTTACTTAAATTTAGTATACATTTGTTCTTAAATTTAGTAAAAATTTGATATAACAAGTTAAAGTTGGCAAACTGGATTTTTGTGGTTTATTTTATGTTTATTCTAAAGAAATATATACAAATTGTATAGGCAATGAAAGGCATTTTTAAGGTATTTTCAATGGAGTTCTCAAAAATTTTAACAGTTTTCAAACAAAAACGTTTCGAACTACTTTGAAACTAATTTTTAGCCCCTAAATTTCAACTTGAGCCGATATGTGTAATACCAAAAGTTACTCAATATTATCCCCTCTAACACATATTAAAATTTCATCGAAATATCGAGGAGCCCACAATAAAACCGTACTTTTAAAAATTTTTTTACCAGAAAAAGTTTGTGAGCTTTTTCCTCAAGGGCGCGTTCAGCGACATTAAGTTTTTTAATTTTTTGTCTAATACATTTTTGTATTTTGCTATATTGTACAAGAGTTTTTACATCAATATCCTTTATTATAATAGCTTAATGATGATATATTTCTGCGAAAAAAGTGTACAGAATCTAAGATATTTCTATTAGGTGATAAAAACTATGAAAATTACTAATTTGTTTGTAATTTAAAAGTCACAATCATACAAAATCGAAATGTGACTTTTTAGATGTGTTTTTAAATGGTCTTTTCGCGCAAGAGAATAACATTTTTGTTTTATGAGGTTTGATAAATATTTTCGCAAATATAAGAAGTAGCAACACTGTGGCAATGATTTTTTAGAAAAATCGGCATCAACTGCTTCCAATAAAAAAAATACGGCGCTGGAAATAATCTCTAGGCTTCAGCTCTTGTATTAATTGAATTTTTCCGGCATGTAATTTTCAAAAATATTTTAATTATTACTTTATATTTATAAATCATGAAATACGTAATCAATAATTGGTAAGTTATTACTTTATGTTTAGACTTATTAAGTAACGAGCCATCATTACATTTTGAATGTACATAATAAGACAATAAATTATAAATTAAAAATAAAATTTATTCTGCACAAGTTCAAGCGTCTAAAATTTATTATAAGAAATTTTTACTAAATTAAAGAACAAATTTATACTAAATTTAGATAAAAATTATACTAAATTTAAGTAATTTCCAAAAAAATTTAAGACGAAATTTACTTACTTTAAGAAAATATTTTTTCATTTAAGTAAATTGTTTGTACTTGTTTTTAAGTAAAGTGGTATACTTGATATAAGTTAAAATTTCGTTGGAGCCAAATATAATATATATATGACAAACATTTTTCTGAGTGTTTAGCTTGCGAAAACTGAGGTTGTTGCGTAAACCGAAACCCAAACGACTAAGCATAAAAAAAAAACTGTTAAAGGTAGATAAAGCTGGCTATGTGGCAACACAGGCTGACCCAATTTCTTAGTTTTAGTACATAGTCCCTGTTCACATGAAACAATTTTTATTGCAGCAATCCACAGATTAGTTTATGAGGGAGGAAAACAAATGGAAAGGGGTACCAATTTGCTTATACTTGCAATTCTCTTTTCGTTTTTTTTTAATATATAAAAGGTGCTAAAACTGCAAAAAGATCTTTCGCTATGTGCACACGAATGCAGGTTCAAAAAAGAATTTGAGAAAAGTTGCGCAAGTAAAATTGCTGTATGTGAACCGCGACATACCAACATTTTCTCATTTTATTCTCTTATTTCATCTTTTACTTTTCGCAAAAAGTATTTAAAATAAAAAATCGCACGATTTCTCACATTAAACAAGAAGTATATAATCTCAAGAGTATGTTTCTCTCTCACGAACTTTTTAGTACTCTCTTAGAACACGAACATATTTTAGCGGCAACAAAGGTGAGTTTTGGTCGGCAACTTTTAGTAGTGTTTATCGGTGCTGCCCTATAACCAATTTGAACTATTTTTTTTGCGGTTTTTGGGGATGCTAGAGATTTTTCAGATTATTATATAAAAATAAATGTTTTTTTTTATTTTATTCATGTATTTTTTCAGATTTTTCATATAAAAATATAATGTTTTTTCAATAAACAATTTATTTTTACTAAAATTAGATATGTCTTATAAAGTAAAAACATACAACAAAAATAGTTACGAACTCAAACATAACATTGTGACATGACACGTATTAAAGTGTGTACACACACATTGACCAACTATGTCTATTCATATCCATTATTTCCCATTTCTATGGTAAAATTTTATAATAAAGAGAATAAATATGCTATTAATTGTTGCAACATATAACTAAAAAACCTATAAAAAATGCAATAATTTGAAAAAAAAATTGTTTTCATGAAAAAACTGGTAAACAGTTAAGAATCCCAAAAACTGGTATAAAAAATTACACTGTTCATGTGGCAGCACTGCATACACCAAATTTAATGTTTTTCAACACTTTAGCAACTTTGAAAATGTTGCCCTCTCATTTAAAAATGTTGCCCCTGAACTCTGTACCATGTTGAATTTCTGGTAGAGTGTGAAAAATACTCTATAGAAAATTATATACTTTTTGCATTAAATAGAAATAGTTGAGTGGAAAAGGAAATATATAACAGTGATGCAAACTGTGGCACAATTGATATTTTTGTGGCACTTTTGAATGTTTGATGGCCCTGTGGTACTATCTAATCTATTTTGGCCTTTTCAGCTCAAAAGTTAACTGTTACAAAACGTACAGTACAATGTATAGGGTGTTTTTTTATTACAGGTATAGAAATTTTATTCAAAATAAAACACAAACTTACGAAATAAAAAAAACTTTTTATTCCAATTGAAAGTATATTTAAATGCCATTAATTATCTAAATACCAGGGCGGATCAATAAGTCCGTGACATTTGAATGAAATACATTTTTTTTTGCAAAAAAAATTATTTTTCAATTTAATCACCTTTTAGCTCAATACACTTAGTCCAACGTTTCTCCAATTTTTCTATCCCTTCTTAAAAATGGGATATTTCGAGGTCCATAAAATAGGCATTTGTTTGATCAATTATTTCATCTTTGGAGCTAAATCTCTTTCCACCGAGCCATTTCATTAGGTATGAAAATAAGAAATAGTCACTGGGGTCTAAATCCAGAGAATATAGCCCAATTCATGGAATTTTGCCAATCGTTTGAACTTGTCACACGATTATTTAAAATCGAAACCACACTGCCATATGAAATGCCTATGGCATCAACAATCTCACGCACTTTTACTTTTCGATCGGCCAACTCTATATCGTGGATTTTTTTGACATTTTCGGGTGTATTGACATCAATTGGCCGTCCAGAACGTTCAGCGTCGTTTGTACTTGTGCGACCACAACGAAAGTCAGAAAACCACTTCTTTACCATTGAAATCGATGGTGCACCATAGTATTTATCGTTGGTTTGATTGATGTTTTTTTCGCAAAAAATAATGTTTAATGAGCACTTGAAATTCACTTTTTTCCATTTTTAAAAAAATCCACAAGGTTGACGGAAGTAAATGACGGAACTTGCTCAAAATTTGGCAGTAGTCTATTAACAGGTGGTACTTAATGGGATCCGTGTTGCATTTCATATAACTATGAGGAAAGTTCGAAAAGTCACGGACTTATTAATCCGCCCTAGTACTTGATCAATTATGAGCAAAAACGGTGAAAATTTTTATGTTTTTTAGACTGTTAATGGCGTAATTTTTTTTACTTCCCTACATTTGCAATATGAATAAACTGTCTAGTGGAAGTAATTTTTTATAAAAGTAATTTTTTTTGTTCAAGATTTTTCAGATAAAAATCATTAGAAAAGTTTTTTTTTATCATGACGGAAAAAATTAATTTTTGGCTGTCACTTTTACCCGAATAAAAATTTGAAAATTGGTCCTTCCGTATGCGCTTTAGAAAAGATGGTACACATGTGTCCATAAGAATTTAAAATAAATCATTTCACATAAGAATTTAAAATAAATCATTTCGTAAGTCTTTATGTGCTTTATTAAAAAAAAAAGTTTTCAACCTCTAATAAAAACACCCTTTAATATTCTCCCTATTTCGAACACTACTTTTATTTACAACAATGTTTTGTTTGTCAAAGAAAACCTCTTTACTTTTTTTTGCAAATCTGTCTTGTTTCAAATAAAAATTCTTTGAAGTAAATCATATCAATAACGGTAACTGTAAAAAATTATTGACAAATAAATTTCCTATTGCCTTTGATTAATGAATTAAATCTTACCCATGGCCAACAGATTTAAATTTATTTAAATCCAAACTAATAAATATATTCCAAAAAAATGTTGGCCCTATCAAAGGTATTTTGGCCATTTGTAATCGTCAATTTGGCCCAAAATAAAAAAAAAACACAAAATGCATAACTGATAGATAATGTAAATGTTAATTCAAGATTTTTTTTTTCGTGCAAAACATTTTTTTTTTTGAGAGAAAAAACCTTTCTTAATAAATATTAATCTCTTTGGAGTGAGAATTGAGAATGTTCTTTTTGTACCAGAGATAAAATATTATTTTTTTTTTAAAGTACTAAACCCTTACCAAATTAGTACTTTTTTCAAAAATATTCTGTCGAATTATTAAGTTTTGGAAAAACATTATTTAAGTTTTAGATTAACCCATTATGTTTCATCAAATATTTAAAAACATATTACGTTTCGTCTTGAAAAAATGTGACATAAAAATATCTTAAATTGAAATTTATTTTAAAGAAATCTTTTTTCTATTGTAATTATCAATTTATTTAGACTCATGTAGAAAATTGGAATTAATATTTGGATTAATTGAGATGCTAAAGTTTCAAAAAGTTGGTTTCATTTTCGGAATCGTTTTAAACGCTCCTGTTCAATATTCCAAAGAGGTTTTCAATGGGGTTATTGTGCTGGACAATCAAGGACTTGAACTCCATTCTCTTCTACGGACTTTTAGACCAATCTCGATGTATGTTTGTGGTCATTTTTGTGTGGAAAAATGTTTTTGTACATGAAATGATAAATTTTCCCATCAACTTGTTCCAAACCCATATGCCGAAAAAATAGTTCATACTATTACTTTGCCTCCTCCATGCTTAAAATTCAAGAAAAAAAATAAGCATTATTCAATGTATTTAAAGCAAAAAATATTGGTAAAAATGTAAAAAGCAAACAAAAGTAAAAAATTGAAAATAGCACTTTGTTTGTTAAAAAAATTAACAAAACTAGCAGAAAAAATTGTTATTTTATTAGAAAAAAGCACTTTGAGGCAAAAAATAAATGTGAAAACATCAATTTAAAACTCAAAAATCTTAATAAAAAGCTATTTTAAGGCAAAAAACTGGAAATTAAAAAGCAGAAAAAAGCAAATATGAGTAAAAAATTAAAAAATTCAAAGCAAGAATATTTGTCTGCTCATTACGCAAGTGCGAGGCTTAAGCCTTTTGCCAGGTAAGCGCCGAACTGTAGACATATTGGACTCAAAAAAAAGACATAAACTAAAACTTAACCCAAAATTTCTTTTAAAATAGTTCAAAAATTTTCCTTAATTTAAGTCAAAAATTTTCCAAAAATGAATAAATTTTTTATGTTTGGGTGAAAACAAAATAGTTTATATACTCAAAAATAGTTCATATCTTTCCTAAATAATATTTCTTGATTTTAGGAAAAAAATAAAAGTTTATTAAAAAAAATGTATACATTTTTACGAAAAACATCTTAGTTTAAAGAAACTTGTATACAAAAATATAAAAAAAATTAAGTTTATTTTTAAAAAAAATTAGAACATAATTAACTACCATTTGGTTCAAAAAACGTGTCTAACTTAAAAAGAGAAAGTACTCGAACTTTATGTGTGTTCATTTTTTTTCGCGAGTAGTAAAATTAACTAAATTTTAGTAAGACATTTCTAATATTTAAGAATTGTTTTATAAAAACTAGTTCAGGCAATTAAAAACAAATATCAATAAATTCTTTCTATGTAATAATAAAAATCTATTTGAATTTAGAAACTGATGAACTATAGCAAACATTTTTATGCAAATTAGTTCAGATAAATTTTAAAAATTTTAATAAAATACTATTTCTTTTCAAGTAAAAGCTTTCTAATTTTTGGGAAATAAAAAAATTTTTTCAGACAAATTAAAAAAAAATTGTAAATTTTTCTTAAATCGAGGAAAAATTTAGTTTTTGTTTAAAAAAGTTTAACTTATTTTCAATATTTTTTTCAAAAAAAAAATAAATTTTAAACTAGTTAATTTTCTTAATTTTTAAGAAAAAAATATTATTAAAGGAGATAAATTACAGTATCCATTGAAAAGAATTATAGTGTATTATTGTAATTTTTGGTTCGTGATTAAAAAATCAGTCTTAAATATTGAGCTTAAAGTACGAGTAGCTTAAAATATATTTTAAAATTTTGTTAGCAAAAGGAAAAAATTTCGAATTTGCGCTTTTATGTAATAATTTTGTTTGCTGACTACAATACAAAATATCGCAAGCACATTTTATCCATTACGGCATAATGGCTTTCCTGAGGTTGACGTTGCGCCTATTAAACTTTATATTCATTGAAGGCATTACAACAAGTTTTTGTTTTCAGTTAATAATAAAAAAAGTCAAAATTTGTGTGTGTCATAAAATAATAACAAAAAATTACTTGTAATATTTTGTATTTTTTGCAACAATTTTCTTAAATTAGTTAATTTAAGAAGACAAAGGACCCCCAGTGATTCTTAGCCATAGATGTAGTGTGTCACTTAGGATGTCCCTTTGTGTAGTTCTCTCAAGCAGAACTGTTAATAAACTAAATTGTGACTTTGTCACAATTTTTTACGTTTCAGGATATCCTGCAGTACATTTGTTTACCTTTTTGCTAATGAAATTTAATTTATATTTTAAATACATGAGTTTGGTATAATTCAATTTAATTTAAATAATTAATAATTATGTATATTAAAAAGCTTGTTAAGAGCAGTGTCCTCACAAAGCGGAAGTCCTTCAAAAGTAGGCAAATACTTACACAATGAGTATGAAGTACTTCAAAATATATGGTAAAAAATTTTTGATCAAATTTAAGGATAACTTTCACTTAAAAGAAGTGCTATTTAACTTAATGTTGAAAAATATTTCCTTATTTTTAGGGAGTTAAGTCCTAGTTTTTAGTAAAAAAAATTATCTAATGAACTTAAATAATATAAAATTTTTCTTAAACCAAGGAAACATTTCCGAACTAACAGTACAATTTTAGATCAAAAATTTAGTTCTCAATAGTAAAATTTTTTATAATTTAGACACTTTTACCAAATTTTAAGTAAAATTGGTTTCTTAATTTCAAGGAAAATTTTATTAAATTTTGGTAAAAAGTGTTTTTGCCGGCGGTTTAGTTTCAATTTTTCTCCAAAAAGGAAATTTTTTCTAAATTCTAGTTAATTTTTTTTTTGGGTGTATCCCAAGAAGAACGCAATTTTTAAATGACTGATACAGCAATTGAATTGTTTCTCTGGCTGTATGACATGTGGCGCCGTCTTGTTGGAACCACATGCCCTCCACATTCATTTCTTCAATTCAAGGCAAGAAAAAACTGGTTATCATTTCACGATACCGAACACCATTGACTGTTTGCGCTTGACCTGCCTCATTTTCATAAAAAAAAGGTCCAATGATTCCTCCAGCCCAAAAACCACACCACACAGTGACACGTTGAGGATGCATTTGCTTCTCGTGAATCACTCGAGGATTTTCCTCACCCCAAATGCGACAATTCTGCCTATTGACGAAGCCATCAAGATGAAAATGGGCCTCGTCACTGAAGATGATTGTATCGGCAAAATCAGCATTTTCATGTTGCCTCTCCAATACCCAATAAACGAACTCCCTTCGCTGTCCATGGTCAGCTGGCTTCAGTTCCTGAGTCAATTGAACTTTGTATGCATGAAGATGCAAATCTTTCGTCAAAATTCGCTGCAAAGTGGATTTGGAGACACCAATTTGCTGAGCTCGGTGTCGAATTGAGGTGGATGGAGTTTGAGCGACATCATCACGTACAGCTGCGACATTTTCGGTCGATCGACCTGGTCGATGGCGCGTTGTTGTCTTTACATCACTAACAGCCCCAGTTTTGGCAAATTTATCCATTAATCTCTTTACAGTTGACTCTTTTGGAGCATTATTGTGACCCCAAATTGATCGCAATTTGCGAACTGTAGCCGCAAAACTTTCACCATTTTGGTAAAACAATTTCACAATGAGAATGCGTTGTTCATTCGTGTAGCGCTCCATTTTTACTAACCTCGTACCTTCTACTAGCAAACAATAACAATTGTTCAAATGTCAAACAATGACACTTCGAATGTTGCCAGATTTAAAAATTGCGTTCTTCTTGGGACACCCTTTATATGAAATTAAAATTTGCTTTGTCACTAAATAAAACGGTTTTGCATTTTCGTTCGGTCTTGTTCTGGTAGTCGTTTGCATAACATAAATATAATAACTCTAAATTATGAGATCCCAGCAAAACCACACATTACCAAATAATGGGTAAAGTAATGTATAGCCCTAGGGGCCGATGGATTACTTTACACCTTACTTACATTGATGAGTTTTACAGACGATGAGCCTCACAGTAATGCGATCATTCTTACAATTATACTTATTAATAAATTAAAAAGTAAAAAAATAATTGGTTACCTAAATGATCACAAAGAGGTTAACAATAATTGGTTATATTGACTTATAATTTTTTAACTTTAACTTTCAACAAAATATTTAATTTTTCAAACCAATTTAGACTTTTCTTTAGAAATACAAACTAATAAAAACACGAATGCAAGAGTTTCTGAAACTAAAACTGCTTGTTATCAATAGATGGCAGTAGTTTTTAGATTTTACAGTAGTGTACAATATAAATAAATGCACATCCCGTAGTCTAGAATGGAGACAAATATGTGGATATATATTGCAGCAAACGTAAAAATTATCATATCTTTTGAAAGGATGACTCGATTTCGTAAATATTTATTGCCGGATATTTATGGTGCAATAGTTATCCGGCAATATTCGTTATCAATTGCTATTACGTAAAACTAAGCTGTCATTTTCGTTTGACATTTATAAAAAGACGACACAAAAAAATATCAAACAAAACAAGATGAAATTTAAAAGAATAGAATAAATGTTAACAAATTATAAGAAAAGCCAATAAAGCTCGACGATAAGAAACTTTGTGCCGTTATTCTGACGACGCTTTGTACTTATTGCTTTGATTTTTTCTCTAATATAGATGGTATAATTCGTGTCCCAATTATTTATCAAATATTGATTTTTATGATACGTATTTTATGTTAAATTGTACGTAACTAATAGTCGGTAACTTATTACTTAATGTTTCAAAAAAAATGCTGAAGGAAAGGAGTATACATTACAAAGTAATGCATTATGTATCCAACTATCGGTAACTCATTAAAATAAATTGAAAAATAGGATAGAGTTAAAAAAGAACATAATTTGATTATTGTTACAAAAACAAAGCAAGTAAAAGATTTTAGCTTGGCTGATACATCTACTACGATCTGGCAAAAATTCTCTTCAGAACGCAAAGTTTTAGACAGGCTAGAATCTCTCGAAGAACATAGTTGTCTATCATACTTCTTTTGACGACTTATACTTTCTTAATAATCTGCAAACTATACACTCACCAAAAAAAGTCTCTAATGGCGACTGGTATTTTTGCTAATCTTAGCTAACTTGTCTGCTAAGGTGTAGTACGATGATAAAAATTAGTAGCCGCTACTAATATTTAGTATACTTTTTGTATAGTGGATTTTTAAATCTGTTTGCTAAAATCAGCAAAAAAAAAGTACTAAATATTATTAGTATTAGTACAAAATTTCAAATTTATTTTTTATCGAGCATCAAATTTTTTTTAATTTTATTTATCTTTTCCAAAAAATATTTTAGGCAGAATTAAAAAAAAATCAAAAATAAAAATTGTAAAAACAAACGAATTTATCATTTTGTTTTAATTTGGCAATTTCTATATTGAAAAATATTTTATTAATTTTTCTTTTACTTTTATGGTCAAATTTTAATTGTTCTTAGGGCTGATTTTTAGAACTTAAAAAATTTTTTAGTGCTGGATGTCCTATTTTTAGACATGAGTCGGTATATTCACTTCCGATACCTTTTTTAATCTATGTAACATTTTTAATTAGAAATAACATTTCCTTAAATATCCACTTTTTTAAATCAGTAAAATTTTTTGCTAATTTTAGCAAATCGGTAATTTGTAATTTGATTTCTGAAATTCGCAAAAAAAATTTGTAAATATTCTGAAAAAATTCTTTAATTTGTAAAATGTAAATAGCTAAAAGATTTGCTAAATAATATTTTTTTTTTTTTACTAAAAATCAGTACAAAAATAGTAAAGTGGGATTGAAAACCGTTTACAAATTTGTATACTAACTTTTTTTTGAGCTTAGATCTATTCAAAGTATTTTTTAGTATTGTGAATTATTTGAGGTTTAAAAGTTTGGCAATAATTATCCCTAGACATTCTTAGTGGACCAACCAACAATAACAATATTTAAAAATTAACTTTTAAAACTTTTGCGAATAATATTTAACGTTAAAAGAACTTTTTGTTATTTTCATCATTTTTTAATTTGTTGCTTTATAAAATAATCAAATTTTTAAAATATCACATTTTAAAGTAAAATACAGGGTTTGTTGCTTTTGTACCAGATAAATGTTGGTAGCTTATTTTGAATTTAAATGTTTTGTAAGGAAAGCAAATATAGTATAAAATTCGTTTACCAATACCAACAAGTGGCATCTATTAATATAATCTATGATTATAATCAGTCAAATCAACAATTCGGTGGGTTTTACTGAAACCCTAATTTACCATATTTGTAGTTACCAGTTGTAAATATCGGCAATTTTTTAATATATTAGTAAATTTTTTTTCAAAACTGATAATTTGATTGATTTTTTAATCCCGTTGTAATGACAGAAGTCGCCACGCTCGTTTCTGCCAACACTCACCCTGAATTATTTAATGAATAAAATGAATTATTGAATTGTTGAATTATTGAAGTATTAAATTGTTAAATAGTTATAAGTCTATGGAAGGCAATAAAATGAATGAATCGTAACCACCCTTACTGTTTATACTTTGTCTCTCTTAATTCTCAAACAACCGTCGTTATTTTCCCAAGACTTCTCAGACGTACCTCGGCACACAAAAAGGGTATATAAAGAGCAACATTGAGCAAATCTGGGTCAGTCGCCAGCAGCCGTGAACGAGAACACAAGGTAATTTCAGCACTAAATATTAAATTCTAATCCTGCGAGCATCCTTGGGCAACTTGTAAGTATCCTGCGAACACCCTTGAAGGTCCTGCGGATATCCTTGAAGGTCCTGCTGATATCCTTGAAGGTCCTGCGATATCCTTGAAGGTCCTGCCGATATCCTTGAAGGTCCTGCCGATATCCTTGAAGATCCTGCGGATATCCTTGAAGGTCCTGCTGATATCCTTGAAGGTCCTGCGATATCCTTGAAGGTCCTGCGGATATCCTTGAAGGTCCTGTCAACATCCTTGAAGGTCCACATCCTTGAAGGTCCTGCCGATATCCTTGAAGATCCTGCGGATATCCTTGAAGGTCCTGCTGATATCCTTGAAGGTCCTGCGGATATCCTTGAAGGTCCTGTCAACATCCTGGAAGGTCCTGTCAACATCCTTGAAGGTCCTGTCAACATCCTTGAAGGTCCTGCTGATATCCTTGAAGGTCCTGCGATATCCTTGAAGGTCCTGCCGATATCCTTGACGGTCGCTGTCCTCCCCCTTGAAGATACCAGAGGAAGCGTGCCGTCCCCGGTCGCTGTCCTCCCCCTTGAAGATACCAGAGGGAGCGTGCCGTCCCAGGTCGCTGCCCTCGCCTAGACGTAGTTCATCAGAGGAAGCGTGCCGTCCCCGGTCGCTGTCCTCCCCCGTGAAGATACCAGAGGGAGCGTGCCGTCCCCGGTCGCTCTTTCATCCTCTCTCTTTATCTCTCTCTCTCTCTCCCTCTCTCTCTCTCTCTCCCTCTCTCTTTCTCTCCCTCTCACTTAGTCAACGCAGGTCACACGGAGTTCATCAGTGTAAGCGTGCCGTCCCCGGTCGCTGTCCTCCCCCGTGAAGATACCAGAGGGAGCGTGCCGTCCCAGGTCGCTGCCCTCACCTAGACGTAGTTCATCAGAGGAAGCGTGCCGTCCCCGGTCGCTGTCCTCCCCCTTGAAGATACCAGAGGGAGCGTGCCGTCCCAGGTCGCTGCCCTCGCCTAGACGTAGTTCATCAGAGGAGGCGTGCCGTCCCCGGTCGCTGTCCTCCCCTTGAAGATACCAGAGGAAGCGTGCCGTCCCCGGTCGCTGTCCTCCCCTTTGAAGATACCAGAGGGAGCGTGCCGTCCCAGGTCGCTGCCCTCAGCTAGACGTAGTACCTCAGAGGAAGCGTGCCGTCCCCGGTCGCTGTCCTCCCCCTTGAAGATACCAGAGGGAGCGTGCCGTCCCAGGTCGCTGCCCTCGCCTAGACGTAGTTCATCAGAGGAAGCGTGCCGTCCCCGGTCGCTGTCCTCCCCCTTTGAAGATACCAGAGGGAGCGTGCCGTCCCAGGTCGCTGCCCTCGCCGAGACGTAGTTCATCAGAGGAAGCGTGCCGTCCCCGGTCGCTGTCCTCCCCCTTGAAGATACCAGAGGAAGCGTGCCGTCCCCGGTCGCTGTCCTCCCCTTTGAAGATACCAGAGGGAGCGTGCCGTCCCAGGTCGCTGCCCTCAGCTAGACGTAGTACCTCAGAGGAAGCGTGCCGTCCCCGGTCGCTGTCCTCCCCCTTGAAGATACCAGAGGGAGCGTGCCGTCCCAGGTCGCTGCCCTCGCCTAGACGAAGTTCATCAGAGGAAGCGTGCCGTCCCCGGTCGCTGTCCTCCCCCTTGAAGATACCAGAGGGAGCGTGCCGTCCCAGGTCGCTCTTTCATCCTCTCTCTTTATCTCTTTATCTCTCTCTCTCTCTCCCTCTCTCTTTCTCTCCCTCTCACTTAGTCAACGCAGGTCACACGGAGTTCATCAGAGTAAGCGTGCCGTCCCAGGTCGCTGCCCTCGCCTAGACGTAGTCCATCAGAGGAAGCGTGCCGTCCCCGGTCGCTGTCCTCCCCCCCTTGAAGATACCAGAGGGAGCGTGCCGTCCCAGGTCGCTGCCCTCGCCTAGACGTAGTCCATCAGAGGAAGCGTGCCGTCCCAGGTCGCTGTCCTCCCCTTTGAAGATACCAGAGGGAGCGTGCCGTCCCAGGTCGCTGCCCTCACCTAGACGTAGTTCATCAGAGGAAGCGTGCCGTCCCCGGTCGCTGTCCTCCCCCTTGAGGATACCAGAGGGAGCGTGCCGTCCCAGGTCGCTGCCCTCGCCTAGACGTAGTCCATCAGAGGAAGCGTGCCGTCCCCGGTCGCTGTCCTCCCCCTTGAAGATAACAGAGGGAGTGTGCCGTCTCAGGTCGCTGCCCTCGCCTAGACGTAGTTCATCAGAGGAAGCGTGCCGTCCCCGGTCGCTGTCCTCCCCCTTGAAGATACCAGAGGGAGCGTGCCGTCCCAGGTCGCTGCCCACGCCCAGACGTAGTTCATCAGAGGAAGCGTGCCGTCCCAGGTCGCTGTCCTCCCCTTTGAAGATACCAGAGGGAGCGTGCCGTCCCAGGTCGCTGCCCTCAGCTAGACGTAGTACCTCAGAGGAAGCGTGCCGTGTCCGGTCGCTGTCCTCCCCCTTGAAGATACCAGAGGGAGCGTGCCGTCCCAGGTCGCTCTTTCATCCTATCTCTTTATCTCTCTCTCTCTCCCTCTCTCTTTCTCTCCCTCTCACTTAGTCAACGCAGGTCACACGGAGTTCATCAGAGTAAGCGTGCCGTCCCAGGTCGCTGCCCTCCCCTAGACGTCGTAGTTCATCAGAGGAAGTGTGCCGTCCCCGGTCGCTGTCCTCCCCCTTGAAGATACCAGAGGGAGCATGCCGTCCCAGGTCGCTGCCCACGCCCAGACGTAGTTCATCAGAGGAAGCGTGCCGTCCCAGGTCGCTGTCCTCCCCTTTGAAGATACCAGAGGGAGCGTGCCGTCCCAGGTCGCTGCCCTCACCTAGACGTAGTTCATCAGAGGAAGCGTGCCGTCCCCGGTCGCTGTCCTCCCCCTTGAAGATACCAGAGGGAGCGTGCCGTCCCAGGTCGCTGCCCTCGCCTAGACGTAGTTCATCAGAGGAGGCGTGCCGTCCCCGGTCGCTGTCCTCCCCTTAAAGATACCAGAGGAAGCGTGCCGTCCCCGGTCGCTGTCCTCCCCTTTGAAGATACCAGAGGGAGCGTGCCGTCCCAGGTCGCTGCCCTCAGCTAGACGTAGTACCTCAGAGGAAGCGTGCCGTCCCCGGTCGCTGTCCTCCCCCTTGAAGATACCAGAGGGAGCGTGCCGTCCCAGGTCGCTGCCCTCGCCGAGACGTAGTTCATCAAAGGAAGCGTGCCGTCCCCGGTCGCTGTCCTCCCCGTGAAGATACCAGAGGGAGCGTGCCGTCCCAGGTCGCTTCTTCATTCTCTCTCATTATCTCTCTCTCTCCTCTCTCTCTCTCTCGCTCTCTCTCTTTTAAACCCTGTAGTATTAACAACAATAAACAAATTTACCTTTGTATAACATCACGTCTTTTACTCTCGGTCACTGGATCAAAGAAATTTCTGTGACGATCCCTACCCCCGCGAGCTTACCCCAGCTAACGGAGGAAATCTCGTCGTTACAGTGGCGCCCGAGCAGGGACTTGAGAGTTTAAGGCTTTATTTTACAGCGTTACAAGAGGCCGAGAGAGGCAAGTGAATTGAGTCACAGCCGAGTAGAAAGGGAAAACCCAACGAAGACTAGTCATGTTACGTACATCATGGGCGTATACCCTAAAGAAGGAGGAGCTGGTGGCGTACCTCAATGAATTCAACCTCGAATGTTCCGGCAATGTAGAGGAGCTGCGCAAACGTTTCGCTCAATTTGTGGGCGGGGAACATAAATCCGAGGTTCTACAAAGGCTGCTACCGATACAGACAAAACACGAACTTTCCCTCTCTGGTGGGGAGAGTAAGTCCCCTAGAAGAACACCACTATTGTCAGTACCTTCCGAGCCTCTTGCTCCTCTTGACTCTGGGGATACCACGAGATCTGACTGCCAGTATGGTACATCCACGATCGGTCCCGACCTCAAATCGCAAGCAGATCAAGTTCGGAAGTGGGGAATAAAGTGCGACGGAGACGGAGAGCCGTTGGAATTCGTCGAAAGAGTAGAGGAGCTAGCTAACATGTATGCAATTAGAATCGACACCATGCCGGCCATGATGCCGGAAATTCTTACTGGCAAGGCTTTAATCTGGTATCGGAACAACAATCGTCAGTGGGGAACGTGGTCGGCATTCAGAAGAGACTTCCTTAAGTTCTTTTTACCCCCCCGATATTTTGAGCGGCTGGAGGATGAGGTCCGTAAAAGACATCAGCGACCCCGAGAGTCGTTCCGAAGGTATACCCTCGAGATGCAAAATCTGATGAGACACACTAGCTACTCCGAAGCACAGAAGTTAGAACGTATTTTCCGTAACGCCCTCCCCGAATACCTTTGGTACATCCGCAGAAAAGATTTCGACACATTGGAGGAGCTGTTAGAATTGGCAGCCGACCTCGAGTGTATCCCGTCAACAACGCAGCCTCCCCGGGAACAACACCGGCTTATAGTACCGGAGGAGAGTACCCAGACCACGCGGGGGGCCATCGCTAATCCTCGCAATGCGTGCCGAAATTGCGGTCAAGGTGGACACTTTGCCGCCCAATGTAAGAATCCAAGCATCCTGTTTTGCTGGGAATGTGGTCGACTTGACGTGCGAACGATCCAGTGCTGCCGCCGGTCGGGAAACGATCGTCGGGGCCGTACCGGACAAGGGGGTACGGGCCCACAGAACAACACCCCTCGCACGTAAACACCTCCATACACTATACCCCTACGAAGCTCGTGGCGAACGTCATTTTAGAGGGCCGCGTAATAGCTGCAACCATCGATACGGGGGCCACGAGCTGCTTCGTGAGTCAAAACGTAGTCAGCACCCTGCGGGATACCACCACACTACGTCCCTATGAATCTGTAGTAACGCTGGCTGACGGATCCCAACGACGAATCACACACGCTCTTGATCATGAAATTACTTTGGGAAATCGGAACTTGGTCACCAAACTCCTAGTCATGCCTGATGCCACCGAAGACCTGGTTATTGGACTTAAGTTCCTTGAAGAGTGCGAGGCAAATCTTACTTGCGCAGGTCTTACCTGCAAATTTTTACACACAGCCGTGGTTGCCACCCCAGCAGAAGGCACCGAGATAAATCGACACCTAACGTCTTCATCACCTGAACCCGAGAAGGGCCCACGACCAGAGGAACCCCCGGACCCAGTAGCACCTAAGGAGGCCGGCGGGATCGCGAACGGACATATACCGGTAAGTGACCATAGTCCCGAGGACCTAGACAAGATCAAGACCTTCCTAGAAGAAGAGCTACGAAAGTTTCGCGACTTGCGCGGATTATCTACCGCCGCTCGACACCGTATTGTAATGACGGACGATAGGCCATTTAAGATTAGGTATGCCCCGCGCAACCCGGCCATGCAGGCTATAATCGATGCCAAAGTAAACGAGCTACTCGCGAATGGCTGTATTGAGCCATCTAGGAGTGCGTACAGCTCGCCGATAACGCTAGCTCCGAAGAAAAATGGTACTTGGCGGTTGTGCATAGATTTTCGACACCTGAATAGCAAATCGGAGCCTGATGCTTATCCACTCCCACGAATCGCGACAATATTGGATCGGTTGAGAGATGCACGGTATGTGAGCAGCCTCGATTTGAAAGATGGATACTGGCAAATCCCCTTAGAAAAGAGCAGTAAAAAGTACACCGCTTTCACCGTTGCTGGCCGGGGGTTGTACCAATGGCGGGTGATGCCATTCGGGCTACACTCCGCCCCGGCGACGTTTCAGCGAGCTCTCGACAGCGTCATCGGGCCGGAACTTGAACCATTCGCGTTTGCATACTTGGACGATATCATTGTCACGGGAAGAACGCTAGAGGAACATTTATCAAACCTGGGGGAAGTCTTCCGACGACTCCGAGCAGCCAACCTTAAGATTAACCCTGACAAGTGCGAGTTTCTGAAAACGGAAACCAAGTACCTCGGCCATGTGGTCAGCAGAAGAGGCATACAAACTGATCCCGACAAGGTAGCTGCGATCCGGGAGATGGTGGCCCCGAAGAATATCCGCGAAATTAGAAGGTTTTTGGGAGTTGCGTCCTGGTATCGACGCTTTGTACCCGATTTCTCGGCCATCGCACAACCCCTTACTTTCCTCTTAAAGAAGGGCAGGCATTGGAAGTGGACGGAGGACCAACAGACCGCTTTCGAACTACTAAAAGCCAAGCTAACCGAGGCCCCAGTGCTGGCCTGTCCCGATTTCTCGAAGACTTTTACATTACAAACAGACGCTAGCGATTATGGGTTGGGTGCCGTGCTGACCCAAGATTTGGAAGACGGAGAACGGGTTATTGCGTACGCGAGTAGGAGCCTCAACGGGGCAGAGAAAAACTATACGGCCACCGAGAAGGAGTGCCTGGCCATAATCTGGGGAATACGGAAAATGATGCGGCCGTACTTAGAAGGATACCGGTTCCATGTCATCACCGACCACCTGTCTTTGAAATGGCTCAACTCGATCGACAATCCCACTGGCCGGTTGGCCCGATGGGCACTCGAATTACAGCAATATACTTTCACAGTCCAGTATCGCAAGGGTAAGAACAACGTGGTTGCCGACGCACTATCCCGCCAGCCCCTAGAGACGTTGCAACGAGCCGTGGAGGGAACTGAAGCCACGTCTTTAACTTGTAACTGGTTACAGCGGAAGAAGGAGGAAGTCCGGAGTAACCCCTTGAAGTACCCGGACTATTCAATAGTGGGCACTCAACTTTTCAGGCACATTCCTAGGCATCCAAACGATGAAGATTGCACCCCCTGGAAGCTATGTGTCGCCACTCCACTGCGACAAAGGGTGCTGCAAGAAAACCATGATCAACCCTCCGCTGGACACCTTGGGGTGCGGAAGACCATCAATAGAGTCAGTAACCGATACTACTGGCCCGGTATCTTTAGAGATGTAGCCCGATTCGTTCGGAGTTGCGAGTCATGCCAACGGTATAAGCCGAGCCAGGTGGCTCCGGCGGGCGAGATGTTGGTAACGATTCCGGAAGAACCTTGGGCCACCGTCTGCACGGACTTTGTCGGGCCGCTTCCACGTACCAGGCATGGCAATAATATGCTTCTCGTCTTCTTTGATCGTTTTTCCAAGTGGGTCGAGCTCGTACCACTTCGGCAGGCTACCGCCCAAGGGGTCGTTAAGGCATTTAGAGAAAGGATCCTGGCCAGATTTGGTACACCGAAGGTATTAATAACGGATAATGGTAGTCAATTCACCAGCCGCGTATTACAAAAGTATCTACAGGAGATCGGTGTCCGACAACAGTTCACCGCCCCTTATTGCCCACAGGAGAATCCTACGGAGAGGGCAAACCGCACTGTGAAAATGATGATAGCTCAGCTGGCCCAGAATAGGCATAATCAGTGGGACGACCACTTACCGGAGATCACCCTGGCTATCAACACGAGTAACTCGGAGTCGACAGGATACAGCCCCGCGTATCTGGTTCAGGGAAGAGAACCACGGTTGCCCAAGGCCTTGTACGATGAGGTGGTGACTGGAACTGGCGCGCGCCATCACAAACCTGGGGAAAAGGCCAGCGAATTGGTGGATATATTCAAAATTGTCCGTCATCAACTCGGCAGATCTGCCCAGGATCAACGGCGTCATTATAATCTCCGTCGACGGCCCTGGAAGCCTAAGATCGGGGACTTGGTCCTGGTTCGTCAACACCCACTATCTAAAGCGGCGGAGAATTTTGCCGCAAAATTGGCCCCAAAGTTTGCCGGCCCCTATGAGGTGGTGAATTTTCCGTCTCCGGTGATAGTACAACTTCGAGGTCGGGAGAATAACGAGGCGAGGACCGCTCATTTGAGTGAGATTAAACTCTACGTCGAGGACGTAGCTAACTAATTGAATAACATACTAACTGATTCATGTCCCCTCACATTCATTAACCAATTAACCAACCTCCTTCACCTCACCTCAAAGACACGGAGGACTCATGCTTTGTTTTCTTCTCGTCCACAGATCATAATTAATCATACATTCCCTACGCCCAGATCATAGACACACTAACCACATACACATACATATACACGTGGGTAGGCAACAAGAGGAAAATAAAATAAGCGACAAGAAGGTTAAAAGGGCAGACGAAGGTCGGCGTACGATGTCCTTACCGAAGCAACCATCAAGACGAACCAGGAATAATCATCCATCTCTTCACCTCCCGCTAACGAGCCGCCTGAGATTGGAATCAGAAACCAACGATTTGCCGGAAAAAAACCAACACCTGTGCCAAGTAGTTCAGGAGGCCTTGCGGCCCTGGTGGAACACGGAAATCAAGTTGATACCCCCCACACTGGAGGGATCCAGGCCACAAACGTTCAAACACTGTGCAGTTTCACTCAGACGGCTAACGAAGGAGGAAATACGCCAGGCGTGTAGCGGACGTAACCTACCCCTACCGACACGCGACACCAACATCGCCGACCCAGAACCACATCGGCCACGGGTTTACCGAAGTCATCCCATGAGAGTATACAGCGACGAAGAGGAAGAGGGAGACACCATTGAGCTCAGCAGTGGCGGCGAAATTCCAACGCCTCAGCCATCACCCCAGGTCTCCGTAATGGCCTCACCGGAACAGGAGCTGATCGTTAAAGAAGTGCGTGAGCAAGGTGGTCAGGACATAGATCAAGTGGACGATATTCCCATTCAAAGCAATGAGATCACATCGTCGCAAGCATCCTCTACGTCATCTTCGTCGTCATCCTCGTCATCTACCGGATGTCCCTCGGTGGCCACGCCAATAGACGTCTCGTTGGGAACACAGCCACTAATATCGGCAAGCACCATCGGAGCAATGCATGGTGAAACGAACAGCCCCGAAACAACCCAGGCGCTAGCCACCATAACGGCGGAAGCGGTCCAAAACGCACCGCAGGGCATAACCACACCACAGCGATCCACGTCGCAATCTTCGTCATCATCAACATCATCATCTTCGTCATCATCAACATCATCATCTTCAACATCATCATCATCGTCATGCTCTTCATCGTCATCAACTTCGTCCTCTTCGTCCGAACCCGAAGCAGACAACGAACCACAGGCCGAAACTAATGGAAAAGGAGCACGTGTCAATATACGCTTGACCTCCACACGTCCAACTACCCTGCCGCAACGGAAGCAAACGTATACCCCACCGGGCACACCGCCTAGCCACTCTCCCTCTCCGCAGACGCGGGCGCCGTCACCACGAACCCCGGTTCACCCTATAATAACGGAGGATCACTTGTCAGAAGAAATCCGGAGGAAATTACGGCCACATGTCCACTATATGTTGACACACTATTCGCTGGGAGATCGTGGCAATCAGGTGTTTAAAGTAGACCAACACCGATATCGGATCCACATTAACCGCCAGCATAAGGCGATGGTGAAGCGTCTATGTAAGGTGAGGCGTCAGCATGGGGGTGGTTCTTCTCCGAAGCGCAATTCCACGAAGTAGACATGGCAATGTCTAATTGGGTTCCCCAGAAGTCGCCACGCTCGTTTCTGCCAACACTCACCCTGAATTATTTAATGAATAAAATGAATTATTGAATTGTTGAATTATTGAAGTATTAAATTGTTAAATAGTTATAAGTCTATGGAAGGAAATAAAATGAATGAATCGTAACCACCCTTACTGTTTATACTTTGTCTCTCTTAATTCTCAAACAACCGTCGTTATTTTCCCAAGACTTCTCAGACGTACCTCGGCACACAAAAAGGGTATATAAAGAGCAACATTGAGCAAATCTGGGTCAGTCGCCAGCAGCCGTGAACGAGAACACAAGGTAATTTCAGCACTAAATATTAAATTCTAATCCTGCGAGCATCCTTGGGCAACTTGTAAGTATCCTGCGAACACCCTTGAAGGTCCTGCGGATATCCTTGAAGGTCCTGCTGATATCCTTGAAGGTCCTGCGATATCCTTGAAGGTCCTGCCGATATCCTTGAAGGTCCTGCCGATATCCTTGAAGATCCTGCGGATATCCTTGAAGGTCCTGCTGATATCCTTGAAGGTCCTGCGATATCCTTGAAGGTCCTGCGGATATCCTTGAAGGTCCTGTCAACATCCTTGAAGGTCCACATCCTTGAAGGTCCTGCCGATATCCTTGAAGATCCTGCGGATATCCTTGAAGGTCCTGCTGATATCCTTGAAGGTCCTGCGGATATCCTTGAAGGTCCTGTCAACATCCTGGAAGGTCCTGTCAACATCCTTGAAGGTCCTGTCAACATCCTTGAAGGTCCTGCTGATATCCTTGAAGGTCCTGCGATATCCTTGAAGGTCCTGCCGATATCCTTGACGGTCGCTGTCCTCCCCCTTGAAGATACCAGAGGAAGCGTGCCGTCCCCGGTCGCTGTCCTCCCCCTTGAAGATACCAGAGGGAGCGTGCCGTCCCAGGTCGCTGCCCTCGCCTAGACGTAGTTCATCAGAGGAAGCGTGCCGTCCCCGGTCGCTGTCCTCCCCCGTGAAGATACCAGAGGGAGCGTGCCGTCCCCGGTCGCTCTTTCATCCTCTCTCTTTATCTCTCTCCCTCTCTCTCTCTCTCTCCCTCTCTCTTTCTCTCCCTCTCACTTAGTCAACGCAGGTCACACGGAGTTCATCAGTGTAAGCGTGCCGTCCCCGGTCGCTGTCCTCCCCCGTGAAGATACCAGAGGGAGCGTGCCGTCCCAGGTCGCTGCCCTCACCTAGACGTAGTTCATCAGAGGAAGCGTGCCGTCCCCGGTCGCTGTCCTCCCCCTTGAAGATACCAGAGGGAGCGTGCCGTCCCAGGTCGCTGCCCTCGCCTAGACGTAGTTCATCAGAGGAGGCGTGCCGTCCCCGGTCGCTGTCCTCCCCTTGAAGATACCAGAGGAAGCGTGCCGTCCCCGGTCGCTGTCCTCCCCTTTGAAGATACCAGAGGGAGCGTGCCGTCCCAGGTCGCTGCCCTCAGCTAGACGTAGTACCTCAGAGGAAGCGTGCCGTCCCCGGTCGCTGTCCTCCCCCTTGAAGATACCAGAGGGAACGTGCCGTCCCAGGTCGCTGCCCTCGCCTAGACGTAGTTCATCAGAGGAAGCGTGCCGTCCCCGGTCGCTGTCCTCCCCCTTTGAAGATACCAGAGGGAGCGTGCCGTCCCAGGTCGCTGCCCTCGCCGAGACGTAGTTCATCAGAGGAAGCGTGCCGTCCCCGGTCGCTGTCCTCCCCCTTGAAGATACCAGAGGAAGCGTGCCGTCCCCGGTCGCTGTCCTACCCTTTGAAGATACCAGAGGGAGCGTGCCGTCCCAGGTCGCTGCCCTCAGCTAGACGTAGTACCTCAGAGGAAGCGTGCCGTCCCCGGTCGCTGTCCTCCCCCTTGAAGATACCAGAGGGAGCGTGCCGTCCCAGGTCGCTGCCCTCGCCTAGACGAAGTTCATCAGAGGAATCGTGCCGTCCCCGGTCGCTGTCCTCCCCCTTGAAGATACCAGAGGGAGCGTGCCGTCCCAGGTCGCTCTTTCATCCTCTCTCTTTATCTCTTTATCTCTCTCTCTCTCTCCCTCTCTCTTTCTCTCCCTCTCACTTAGTCAACGTAGGTCACACGGAGTTCATCAGAGTAAGCGTGCCGTCCCAGGTCGCTGCCCTCGCCTAGACGTAGTCCATCAGAGGAAGCGTGCCGTCCCCGGTCGCTGTCCTCCGCCCCTTGAAGATACCAGAGGGAGCGTGCCGTCCCAGGTCGCTGCCCTCGCCTAGACGTAGTCCATCAGAGGAAGCGTGCCGTCCCAGGTCGCTGTCCTCCCCTTTGAAGATACCAGAGGGAGCGTGCCGTCCCAGGTCGCTGCCCTCACCTAGACGTAGTTCATCAGAGGAAGCGTGCCGTCCCCGGTCGCTGTCCTCCCCCTTGAGGATACCAGAGGGAGCGTGCCGTCCCAGGTCGCTGCCCTCGCCTAGACGTAGTCCATCAGAGGAAGCGTGCCGTCCCCGGTCGCTGTCCTCCCCCTTGAAGATAACAGAGGGAGCGTGCCGTCCCAGGTCGCTGCCCTCGCCTAGACGTAGTTCATCAGAGGAAGCGTGCCGTCCTCGGTCGCTGTCCTCCCCCTTGAAGATACCAGAGGGAGCGTGCCGTCCCAGGTCGCTGCCCACGCCCAGACGTAGTTCATCAGAGGAAGCGTGCCGTCCCAGGTCGCTGTCCTCCCCTTTGAAGATACCAGAGGGAGCGTGCCGTCCCAGGTCGCTGCCCTCAGCTAGACGTAGTACCTCAGAGGAAGCGTGCCGTGTCCGGTTGCTGTCCTCCCCCTTGAAGATACCAGAGGGAGCGTGCCGTCCCAGGTCGCTCTTTCATCCTATCTCTTTATCTCTCTCTCTCTCCCTCTCTCTTTCTCTCCCTCTCACTTAGTCAACGCAGGTCACACGGAGTTCATCAGAGTAAGCGTGCCGTCCCAGGTCGCTGCCCTCCCCTAGACGTCGTAGTTCATCAGAGGAAGTGTGCCGTCCCCGGTCGCTGTCCTCCACTTTAAAGATACCAGAGGGAGCGTGCCGTCCCAGGTCGCTGCCCTCGCCGAGACGTAGTTCATCAAAGGAAGCGTGCCGTCCCCGGTCGCTGTCCTCCCCGTGAAGATACCAGAGGGAGCGTGCCGTCCCAGGTCGCTTCTTCATTCTCTCTCATTATCTCTCTCTCTCCTCTCTCTCTCTCTCTCGCTCTCTCTCTCTTTTAAACCCTGTAGTATTAACAACAATAAGCGAATTTACCTTTGTATAACATCACGTCTTTTACTCTCGGTCACTGGATCAAAGAAATTTCTGTGACGATCCCTACCCCCGCGAGCTTACCCCAGCTAACGGAGGAAATCTCGTCGTTACACCGTTCCCTCTTTTTTAATTCCCAAAAGATTATTAAAGCTTTATTATAGGTTATTCCAAGCAAAATTACATCCTTACAAACAAATGTTAATGTTTTTGATCGAATTGCAAACAATCTTTGCTCTTGGTGTGTTAATAAGCATCCCAAAACACTGGAAAAAACATATGACACTGGCTATATGGTACGTATGTACCAACATACTCATCTCATTTATTTCTTTTTTGTAAACCTTTCAGTTCTCGCGAAATTTGTAAGCCCAATGGATGTCCGGTAGTTCCGTTCGTTGTTATTTCATCATAATTATTTAAATAATAAAGAAAATTTTAATATTTTTAGATAAAAATATAAGTTAAAGTGTAGCTTAATATTATTTCATAAAAATTTATTTAATGTGTTAATACCTAAAAATTCAAATATATATTTGCTTTTGTGTCGGGCCTTGCGGTTGTTTCTTGAGTTCTTTTTATAAAACAAATTAGATCGTGTTGTTGGGCAAAAATAACGGCATTTTAGTGTTAGTATAATCTTAAAAGAAATATATCAATAAAAGTGTAGAGTAAAATATAATTTTATTATATAGTGAATAAAATGCAAAAAAAAAAGAAAAGTTTATTCAAAATGTATTTAAAATAAAATCATACGAGCATAATTAAATAGTGCTCGTAAAGTTTTTTAAAATATAAATGCAATACAAAAATAAAAAGTAAAGAGTTTATCTCAAATTGAATAGAAAAGGCTGAGTGGAAAAGGAAATAGAAGAGGTAAATAAATATATATACATGATTTTATTTTGTTTCTTTCTTGCAAACCAGTTTTTATTTGAGAGCAAAAAGCTTTAATTGATACATATAAAACTCTTAAAGATGAGAGTTATGAATGTTGATTTTTCGAACTGTATGGTATACATGGCAGCGCTGCCAAGTTATCCCTTTTCGGGCTATATTTAGCCCTTTTTGGTCGCTTTCGTAGTTTTTTCACTTAACCCTTTTATAGTTTTAAATAACATAGCTCTTTTTGAGTCATTTGTTAGTTTTGTCCACAACTGGGGAACTTTTTTTTTTTGGTACTTTACAGAATGTTTTTGTCAATCGTTTGAATTCTTTTTTTTTTATAAATTTCTAGTGTAACTAATACATTTTTTTCACAGCAACTTGTAAAAAAAAAACTATTTTTACAGAAATCCCCTTTAAATTTATATTTTGTTTGTTAAAAATGGATCGTCTCAATCAAAAATATAGAAAAGCTTGGGGAACTAATTGGACGAGGCATTGAGGTTGTATAAAAAATTATATCGTTTGTACCAAGCGAGTTGTACCAACAGTTGTAACGTGTGTGGCTTGCATTAAATACATCAAATTGTTTAATCCATACAAAATAGGCTTAAAGAGTAGCAATACCCGTTACTCAAGTTACAAAATGCCGTTAAGTATTTCTACAAAAATTAATTCAAAGCAAACTTACGAAAAGTCTAAGTATTTTATAACCCGCAGATGAAGAAGAAAATTCAATTTCGTTGAAAAACTAACATTTTAGCGATTTCTTTTTAATTTAAAAATTTCAATAATATTTTTTTTTTAAATATGTATTTAATACATTAAAACATAAGACCGATCTTTTAAAAGTACAAATTTTTACTGCTCGGACGACGCTTTTTGCTTTTAAAAAGTTGTCATCGCTGATACATGGTGCAGTAGAGTGGTCCAAAAAAAACATTAAAGTTTGAATTTCCAATCTCCACAATTAGAGTATTCAAAAAACCGGCCTTTTGAAAAAACCGGTTTCGGTTTTCTTCGAAAAATCGAATTTTAAAAAAACCGGTTTCGGTTTCGGTTTTTGCAGAAAAAACCGGTCTACCGGTTTCTTCGGATTTTTTTTTAATTTGAATAAAAAGCTTATATAATTTGTTAATTATTTTTATTGTCATATTCATTTAAATTTTTTTTTTTATTGTATTTCATTTCAACAAAAAATTAACTTAAAACCAATATTTTTTATATTTTTTAAATATGTAAAAAGAAAATCTGTTTTTCACTTCTAAAATAATATTTTAACTAATAATATTAATAATATTTTAACTAACTAACCATACCAAATCGCATCCTCCAACTGAAGGTATGTTCAGTGATAAACTTTAAATGCGTTTTTCTCAAAACTTCATTTTCACACAAAGGACCTAGTCCTTTTCTCTGAGAAGGTCACATATAATGATGAATAATTTTGTACAGTCTCTTTTTTAGGATTTTCAATACTGTTTATTGTGTTATTTAGATCAGAAATTAAACTATTTGAATTTGGAATATCCAAAGTTAAGTCTTCATCGGAATCTATCAGACTTACATCTAAATCTTCATAACCAAACGATTATAAAAGTGTTCGGACAAAATAAAAGAGACCAAGTAACCCAGTTGGTGATGTAATTAAAAAAACCGGTTAACCGAACAAAAAAGACCGGTTTTCGGTTTTCTTCGAATTTACAAAATATTCGAAACCGATCGGTTTTTAAAAATAAAAAAAACCGGTTGATCGGTTTTCGGTTTCGGTTTTTGAATACTCTATCCACAATGTTGCCCCTTTTCCTTAATGTGTGTAAAGTTTCAAATAAATTCGTCTATTTATTTAGCAAAATTTTAAAAAAAATTCTGCAGCTTTTAATAAAATTCATAGGTAAAAATAGATAACATATTTGAGTCAAAATATCAATATTTTTTGAAAAGATGCAAGTAAAAATTCAACTTGCTAAAGCAGTATGTATATGTACAAATTTCTTAAATCTGATCTTAATTTTAATGAATATTACGAATCTGCAATCAAATTTGAAAATCAATGTGTGGTTTTTAAATTATAAGCGGTATTTGAAAAGTTTTTTTTTCTATTTTTCTAACTTCTTGTACTTTTGTAATCTACTTACCTTAAGGGCTGTCATTAGACATGACATTGTTTTTAATTTTTGAAAGTGTAATAGTTACCTTGTAACTGAACGTAAAATTTTACTTTTTTATAGTTTTTCGCTATTATTTAGCGTATTAAAATAATATGGTAAAAAAAAATCCTGTCTCATATAAAAAGGCATTCCGTGGACATATAATCTTTCAAAAAATAATTTTACGTAGAGGTATATAAACGCAAATTTCTTGATCAAAATGGAATTATATTTTTTATATAATTTTCGCGAAATACGCGACTCTGAATTTAATTTTAATTTCATATTCGTACACTCAAAAAAAAAGACATGAACTAAAATGTAATAAAAAATTCCCTTCAAAATAGTTTATAAATTGTTCTCAATTTAAGTAAAATTTTATTAAAACTTAGAAACATTTTCTTAAAAAAAAATAAAAATTCCTAAGTTTGAGGAAAAACGAAATAGTTTTTATACTCAGAAATAGTTCATATTTTTCCAAAGTAATATTTCTTCATTTTAGAAAAAACAAGTCAATTAAATAAAAATTTATTTATTTTTAGAAAAAACATCTTAGTTATAAGAAATTTGCCTACTCAAATGTAATAAAATTAAGTTCAGTTCAAAAATAAAATTTAGGACATAATTTACTCCCATTTAGTTCAAAAAATGTGTCTAACTTAAATCCAGAAATTACTTGAACTTAATGTGTGTTCATTGTTTGTTCGCGAGTAGTAAAATTAACTTAATTTTAGAAAGCCATTTCCAAATTCAGTTTTTAAGTATACCACTTTCTAATTTTGAAGAATTGTTTTCTAAAAATTAGTTCAGACAATTGAAAACAAAAAGTAATTCATTTTTTCCTATGTAATAATGAAAATTTACTTGATTTTAGAAACTGATGAACTATTTCTAAGGAAAATTTTCATGCAACTTAGTTCAGAAAAATTTTAATAAAATATTCTCTTTTTTAAGTAAAAGTTTTCTAATTTTTAAAAAATTACAAAATTTGGTATAGGATTTTTATTTGTTGAAAACGTTTGAATTATTTTTTAATATTCTTGGAATAGGAACAATTAATTATAAACAAACCAGTTAGTTTTCCTAATTTTCAAGAAAAAATATTATTAAATAAAAGAAATTAAAGTAACCATTTAAAAAAACTATCGTGCATGATTGTAATTTTTGGTTCTTGGTAGTGCGTGAGCGTGAGTCAAAAATCTCTCATGTGCCCATCTCTAATCTTAACAGTCTTAAATATTAAACTTAAAGAAGCTTAAAATATATTTTAAAATTTTGTTGTCAAAGAGTTAAAATTTCTAATTTGCGCTTTTATGTAATAAATTTGTTTGTTGATTACAATACAAAATATCACCGGCACATTTTATACATTACGGCATAAAATAAAATTGTACTGTTAGTTAGGAAATGTTTCCTTAGTTTTAAGAAAAATTTTATTTTATTTATTTAAGTTCATTAGATAATACTAAAAGCTAGGTCTTAACTCCCTAAAAAGAAGAAAATATTTTCTAACATCAAGTTGAATAGCACTTCTTTTAAGTGAAAAATAATCCTTATCCTGCTTCTATGGGTAAAGGTAATATATTTTACCATATATTTTAAAGTACTTTACACTCATTGTGTAAGTATTTGCCGACTTTCGGCGGACATCCGCTTTGTGATGACACTGCTCTTAACAAGCTTTTTGATATACATTTTTGTCTTAAAATTAAATTGAATTATACTAAATTCATGTATTTAGAATGCAAATTAAATTTCACACGACACCTATGGCTAAGGAACACTGGGGGTCCTTTGTCTTCTTAAATTAACTAATTTAAGGAAATTGTTGCAAAAATACAAAATATAACAATTTAATTTCTTGCTATTATTGGGAAATCGAAAATTTTATGGGATTTTTAGCATTAATTTTATTTTATATATACAAATTTAAACTTTTTTATTATTAAACAGTTCGATAAATATAAAGTTTAATAAGCGCTACGTCAATTATAGGAAAGTCATTATACCCTAATGTATGAAATGTGCCTGTGATATTTTGTGTTGTAGTCAGCAAGCAAAATTATTACATAAAAGCGCGAATTCGAAATTACCCCTTACGCTAACAAAATTTAAAAATATATTTTAAGCTACTTTAAGTTCAATATTTAAGATTAGAGATGGACACGTGAGCCATTTATGACTCACGCACGATCACGAACTAAAAATTACAATCATGCACGATAATATTTTTAGTTGGTTACTTTAATTTATTTCCATTAATAATATAGTTTCTTGGAAATTAGGAAAGCTAACTAGTTTGTTTATAATTTATTGTTTTTTTTTCCTATACCAAATTTTAATATTTTTTAAAAATTAGAAAACTTTTACTTAAAAAAAAAGAATATTTTATTAAAATTTTTAAAATGTATCTGAACTAAGTTGCATGAACATTTTCAATAGAAATAGTTCATCAGTTTCTAAAATCAAGTAAATTTTTATTATTACATAGGAAAAAATTTATAACTTTTTCTTTTTAATTGTCTGAACTAATTTCATTCTTTAAAATTAGAAAGTGGTATACTTAAAAACTGAATGTGGAAATGGCTTTCTAAAATTTAGTTAATTTTACTACTAGCGAACAAAAAATTAACACACATTAAGTTCAAGTATTTTCTCGATTTAAGTAAGACCCATTTTTTTAACTAAATGTGAGTAAATTATGTCCTAAATTTTGTTTGAACTAAACTTAATTTTATTACATTTGAGTATGCAAATTTTTAAAAACTAAATAGTAAAAATTACTTGCATCACATTTGATACACGGACCAATATTTCAACTATTTATTATTGAAGCGTTCTTTGCATCGCATACGATTCAGGCTATTTTTATTCTTTACTATTTATCTATTTGATTTTCGGTATTATTTTAAATATATTATATAAGGTATAATGAAATTTTTTTTTTTTTAATTTTATTTATTATTCAATAGTATTTTAAAAAAATTTAAAATGTATGCCCCAGCGCCCTTAAGGCTTTGTAGAGGCTAATATGTAGGCAACTTTTCATATCACATTAAAAAATAATAAATAAATTTTGATTTCATTTAGTTATTTAAAGAAATATAAAAAATACATATTTAGCATATAGGTAGATATACAAGCAAAATTCTTATATTAGAAGTGTTTCTATGTTTTGTAGCAAATGGTTTTTAATTTGATTTTTAAACGTTGAAAGAACTTCAATATTTCGTAAATTTACTGGCAATTGGTTATATTCATGGGGTCCAGCATAGGCAATGCGTTGTTTTGTTAAGTCAAGACGGCATCTTACAGAGCTTAAATTTGAAGCTTGTCTAGTATTTCTCTGTGTTTGGGCTATATTTTGAGGAAATTGTATGAGGCGATTACCGTTTCCCCTAATCGTCTTAAAGACATACATCAACACTTTTTGTTTATATAATCCTTGTATAGGAAGAATATTTTTGGCATATTTTTTAAATAAGGCCAAGGTAGAGTATCTAAGAGGTAGATTAAAAACTAGTTTTAAAGCATTATTTTGAGCTGATTGTAGGGATTTTAAGGAGCTATTGTTTCTGCAACCATATACAGAGGGAAGATATGTCAGATGAGAGTGTATAATTGACTGATAAATGAGTAATTTTACTGAAGTATTAAGCTTATTTTTGAATTTGTATAGTATCCCAATACCAGATGAAATCTTAGCTTTTAAGGTGTTTATGTGTTCATCCCAGAGCAGGTTATTATTCAAAACAACTTCCAAATATTTTACCATTTCGGACTCAGTAATAGCAATACCATCAATATAAACAAACATTTTATCATCATTTCTTGAATTATGGGGTTTAAATTTTACAAATTTTGTTTTAACTGGGTTTATAATAAGTCTATTACAGCGAGAAAATTCAGTTAATATAGCTGCATCGTACTCTATTTGAGTTTTTAAAACTTCCGAGTATTTATATCTGTAAAATAAGCACACATCATCCGCATACATAAACAATTTACCATTAAAATCTATATTTTTTATATCATTTATAAAAATTTTAAACAATAATGGTCCAAGGACACTTCCTTGTGGAACTCCACATTTAACCGGCAGCTTTGTACTTTTTGAAACACCAATCTGTACAAATTGCATTCTTTTTGTTAAGTACTCATGAAAAATATCCAAAGTTTTGTTAGAGACTCCAATTACTTTAAGTTTCTTGATTAAAATATCATGGTTAACCATATCAAAGGCTTTTGAATAATCATAGAAAACTCCAGCCACACCGCTAAATCCTTCATCAAGTTCTCCACAAATAAAATCAATAACATTAACAATTGCTTCCTCAGTTCCAGAACCTTTTTTAAAACCAAATTGCCTATTAAATAAAATATTATTAACATCAACATAATTTAATATTTGGTCAAAAATAAGCATTTCAAAAACTTTATCAACTATTGATAGCAAAGATATTGGTCGAAAATTTTCTATTTTATTTGATCCAATAACTTTTGGCACAGGAATTATCTTGTGTATTTTTAAACAATCTGGATAACTTCCTTCCTCTATCATTTTATTAAATATAACCGTTAAAATATCAGTTACTGAGTCCTTTTTGATCAGAAGTATTTTAGAAGTTATGTTATCATAGCCAGGGCTTTTGTGTACCTTCAAATTATCCAAAACTGATTCAACTTTAGTCTTATTCACCATTTGCAGCTCAAAAGTTGTACTCTCCGGTATTAAAGTGTGAAAAATGTTTATTTCATTACAAGGATCTGCAGTATTATCCAATTGCATATTATTGACAATACTAAAAAAATACTCATTTAAAGCTGTAACTTTGTCTTCATTCTGAGTTAATAGATTTCCATTTTCAGCTAAAATATCTTTTATACTACCATTATTTCGACCAAGTTCTTTATTTAAAAACTGACACGTTTTTTTTGGGTCACCATTACAGATTTTTAACTTATCCATGTAATATCTATTCATCAAATTATTATTGCAAATTTTAATAATTTTACTTATTCTTTTTAGTCGATTGGCTATAATTTTATTATTACGATTTTTTCTTCTGGCTTTTAATAAGGATTCCTTGTAGCAAATAAGGGAAAGAAGATTATCTGTCATCCATGGACTTAACTTTTTACGTGTATGAAAACGATTAGTCGTTGTTATCGTACTATGTAATGTAGCCGTGGTCAGTGTAGTTAATAAGTCCGCACATAACTCTGAGGAGTTATCATAAAAACCTGTATTCGGCAGATTATTATCCAAATATTGACTCAATTCTCCATAATTAACTTAGTAGAACTTTTGAAATATTACTTCCTGGCATGATACAATTGATTCAAAACCACAACTCACCATATTATGATCAATCAATTTACTCTCAATTGAGTGCACGAACATTTTGCGACTAATATTTGTAAATACGCAGTCAATAGAAGTGTTACTTTGGGGTCTTGTAACTAAATTATGGCAAGAATACATATTGAACTCAGAAAACATATTGAACAATAGAATTTGGTTTCTATTAATGGATAATACATCGATATTGAAATCGCCTAAAAATAAACAAGGCGCACCATTACATGAAACAAGCATGTTTTCAACTTTATCAATAAACTTTTCAAAAACACACTTTTGCGATCTATAAATAGATATAATTTTCACTGGCTTATTCATTACTCTGACATCTGGCAACTCTATCATTACAGTTTCCATATAATCTGCACTATTAACTGCCTCAACAACATATTTTAAAACTGTTTTAACAAAAACTGAGGTTCCTCCATATCCATCCTTTCTACAACAATTAACAACTTCATACCCTGGAATTGAATACAAATTAACCAAGTTCTCGTTAAACCACGTTTCCTGAACAGCAATGACATCAGGTAGACTTGTAAATTGGCTTAACTCGTATTTAAACTTATTAATCTGTTAATATTAGAAGAAACACTTCTAATATTAACAGATAAAATATTTAAAAATTTGTTATTGTATTTATTAATATAAGAATTAAAAGATTTAAGATTTTTAAAATATTTGGAATCCATCAATAAGAAATAAAAAAGAAACATAAACAAATTTTTAAAATTTATCAATTTGTATTTTAATTAGGCGATCTAAACAAATTTTCTTCATCATCCTCACCATCAGTTTCATCATCACCATCATCATCTTCAGATATTTCACTATTTACTACACCAGCACGAGTTTTTTTTGACAAACCACCAGCAGCACCCCGCAAAATTTTATCCACATCATCCATCGAATTTATTCTAATTTGTCTAGATTTTTCATCCTTTTTAGCTAATATATTACCACCTCTAGTATACACAAATTTGTATCCAACAGTTTTCAAACTCCTTGCATGATTAAAAACCTCCAAAGTCTCCTTGCAGAGAAAATCATTAATAAATACTGATTTCATAAAATCTATATCTTTCATTTTAGCCTTTTCACTCATAAATAATTGTTTGCTCTTTTTATTTGTAAATTTCACAACAAGGGACTTCTTAGTAGATTTTTTCGTATTATTTTTATTTCTAGTGTTTAAAAAGTAGGAATCTTCAACCTCATCTTCACAAATGTCAGCACCAGTTTTTTTTAGCTATATCTAAAACTGTTTGTAACGGTGTAACAGTATCATCTTTAACTTCAATTCCATTCACAATACAATTATTTTGCACCCTTACATCATTCAAAAATTTAACTGAAGATTTTAATTGCTTAACTTCTTCACGCAGTGATCTATTTTCTTTTTGTAAAAAACAATTTTCTTTTTGTTTTTCGCAACTCCCTTCAAAATTTCATCATATTGTGCGGCCATAAATTTAATGGTCTCCCCAATATCATCCAGCTGATTAAGCTTTGTTTTTATTTCTTTAATATCTTTCACTACATCGTTGCTTTCAGGTGGCTCACAGAAATGACATGTGTATTCCAGAGATAAGTTATTTAGTAGCTTATCGATTCTCTTTTTATCAATTTTCGTGCATACTGTGTGGAGAGTTTTACAACAGGCATCACATTGCAAGGCATCATCGCTTTCCAACACTTCTGTTTTACATTGCAAGCATATATTATACCCTTCACCATAGGTGGAAGGGTATATATAAGTTTGTCATTCCGTTTGTAATTTCTACAATATTGATCTTAGACCCTATAAAGTATATATATTCTGGGTCCATATGAAGAGCGAAGTTGATTTAACGATGTCCGTCTGTCCGTCTGTCCGTCTGTCCGTCTGTCCGTCTGTGTGTTGAAATGGGTTTTCCGAAGAACCCAGACATGATGAGGACTTGATTCTTTTTTATTTCTGTTACATGTGATCCATTTCTGTTTGCTATTAAAAATCAGACAGATCGGTTAATAAATGGCTGAGATATTAGCAAAAAACCAGGACTACCTCTAATTTTTCCAGTAAAATCCCTTTGTTTAATAAGAGTGTGAAGATAAATACGTAGGTTAAATACGTTTCACAACTATTGTGAATGATATAAATAAAAAAAAAATAGTAGTGTCGCCAACTTTTTTTTGCCTAGAAAATGCCAAATTTGACAAGAAAAGCGCTGAAACATATGGAAAAATATAAATTTGAGATTTTACATGACATATTATTTTGGATTAAAATTTTTGGACATTTAAGAAAAAATAAATGGGGATACCGCTTGTTTGTGGAGAGCTATGAGGTAGTAGATTCCAACGATGTATTCATCTCCTTCAGAATACCATGGTGAAGGGTATATAAGATTCGGCATAGCCGAATTTAGCCGCTCTTACTTGTTTTATTTTTATTGTTTATACTTTTTCTCCTATTTCCAGTCATGATTTTATATCAACACAAAACGAGAACAAATTACTCTTCACTTTAAACTCTTATTTATAATTATTTAAACGGTATATGTTATGAAAAAGATTTATTTTTATTTTGCGGATCTGTCACTAGATATTATTATGTTTAATCACCACAGGGTTGCCAACTTACTTTTATTATTATTATCTTAAGCTTTATTTTAAACAAATTGTGTACCACATATGATGCGCAAGCGTATCAATCATGACGCCTGTGCATCATATGTGATACATTGGACAGTCAAAGGGTTAATAAATTTTTATTTAATTGACTTGTTTTTTTTTCCTAAAATCAAAAAATATTACTTAGGAAAAATGTGAACTATTTCTTAGTATATAAACTATTGCGTTTTTCCTCAAACTTAGGAATTTTTATTCTTTTTAAGAAAAGTTTTCTCAGTTTTAATAAAATTTTACTAAATCTGAGGACAATTTGTAAACTATTTTGAAGGAAATTTTTGATTATATATTAGTTCATGTGTTTTTCTGGGTACATAATGACATATTTGTGGGGTTATGGAGCTCGTGAATTCGAACTTAATGGTACAGTCTTGCCACCAGGTACTTTTTTCGTTAACGCCAAACAAAAAAAAAAACCAACAATGTCCCCAAAAAACATGTCGTAAAATAAAAAAAAGTGTCTTATTAAGTAGATTTCATCTTATGTGTCCAAATTAACTTTACAAAAAAATTTACCGTGCAATTTATTTCGAAAACTAGAACTAAATTAATAGTATTTTTATGAAATATTCTCAAAGTACGAAAGCGGCCTTTAAACCTTTAAAGATTATGGCGCTTAATAATCATTTTTTATAAACCATACAACTGTCAAAACATATGACATAATCCCCTTATGATGAATTTGAGTAATTTTTAATGCCCAAACAATTTTAGAAAATTGTGTATAAAAATTATATTTTATGCATGATTCCAGAAATTTAAACACTCTCGAAATTAACATATTTAATATTTTATTTAAGACGCTTTTTTATAAAATAATTTCCAATTAAAAGTTTTTCTTTGTACAAAATTTAGTAATTTTGTTTTGTAAAATTTTGAAAATCTATCAAATGTTGAGAGTACTAAACCGCAGCATATTTTTGAATTCTCCAACAATATCTTTTTTCCCCAAGACTATAAAAAATCCAAAAATTTGGAAACAAAAACTGTAATTTGGTTCTTAAAACAACGTCATTGAAACCTTTGTATTCTCCGACCATTTTAAATTTTGAAATTTCAATTATGTTTTATTCTAAAGAAACTATGAGTTGGCCCACAAAAATAAATATTTGATCAGAGATCAGGAAGACCTTTTTTTTGGTTATTGACAACATTTTCGTTTTCTTTAGTAAGAGGACCCGGTGAAAAAATGTTAAGTACTGCCACTAAAATGATAGGTATTTCTGAACTGAATATGGGAGAAATAAGTAAACAAAAAAACAAATTGGAGGGGATATTTTGTTCCGCACCAGCGTTTGAAAATGTTCATATTGATGTTTGTATATTGCTATCAAAACTGTCCAACATTTTTGCATAACATGGGTATAAAAATTTGCCAAATGATAAAAAAGCATTATCATAAAAAACATTAATGTACAAAACATTTTTTTCAATTTCCTTCTTAATAAAGGGCAAATATGGTGTAGAATTATTCCGTGGAACAATTGCATCTTAAAAACGTAATGTTGGACTGAAGTACAATAACTTCATCAAACATTTTCAAACGAATTTCTTATAATAACACTCAGAAAAATATTTACCAAGTATAATTATGAAATTTGGGAACGATATGTCTGCAAAGAAATTTTAAATAAAAAAGTATAACCTTTTCTTAAAGGCAAGTACAAACAATTTAATAAATTTAAATAAATTTATTTTGTTAAAGTAAGTAAATCTCGTCTTAAATTTTGTGGAATTTTACTTAAATTTAGTAAATTTTTTACAAAAAATTAGTAATATTTTCTTAAAATTATTAAAAATTTTTTATAAAAAAGAAAAATGATCAATTTAAACTTTAATTTACATCTTTTCCGAACATTTTGATAGCGAGTAAAAAATTTTAGAAGTAATCATATGTGGCTTTATCAAATAATATATTATCATATCGCTAATTTGCGAGAAGACCGGCATAAAAAAAGAGATTTTGAGATACTCTTAATTGCATTTAAAGTTTTCAATTAACTGCTGAGTAAAATACAAACACTTTTGTTCGCCATTTATTGAGATATCAATACCATTTTTTGATATGTTTTACGGTGTGACACACATTTCTGCATTTTTATTTTTTGAGTTATGCCGGTCTTTTAGCAAATGAGCGATATTTATTTACTTATACCATATACATTACATTTATATAATTATATTAATTTTACATTACATTAATTTTATTTTTAATTACCTTATTTTGTGCCGTGTATAACAGAGAACTGCAACATCAACTTTTTTCTTGATTTAATCATACACAAAAATTCTTGTTCACATTTAATAATTCAACAAAATTCACTGTAGAATGAAATCAGCATCATGTTACTGAACGCGTAATTGGGATCAGTGTGAATCATATGTCGATTATATTTACTGCAAATGTAATCACTCAACAAAAAGTCAGCGTTGAATAAATCAGAAAAAACAACAAAATGTACATAAGGGTGGGACTTAAACCCGCTTTTTTAAAATATTTATTGGTAATACAATACTAAAAATATTCTTCTCTGTGAAATAAAAATATTTTTTTGGAAAAAAAAATTTAGGTCGATATCTCAGACTTGCCTAATCCGGAAAAATTTAAATATTGTCTAAATTTTTTTTCATCTATTTTGATTGGAAAATTAGGCAATATTTAACTTTAACCGGATTGGGAGAGCCTGAGATATTGACCTAAATTAAAAAAAAAATTCACAGAGAACAATATTTTTGATATTCCTAATAACAATTATAAAAAACGTATTTTAGACCCACCCTAATATACATATAACATATATGAAATGTGTTTCCCCCCCTTTTTATAGATAAGAAACTATTTTGTTTTAATTATGATTACAATCATATACGTTGTTTGTTGTTTTTTCTGATTTATTCTACATCAAAATATTTATTGTTGGCTCGAATGAACAGAATAAAATCAACGGTTAAACAACGACCGATGATTATAAATCAGTGACAAAACAATTTGCACGTCGTTTGATTGATTAAAAATCATCAACAAATATGTGTGTTGGAGTATATTCAGCGTTTGAACGCAAACACATATTTTTTCTTGTATTGATTGCGTATGAACGTTTTGCAATCAGATTTTGCAGTTCTCTGGTGTATAACCACATCTAGTTATATATTGACCTTTATAAAATTGAATGTGATTTATATGATAATATATGGTATATATTATATGATATAAAATTATAAATAACACCCTAGCAAAAAAGAAGAGAAAAAGAAGCAGTGATTTTGATTCTGGTGTTGTGAAAATTTGGATCGGAACCAATGATTTATTTTTACATAGGGGTGTCATAGGGCGGAAGTTTTCTTTTATGATCCTATTTTATTGCTTCTAAAGCATTTCTAATGGTTTAGTGAATAATGAGATCTTTTGATGTACCCAAACAAATTTTGAATTTAAAATTTAGATTTCAACAGGACATCAGTAATCGGGCCTTAGCCTCATTTCCACAATCTTCCGTTAGTTTCGACCTGAAAATTTAACTGGCACATATGTATGTTGTTTTTTCCCATATAAAGCTTGAATTTGACTGTTGGGTTAAATTATAGCTGGACATTCAGTTATCGGGCCTTATTCTTCCAATTTTTACTACAATAATTTTTTTACTTTTTGTAACAATAACTACGATGTTAAGAATTTAAAATCTTGTAAATTGTAAGTAAAAGATTGAAATAAATCACTAAAGCTTAAAACATAGTTATAAATGTCAAATTTATATAGAAATATCATAAATAATATATAGAAATATCATAAATGTTTAAATAATGGTTGTTTTTAAAAGAAGTTACCCTTCATAGATTTGGAATATATTAAATTTCTTTAAAAATCACATTTTTGGAAGTTGTGAAAAAGATCTGCCTCGGAAGAGGATTATCAGAACTAAACGATACTTTGGAATCAATGAAAAATTTATACCTTAAGAATCACTTCCATTTATTTTTGCTGGGACTATTTATAATTTCATATGACTTACACGGAACCATATTCACTTATATATGACTTATACAGAACCATATATATGCTATCTAATATTGGAGATATAATAATATATGTATGGTCCATTATTTAAATTATTTTTCAATATTGTATAAGATATAATTAAATATGGTACAGTATTTGCAAATAAATTTGATAAATTTTGGAGTATTTTTGATATAATATAAAATATAATTAAATATAATTATATGAGGTTCTATGTTAACGGTTTCCAATCCCAACCAGTGAGAAAAATAAACCTTTTTTTATTAATATTTTTTACAAAACCAAAATTTTAACCCATTTCGCATCAATAAGACCCAGAAAATTTTGATAGGATGTTAGATATAATTAGTTTATAATAATCTAGGTCCAAAAAATAGTTCGAATTCAATATAGTCTGCCAAAAAAAATCTCAAATAAGGTTTTATTTAGTGGTAGCACATCGCCATTGAAGTATCAAAGTTGTTCTGGTTCTATAATTTTAAATTAGGTAACTAAAAGTTGAGAAAAATTTAATATAATTATTACGATCGCGACTCATCATATTAAATGTATTTTTAGGTGCACATTACGATTTTGAAATCAAAATTAAATTCAGAGTGGCATATTTCCCGAAAATTTCGTACAAAACATTTTTCATTTTGATCAAGAAATTTGCTTATATTTGCTTTTGCGCAAAATTATTTTTTGAATTATATGTCCCCGGAATGTCTTCTTATGTGAAGTCCATAAAATATGCATTTGTTTGATCAATAATTTCTTCGTTGGAGCTAAATCTCTTTTCAGCGAGCTATTTCTTTAGGTTTTGAAATAGTCCCTGAAGTCTAATTTCGGAGAATAAGATGAATGAGGGCGCAATTCGTAGTCTACTTCATGGATTTTTACCATAGAAACTAAGCTTTCACACGATTCCGTTGGTGGTCGACTGTGAGCAAACGCGGCAGCCACCTTGCGGAAAGCTTTCTCATACCCAAGTGATAACCACTGAGCCATGTGAGATGCCTATGTCTTCCACAATCTATCGCTCATTTAATCTCCGATTGGCCAACACTATATCGTAAATTTTTTTAATTATTTTGGGTGTAAGAGACCTTAACTGGGCGTCCAGAACGTTCGGCACCTTCGGTGCTTGTAAGGCCTCAACGAAAGTCAGTAAATCACTTTTTTACCATTGAAATGGATGGTGCAGAGCCCCCATAGTATTTCGTTTGTTTAATTGACGGTTTTTTCGCAAAAAATAATATTTAATGAGCAATCGAAGTTCACTTTTTTCCATTTTTAAAAAAGCCACGAGGTTGTATGTTTTGAACAGCTGTTAAACGCAAAGTTAATGAAGGAACTTGACAGTAGCCTATTAACAGGTGGTACTTGATGGGAGCAGTGTTGCATTTTATATAACTACGAGGAAAGATCGAAAAGTCAAATACTTATTGATCCGCCCCTGTACCATTCTTTCAAAATTTAAAAACAATGTGTACAATTCTTGGTAAGTAGATTGCAAAAAAACAACAAGTTGGAGTTTTTGATGAGATCTTTTTAAGATAGTTAGGAAATTACCAGGATCTGGCTTCTTTTTAGACGCTCCAGCTTGTCTAATACTTTGGGTTCTAAAGAGATTTTTTACCAGATCGAAGTACCTGTATCAACCTAGCTAAAAATCGTTCATTTTATTTGTTTTTGTAAACATATGGAGGTTGATAGCTCGCTATAAACTAAAACTAGTAATAAACAAAAAACCACGAGGTATATAAAGTTTTTATACAAAACAAAAAAACTCTTAAATCGAATTTTGTTGGTTTTGGTTTTTGAAACCGCTAATAATTTTAAAAACAAATTTGTTTTTAATTTTGATTGCAGATTCGTAATTATGATAAAAAATTAAGATCAGATTTGATAAATGTTACTTACATCTTTTTAGAAAATTTTGATATTTTCACTAAAATATGTAAAAGTTTAAAAAAAAAAATCGTAAACTACTTAAAATTTAGTGAATTTTTGACGAATTTTGATGTTTTTTTTTTTTGGACCACTCTAAGGTTTTTTGTTTTAAATATAATAATAATTATTTCTTTACATTTTTTCTTAGTCAATCAGATATGATTATATATAGCTATATATAATCATATAAAATCAAATAAGTGCAAAACCAATTAGGTCTCATTAATTTTTTCCAAATTCCGGAATATATAATTTTATATAAGTCACGAAGATATAATTATATATAACAAAATTATACGAATAATGTAGTCTAATAAAGTCAGCTACACACTTAACTCTTAACACTGAGTGCTTAACTCACTATAACACTCACAGACCGACCCAGCAAATCCACAATTACCAAATAATGGGTAAAGTAATGTATAGCCATAAGGGCCGATGGATTACTTTACACCTTACTTCATTGATGAATTTTACAGGCGATAAGCCTCAAGGTAATGTATATACCCATTACTTTAGAGGTGATAATGTAAGGGGTTACTTATATGGTTACCAGAATGGAAAAAGTAATGTGTCTTAAAATAGATTTTTAAAAAAGAGGAATTTTTATTAGAAAAATTATTTATTATTTTAAATAAAATATTTGTAATTAAAATTAATGTGGTCAAGATGGGAATCGAACCAGGGAAATCTGGTTGCCAGCCAAGAACTATACCCACTGTTATCAAAACAAACATACATTACCCTTTTGCTTACAAAAAAACACAAAGTAATGTATCTAAAAATAGATTTTCAAAAATATTTCAATTGTTACTTTACATTTATAAATCATATATTACGTAATCAATAATGAGTAACTTATTACTTTATGCTTGCAAACAATGAAAAAGGTAACGAGCTATCATTACAAGGTAACGCATAAGAATATCGCACCCATTACCAAAGTTTTGCTGGGGTTGCTACAATTAAGATGACAAGAAGGTGGTCCGCCGAGGTCGCGGCCGCCATTTGGCCGATATTTTGTTTCATACATAATTGAACCATACCATGTTATCATAATAAAAAGAAATGATAATAATATCCTAAATAATTTGTGTTTTATTCAAAATCAACATCGGCCTTTAAAATTTAACCACCCTTGTCTTGAAAACCAAAAATTAAATTTTTGTTGTGTTTTGTTCTATTCGTGTGTGAAGATTATTGTATAAAATTCGGTTAATCGATTAACTGATTCCTCGATTATTCGCCTCTATTTCGGTTAATGTCGAAACAAATAATATAAAATACAAACAATTATTCAGCCCGAATAATCGATTAAAATAGGTTGATTAACCGGTTAAATTACACTGTCCAACAAATTAAGACTTTTTGAATGGAACAGAATAGCGACCCCATAATTCTGAAAGGGTATGTTGAGTAGATCATTTTTGTAGAACAAACTTATGGTCCAGCACGTCGTGAGTTTTTTTTTACAGTGGGTCAAAGTTTTCATTTTTTGGTCGAGGGAGCATTATACTATATCAAGAAAATGCTGTAAGTTAATGTCTAAGAGAATTCGTATGGTCAGAGTTGTATTGTGGAATTGTATAAGGATTATTTTTGTGAAAGATCTTAACCCTCTAAGTGGTCTCTTTATGGGTCAATTTGACCCTTTTTTCGAGAAAATCAAAAAATATCCTTTAAACAAGTAAGAGCGGCTAAATTCGGCTATGCCGAATCTTATATACCCTTCACCATGGTTGGGAAAAAACTGAAGTTTATATATGGACATATATGAAATGGACAGATTTATATACGGACGCCTTTAAGAGGAAATTAACCATTTAGTTTGGAGATAAAACTTGGACTCGGGAAGATTTATGGTTCCAGAAAATATGTATTTTAAAAAAATGTATGTTTTGGGCATAACTTTTTTGTATCTGAACCGATATTTCCGAGTTTTTCAGCAAATATGTTATACTAAAGATTTTCGATCTTTTGCTATATAAGACGTATCCATAGGTCATAATACAGCTCTAGAATAGTGTTTGTTGTTTGTGTATAAAAGGTTAAGAGGTGAAAGAAAAGAATTTCAACAAATCGTTAAAAGAAATCACTACAACTGCATGTGTTTTATTTCTACAAAATAGTTTGATTTAGCTGGCAAATTTGCATTTAGGATTTTATTTCGCTTTTTTATTAGAAATATTTGTAATTTCTTTAGCTTAATTTTAAAAATTTGAAGGAAAATAGTTTATAATTTTTTTTTATAAATTATTATAAGTTATGACCTAAAATAGTTGCACTCAAAGGTAAATTATGTATAAAATTTTCTTAATATGTGAGAAATAAAATGGTTTAAAAATCTTTTTATAAATTCTTTTAAATCGGTGCAAAAAAGTAGAAATAAAACCGTTTGTATTTTGTTTGTATCAGAGGGTTTTTATACAAATTTTGATGTTTTTAGCCTATTTATGGATTATTTAATTATTAATATAAAATTTTATTTAAATTAATTATTAAATGTAAAAAAAAAACAAAAAAAAAAATCTTAACGAACCCGCGACCCTTCCACCTGTGGTGAAAGGTATAAAAACGTTTGTATTTTGTTTGTATCAGAGGGTTTTTATAAAAATGTTGATGTTTTTAGCCTATTTATGGATTATTTAATTATTAATATAAAATTTTATATAAATTAATTATTAAATGTTAAAAAAAACCAAAAATAAGCAAAAAAAAAAAAAAGTCTTAAGAAAATAATAAAAAAAAAATGTAAAAAAAAGTGAATTGACCTCACCGAGATTTGAACCTCGAACCCCACGGCCTTAGAGAAAAAAAAAAGTATTTGTGACACAGCGTCTAGACAACTGAGCTATTGAAGCTCACACAAAATCATCGTCAATAGAGGTACATATATAAAAGTCTTCGTTCATTAGAGATTTGTTTAGTTTTTATTTAAATGACAAATCTTTATATGTGTGTTGTTTGTGTATAAAAGGTGGAGATGAAAGAAAAGAATTTTAATTATTAATATAAAATTTTATATAAATTAATTATTAAATGTTAAAAAAAAAACAAAAATAAGCAAAAAAAAAAAAAAAGTCTTAAGAAAATAATAAAAAAAAATGTACAAAAAAAAAGTGAATTGACCTCACCGAGATTTGAAACTCGAACCCCACGGCCTTAGAGAAAAAAAAAAGTATTTGTGACACAGCGTCTAGACAACTGAGCTATTGAAGCTCACACAAAATCATCGTCAATAGAGAGAAAAGAATTTTAACACATGGATGTATTGTTATGCTCAAAATTCTACATACATATTAAACAAAAGGGTGTGAAGATAAATACGTAGGATAAATACGTTTCACAACTATTGTGAATGATATAAATAAAAAAAAATAGTAGTGTCGCCAACTTTTTTTTTCCTAGAAAATGCCAAATTTGACAAGAAAAGCGCTGAAACATATGGAAAAATATAAATTTGAGATTTTACATGACATATTATTTTGGATTAAAATTTTTGGACATTTAAGAAAAAATAAATGGGGATACCGCTTGTTTGTGGAGAGCTATGAGGTAGTAGATTCCAACGATGTATTCATCTCCTTCAGAATCACTCTAGGTTTCGAGTTTTGCATTTTAAAGAAAATTTATTTTTGAAATTCCACATAACATTATTTAAAATTTTTGGACATTTAAGAAAAAAATAAATGGGGGTACCGCTTGTTTGTGGAGAGCTATGAGGTAGTTGATTCCAACGATGTATTCATCTCCTCCAGAATCACTCTAGGATTCGAGTTTTGCATTTTAAAGAAAATTTATTTTTGAAATATCTCATAACATTATTTAAAATTAAAATTGTTGGACATTTAAGAAAAAAATAAATGGGGTTACCGCTTATTTGTGGAGAGCTATGAGGTAGTTGATTCCAACGATGTATTCATCTCCTCCAGAATCACTCTAGGATTCGAGTTTTGCATTTTAAAGAAAATTTATTTTTGAAATTCCACATAACATTATTTAAAATTAAAATTTTTGGTCATTTAAGAAAAAAATAAATGGGAGTACCGCTTGTTTGTGGAGAGCTATGAGGAAGTAGATTCCAACGATGTATTCATCTCCTCCAGAATCACTCTAGGTTTCGAGTTTTGCATTTGACAAGAAAATTTATTTTTGAAATTTCTCATAACATTATTTAAAATTAAATTTGTTGGACATTTAAGAAAAAAATAAATGGGGGTACCGCTTGTTTGTGGAGAGCTATGAGGTAGTAGATTCCAACGATGTATTCATCTCCTCCAGAATCACTCTAGGTTTAGAGTTTTGCATTTGACAAGGAAATTTATTTTTGAAATTTCTCATAACATTATTTAAAATTAAAAATTTTGGACATTTAAGAAAAAAATAAATGGGGGTACCGCTTGTTTGTGGAGAGCTATGAGGTAGTAGATTCCGACGATGTATTCCAACGATCAATGAATCAACTACCTCATAGCTCTCCACAAACAAGCGGTACCCCCATTTATTTTTTTCTTAAATGTCCAAAAATTTTAATTTTAAATAATGTTATGTGGAATTTCAAAAATAAATTTTCTTTAAAATGCAAAACTCGAATCCTAGAGTGATTTTGGAGGAGATGAATACATCATTGGAATCAACTACCTCATAGCTCTCCACAAACAAGCGGTACCCCCATTTATTTTTTTCTTAAATGTCCAAAAATTTTAATTTTAAATAATGTTGTGAGAAATTTCAAAAATAAATTTTCTTGTCAAATGCAAAACTCTAAACCTAGAGTGATTCTGGAGGAGATGAATACATCGTTGGAAGCTACTACCTCATAGCTCTCCACAAATAAGCGGTAACCCCATTTATTTTTTTCTTAAATGTCCAACAATTTTAATTTTAAATAATGTTATGAGAAATTTCAAAAATAAATTTTCTTTAAAATGCAAAACTCGAATCCTAGAGTGATTCTGGAGGAGATGAATACATCGTTGGAATCAACTACCTCATAGCTCTTCACAAACAAGCGGTACCCCCATTTATTTTTTTCTTAAATGTCCAAAAATTTTAATCCAAAATAATATGTCATGTAAAATCTCAAATTTATATTTTTCCATATGTTTCAGCGCTTTTCTTGTCAAATTTGGCATTTTCTAGGAAAAAAAAAGTTGGCGACACTACTATTTTTTTTTTATTTATATCATTCACAATAGTTGTGAAACGTATTTATCCTACGTATTTATCTTCACACTCTTATTAAACAAAGGGATTTTACTGGAAAAATTAGAGGTAGTCCTGGTTTTTTGCTAATATCTCAGCCATTTATTAACCGATCTGTCTGATTTTTAATAGCAAACAGAAATGGATCACATGTAACAGAAATAAAAAAGAATCAAGTCCTCATCATGTCTGGGTTCTTCGGAAAACCCATTTCAACACACAGACGGACAGACGGACAGACGGACAGACGGACATCGTTAAATCAACTTCGCTCTTCATATGGACCCAGAATATATATACTTTATAGGGTCTAAGATCAATATTGTAGAAATTACAAACGGAATGACAAACTTATATATACCCTTCCACCTATGGTGAAGGGTATAAAAATGACATTTAAGGATTAAAATATTCTACAAAAATGTTTGCCGGAAAATTTCAGTGGGGGTCACCAAAGACACCAATGTTGTAAATAAAGCTCTTTACGCTTAATTAGTAAAATTATACACCAACATATACAAAACAGGTAAAAACGGCGTCAAGTTCGGCCGGGCCAAACACTGAGTTCTCGCGTCTAGTCAGCTGTGACTTACAAATCGGGTGTGATATTTATTAGAATTAATAATAAAAAATAAAAGAAAAAATTCAAGCATAATTAAGCTACTAAGCAGTACATATCGGGTGTGATTTTTACTAAAATTAATAGAAAAAAAAGAAAAATTAAAGCTTAAATAAGCATGGTGGATTCTGTTTGCAAATTAAGAGATTGGTTTTGTTTTATTTGTGGACATTTTACGCTCCATCAAAGCAGAAGAAAGATATTCCCTACAATTGAAGAACCATATTTTCTTTTCTTTGGAATACGATTTTTATCTGAAGCTTGGATACCAAAAACTGTATGTACTACTTGCGAAAGTGGTCTTTTGACCTGGTACAAAGGCGGTACTAAGGCGCTGCCATTTTCTGCGCCTATTACATGGATTGAACCTGAAGATCACAAATCAGATACATGCTATTTCTGCGTAAATTACAAATTTGGTAGAAGCCAAAGGCACTACGCGATAATGACATACGAAGCAACAAATAATGTCATTTTACCAGAAGTGCGCTGTGAAGGTGTTCCGGTGCCTCAACCGCCTACACATACATTTTCGGCCAATATGACAGTCAACAATACAAAAATAACAGCGGCGGTTGAAAACATATCAGATATAAGTTACTTACTTGCCTCTTGATGGTTTAAACATATGTCCTAATTTAATAGACCAAGCTTATTTTGAAGATCTTGTAAGAGATTTAGGACTAACAAAAGAGAAAGGTGATATATTATGTTCCAGATTGAAAAACAGGAATTTGATAAAAGCCGATGTAAAAGTTACATTTCCAAGAAAAAGACACGCCGATCTGGAAAGTTATTTTAAAAAATCAGAAGAACTTGTATATTGTTGCAGTATTGAAGAGGTTCTAAAATATCTAAAGCTTCCACTGGTCTCTTCCGCTTTGGCGACTATTTATAGATAGTTCAAAACACAGCTTAAAAGCAGTTTTACTGCACAATGAAAATCAGCATCCATCAATACCGGTTGCGTATTCCACAAAAAAGGAGGAAACACGCAAATATTTCAAATCTCTTAAATAAAATTGAATACTATAACTATAAATGGGAAGTATGCGCAGACTTCAAAATGATTGCAATAATGACTGGAATGCAAACAGGATACACAAAATATATGTGCTTTCTTTGTAAATGGGATTCACGTGCTACCAGCAGCCATTATCATATTAAATATTTCGAAGAACGTAAAGAAAATATTATTGGTGACTTAAATGTAATCCATGAATCCCTTGTCCCAAAAGATAAGGTCATACTTCCACCGCTGCATATTAAGTTGGGCGTGGTGAAAAATTTTAGTAAAAGCTTAAATACACAAGGAAATGCTTTCAAACGCATCAAACAATTTTCCCCATATTATCTGCAGCAAAATTTAAAGAAGGTAAAATACGGTTTTAAAAATAATTTATTTCATTTAATGTAAATTACCTTTTGTAGGAATGCTCGTTAGACCCGATATAAGAAAATTATTACAAGATGAAGAATTTTATGGTCATCTGCCGTATATGCAAAAGACCGCATTTGACTTTATGCAGCTGGTTATATCAGAATTCCTTGGAAACTCAAAAGCACAAAACTATGCAGAAAATATTGAAAGCATGCTAATCGGTTTTAACAATATTGGCGTTAAGATGTCACTAAAGCTGCATTTTCTGCACTCTCATCCCAATTTTTTTAAAGAAAACCTTGGAGCGGTTTTAGATGAACACGGTGAAAGGTTTCATCAGGATATAAAGGTATAGGAAGAAAGATTCAAAGCCAAATCTCAAAGTGTAATGCTTGCTGAATACGTATGGGGCTTGTACAGAAACCTTGACCCATCGGAACATTCACGTCAAGCTAAATACAGGAAAGCATATTAAGTTTAATCTTTAATCCATTGTCATACTACTGCCATTTCCCAATTGCCTTTTACTCGAAAATTTGAAGCAAAAAAATAAATATGTACATACTATAATAAACCACTATTAAAACAAAATTATAATATTTTTATAGAAGTTGGCGTGCCAATTAATCGTAAAGAGCTTTATTTACAACAATGGTGTCTTTGGTGACCCCCACTAAAATTTTCCGGCAAACATTTTCGTATAATATTTTAATCCTTAAATTTCCTTTTTTAAAGGATATTTTTTGATTTTCTCGAAAAAAGGGTCAAATTGACCCATAAAGAGACCAGTTAGAGGGTTAAGATCTTTCACAAAAATAATTCTCATACAATTCCACAATACAACTCTGACCATAAGAATTCTCTCAGACATTAACTTACAGCATTTTTTTTCATATAGTATAATGCTCCCTTCGACCAAAAAATGAAAACTTTGACCCACTGTAAAAAAAAAACTCAGACGTGCTGGACCATAAGTTTGTATTACAAAAATTATCTACTCAACATACCCTTTCAGAATTATAGGGTCGCTATTCTGTTCCAAAAATTCTGTTGGACAGTGTTATTAATATGAATTTTTCTGTTATTTTTCTTAAAACTTTCTAATTTCCTTAACTTTGGCAAGAAAATCGTAAAAAAAACATTAACTAAAATACAATCAAATTACTTTCAAATCGACTGAATCAAAACATATGTTATATAGCCTTTAGGAAATATAATAGAAAACTTTTAGTTTTGTTTCAATTCCTGTAACAAATAAATTTTAAATAATATAAAATAATATTTTCATGTCCAAAAAATTTAATGTCCATTTATATGCATTTCTAGCTGACAATAAATCCTCTAGCTGAGGCTCACTAAGCAGAGCTTTTAAAAAAAAACCTTTTAAAAATATATATCTTTCTACTTAGCAATGAAACACGGACTAGGTATATTGCTACCAAGCACTTTGACGTTACTTATGTTATAAAATAATAATATACAATTTTTTAAATTTAAAAACTCTATTTTCTAAAAAAAAAACAGTTTAATTTAAAATTCTATGAAAAAATGTATAAAAACTAAAAAATTACATGGAATTTTGTTTCTTATTTTATTATTTATTAACAAATTTTTGATGACTTAGGAACTTCAGTAGAATTAAGTTGTTTAGTCAAAAATATTTAAGAACTCGCTTATTTGAATTCTTACTTGTCAGGAATATGCGTGATTTTGATATATTTTTTAATAGTATGATTTTTTAACTCTAAAGCTTAAACCAGTTAGTGAAAAATTCAGGGAGGGAACAGTATTAGTTTTATCAAACTTTGTTTGTGAATTTCGCAAATACTATTCATACTATATTTTTAAGAATATTTGATTGAATTTTTTTGAAGGCAGCTCTTGTTTATTTAGGGATTTTTATTTTCTACTATAGGTTTCACATAGGAGTTTTTGCTAACTTCGAAACTTTAATTAGAAAATTATTTTTGTATTATTAGACTTATTTTCTGCACTTGTTATCAGGGTTGAGAGGCAATACCGCCAAAATACAGTTATCGATTCAATACCCTTTCAACTGAATATCGTTACCTCTAAAATACAATTATCGAAATAACTGAACAAATCGTTATACTTAAAATACCGTTACCGAAATAATAAAAAATAGGGTTATCGTTTAAATATCGAAACCGAATCAACCGAAACATCGTTAAAATGCCGTTACTGTTACAGCTAAAATATCGTTACCCTTAAAATAACGTTACCGAAATAATAGAAAATAGCGTTACCCTTACCGATAACCGCATTCGTTTTTGTTACCATTCATGCTTGTTTTTGACATTTATTTTCGAAAATAAAAAAAAAACAGTGAAAATGATTTTGAAATCAGCTATTTGTTAGTTTTTTTTATTAATTTGGAAATAAAGAAGCAAAAAGTTGAAATTAATAGAAATAGAAGAAAAAAAATTAAAATCTTGTTAGTGTAAAAACTAAAAGTTATGCCAGCCCAAAAGCAAGGGCTGGATCCGCCATTGTCTATGATCAAAACTATCATATTTATTTATGAATTTATTAAATGTTAATTGACTTTTTTTGATTCTCCTGTAAAAAAAAAATTAAAAATCTTACTTACGCCCTTTTGCATTTTAGGTGACGATATGTAGATGGAAAAAGAACACCTGTTACTAAGTAGTGTACACAGAAATGTTTGATGCATAATGGTTTGACATAACTTGCTAACCCAATCATAAATTGTTTAAATGTAGCAATTTGTCAAAATTTAAGTATGTACTGTGTTGCACATTTACTTAATAACGACCGGCAGCAAAGTGTCATAAACATATCACGTCCATAAATATTTTTGTTAAAAGAATTTATCGTAATGTTTGACAATTATGCAAAATATGTGGATTTGTGGCAAAATAATCTATTTTTTATATAGATCCATAACCGCTAAAAGACCGTAAGCGCCAACAAAAAAGAACTTGACTGAAATAATTTGTTTTTGATTATTTTCGCTACTTCATTAGTTAATGTGATTACAATGAATGTTAAATAAAATCAAAAAATAAATTAGCTGCCTTTTTTTCTATTTCCATTAAAACAATATTTGCCCAGCCAAAACAGACACTACCAATTAATTAAGGGAGTAAGTAACACACAAAGGGTTTCACTAGTTATCAGGCTATTTATTCGCTTAATTACTTTTGTTCGAGATGTCCCAAATTCATGGGTGGACATTACCCTCTGGCTTACAAAAATAGTAAGAATAATGAGTTAGCAGCATTGTTACTGATAGTGAAAAAATAAGTAATTACTTACAATAGTAAAGTAAGTAGTTACCTTTAGTAAAATAATAGTAACTTGAGCTTAAGTCCTTTTTTTATTTATAAAAATTAATTAAAAATATTTATTTATCCTAATATTTCGTCACCACATTGGGTGACTTCTTCAGGAGAAATTGTTTCGTACAATTTCCCCCAAAAGAAGTCACCTAATGTGGTGACGAAATATAAGAAAAAATAGAATAAATAAATATTTATAATTAATTTTTATAAATAAAAAAGATCTTAAGCTCATTTTAAATTAATATACAAATCCAGAAGATCTAAAAAAACAAATATAATTTTTTTTTACTTTAAGAAATCGATAAGAATTATTTGAATTTATAAAAAAAAATATTTATTTAGACACAACGAAAAAAGTCTGTAACGACAACTGAAAGTTTTGCTGTTATAACGGGAAGTTTTGTTAATTCGAGCCCAGCGGTATTTTTTGCTAATCTTAGCAACACATGTCTGCTGACGTGTAGTACAATGAAATTAGTAGAATATATTTGTAGGCACTACTAAATTTTAGTAAACCTTTTGTAAAGTGAAATTTATATCAATTTGCAAAGCTCAACAAAAAAATTTACTAAGTATTATTAATATTAATACAATCAAATTAGTATAAAAAAATTAATAAGCGCTACTAAATTTTAGTAAACTCAACGAATCGTAAAATATAGCAAAATTTAAATTTATAAAAAAATAATTATTAAAATGCACAAATTAACTCAACTCTTATTTATTTATTTTTTTCAAAAAATATTTTAGACAACATTATAAAAAATATTTTTAGTAAATTTTTTGGATTATAAGGTAAAATTAAATTTGTTTTTAGGGCTGTTTTTAGAACAAAAAAAGTTTTTAATGCTATTTTAAGTAGATGTCTTATTTTTGAGCATGAGTCGATTGTGAAAAATATCTTCACTTTCGCTTCCTTTTTTCAACCTATGTAACATTTTAATGCAATTTAAGTTTGTATGTATAAATTTTAATTATTAGAAATAACATTTCTTTCAATATCCACTTTTTTAAAATTAGAAAATTTATTTGCTAATTTTAGCAAATCGGTTTTCAAAAATTTGTAAAATGATTTCTGAAATTAGCAACAAAAATTTGTAAATATTCTGTTCGTTTCTGTGCGTTTAACAGCAGGATTTTTCAAGGTCCATAAAAAAGGCATTTGTTTGATCAATAATTTCATCGTTGGAGCTAAATCTCTTTCCACCGAGGGGGCTTCATCCGGAAAATAAGGGGGCGATTCGTAGTCTACTTCATAGATTTTGTCCATGTCACACGATTCCGTTGGTGGTCGATTGTGTGCAAACCGGCAGCCATCTTTTGGAAAGCTTTCTCATACCCAAGTGATATTTCAAAATTGAAACCACTGAGCCATGTGAGATGCCTATGTCTTCCACAATCTATCGCATATTCAATCTCCAATCGACCAACACCATATTGTGAATTTTTTCAATTGTTTCGGGTAAAGAGACCTGAACTGGGCGTCCAGAACGTTCGGCAACTTCCATGCTTGTGAGGCCACAACGAAAGTCAGTAAACCAGTTTTTTACCATTGAAATCGATGGTTCCATAGTACTTATCAAGCTTTTCCTTGGTTTGATTGACGGTCTTTTTTCGCAAAAAAAAAGTTTAATGAGCACTTGAAATTCACTTTTTTCAATTTTTAAAAAAATCCACGAGGTTGTATGTTTTAAACAGCTGTTAAACGCAAAGTAAATGACGGAACGTGCTCAAAATTTGACAGTAGTCTATTAACAGGTGGTACTTGATGGTGGCAGTGTTGCATTTCATATAACTTCGAGGGAAGATCGAACAGTTACGGACTTTTTGATCCGCCCTTGTATATTATACTAACTTTTAACCAGAGCTTAGAAGATTCAATTCATTTATTCCATTTTTGAATTATGTATTGAATTTTAACGAATTAAATCAAAAATGACCAATCATTTAATGGATTTAATTCTCTTTTGGTGCCGTTCAATTTGTTGTAAAAAGAATTAAAGCAATTGAAACAGTTCGTTTTATTAAATCAAATTATTTAAATAATTTTTTATAAAGCGAACGAAAAAAAAAATAATTCGTTAAATTCATTAACCGTTCACTCACTGTCCACTGATATATTTCCGGTAACTGATTTTAAAAAAATTTCCGTTAAGTGATTTAATTTTTCCGTTTAGTGATTTAAAAAAAATATATTTTTCGGTTCATTGATTTAAATTGTTTTTCCTTTCACTGATTTAAATTTTTTTACCATTCACTGATTTGATATCAATTTTTTTTACCATTCAGTGATTGAAAATCAAATTTATACAATTCAGGTAATAAAAATCAAACAAAGAAAATATCTGTTCCGCAGTTTTATAGCATCGTTTTTGTAATTAGACATTGTTTGAATATTTAAAAAGAATAAATATCTAACTCATCTCAATATATATATTATCTATTTCCATTTTTTTTATTAACTGAACGATATAAATTTGATTCTCAATCACTAAACATTAAAAATTCTATATTAAATCAATGGACGGTACAAAAATTGATTTTAAATCACTGAACGGTAAAACAAAAAAAAATTAAATCAGTGAATGGTAAAAAGTTTATTTTAAATCACTAAACGGATTTTTTTAACACTCAACAGAATTTTTTTTAAATCTTCGACGACATTATTTGCCCAAAATGGAAAAATTTGGACTTGGTTGATATGTGGTTTCAACAAGACGGTGCCACATGCCAAACGGCAACCGAGACCATGAACCTATAGCGAGGCAAGTTTGGTGTGCAATTAATCACACGATTTGGTCTTCACGTTTTCGTAATCTAAGATCAAGATCGTTTCAAAGAACATGCGATTTGACCCCACTAGACTATTTTTGTGGGTATACATGAAGTCTTCGTCTAACGCAGGAGCGGATCCAGCTCAAGCTTTTTTTATGTGGGGGGGAGGGGGAACTTTTTTGATTTTTTTATACCCATCACTATATATGGTGAGGGTATATACCAGTTTGTCATTTCGTTTGTAACATGTCGAAATATACAGTAGTGGTCATAACATTTTGAACTGAAATCGCATTTTAACTTTTCATTGATAAATTTTCTCCAAATCACATTTCGTTACAAAAAATTATTTTTTTCATGTCATCATACATTGTTTTTGTTTAAAATATAAAAAAAAAACAAAATATGTTAAAGTAAAACAACAAAAAATTTATTTTAAAATATCTGTTCAGCAGCAGCTGTTCAAAACATTTGCAATTCTTATTACTCTTACTCTAACTACACTATTAACACTAACAAATGCTAGGAAATAACGGTAATCGCATTCCTTTTAATAATTCGTGGCTTAGATCTTAGCATTTTATTAAAAAAACTCATCATAATTATTTTGTTATAAGAATTTTAATAAGATATTGGAAGCATTAACATCGTAAGAATTACTTTTGTGAAAAATGGCAGGAAACAAATATATACAATTCTGATTTCAAGGTCAAAGTTTTAAATGACTTTAAAAATGGACTTTCCAAAATCAACAATTTGTCGGTAACATCCATACAACTCACCAAGGAGGAAGACCCCATACTACTACTGTAAGAGAAGACAGAAAAATTAAGAATTTTTTGACAAAGTTCCTAGAGAAGTTAAAACTGAACTTTCCATAGATGCCGATCTTTCCACCATTAAAAGAAGAGCCAAAGAATATAATATTTGAAGGTTTAGATGCACAAAAAAACCCTTTGTGTAAAAAAAAAATAGAAAACTTTGCTTTAGTGTCATGTCGTGGCCGTCACAACCTCCCAATCTCAACCCAATTGAGAGCATGTTGATGATTGCAAAACGGAATATTTGTAATAAAGTATTCCGAAATGGTGATGAACTTTTCGCCGAGTTGGAAAAGCAGTGGAATGAAATTCCCGAAGATTATATTAAAAAGCTCTTAGCCTCAATGGCTAAAAGATTTTCTGAATAAATAAAAAATAACGGCTATGCTACAAAATCCTGAATATTAAAATCAATTTTTGGATTTGTCTAATAATTTCTTTAAGAATTGCAAATGATTTGAACACTTATTGTTGTAAATTTATAAATATTTTTTTGTTTTTGTAAAATAATATGCAATAACTAAATTTAATAAAAAAAAAAAAAATAATAAAAAAACGAATGCTGGAAGTGTGTTAAAAAATAAAGCATTAGACAAACTGTGATTTCAGTTGCAAATGTTTTGAACACCAATGTAGGGCCTCATAAAGTATATATATTTATGATCCTTAAGCGATTTATAGTCGGTTTAGCGATGTCGGACCGTATTTCTGTTGAAATGGTGATTACGACGCGAAGACGCAAGCACGGGTTCTCATTTTCACCTAGATTAATGTACATCCTTCCGAGCAAAATCGGTCCAGCGGTTAAAAAGTTATGAGTGAAAATGTGAAGGTACCTCTACATTTTCCATACAAATTGGTGTATTTAAGTACAATTTCATAGTAGCAACTGGTACATAGTTAATATATTTTCTCATATTTTTTCACCAGTCGCTTAAAAGTGAATAATATTTTGTATTCACCTCAAAAAACTTTTTTCACCACAAACAATTTTATTTACCTCCAAAAATTTTTTTCACCCCAAAGTTTTTTTCCACCAAACAATTTTTTTTTACATCCAAATAATTTTTTTTACCTCCATAATTTCACTTCTAAAGTTTTTTACATTATTTGTATCAAAAGCAGTAGAGAGCAGTTTTTGAGGATATTTGTGAAGGACATTTAAATATTCGACAAAGCCGAATTTAAGCCTTTTTTATTTTTTAAATTAATAATTTAATTAAAATTGTTTTAATTTATAAATGGTTCAATAAAAAATTAAAATAAAAAACAAAAACAAAAACAAAAGCAAAAAAGTTATGAAAAAATATTCCAAATTAGTGTAAAGTAAAAGTTAAAAAAATAAAAATTTAAAAGAAACAAAATTGTTTCAATTAAGTAAGATTAAAAGATACATAGTTTTTTAACTAATTTTCGTTTCCATTCTGAAGATAAATTTCTTATCGGTCAAGCGAATTTTAGACAAAGTATTTTATTGCTTTCATTACAGAATCTTTATAAAAAAATACAAAATCCTCTTTTAACACGTAAATTTTGTACATTATTCATCACAGGTCTTGAACATTATCAACGTTATTATATAAATTAAAGCATAACTATGTAATTCAACTTTATAATTTCTACTTGCCAAATTTGTTGAGGCAGATGTGTTTAAGTGTGGTCTACAAGTAAACTTTAAAAAGACGATATTTGCAGTCAAATATTTGGATAGGCAACAATATGTTGTTTATAGAAATGTTAAGGAATTTTTTTAGTAGTTGCAAAACGTAAATCACATAGTTTTTTTGGGATTTAAAACCGAGTTGGGGGATATATCCCGTTATCCCTCCCTGAATCCGTGCCTGGTCTACAGGGACCAGACAGCCACAATTCCAGCCCTGGAAGACAACATTACAACTGCCATTGGTCAGATACCGGCCGAAATGCTGGAAAGAGTATAACAAAATTGGAGCTTAGGGATGGACCACATACGGCGTAGCCTCGGGCAACATTTACATGAAATAATTTTTAAAAAGTAACTGACAGGCATTCATTTATCGCTTCTAATAAATATTTCATTCACTATTACAAATTTTATGTGTTTTTTTTGCAGTTTTTAAAACCCAAACCGTTAAAAAAATCACCCTTTATACTCTTCGGAAGAATGTGCGATTTTTTAACTAAGTCCTTTTGTAAAGATTTGTCGGATTTTATATTTCTTAATTTTGTATTTCTTTTTGAGTTAACATATATAAAACCTACAAAAAATGTGAATTTTTTAAAAAAAAATTAATGAAATAAAATATTTAAAATTATTCGCAGTATATACCCGAGTAATTTTAAAATCAAAATCCAAAATCGAGTTACTCGTTAACCGAATCCAAGTCCTATTACACATTCAAAGTTACATGTCACCATGCTCAAAAAACAAATATCGAAAAACGAGACGCTAACGTCTTTTTAGAGGTTAAGGCTCAATGTAAATACTGCATTGTAAGCATTAACTGCAATCAAATGCAATTCAAGATTAAACAAAATGCTTCCATACCATAGAAAAGCTACCGCAACTACATTTTCAACTTGATCACATTCACTTGTACTCGTATGTATCCGTTGGTATGTGGGCGCTTTTGTGTACAGGAAATTCTTAAAAAAAAATATATATAATTTCATAATGGTTTCTTAGTTTTGTTTTTCAAATGAAATCAAAACAGATATATACAAATCTAATATCAATTTCATGTCAGTGAATGGTTAACAATTACTTTTTAATTTATTTTGATTATGATTGATGTTTCAAGAATCCATATTTATCTCCTATTATTATTAAAGATACAGATTTGTATTTTGGATGATTCCTAATAATGAATGTGGCTTCCGTTTGTTAATCGCTGTAGATGTCATTTTATATTTCAACCTCATCCACAAACAGATGAATTTTTATATTAGAAAACAATATTTTATGTTAATCTATGATTATTGTTGAAATATCTAATGGATTTAATATCATAACATGTTACTTTTTCTACCTGCATGAAAAAAATATATAAAATATACACTCAAAAAAAAATGAACTAGAATTTAGAAAAATTAACTTATTTAGAGGAAAAATTGAAATGAAAACGGCACCAAAGACACTTTTTACCGATATTTAATAAAATTTTCCTTAAAATTAAGAAACAAATTTTACTTAAATTTTGGTCAAAATTTCTAAATTATAGAAAAATTTTACTACTGAGAAATAAATGTTTATTAAAAAACAGTAAAATTTCCTCCTAACTAGTTCATACATCATCTAAAATTGTACTGTTAGTTAGGAAATGTTTCCTTGGTTTAAAGAACAATTTTATTTTATTTAAGTTCATTAGATAATTTCTTTTACTAAAAACTAGGACTTAACTCCCTAAAAATAAGAAAATATTTTCTAACATCAAGTTAAATAGCACTCCTTTTAAGTGAAAATTATCCTTATCCTGCTTCTATGGTAAAGGAAATATATTTTACCATATACACTCACCAAAAAAAGTCTGTAATGGCAACTGAAAATTTTGCTGTTATTACGGGAAATTCTGCTAATTTGAGCCCAGCGGTATTTTGTCTGCTGACGTGTAGTACAATGAAATTAGTAGAAAAATTAGTAGTCGTTACTAAATTTTAGTAGAATTTTTGTAAAGTGGAATTTAAAATCTGTTTGCTAAAATCAGCAAAAAAAAATACTAAATTTTTTTAATAATAGTAAAATGCTTTAAATTTATTTTTCTTATCGAGCATCAAAAATTTTGAATATATTTTTTAAAAAACGAATTAATCATTTTGTTTTAATTTGGTAATTTCCGTTTTGAAAAATATTTTGGTCAATTTTTTTTTTACTTTTAAGGTTAAATTTTAATTGTTTTTAGGGCGAATTTTTAGGACAAAAAAACTTTTTTAGTGCTATTTTAAGAGGATGTCCTCTTTTTAGACATCAGTCGGTATCTTCACTTCCGATCCCTTTTTTAATATATGTAACATTTTAAGGAAATTTAAGTTTGTAGGTGTAAGTTTTAATTAGAAATAACATTTCCTTCAATATCGACTTTTTTAAAATTAGTAATATTTTTTGCTAATTTTAGCAAATCGATTTTCAAAAATTTGTAAAATGATTTCTGAAATTAGCAACAAAAATTTGTAAATATTCTGTAAAAATTCTGTAGTTTGTAAAATGTAAATAGCAAAAAGATTTGCTAAATAATAATTTTTTAGTAAAAATAAGTACAAAAATAGTAGAGTAGGATTGAAAACCGTTTACAAATTTTTCTACTAACTTTTTTTTCTGAGTATAGTTTAAAGTACTTTACACTCATTGAGTAGCTATTTTCTTACTTTCGGGAGACTTCCGCTTTTTGAGGACACTGCTCTTAACAAGCTTTTTGCTAAACAATTTTGTCTTAAAACTAAATCGAATTATACTAATTTCATGTATTTAAAATATAAATTAAATTTCATTAGCAAAAAGGTAAACAAATTAACAAAAAATGTACTGCAGGATACCCTGAAACAAAGTCAGATCATTTTGTAGTTAATTAACGGTTCTGCTTGAGAGAACTACAAAAAGGGACGCCCTACGTGACACACGGCAAAGGAACACTGGGAGTCCTTTGTCTTCTTAAATTAACTTATTTAAAGAAATTGTTGCAAAAATACAAAATATCACAGTTACATTTCTTGTTATTATTGGAAAATGGAAAAATGACATAAGTTTATTTTATGGGATTTTTAGCTTAAACTTTATTTGACATATACAAATTTAAACTTTTTTATTATTAAGTGAAAAAAATAGTTCAATAAATATAAAGTTTAATAAGCGCTACGTCAGTTATAGAAAAACCATTATACCGTAATGTATGAAATGTGCCTGCTATATTCAAGTCAACAAACAACATTATTACATAAAAGCGCAAATTCGAAATTTTTTACCCTTTGCTAATAAAATTTTAAAATATATTTTAAGCCACTTTAAGTTCAATATTTAAGACTGTTAAGATTTGAGATTTTTCACTCACGCACGATAAGGAACCAAAAATTACAATCATGCACGATAGTTTTTTTAAATGATTACTTTAATTTCTTTTATTTAATAATATTTTTTCTTGAAAATTAGGAAAACTAACTTGTTTGTTTTTTATTTATTGTTTTTTGTTAAACAAAAACAAATCCTATACCAAATTTTATTATTTTTTAAAAATTAGAAAACTTTTACTTGAAAAAAAGAATATTTTATTAAAATTTTTGAAATTTATCTGAACTAAGTTGCATAAAAATTTTCCCTAGAAATAGTTCATCAGTTTCTAAAATCAAGTAAATTTTTATTATTAGATTGGAAATTTTTTTTTTCTTTTTGTTTAAAATTGTCTGAACTAATTTTTAGAAAACACTTCTTCAAAATTAGAAAGTGATATACTTAAAAACTGAATTTGGAAATGGATTTCTAAAATTTAGTTAATTTTACTACTCGCGAACAAAAAATGAACACACGTTATGTTTAAGTACTTTCTCGATTGAGGATAGACACATTTTTTGAACTAAATGGCAGTAATTCATGTCCTAATTTTTTTTTTAACTAAACTTAATTTTATTACATTTGAGTATGCAATTTTCTTAAAACTAAGATGCTTTTTCTTCAAATTAATAAATTTTTATTTAATTGACTTGTTTTTTTTTCCTAAAATGAAGAAATATTACTTAGGAAAAATATGAACTATTTTTGAGTATATAAACTAGTTCGTTTTTCCTCAAACTTAGGAATTTTTATTCTTTTTTAAGAAAAAGTTCTAATAAAGTTTTACTTAAATTGAGGACAATTTATAAACTATTTTGAAGGAAATTTTTTTATTACATTTTAGTTCAAGTCTTTTTTTTTTTTTTTGAGTGTGTTTTACATATAGAATACACATAGACAAACAGGTATTTTTTTTATAAATTTTTTAATATTATTTATAGTCTTTAAGTAGATTGATGTTAAATAAAAATATCTTAAGTGCAGGTAGTCAAATGACAGCTATGATAAATATTTTTTTCAATTAAGTTTTTTTCATTGTGATACTGGTTTTATTGGTTACTCATCCTTAGATAACGGAACACATAGTCCTTGTTCTAAGTTAAGTTAATTTTTGTCGCTAACTCAAATAAGGAACCAGATTTTTGAGAAGCTGAATTCTAATATAAAAAAGCTGAATTTTTAATTTTTTTTTGTGCTTTTTTAGTTCTTATGTAAAACTTTTAATAGCTTGTACATTTTTTCTTGCCACTCAAAATATAAGCTGCTTCTAATTTTGGGGTTTCCGATTTAAAATATATCCGTTAACTCATGAAAAATTCATTTTGATCGCTAACTTTCGATCCTGGATCAAGTCATTCCCGCGAACAAATTTAACACTCTAAAGTGTTCTTCAGATATTAAATAGTTTTTAGCCAAATAATTATAATTTATTAAAACAAGTAATTATATGGATAAAAAATATAATTTACCACCTTTTCTGCATTAATTTTTTTTTTGCTCAGTCAACGATTCTCAAGCAAAAAACTTAACTTAAAAAAAAATAACTTTAAGCAGAACTTTAAAAAAATTAATTCCATAATCCCTTTTTATAAAATAAATTAATATTTAGCGAATGCATTTCCTAAGCAAACATGAGGATTCGAATTAATTCCATTTCTTTTCTTATGATTTATCTTAGAGAATTTCATTAATTACACGTAGAGAAAAAACATGGTTGCAACATGATCATTGCTACTATATTATGCTTACTGCAGCCAGGTATGGTTGTCACAATCAAGTTATTGATAGGTTCGCTTCCATCATTTTTATAGTAAATATTTTATAGCATGATTGGTTGCAACCTAACCTAATTGTAATGGTAACAAAAATTCTCACTATAAAAAAATGATACTTATGGAACTATAAAATACTGACTAAAATCGATGAATAATTATTCACCCTTATTCTAGTTGTCGTCATCGACACAAGACAATGTCGTCTTGGGATTTTTTTTTTGAAATTGGTATTCCCGTTGTCGTTATCGAAAATAATTGATAACTGTCGACAAGTATTTGGTATTCTGTAAGAAAATGTGACGACGATATTGTCTTGAAACGACTCTGATTTTGTCGACACAATTTTTAGTAACGACTTGAGGAAAAGTAATGACTGAAAAAAATGGGAAGAAATATCAAATTTATTAAATGCACTTGGCCCATCGAGAATAATGTGAGATGGATGGCAGAAGGTAAAGAAAGCATGATCATATAAAGTGTATTATAAAAATATAACAAAATTTATTTATAGATTTGGCGAGACTTAAAATTTTAAGTTAAAAAGAAAATGGTAGCCAACAAAGCCGAGTGTAATGCTACAGGTGGCGGAAGATTCAAGCAATTTATATTGAGCCTGCTGGAGGAAGCTGTGGCAAATCTTATACAGTTTCAGAAACAGCTGAACCCTAAGTTAAAGTCGTTTCCAACACTGAGCTAGTACGACCCCTGGGCTAAAAATCTTAATGGAGCTGCCAACTTTATTGTTTTGGAAATAAATGTGGACTTGATTCCGGTTTTCAAATTAGGTGGTATTGTTTCCAGCACATCTTTGAAGGCTGTTTTATTCAGCCGAAAGTAACTTTCAAATCTTTTAAAAAAATTAGAAGATTAACATTCTTTAAAGTAACAGACTTTAATTTTGCTACTCACTTGTTATCCGGCAGATTAAAGATATTGGATTTCTGTATGAGAAGTCTTCTTTCCAATACTAGATTTTCTTTATTTTCTTCATCACTGGTATCAGAATTTAAATTACACATAAAAAACATTTTTTCGCAAAAATAATAAACAAAATAAATGTGCCGACTCAATTTTTAGAGATGTGTTTTTGTTTAAATCGATAAACTGTCGACGTCGTTACAACACTGTTTTAGAATACCAATTTGGTGTCGAAGTGATGTCGACGTCGAAGCAAAGTGATGTCGACGTCGAAGCAAAGTGATGTCAACGTCGAAGCAAAGTGATGTTGACTCAAAAACGACGACGACATTGATAACGACAACTAGAATAAGGGTAATTAATCAAATAAAACGTAACTTTAACATTTACAGTATTAGCACTGTCTTGTTTTCATTAAAAAATTAACCATGTAAATGTAATAATGTATGATTATTTTTACCTGGATGGTTTTATTTTTGAAAATTCCTTATACATATAACATTATAATTAACACTAATCAATTCATTGTCGAAAAAAATCATTATCAAAAGATTCTATATAAAGATTTTATATCTGTTATTTCTTTTTAACAAAAAAATAATCAATTTTTGCAAAAAAAAAATATATTAATTCTCTTCTTGTAAAATAACGACTTTCTTGTGGAAAAAGTACTCGTACGCAGAACCCAAAGATTGTTAGATGTTTTTGCGATAGAAACATTTTTAAATTCTATGGACTTTTCCTTAAAGTGAAATTCTTATATTGTGCAAACTGGTGCTTTGATTAAAATGCATTTATTTAAAAAAAAGACTTAGAATCTAAAAATTCTTAGATTCTGAGGACATTTGATCATGAAAAATTTCTTGGATTCTAAGAACTTTTTCCAGTTGAAATTTTCTTAGATTCTAAGGACTTTTTCTAAAAGAAAAACTCTGAGACCTTAATCTAAAAAAATCTTTAAAAAAAATTTTAGATAAAGTTCTTAAAATATACTTTTTTTATTAAAAAAGTCCTTAGAATTAAAAATATTTCAAAGTATCTTTCTTTAAAAAAGTCCATGGAATCAAAGAAGTTTTCTTGGAAAAGTACTTAATATCAAATTTTTTCTTTAATATTAATATTTCTTAAAAAGTATTCTGAAATTTAAATTACTTTTTTTATAGTTTCAAATCATAATATAACTGTTGGAACCATATTACAGTAAAATTTTCATTAATTCCCTAGGGCATGAATTCCACTTATGGGCTTTTTACACTGAACAACATGTGTTTATATTCGCAACATCTTTCATCTTTCATCTGTTATTTATTCAGCTGTCAAAAAAATAAAAGAAGAAGACGTATATTTTTTGTTAAAAATAAAAAATGGATTTAGAGAAAGCATTAATCATTGGACTAGTTGTTGCTTTGCAAGAACAAACACGAATTTTACTGCAGTACATTTAAATATTAAAGGTCATTCTAAAAGATGATGATGAAGAAGAATTTTTGGTGATATAAGAATGAAATTCTTACATGTGCCGCTCATTTTCCTTTGTTGAATAAATTTTTTTTGTTTATTTTCTGCAATGTCAGTTTGCTAGTGATGGCACAAAGAAAGTCGATTTTTTTGTCATTTTTTTAGTGATGACACTTAAAATAATGAAAGATGTAAGATGGAACAAAATGAGAAAGCATAATCTTTTGTAGATGTAGAAAGATGCAGAAATTTTGACGTGTATAATTCTTATGGGAAGATGTTAACATCTTTGCGAATTGATGAAAGATGTAGCTCAGTGGAAAAATGCTTAAATTTATCAAAATTTAACCTAATTCCCTGAAAGAATTAACATTTTCGCTTAGGTAAGAGTTATGCGCCTAAACGCGGTTTATTGTGAATCCCTTCATTATAGAGAAAAAAGAAAGAAGAAAATAGTTGACAGGTTCAAGACAGTTAGTAAATAGAAATAAAGATACCGCGTAGGATACTCCCCCTACAGTCCCCCCATCAGAAACAACCGTCCTATTTATCTGACAAACCCTAGTAGATCGGCTGGATTACTTCCAGCGATACACCCAATTTCCGCCTGAGACCTTGCATCCTAGGAAAGTGGCACAGTACATGCTCAATCGTCTCTAGCTCCTCGGCATCCCCGCACAGTCTGCAGAAGTCCGGTATAGCATTATCCCATTTACTCATAAAAGTCCTAACAAAACAATGCCCCGTCAATAACACTATATGGGTCCTGATACCTGTCCTATCCAATCCTAATAGAATCATGGTTGCCTCTGCGTTTAATCCGGGCTATAGCGCCCTGCAATCCCCTCTATCCCTCCAGGACCGGTAAACGACATCACGGAACCTTTCCCGTATCACCCCATAGTAGTGACATAAAGGGGGCTTTACACCCCTGAACCTTAAATCCAGATTCGAACCCTCTCTCGCGAGTTTGTCCGCGACCTCATTGCCATCCACCTTGCAGTGTCCGGGTACCCAACACAGCCTTACTGTGAATGCCACCATGAGCACCTTTAGAGCATTTTAACATCGTGTGTCAATGCTTTTAGCACAGCGTGACTATCGATGTAAATTGTCACCACAGACCCCCTACGATGTGACCCAGTATCACCTCCTTCGCCCTCCAGATCACTAGGATCTCAGCCTAGAACTTATCCAGGAGTCTAAAAGACCTTTTTACTTCAGTGTCAACAATATAAACACAGACAGGGACCCGCCGGTAAATTCTACCCATCCCTCAAACAGTCCGTGGGATCCACGCTAAACTTCCCTATCCGTGAAATCCGCCGATTGTTTTACACCGAAGTCAAAGGTCATAATTTTTTGATCTAAATTCACGCCGGAGTACTACCCTGATCAAGCAGACCCAATTCGTATAGAATCCTTGTGTGATCATACCAACGAAGACTCGTAGAGTCTAAATAAGTTTCTAGCAGCCACACTCCTCATATAATGTTCAATAGGGGATATATGTATTAGGAAATACAACGCAGCCTGTGGCGTGCTTCTCCTTGTACCTGTGATGCCAAGAGATGCACACATCTGAACCTTTTTGAGCATCTTCCTATAGCTATCCACTCTCAACGCATCCACCAAAAAGTGCATCCGTAAGTAAGAACAGGCTGTACAACTGATGTATAAATCCAGTTTACCATATCCTGTCTTGGCCCCCTCGCCTGGGTGTTTCTCCCCCAAAACATTTTCGCTTAAGTCCCTAAGAAATTAACTTTTTCGTTAAATTTCCTAAGAAAATTAATTTTTATGGGTAACATTTTATTTTTAATTTTGAAATAATGTTTTAATAATGTTGAGATGGTTTGTGTGGAATTTGTGCTTTTAAGACGGAGGACAAAGACCGTTCAGATAAGCCCAAAAGGTCCAAAAATGATGAATAAGAGGCGTTACATTGGGAGTTACTCAAACAGCAGTTTCAAAACAATTTCAAGCAGCAGGGTTCATCCAAAAGGCGTTGAAAATGGAACCAGCTAAATCAACGCCAAAACCGAATATCCATGGCGCTAAGGCAATGCTGTGTAATTGTTGGGAACGATCACAGAGGACCTGCACCGAACACAATTCGTTTAAAGCGAGCATTGGCCGAAAAACGTTGAAAGCCCTTTAAAAGATAGTGATTGAGAAGTTTTGCTTCACCCGCCTTATGGTTCAGCATTGACCCGTCCGAGTAGCATTTGTTTCGATCGATGCAGAATGCTTTCACTAGAATACGCTTCACCTCATATCAGGGTATCCGATATTATGTTGATTCGATCTTGTCATTAAATTGAGCAGTTCTTGTGGCGCATATTCCATATGCTGGTAAAAAAAAGGGCAAGAGAACATAGCTAACGATGCCTAATACTTTGAATAAATTTTAATTGTAGCAATGTTTCACAATAATCGACCAAAATTTGCCAAAACTCCAGCATTTATAAGTTATACACCCAATAGTAGGTAGAACTAATTTCGTTTAAATTTATTAACGCAGTTTTCAAAAATCGAAAAAGAGCATTAGAGCTCAAACATTATGTGTTTACAAAATACCCCCAAATATCTAAAGTTTTTAGGAATTGCTCATATATATGTACAGCGTATAAAATAATTTTTCACCGGGCATATTGAACTGTTTTCAAGACTTAAATTTAAATACTATACATATTGCCGGAGAATTGATATAAAATTATATTATATTATATAAAGTTCATAGCAATTTTTCCCAAATTTAAAAAAGGTGGTGCCCAAATGTTAATTAATTTGATATTAATTAACATTGATCAAAAAATATTAAACTAATACTTGAAGTTTTTTCAAAATAATATTCAGTTTATATATTTTCTCTTGAATAATATCCAAAAGCTATTCATGACAAATGTGATTTTAATAAAATATCTTATCTGTACTCTGCATATTGTATTATTAAATTAAATTTCATGGTTTTCAAACGAATAATGCTTTATGGACCGCATATTTCCTGGCAATCTGTCAGCACACAATTCAAATCAACGCCATATTTTTAATCAATAACCTTTAAGCACTCAACTATAAAAAAAAGCAAACAACAAAACCAATGAAGAAACAACAACAAATATTTTGTTCTAAATGCATAAATTTAAGGCAGTGTATCTCTTAGATTACCGCTTATTTTGTTTTTAGTTAAATTATAGAAAATATAAATCAAATCGATTAGATTTTTATTTTAGTCGATATGGCAAATTGACTGACACTTAAGAAAGAACCTTTAGGTTGAGTCTTTGTATCTTGTGTGTGCTTGAACAAATTTTGACATTAAGAATAAATTTCTCTCCTTGATTTTGTGTGTGTTTAAGTTCTCACGTTTCTTGATAGTGACCTAAAAACTAAATTTGGTTTAAAGATACTTGAGGCATATCATGAAATGTGTGGACGGGAAAAATAAAAGGCAAACTTAACACAAAGAAAATAGTTTTCAATAAAATTTTATCAAATATCTACAATACCTTATAATTAAATAAACATTTGTCAAAAGATTTTTTAATCTTTTGATTTTTTTTATATATATTTTATAGTTCTTCAAATGTGATAGAATGTAAACTAACAAGGAGCGACTCACAACCAATCACAATGCCAAATTTGATGATTTTTTTTTTAAATTTATGAAAGAAAAATCTAAAAGATCTTCCAAAGAAAACATTTTTTTTCTATAATTTTGGATCTTTTTTTATTTTTTAAGAGAAGCAACACTCAGGAAATTCTTCCTACTTATAACTGGTAATGTGTTGCTTTCTTTGGCAAGGAGATAGAGGAGAGATAAAAATTGGTGTAAGATGAAAGACTTCAAATATGGCAACACTATGATTCCGCGATATGATTAATCTTAGAACAGTTGTTGCTCGCTATCTGATAAGGAGTTGGCGATAATTGTTGAAGTTTTATAGTAAACTAGCGGGCAAAGCCCGCCGAATTTCAGTTTTTTCCCTTTGAACCCCAATTTTTACCATGTACCTTGATAAAATTCTAAAATGTACCTGATCAATGAGTTATCACATACTCCAGTTCACATATTTAAAATTTCAGATTTCTAGCTAAATCGGTGTGGGAAGCCCATTAAGGGGGACACTGTTCACTTTTTTGTCCAACCCGTAACATTTCCAAAAATCCGACCTAGGTGAATGTCTACACCGGAGGAGGAACCTATTCACCAAATTTCAACTTCCTAGGTCTGAGGGTTTGTGCAGGCTGTTAAGGGGGAGACTTCATCAATGAGTTAGCACATGCTGCAAGAAAAGCATATTTTAAATTTCAGGTTTCTAGCTATAGGGGTTTGAACAGGCCGTGAAAGGGGTTTTCTCCGTTTTGCTCTTCCCCGAAGGAATTTCCAAGAACCTCATATTAGCGAATGTCTACGCTGCAGGGGGAACCTACAAACAAAATTTCAGCGTCCTACCTCCTCAGGTTTGGTCTGGGCGATGGTGAATGAAATAACTAAATATTTACACATTTTTACATTTACAAATTTGCACATTTGCCCATTTGGACATTTACCCATTTGCACATTAGCACATGTGCACATTTACACATTTGCATATTTGCACATTTACATTACCATCAATCTATCAAACAATCAAATTTTCACTTTTGAACATAAGCACTTTTGCAAGTTTGCACATTTTAACTTTTGCACATTTGCACTTTTGCAAATTTGCACTTTTGCAAATTCGCACTTTTTCACTTTTTACATTGGAAGAGGAATCTATGCACCAAATTTTAACTTCCCAGCTCAAGCGGTTTTGGCAGGCCGTCAAGTGGGAGAATTTTCGCTTTTTTGCCCCTCCGCGTTAGATTCTTCAAAAATCACGACTTATCTGTTATCTAGACTGAAGAAGGAAACTGCATACAAAATTTCAACTTCCCAGTTTCAGTGGTTTGGTCAGGCCGTTCGGGGGGAGACTTTTCCCCTTATTGCACCTCCCAGTAGGAATTTCCAAAAATCCAACTTGGGTGGATGTCTACGCTTAATTTTAACATCCCAACTCTAGCGGTTTCGGCAAGTCGTCAAAGGTGAGAATTTTCTCCTTTTTTGCCCTCCCAGTTGGAATTTCCTGGGTCAAGCGGTTTCACCAAGCCCCATTTTTACTACTCCAGGTAATAATTGTTTAAAATTTCAGGTATCTTGCTATTTCAGTGTGGGCAGGCCGTTAAGGGAAGATTTTCCCCCTTATGCCCCTCCCCGCAAGTATTTACAAAAATCCTACTATTATTAATTTTAACGACCATTTTCATAATAAGCCTGAATAACTTTAACGCGTTGCTTGATTGTGTATCTTTCCATGGTTAAAATTGAGTTAGTCTGAAAGTGAGAAATGTCAAATGAAATGCAGAAAAAAACTTGAAGTTTAGGTGTTCACATGCAATATCGGCCCTTAAAATTTAACCACCCTTTATATAGAGATAACTCTCTTATGTTATTTTACTTCGTTGGGGTTAAGGAGGACGTTGCGATATGTATGAGGAATATAAAAATCACAAATAGTATTTTTTCTAAATTGACCCGCAACCTTTCTTTCTAACAGTCCAACGGGCTAACTACTACAGCACAACGCCCACTTGATAAAATTCCGATACTTTGTAGAGAAAAATTCGAATTATCGAGATTAAGGGGTTGAAAGTAGGGCCAAAAGATGCTAGATATCTTTTGATTCCATTTATATAATTTTTTAATGTTATTTGTCTTTAAATTTTGAGTTAAACTGTTTTCAATTTTTTAAATTCCAAGTTATCATAACAATTAATTTCATCCGTATGTAAACACATTCTGCTTGGTAATTTTTAGTATTTTGTAATGTATATCCCAAAATTCAGGCAAAATTTGAATTTGCCGCGATAAAAAACATGGTTGGAGCAATCATATTTGAAGACCATAGCCGTACTATAACATAGTAATTATGATAATAAAAGTTCATTAAATTTAAGAATATTTCTTAAACAAATGTTTTTCCTTAGGAACAAATTTGATATTAAGGACTTTTTCAAGAAAACTTAATTGATTCTATGGATTTTTTTTTAATTAAAAATACTTTAAAAAATTTTTAAATTCTAAGGACTTTTTAATAAAAAAAAATAGATTTTATGGATTTTTTCTAAAAGAGAAATTCTTCATTTTCGAAAATAAACCCGCCCTGGTAAAAATGATAATATATTATCAGTTTAACATGGGTGAACTGATACAATTTTTTATGAAAACAATACAGTATTATGATCATGTTTTATTTCATTTATAATTATTTATTGATTTTTGCCAAAATTTTATAGTTCCATAATTATCATACCAGATTTTCGCATACTCAGAATTTTTGTTGCCACAATATGGTAATAGCCAATCATGTTGTAAAATAGAAAGTGGCAATAATGAAATAATAAAATATTTTGAGGGTTAGAACTTATTTATAAACCATTAACTTGATTGTGACAACCATACCCAAATGCAGCTAACATAATATAGTAGCAGTGATCATATTGTAGCCATGTTTTATTCGCTGATATAAGATACTAATGTTCAGTTGTTAATTAAACTAAAATGATAAAAAGATAAAATTATATATGAAAAATTTAGCATTTCCTAGTAATCTCTTACGTCAAAATCCTTCAACATTTCATCAACTTTAAATTCTAAATTAAAATTTAGATATAATTTTTGCGTCCTCTTTAGAATCAGAAATACCTTAATTTAAATCTGCTCTTAACAAAGTTTGCAATTGATACTCAAAAATTTCAGGAGTCTTCAGCAATAACTTCTCTTGGCAGCTGCAACTTTTTTTTTTTGCTGAATGACGGTTCTTTAGACAAGTACTAAATAATAACGGTTCCTAAGCAAAAAGTGGCTCTATTAAAAATATCCATTATTATAAGATTTGTTTCTCTTAATACGATGTCAACGTTTGTTATAGACGCAAACAATTACGGATTTTAAAATGCTTCTCAAGCCGTATAGCAGTTGTTCGTTGATTTGCTGCCATTACTTTTCGCCTATTTTCTGCCAGAATTCTTTTTGAGTTTTATTTTTTAATTTGCGGCAGCTTGCTGCCGATCATTTTATGATTACTTGAAAGTACACAAAATGTTAGGTCTAATAAACCGACAACATTGCTTTTTGAAAATAGTTTACTTCAAATATTGACTTTTGGCCTCAACAACTGGACATTAAGCCCATAGTGCATTATTGTTGTGTGCTCTTAATATTATTTGACAAATTTATACAAAAAGCTAACCTTGAACTCCTTATGGGGGAGCTTGCCATTAATTTTTCAATCACAACAATATAAAATAAGTTTACGGTCGTTACAGTACATCGAGCATAAGTTATGCTTAATAATCGATTTAATTTGAAAATAAAAATAATGTTAATAATAGGTCTGTACGAGGTAATTTTGGGTAAAGTCTGGTAAAATGAGAGTAAGCAAAAAATTCTCTCACAAAACCATAATTTTTATGGCATTTTGGGCATTTGCCCAAAATACTGCGAACGCACAAAACCACATTTCATACCCAAAAATAAACGTCAAATTTGTTCATATAAAAAAACAGCTTAATTAATAAATATATTTGTAATGGCAAATATCTATTTACATTTTTAAATGTATTTTTCATTATTAAGAAGGAAAAGTTGTTTATAGTAAACTTTTAGTTAACTTTAATTTTTTTTTTCAAAAATGCAAAACCGTTAATTTATTAGCAGCAGCTGATGATTTGACAATTTTACCATTTTACCCAAACAAAAAGTACGGGTAAGTTCTGGTAAAAAGAGAAACACAATTACTCTCTCATGAATGCTCTCATTTACCCAATTTTTGCTACAAGAAACGCTTTCTGGTAAGATTGGGTTCTCGCGGGCACCCGCGGTAACGTACGTCGAACAGACCTAATATTTGAAACAATTTATTAAGTATGCAAGTCAATTAAATTAAGTTATACTTGTAAAATTAGCTTTAAGCACCTGGTGAGGATTATGGAGAGCGGGAGCTATAGGAGATTTGGCTCCTCCTTGGGGACCCATTTTTTTTTGCAAATAATGAAAAGAATTATTTGGTTTTTAAAGTGATAGTTTAATAATATTACTTCGAACAAGCATTTTTAATTAGTCCCGGTTCATACTTAGCATTTTTTTTTTGCAACAATTCTGAGTTTATAGGAGAGGGAGGATAGAAGAATGGAAAAGGGGGGTACCAACTTGCTTGTACTCTCTTGGTATTTCTAATTCGTACTTTTTTTATGTGTAAAAGAAACTAACATAGCAAAAAGAGACATTCGCTGTGCAAGTTTAAAAGGGATTTCAAGAAAATTGCTGTGTGTGAACCGAGACTTATGAGATTTTTTTTTATATTCTTGTATTCAAGAAAAATTGTTTTGTGAATCATAACGGAAAGGTTCTCAAATCTCAAAAAGCAATTGTTAAATATTAAACAAATATTTTAAAAATTAACTTTTATGTTTTTATGCTTTTTTAATACTAAAGTTTTGAAAGTTTTTTCACGGAAAATGCAAACATTCGTTGACTTTTCCCCTAAGAAAATTTTCAGGTTCTCTTATACGAAAAAAAAAAATTATAAAATTATATTACTTTTAATTTGAAAAATAAACAAGTAAAAAAAGGTTTAAATTCAGCTGTGCCGAATCTTTGAATACGTAAAAAAATGTTTTCTACTGTTTTTATTTGTATCAAATGTAAAAAACTTTTGAAGTAAAATTATGGTGATGAAAAAAATATTCTGATGTGAACAATTTTTTTTGGATGCTTAAACAAATTTTGTGGTGGAAAAAAATTTTGAGGTGAAAAAAAATGTTTGAGGTGAAAAGTGTTTATATTAGTCACTTCTATGCGACTGGTGAAAAAGTATGAGAAAATATATAATGTTGCAGTCGCTACTATGAAATTGTACTTAAATACACCATTTTTTTTTTTTGGAAAATTTAGAGGTACCTTCACATTTTCACTCATAACTTTTTAACCCCTGAACCGATTTTGCTCATTTTCAATACCAAACTGCTCGGAATGTCCCTTAATCTGCGTAAAAATGCGCACCCCCAATTGCGTCGTAATCCCCATTTTAACAGACAGACGGACGGGCGGACAGGCAGACGCACATCGCTCAATCGACTTAAAATTGCATAAGGATTACGAATATAGAAAACCTATTAGGTTTTGAAACATTGTTGCGTTTCAAATACTTATTGATATTGGAAAATTTACATACACTCCATAGAGGAAGAATATTATAGAGATTGCAACGCCGGCAGCGGCCAAATTAAATTTTATACAATATACAAATGTTCGGAAACTGAGAGAAAACAGGAGAAAATTGAGCAAATTTCTCTGATTTTAGCAAATTTCCCTGATTTTCAAACCTTTTTTCAAATCTAATTGGAAAATCTGCTCAAAATTATTTGGATTTGCAAAGAAAATCAACTGGAATCGCAAAAAACCAATTTGAAAAAATGCCGAACCTTTGTAATTTGCCCATATAAAACCAAGAGAACTTTTTTACTACGTGAGCGACATCGTCATGGTATCATACACTCTGAAAAAAGTATGAACTAAAATTATGTTTACACCTTACTAAAATAAAATCTAGGAGTTTTTTCCCCCAAAATTAATAAAAATGCTTTAAGATAATTTTAGATTAATTTCAAAGGGTGGTCCAACCATAATGCTCGATGTTAATTGTGAGTCACACCTTAACGACAAGTTTTTTGCCCAACATAATTTGACATTTCTTTGTTTCAGTGTTTAACAAATTAAACAATGGAAAGGTACACACTTGAACATGTGCGTTCAGATTGTTTAAGCCTTTCACGAAAATTTGCGCTCAAATCAAAATGCATTTCGTGCACTTCGTGATTTTTTTGTCACCATAATCGACCAAATGTGTCCACAATCGGGAGAATCATGTGATTTGACACCGTTGGATGAGATAATTCGTCACAGTAACGACATTGGAATATGAACTATCGGATAGAAGTATGCCACCAAAGTCGTGCGAGCATATTCACACATAATTGTCATAGATCCTTCTATCATAAACAAAAAATATTAAGATAATTCTCTGAAAACTTTTTCTTTTATTTACAATTAACATCGTGCATTATGGTTGGACCACCCTTTAGTTTACGAAAAATTTTTATACGAATTTGTAAAATTTAAATACACTCTTATAGCCAAATTAATACAAATTTTGAACATTTTTATAAAAGTCAATTCGTAAAACAACACCAACATTCCAAAATTAGGTATTAACTAATAAATGTATATTGAATCCTTTTTATGCATAAGAGGTTTAATGTAAAAATAATTTATATTTGAAATTTAGTCACAAGACAAAAAAGACACATTTGCTAAAATTTAAATTTTTACGATAACTTTTATTTTTTTTAATGGAAAATTTTGGTATTACTACTATTGTATATTATATATTACTATGTTTAAGTTCGTATGTGTGCTGTTATGTACTCATATATTATATTTTATGTGCTTGAAAAGGAATCAAATTTCGTTAAAGTTTGATTTCACATTACCGTAGGGGTGAAATTTTTGGTTTTTGTAATAAATAATACTCAATAAAAAAAAATAAATAATACACAAAAAATTGTATTATAAAAACTAAACTGAAAAATTGCCAAAGTTTGACTTGCATGATTTATCTATTATTTTATATCATTTTTTTTTTTTTATATATAAATTTAAAACTTTGTTGCGGTTTTGTTGTTGTTATTGTTGCCCATGCTATAGTTGCCACCACAAATGTTGACTTTCAATCTTTTTATACCGTTTAAAAAAGGGGATATTTTTTTAAGTGATGTTAATTTTTTAAAATAAAAAAAACGCAATTAAAAGCAAATAAATTATCGATTTCCTTCGTATTCCAGAAAATGACTTAAAAACGGTAATTGATCTGGTTATTTAGGGGCATATAACATAACTAATACGTCTTATAGTGATAACTGTTAGACGCAAAAATCAACAGAAAATAAGAAGTGATTTTTATAGATTTTTTTTTTAATATTATCCAATTTGATATTCTCTAAGATTTGCTTTAATATGAAGATAATCTTATTTAATTCGAAAAATGGTGAATCAATTTAGATTCAGCAATATTTTTGGAGGATTAAGTAAGAACTTAATTGATAACAACAATTAAAGATCAAAATAAACTCAGTAATTTATTTATTTTATTGTTTTTGGAAACAGAAGCAACAGTCAGATAATCAGATGGGGTGTAATAGAGATCAGATGGGGTAACGTACTTTTTTTAAAAAAAAAAGGGGAAGCAAAACTCAGGAAATTTTTCTTAGAGAAAAAATTAAAGGGGGTGAAAAATGAAGGGCTTCAAATATGGCAACACTGTAATTGCGCGAGATGATAAATCTTAGAACATTCGTTGCCCGCTGTCATCAGATGCAGAGTTGGCAAAGTTGTTCATGCTTTTTTTTTGTTCATAGCCCTTTTATATTGTTTTACTTCGGTAGTGCTATGGGAACATCGAAGGAGGACATTGATATATGTATGAGAGATGGAAAATTCATAAATGTTATTTTTATAAATTGATATTGCCGTCACTGAGGACTGAACTTGCAACCTTATGTGTAAAAAAATAACATTGAATTTGCGCACATTGTCAATAGGTCTTAATAGAATGTGTCATTCATAATCTGCCTTCTGCCCTCAATATCAACGACACCTGACCTACAAAACCGTTGAAATGGGTTCACAGTTTGACCAAGAAAATCGTTAAGAAATATTAGAATTATAGAGGGAGAAAGAACAGAACCCTGCGGTACCCCTAATGCCAGCTGAAACTCTTTTAATGAAACGCCCTTCATAAGAACGCGTACATTGCGATCTATGAGAACACTCCTAAAAAATCGATAAAATTCATTATCGACACTAAAACAATAAGCTTTGATTTCATACATTAGACTTTTAATAAACTGTATTAAAGTCAGTTTAATCCAAGGTAACAATGTTCATTTATAACATATTCAATATCTCCAGACATGTAATCAAAGTCATAGATTGGAATAATAATTTTATGTGTTAGGATTTGTAATAGGCGATACAAATTGGTATAAAGTTTTGAGCTTCAATGGCCAAATTTAATTTTTGGACTTCAGATAAAATGTTAGCATCCGTTATATAAATAAAATTTGTTTGGTCGTTGTCCTATTAGCAAATCGTCTGCTTTACCACCATTCAAATCTATTAGTCCCAAAAATGTTGTCATAAATTCTTTATTTTTTGGACTAAAGTAATGAACAACAACACCCAACAATTTTTTTACTGATATATTGGTTTCTAAAAAAATATTCTAAGAACGAAATAAACAAGAAAATTTTAAATTTGGTTAACCCTCATCCAATATAATGCTGAAATGTGATTCTTTTAAATCGTTCAACAGTTCATAAATAAAGCAAGGAGCTAGCACGTTGCTGATTATATTCGCGCATTTTGTGCGCGAATATAATGCAAATGTTTTGCCACAAATTTCCCCAAGGCGATCTACCGATGAAAACGACATATGGACAGCGGAAAATAAAGCCAGATTTGCATGAGCAAGTTGTATTTCAGTTGGAGCTTCTGGTATAAATAAAATATCTTGCTGGGATAGTAAAACATCATTAAATGGTTCCAAAAATTTATTTCTATGATAAAAATTCAAATGATGAGTTGTTAAAAAAGTACCAAAAAAAGATTATGGGCAAAATTAACAAATGAGTCAAAAATTTTTAAAAGGGCTTAAAATTATAACAAAAGGAGTTATGTTAGCCCTTAAAAAATAAAATGGCTAAATGAAAAAAATACGCGTTTAAAGCATTTATAAAGGGCTGAAAATAGCCCGAAAAGGGCTAAGTTGCCATCGCTGGCTAATACGTCCATTCATTTACTCTTCTCAGTCAAGTCCAGTAAAAATTACTCAGTAACAAACTTACAGAGAGTAATACAAATTTACTCTTAAAATTAAAATTTTATAAAAAAGTACGTGAACGAATATGAAAAACGATATGAAAAAAGAGGATTCTTGTTGTAAAATCTTAAGCAGAAACATTTAATATGGTTTTCTTATCTTTTCTATAATTCATTTAATTATATTTGTTGCTTTGTAGTTGTAAAACATTTTTATTTGTATTTACTAAAATTTATCACATGTTTTTTAATCATATGTTTTTCTGCTTGCAAATTCTTGCTGGCAATAATTTGTTCAGTTAAAATTTGCAGAAAGAAGAAGAACTCTCAACATCAAACTGTCACTTCCCTGTAGGAAACATCGATAGTGAACCTGTACTGATTCACTATTAACTTGGTCACTAGTACTACTGACTAATTATGCCCCAGCCAACGATTTCTGCTGTAAACATTTAACATGTTCGTGTCATTGCGAATCTACACAACTATTGATTAGGTGTAGACATTGGAACCAGAGTTTCAATAGTACCCCTGAACGAAATGTCGATAGTGAAACTGTACGGCTTCATTATTGACTTTGTCACCAGTACTACTGACTATTTATATCCCAATCAAAGCTCTCTGCTGTAGACATTTAACTTGTGCTTGTCATTGCGAATCTACACAACTATTGCTTAGGTGTAGACATTGGTACTAGAGATTCACTAAAACATTTTAGTAATTCTAGTCTACACTTTTTTAACTTTTTACTAGATTTACCCACTAGGAAGAAAATAAATTTAAACAGGTGCATTTATTTTGTTAAAATAGATATTTTATTAATAGAAATTTTTTATAAATTTCATTAAATTAAAAGAAAAATCGTGCAAATTTAATTTTGGAATAGACAAATCTTCAAAAGACTGCACCAAATCATCCACAGACTCCGTAAAATCTTCATCAGGCTCCACAAAATCTCTAAAGTTGGTGACTTGTGGACACTTGACCCCAAGCTTCCTACAGGGTTTATTCCCTCTTTTTTCTTTATGCTTACTGAGTATTTGTGTAAACGAACGACATCCAGTAAAAATTTGTACAAATTATTGAGTAAACGAACTGAACTAATATGTATATTTTGCAAAGTTTTATAAAAAGACCCAGCCAAAAAAAAATGGTAGTCATTCTGTGACTATAACTTCTTTCATTGCTTCCTAAACTTCAGTTGACATTCTTTTATGAGTTTTTGGTGTTATTCTAAGGCACTTCCAAAAAATTCATGTGTTCATATTTGAAATGCAGTGATCTGGATATAAACCCGATGCATATCTTAAAAAATCACTCTTAATTACTTCTAAAGCATAAGTTATAGTATATCGTATATTTTTTTTTTGAATCTAAAGCATTTATTCAAATTGAAAAAATAGTTCTGATGAACTTTTTTAATTTTTTAATTAACTAATTTTTTTTTATTTTAGATTAAAATTTCATGAGGGTTAGAATTTATGCAGTTTTGCAATTTTTATAAAAGTTTTGAAAAATCAAGAAAAACAGATTTTTCGACCTTTAATTGAAACTAGCTGGCCTGTCGTTTGCATTTTTTTTGAGCCTTAAATATTTATGACGACGCAATCTGTGCATTTTTTCCATTATGTTTATTATTTAACACTACACCATTTCCAGTTTTAATTCAGAATTTATCAAAATATTTTTAAAATTGTGTAAAAATTATTTCAAATTGCCAAAAAATGTTTTAAAATTGTGCAAAAATTGTTTTAAATTGTTCAAAAATATTTTAAAATTGTCTAAAAATGTTTCCAATTTGTACAACCAGTTTTTCAATTATCCAAAAATTTGTCTAAACATTCATTAAAATTTTTGAAAAATTTTTCAAAAATGCTTTTTCACTAATGCAGCATTATTTATTTGTTTTGATAAAGAGTATTTGTATATCAATGCATAAATTTCGCTTCTTTAAACTTATTTTTTCTGCATTCTTATGAAATAAAAAAAAAATAAATAAAAAAAAAAAAAAAAAATTAGCATTCTTATGAAATTTTCATCAAAGCTTAAATACTACGAAGTATATGAACATTTTCCACTCATGTATCAGAATACCTAATCATTGCTTCCTTAGAGTAATGATAGTAGCTACATTTGAAAACTTTCATCCTATTGCACGCTTATGTTAAATTCATCGATGAAACCATTAGAAAAGAAGTGATGCCTTTGCCATAGTAGTGATGCTTTTATTGCTTCTTTTTGGTAGCTTCATTTATGCTGGTGAGCAATTAATTTGGAATTAGCGTTTTTTAAAAATTGCTAAATTGACATTGATGATTTTGTTTTATTTTTTTTTGTTTTTTCTTGTGGACTTCACCACATCAGATATTATTTATGCTTGCGCTATTTTTAATACGATTATAGCCTAAACATCTATAAAACGTTTTTGTAGTTTTTCATCAGTTTTCGGTATTTTTGAGTTGTTTTTTTTTTTTTTTTGGTTGTTATTTTCAGTTTTACACTTGCGGGTGTTGATGCCATAATTTTGTAATTTTCTTTGACTTGCATTAGCATTTTTGGTTTTTAGTGTATTGTCGGGTGTATGTTTTATATGATGAACAATTTTGGAGGTTTTTTTTTTTTTTAAAATACACTTACATTAGTTTTATTTCGTTTGTCGTACAATGATTTTGTTATTGTTGTAATTTTTTATACAATCTGAGGGGTTCAAGAAATTATTGGTATGTGATGTAAAACTGATTATGTATCTGTTTTTTTTTTTTGCAAAATTATTGTTACTCAATAATATTAAACTGTATGAACTCATGGTAAATATTATTTTCATTTAATATACTAGTAGTACATAGAAAAAGTTTATGAGATTATGGTAATGTTTCCTTTTTATCGACAAACATTTTTTGTAATCATCTTTAATTTATTATAATTTACATAATAGTTTTGAAAATATTTTTTACAATTTATATACTCTGTTTACATTACTAGTAGTGCAGATACATTTATTTAAAAAAAAAAATATATGAAATTTTCTAAACATTATAATTTTGCTTTAAAAAATTACTCTAAAATAACTACACTTTCTGTTATTTTAATATAATCGAAATTACTTTAAATACTGAAAAAAAATCTATAGTAGAAATCTATACAGACACTATGTGAACTTAAAAATATATGCACTCATAGAAATATGTCTGTAAAAATAGCAAAAAGAAGCTAATAAAAATCAGCTAGCAAGAGACCTGCGGCAAATCGTTTTTTTAATTATCAGGGGAGTGAATTTAATGACATTTTTTTGTATATGTCTGTGGTGTATTTTAGCACACCATGACGATGTCTCTCACGTCGTAAAAAACGTTCTCTTAGTTTTGTATGTGCAGATTTCAAAGGTTCAGCATCTTTTTAAATTGGATTTTTTGCGATTCCAATTGAATTTCTTTGCAAATCCAATTAGTTTTTAGCAGCTTTCCCAATTGGATTTGGAAAAAAGGTTTAAAAACAGGGAAATTTACTCAAATTTTTGCAGAAATCAGGGAAATTTGCTCAATTTTCCCCTGTTTTCTCGAAGTTTCCGAACCATTGTATTCTGTATAAAATTTTATTTTTATTATTAACCGATTTCTCGATTAATCGCATCTATTTCGGTTAATGTCGAAACAAATAATTTAAAACTCAAATAATTATTCGACCCGCATAATCGATGAAAATAGGTCGATTAACCGGTTAAATTTTTAATATAAATTTTTCAGTTATTTTTCTTTAAACTTCCTAATTTTCTTAACTTTGGCAAAAAAAAAAATCGTAGAATAAAACATCAACTAAAATAAAATCAAATTACAGTGCAACTTCGACAATCCGGACACATATAGTTTTAGGCACGTTCGGATTATCGAGTTGTCCGGACTATAGTAGTGAAAAATATTAAAACAAATCTAAGTGAATTAAACACATACATACATATGTATGTACTATGATTTATTAAAAAAAAACATTAAATTATTTCATTAAATTATTATATTAAATTATTAATTTAATAATCTATGTGAATTAAATACATACATACTATGATTTATTAAAAAACGAAGTTATTTTTTGCTGACTAACTTTGTTGGGGTGATTCATATGTGCTTTTTGCTCTAGCCTCTTCAACAATATCCTGCATATCTATATTATTCTCCTCAGCCCACTGAATACAAACTGAAAATGATTTCTTTGCATCTGCATTAGATATCTTTGTTTTTGCATCCATTTCTACAAAGTCGTCTTCAGAGTCCGTAAGCAGCACTGGCGATTCTTTTCGTTTAGCGTGTTGTATTATTTCTTCATCGGAAAAATCCAATGAAAATTCATTTGCACCAGTTGCCCAATCATTGATATCTTCTTCAGTTATGTCATTACTAAAGTTCATAGCTCCAATCATATTTTGGATGGATTTTATGCCATCATAGATGCTATTAGAAATAAATTTCATCCGTTTAAGGATGTGAAGGAGCATTGTCTAATATCAATAATGAGTGGTCTGTTAACCTGTGTTAGAAACCCTTTCACTTCGGGAATAAAATTTTTGAACCAGTCGAAGAAAAGGGACGTTGACATTCATCCTTTATTAGTTGTTTTATATACCACTGGAATTTCATAACCTTTAAAGGCTCTTGGATTAGCAGATTTGTCAATAACCAAAAGAGGCAGTTTATGTGTTCCTGCAGCATTTGAGCATGGCATAAATGTCACACGATCTTTGGAAATTTTCCTCCCTGGGGCTGATTTTTCCTTTGTATACACCCATGTGTTACCAGGCAACACTCTCCAGAAAGCAGCAGATTCGTCTGCATTATAAACTTGCTCTTTACTCAAATCCATCTCAGCAACAATGTCGGCAAACTTTTTTTTAAAGGCTCTACGGCGCTTTCATCGTTGGATAACGAATACCATGCCGTAACTTAAATTTATCTAACCAGCCTGATCTTGCTGAAAAATCTTCTTTTCCCGTCATCTTTTCATAAAAGAATTTGGCCTTTGCTTTTAAAATTTCTGATGAAATCGGGATATGATTGTTTCTTTGCTGCAAAAACCATGTGTAATGGCTTCTAACTCTGGATTTTCTGCTTTTTTCATAACTTTTCTATTTCCTAAAAAATTTATATTATGAAAATGGTTTATTGCATTATTTTGGTTCAAATGTTACCGGGTCCATTATAGGTATTCGAAATAAGTTGTTTTATCTTCTCCTTATTTTTTTTTTCAATGTCGCAAATCGTTGATTTAGGAACATGAAATTTTTCGGCAACCTGCCTTAGGGTGCGTACATAGTGGCCGCTTGTTGCCGAGCCGAGCTGGCTGACGCTTGTTGCGACAACTTGTTCATGTGAGAAACAAGTTTGAGTGTGCATAGTGGATGCGAGTATCAGCGCTGATATTTTATCTATTGTGTTTTATGTATGTTTCTATGCATTTGGGTTTGTTGTTCATTCGTGTATGTGAAATTGAAGTGAAAAGATATGGATTCGTCAGATGATGAGTATTTAGCTTCGGCTACTGTTTTAAAGTATTTTATCAATAAAAAATCCTTTGGAAAACATCCAATAAATGATAAACGAAATGAATTTGGAGAATTTCATCACTTATATAGTTATTTAAGAAAATATCCTGCCAAGTTTAAAGAATATACTCGAATGAGTATTGAAACTTTCGATTATATTCTATATTGTTATCAAACAAATACGAGATATCGAGGGGAATAAAATGTATGGAAATATTACGAATAATTGCGATTTTCCCAAGGGACCGATTGTTTGTTACGAATTATCAGGATTTTCGGATTATCGGGGTACGAATTATAGCGATTTTACTGTATACGTTTTTTTTTAATTTTTTTATAATTGTTATAATTTTATTTAATTTTTATTATTTATTTGAATTTTTTTATTTTTTAATTTTTATTTAATTATTATATTTTTTTTCGTTTTAATTTTTATTAATTTTTTAATTTTTTTGTTTTACTTACTTTTTTTTAAATTTTTGTTTTTAATTTTTTTTTATGTTTTCTAAACAAGTTCAAATCATAACAACATAACATAAACAATGTTTTCGGCGCTGAAATACGCTTTGAAACAGTTTTCTCGCATTCAACCAGCTTTGCGCTCTGACCAGCTCGGCGCCCACTATGACCTCTTCGCGCTTGTTTGTACTAATTTGTATAGTACCAGTTTTCTCGCATTGGTTCTCGCAACAAGCGTCAGCCAGCTCGGCTCGGCAACAAGCGGCCACTCTGTACGCACCCTTATAGTTTTTCCCTCATCAAGACTTTGTAAAATTTCACACTTTTCCTTTAAAGTAAGAGTTTTATGTTTGCGTTTATTATTTAAAGACATGGCACTTGGTATGAAATTAGACAAACACACTTGCGAAAGTGGTATGAAATTAGAATGTACCGAAACTGAAGTATTGATAGTGCAAAATGTAAATAAAAATATGAATAACGAGTTAAAAACGGGAAACCCCGGAATTTAATTTTTTTTCTTGCATAAAAAAAAATTTGTCCGGATTGTGGAGGTAAAAATTTTAAGTTGTCCGAAATGTAGAAGCGTCCGAATTATTGGAGTGACTGGACTGGCGCATGTCCGGACTGTCGAAGTTGTAATGTACTTTCAAATCGACTGAATCAAAGCAAATGTTATATAGGCTTTAGGAAATATAATAGAAAATTTTTATTATTGTTTCAATTCCTTTAAAAAAATAAATTTTAAATAATATAAAATTATATTTTCATGTCCAAAAAATTTACTAGTGCTATCAACCTTCGTATACCTACTGTTTTGAAGGAAATTTTTGATTATTTCTTTTTTTTGAGTGTAGAGGAGTTTCATTAAAGTAATTCAGTAGTCTATGTTTATATGATAGAAATGAATATGAAAAAATTCTTAGACTGTTTGGCAGATTATTCCAAATTTGATAGACACGTACAATAAAAAATCGATCAAATGTTGAAAGATGTCTAAAGGGTATATCAATCTGAACGTTCTTTGTTGAATTAATAAATGAAAATTCATTCACTAGGTCTTCCGGTTGTTTTAATTAAATAATTTTATAAAAATGTAGTAAAGTACGAAATTTTAAGAAGTTATCACAACTACATCTTAAAAACTCAGGAACAAGTTCCGTTACACGATCATGTTCGTAAATTCTCATATTAAATATATAACGAACAGTTTTTCTGACAATTTTCCCAAGAATATTTATATTATATAACCAGGTCCCAGAGAAGGCCTCAAGGCCATAATTAAATTGGGACATAATTAGGGAATGAGCTACACTCACCAAAAAAAGTCTGTAATGGGCTAATTTGAGCCCAGCGGTATTTTTTGCTAATCTTAGCAACACATGTCTGCTGACGTGTAGTACAATGAAATTAGTAGAAAAATTAGTAGCCGCTACTAAATTTTAGTAGACTTTTTGTAAAGTGGAATTTAAAATCTGTTTGCTAAAATCAGCAAAAAAAATTACTAAATACTATTAATATTAGTACAAAGTTTTAGATTTATTTTTTTTTATCGAGCATCAAAAATTTTGATTATATTTCTTAAAAGATGTTTTATACAAAATTAAAAAAAAAATCAAAAGCTTATAAATCTAAAAAATTGTTAAAACATAAACGAATTTATCATTTTGTTTTAATTTGGTAATTTCTGTTTTGAAAAATATTTTAGTCAATTTTTTTTTTTTTACTTTTAAGGTTAAATTTAATTGTTTCTAGGGCTGATTTTTAGAACTAAAAACCCTTTTTAGTGCTATTTTAAGTGAATGTCCTCTTTTTAGACATGAGTCGGTATCTTCACTTTCGATTCCTTTTTTAATCCTATGTAACATTTTAGGGCAATTTAAGTTTGTATGTATAAGTTTAAATTATTAGAAATAACATTTCCTTCAATATCGACTTTTTTAAAATTAGTAATATTTTTTGCTAATTTTAGCAAATCGGTTTTCAAAAATTTGTAAAATGACGCAACGAAAATTTGTAGAAATTCTGTAAAAATTCTGTAATTTGTAAAATGTAAATAGCAAAAAGATTTACTAAAAATCAGTAAAAAAATAGTTAAGTGGGATTGAAAACCGTTTACAAATTTTTCTACTAACTTTGTCTTATATGTCTAGGCGTATATTGTTTTAATGAGTATAATCTTCTTAGAGTAAGACAAATTTTATTGGAAAGAGAATTTATGTGATTGTTGAAACTTAGTCTGGAATCTAAAAACATACCGAGACATCTAAGAGAATCTATATGCTCAATTACCTGTCTATTTATATACCAAGCAAAAATAAATGGAATGATTCTTAAGGAATTAATTTTTCATTGATTCCAAAGTATCGTTTAGTTCTGATTTTTCCCTTCCAAGGCAGTTCATTTTCACAACTTGCAAATATGTGATTTTTTGAAGAAATTTAACACTTTTTGTATCTATGACGGGAAACTTATTTTAAAAACAACCAAAGTTAAACATTAATCATAGATATTTCTCTATAAATTTGACATTTATAACTATGCTTTAAGTTTAAGAGATTTAAAATTCTTAAAATCGTAGTTATTACACAGTACGACAAAATCAAACTTTGAGTACACATGAGAAATATTAACAGAATATGAAAATAAACTTAAAATAACGAAATACGTGTCTCGGCGTTTTGCTGTAGCACGTCACAATTATGAGAAAATCGATTTCGTACATTTTTGGTTCTTTTTTAACTTTACATGTAAATTAATATAAAAAAAATCCATATTTAATTCCCTTTTCAAAACTGGCTCAAGCATAAACATCGGTTAACCCATTCTGTTTTTATAGAACTTTTTATAATAGTATTACATTACAAGTGAACCTCCTTCGAAGTTTAAAAATCGATTTTCTCAAAATTGTGACGGGCTACAGTAAAACGCCGAGACACGTATTTCTTTATTTTAAGCCTATTTTCATATTCTTTTAACATTTCTTATGTGTAACAACCACTGTCGAACTGTGTTTTTGATACAAAAAGTAAAAAATTTATTGTGGAAAAAATTGCAAGAATTTCGAATAAAGTAATTTAATAAATAAGGCCCGTTTACTGAATGTCCCGTTATAACCAATAGTCAAACTCAAACTTTATATGGGAAACAACAACAAAAGTGTCAGTTAAATTCCCCGATAGAAGCTAACGGGAGTTTGTGAAAATGTGGCTTAGGCCCGATTACTGATGTCCTGTTTAAATCTTAATTACAAATTCAAAATTTATTTGGGAACATCAAAAGATCCCATTTTTCACTGAACCATAAGAAGGGCTTTTGATGCAATGAAAAGGGATCATAAAAGAAAACTTTCACCCTATGACACCCCTATGTAAAAATCATTGGTTCCGATCCAAATTTTCACAACATTGGAATCAAAATCACAGCTTCTTTTTCTCTTCTTTTGCTACTTTTTTTTGGCTGGGTATGTATATCCTAGGATAAAGAAAACGCCTGTTCTGTGTAAGAAAATCAATTGCTTAGTCTTAGTGTAACAATTGGATATTGAATTAAGATGGTTATTCAAGCAGGTCTCAAAGCGGTCAATTTGATCAGAACCAAGAGATTCCTCTGGAAACCACAAGATTATAAGTCATGATTCTTTAAAAAAATCTCAGGATGCTTTGAATTATCCTAAACAAACCCTTTAGAAACCAACGCATTAGACTTTACTTGATATTTTAGCAAAAAGCATCTGTTTGTGTTCGACTAATCGCCAATTTTTCCGATAAATCGACCCGAATAACCGATTAATTAATTTTCTTCATTTTTCGAATATTGACCTAACCGACTAACCGGCAGGGTAGAATAATTGTAAGCACTATGCTGAACATATTTGTTGTCTCCACACCTATGTACTTTAGATACTTAGAGAGCGATTCTAAAAAGTATTAAAAGTTTTTCTAAAACAATAAACTACAAAGCTTTTTAAAAAGCGAACGTATACGTACATATTAATGTGTACATTTAGGATTAGCGGACCAAAAAGAAGTCAGTTAACCGATAAAACCCAAAACTTCTATTCCTCTAACTCCCACTGGAGCATAGGGCGCCAAAAAGTACGTCACAATAACACACGAAAACCCTGGGATACGTGAACTAAATTTTGGGTCGTGAATTCAGTTTCGACTCCGTTTTGAAAAGTCAATACAAACTTTATAATTTAAATATCTTGTTAAACTTACCTGACACATAAAACGTAAATAAAGAGAGAAATTCCAACAACAATTTTTTATCTATATTTACGCCCCTTCGTCCCTATATTTGAATTTGGTAAATATTTCGCAGGAAATTTTGAAAAACTTTTTATTAATTTTGCTAAAATTGTTTCTAATACGCAGATAAAAAACATGGTTGTGGCAATTATACTTGAAGAGTATCATATATTTTTGGGATTATGATTATGCTAACCATAGTCGTACTATAATATGGTTATCATATTATAATAATAATACAACCCTAATTTTATCATAATATGTTCCCTAGATTTATATTATGATTTGAAACTATTAAAAAAGTTTTTTTAAATTTAAGAATATTTTTTAACAAATGTTTTTCCCAAAGAAATAATTTGATGTTAAAACTTCTTTGATTCTATGGACTTTTTTTTAAGAAAAATACTTCAAAAAAATTTTTTAATTCTAAGGACTTTTTTAATAAAAAAAAAACACATTTCTAATAGAAAAATTCTTAGATTCTAAGGACATTTTTAAGATTTTTCTTTTAGAAAAAGGCCTTAGAATCTAAGATTATTTCTACTAGAAATATAATATTAGTACTTTTCATGATGATATATCCCCAGAATCTAAGAATTTTTGGAATCTAAGTTTTTTTAAGAAACTATGAATTTTTTATCAAAGAAACAGTTTGCAGCATCTGAGAATTTTAGTATAAGGAAAATTAAATTTTGTTGCTTACAACGTTATTTGCAGATCTACTTTAGTTGTTGTCAGCATTTTATAGTTCCATAAGTGTCATATATTTTTTTCATAGTCAGAATTTTTCTTACCACAGTATGGTTACAGCCAATCATGCTATGAAATAGAAAGTGGCAATCATGAAATAATAAAATATTTACTATAATAATGATGGTAGTGAACATATTGATAGTTAAAACCTATTGTTTGTGACATCCATACCCAAAGGCAGCAAGAATAATATAGCGGTAGTGATCATGTTGCGTGAAGAGAGTTGTCCTAAATTGGTTTTTGAAACGCTTATATGTTTTAGAAGTTGTTTACTTCCCATTAAATATTTTCATGTTTACAAATTATTTGTAGATTTTTCTTTTTTTTAAACAGCATTTTAAAAAACTTCGAACTAAAGACTTTCGAAATATCCTTTTTTAGAGGATATTCTGAATGTATTATCAACCTTTAGAAAAGATATTTTTAAAACATTTTTGTATATTTTTACCAATTTTGGTTAATTGATTAATTGTATAAAATTATTCGATCTATTCGTTTTACAAAGGTTGTGCATTTTAAAGTATTCGAAGAATTATCTTACAGTCAGTCAGATGTGATGGCACCAAGACTTTCCTACACTCTCTTAGTAAATATCAAGAGTATCAGAATTCCGGTTCTACATATTTCCGCCAGATCACGGAACAGATATTCTTCCAAACTCTAGAGCCGGACAGCGACACGTAATATGCTCCAGCGTCTCTCTGTCCCCCTGTACACTACAATGACCACTCGTCAGCTTTTCCGCTATCTTGGCAAGAACCGCAGTCCAGCCGTGACTACAGTGGAGTCTATATCCCGTTTTAAAAATTAAAGTGGCACACGAATGTCCTTCGCCGGTTCGTCCGTAAACTCGTTACCATCAATGCCCCTGTGCCCACGAACCCAATAAATGTACACTCTCCTGTTGTACACAAACTCTACCCAAAGAGTCTTTACACTTTTGGATAATCAATGAATAGGATCATTTATTTTTCTCTTAGAACGACAAGCAAGAGTCAAGAATTTTCAAAATATTTTTGGAAGGCAAATAGGTAATTTTCAAAGTCATATTTTTAAATTAATTATTGGTCAGCTGTTTGACCAAAAGTCTACAAAATAAGCGAAACACAGTTTTGTATTCTTTAAAAGTCTTCACCTTTGCGACATTTTTATGAGATTTGACACAAATCTCTTGAATTTGCAGGATCTTTAGGTTTATACGGGATTTTCATTGATTTAAATTAAAATGTTAACGAGGCATTAAACTCTAAATTATTTCGATTAGGTAATTGATGTTAAGTTCATTACCATCATCACATTATTAGTTAGAATATAACATCACCTAAAAACAATTTCATTTGATAATGGCCTTCAACTTTTGTATACAACAAGATCCAACAAATAGTCAATCGAAGTAAAATGAAGTTGTTGGCATAAATACTATTAGAAAATATTTTTACAGTACTTTTCGCTCATAGTCACAACTCTTTGTGGCAAACAAATTGTGGACTACTATCGCCAATGTGAATATAAGCTCAGTTTTTTTAAATGCCATTTCATGGCATATTAACAAATTCGAATATTATGCTGGTGGAAAAGTTGATCAGGGTCCTCAAATATGTTAATTATACCCTCCACCATATAAGGTGAGTATATATATAAGTTTGTCATTCCGTTTGTAACATGTAACATATTCGTGATTCTTATGCAATTTTATGTCGATTTAGCGATGTTCGTATGTCTGTTGAAATGGCGATCACGGTACGAATACGCAAGCGAGAGTGCTGTCTAGGTATACAACGGTTTTGTCGTGGCTGAGGTAGATCAGTCGTGTCCAGGGTGTACTTGAGGACCCTCAAAACCTTAAGTAGTTTTTTTACCCTCTCAGGGGGTGAAACAAATATATATAGATCTTTAGTTGATTGTCAAAATATATGTTACAGTAATTTCTTCTTAACACGCTTGACAATGCGCCCTCTCCTTTATTCGGATTCGTTCGAGCTTCCTTTACTACTCAATCTCCCGCTGGCTGTACAACAGGACGGCAATCGCACGACTTTTCGGCAGGTATAGTTCATTAGACTTTAGCAGGTATTGGCGTTGTCGATTTCGGCAGGATTCGCACGCTGCCAGCGGTTGTGTCTATTTCGGGGAAGATCGGGTGGTGAATTCGGCAGACGTGGTTTGTTGATCTTCTCGATAGCGATTCGACTAGGTGGTACTTATTCGGCAGTGGTTAGATCGGTAAGACTCGAAGCAACCCAATTGATTGGCTTCGGGTTGGCAGCGTTCGGCACGACGCAGTCGGTAGGTGTCGAAATGGCAGTGATCGGTGCAACCCACCCGGCAGAGCTCGGCAGGTGTCGGGTTGGCAGTGTTCGGCACATCGCAGTCGGCAGTTTTCGGTACAGCACACTCGGCAGAGTTCGGCAGCTGTCGGGTTGGCAATGTTCGGCACAATAAAATCAGCAAGTGTCGGTTGGCGAAAAAGACAGCCCGGAGGCTGCTGTGTGGAACAGACTGCCGAAGCCGCTGTGTGGAACAGACAGCCGAAGCCGCTGTTTGGAACAGACAGCCCGAAGACCGCTGTGTGGAACAGACAGTCGAAGCCGCAGCTTGGAACAGACAGCCAAGGAACAAATAAAACACACAAAATATGTATGTATGAAGCCCCCTACTAAGCTTGCCTTTGGTTCTTACATTGAACATTAAGTATAATTTGAATTACCAACTAAATGAGAATTTCAATCTTGGTTATGCAGTAGAAAAAAGGAATTCAAAACAATTTTTTTTTCAACCACAAAATTTGATTTCACTTTCAAAAAAGTTTTCTACTTCAAAAAATTTCAATTATACAGTTTTATAAATACATTATTTTTATCAAAAACAGTGAGAAAGAGTGAGTGGTAGAGGTTATTCAAAGATTCGGCTCAGCCGAATTTAAGCCTTCGCTATTGACTGCAATATTTCGAAGTCGACTATAACCAAAAAGTACTGTAATAAAATGCTGCTACGAGTTTGTGCAGTACAAGACTATAAAGTCATTGAACGTCTAAGTAGCAAAATATGAAAATCGTGAATGTATATTGACACCTGCATACATAAAAACTGTGTAGTACAATACTAAACATAACGATCGACAACAACTATTGATAGGAAACCGAATCAAAATTAAATACATCTCTCACTCAATTTACTCGATAGATTTTCTGACTTTTGTAAAAAGACAATTTGAAATTTGAGTAAAAAAATTGTTACAAAAGTTGTTTAATTTTTTATCCTGCCTGGTTTTTATAAATAACATATCTTAAAAATGAAAACCTTAATGTAAATCAGTGGATATGTGTAAAATAAAAATTCCTACAAATGTTTTTATACCAATAATCAAAACATTAAATACAATAAAACAAATATCATTTACAATTAAAGACACTTCGAAGTTATAAGATAACATTTTAATTAGAAATATTAACAACAAAATATAAAATATCAAAACAAAGTTTAATTAAACTTTACCCACCCATGTGTATCGACAAAATATCAGCATGTTTAAATGAACAATGTGGGATAATGTGGATCGATGTATCTTTGGTTAGTTTTGTTTGCAGCCAATGATTGTTTGCAGCCAATGATTGAGGCAAAAAGTATTCAACATATAGAGCTAATTTCTCTCTCTTAGCAAATTTTTCGTTCAATTATGATTTTTATACCTTACACCATATGTCATACATCATTTTGTCACATATATATTCATGATCCTTATGTACATAGAAGTCGATCTAGCTATATTCGTCTGTATGACAGTTTAAAATAATAAATTGTTTTATATGATATTTTCTTATAATTTTTACCAGTAAATTAAAAGTAAATAGTATTTTATATTCATTTCAAATGTGTTTTACCTCAAAATATTTTTTACCTCAAAAATTTTTTTTCACCACAAAAATGGTTTTCAGATCCAAAAAAGTTTTTCACTTTTAAATATTTTTACATTATTTGTAAAAAAAAACACTGGAGGACAGGGATGATAAAGTTTGTACCTAAGTACTTTTTGTGGTATTATTAGAACCTTTAAAGACCTTTGACTCATTTGGTATTATTTACAAATCTTCTCCTTTTTAATTTTTTATTTATCACAGCTTTTGTTGTGATCTAATTTATTTTAAAATACAGGATTCGCCAGCTTTTATAACGGTATGTGAATATTGAATAACTTAAAATAACTTAAAAATAAAACAACCGATTTCCATTTGTGATTTTTTTGGTTAGCGCGTTGGACTGTTACAAAGAAGGTTGCGGGTTCGAGAAATACAGGGTGCCCAAAATTTCTGAAGGGCCTTGAGTTCATTATAACTTTTGATTTAAGACATAATTATTATTTTCTAATACAGTTTATTAGTGGAGAATATTTTTAATTAAATTGTGACAAATTATATCTCACAAGTGGTGGCCACTTTCTTCTTCGCATACTCGTGCTCTCTCGAAAACATTTTCCATAACCTTTCGCAAAACTTCAGTGTTGTTGATTTCGTCGCGTATATTGTTTTTTAAGTGCTTTATGGTTCTAGGCTTACTTATATAGACTTTTTTTTTTTCAAATAACCAAAAGAAAACAGTCTGGAGCGGTTAAATCTGGTGAACGGCAAGGCCAATTAAATTCACTTGTACACGAAATAAATCGTTCACCAAAGCTGCAATTCTTGTACAAGCTAAATTTTTTTTGGAAACATTTTTATTGTATGCAAAAGTCGCTGCAGCGACTCTCGTGAAAGGCCAAGTTGTGTCAAACGTTTCCTGGTTGATGTTTCTTCATCTTCCCGAATACTCTCCATATTGTCATCCGTATTCACCGTTCGTCATCTGCCGGCACCAAGAAGGTTCCTTACTGCCCCTTGTTGTTGAAAATTTGTAATCAGACGGTTTGTTATTAACTCTGAAGGTCCAACCCGCACATTAAAATAACGACGATATGCACGCTGATTAAAAACAATGGACCGTTGATTGAGAAAAAAAGTTCAACGATTTGGGCACGTTGTTCAATTGTGTACTGTTCCCTTTTAAATTCGCCAAGTTTTCTTTACAAAATACTGAAAAGAAATAAAACAAAAAAATTATAATAAAAAAGTTATAAAGAATTCAAACCTCTTCGGTAATTTTGGGCCACCCTGTATAATATGTATGACTTTTCTATCCCTCATACATATCGCAACGTCCTCTTTCGGTGTTCCCAGAGCAACAAAGTTAAGTAACATAACAGGGCTATGAACTAAAAATCTTCAACAATTTCGCTAACTCTCCATCAGATGTTGAGCAACAACGGTTCTATTAGTTATCATCTCGCGCAACTTATGTTTGATACCCAATTAAAATTCTCATTTTTCAACTCTGGTGGAAGGTAAAACCAAATTTAATGCTTTTACTTGCTTTTATATGATTTTTGGTGTGATGAAGCTAAAACTAACTTATGATGAATTTTGTGAAGAGCGGGTCTAATACTCTATATGTATTATTTACTCTACGCTCAAGGCCACACACCTACTCATACTATTTGTAAACTAACAACTTTAACAAATAAAAAGACATAGAAAATTGATAAATTTCATGATTAAATTTATATTTAGTGTTTTAAAGAATTAAATAAAAATATTTTTAAATTATTATAAGCGAAGCTTATATTTTGGTTTGTGGAAAAAGTATTGACCAATTTTTTCTCAAGGCTCACTTCATTCTTTCTGAACAAACGCAAAATTATATTTACATGACAAAACAACAATACAATTCATATCTTACTTTTATTTTAACACATATTAAAATCAAAATATAAATGTTGTTGTTACTTGAATTCCACTAAAAATCACACTTTTATCTATAATCCGTAAATTTTTCAAAAGCTATTTTAAATCTTTTTCTGTTGGAGTTTTTTGGTATTCTTAGTAGAGACATTTGTAATTTTACACATTTATATCTCGTCTTGGTTTGTCATGTATATGACTAAATAAATATATTTTTATATCAAACTAGAGGGAAAAGCCCTCTACGTTGTTAGCGTAGAAAATGGTTGCCCGGGCTAAAGCCCGGGAATATACAGAGTTCCCCGATATTTACGCGAACCCCCAATTTTTACCATGCCTGGAACCAAAATTCTGAGTTTGTACCTAATCAATGAGTTACCTCATACTCCAGTTAACACATATTTCAAATTTCAGGTTTTTCTCTTTGAACCCTCATTTTTACCATCTACCTGGATAAAATTCTAAAATGTAGCTGATCAATGAGTTAGCACATACTCCAGTTCACATATTTAAAATTTCTTGTTTCGGTGTGGGCAGCCCGTTAAGGAGAAGACTGTTCACCTTTTTGCCCCTACCTGTACACGTTTCCAAAAATCCGACCTAGGTAAATGTCTACACTGCAGGAGCATCCTTTGCACCAAGTTTCAACTTACCAGCTCCAGCGGTTTTGGAAAGACGTCAAGGGTGATAATTGTTCACTTTTCTGCCCCTCCCCGTTGACTTTTCCAAAAATAACGTATTAACTGTTATCTACACCGGAGATGGAGCCTGCATACTATATTTCAACTTCATAGGTCCAACGGTTTGTGCAGGCTGTTAAAGGAAAGACTTCATCGGTGAGTTAGCACATACTCCAAGAATAGCATATTTCAAATTTCAGGTATCTTGCTACAGGGGTTTGGGCAGGCCGTGAAAGGGGTTTTTACCCGTTTTGCTCTTTCCCGTTTTAGCGAATGTCCACGCCGCAGGGGGAACCTACATACCAAATTGTAGCGTCGTACCTCCTTCGGTTTGGGCTGGAAGATTTTGAATTAAATAAATAAATATGTAAAATATTTACACATTTTCACACTTTTTCTTATTTATACATTTGCACATGTGCATATTTACATATTTGCACATTTACATTACCATCAAACCATCGATCCATTAAACGATAAATCTATCAATCCATCAAAAAATCAAATGTTTACTTTTGCACATTTGCACTCTTGCAAATTTGCATCTTTTTACATTTAAACTTTTGCAAATTTGCATTTTTGTAAATTCTTACATTTGCACATTTTTAAATTTGCACTTTTAAAAATTTGCAAATTTGCACATATGTACATTTGCAAATTTTCACATATGCACATTTGCACATTTACATTGGAGGGGAATCTATGTACCAAATTTTAACTTCCAAGCTCAAGGGGAAGAATTTTCGATTTTTTTCCCCTTCGCGTTAGATTTTCCAAAAGTCACGTCTTATCTGTTATCTACACTGAAGAAGGAATCTGCATACCAAATTTTAACCTTCTTGTTTCAGCGGTTTGGGTAGGCCGTTCGGGGGAAGACTTTTCCCCTTATTGCACCCCCCATTGGAATTTACAAAAATCCTACCTGGGTGGATGTCTACAGCTCAGGTGGAACCAATATACACAATTTCAACCTTCCAGGCATAACGGTTTTGGCAGGCCGTCGAGGGGGAGAATTTGAACCTTTTCTGCACCTCCCCGTTTAATTTTTTAAAAATCACGTCTTATCTGTTATCTACACTGGAGAAGGCGCCTACATACCAAATATCAACTTCCCATGTCCAACAGTTTTGGCACGCCCTCAAGGGGGAGAATTTTACCCTTTTATGTCCATCCCCGTTGGATTTTTAAAAATTAAGTCTTTGCTGTTATCTACACTGGAGAAGGAGCCTGCTTACCAAATTTCAACTTCCTAGACCAACGGTTTGCGCAGGCCGTAAAGGGGGAGACTGTTCGCCCTTAAAACCCCCATTTGTACAATGTAACTAGCTAAAATTCTAAAATTTCACTTATCAAGATGTTATCACATACTCCCAGGTAGGCATATTTCAAATTTCAGGTTTCTAGCTAAAGGGGTATGGGCAGGCTGTGAAAGGAGAGTTTTTCCCCGATTTCGCTCCTCCCCCCAAAAATGTCCAAAAACCCCGTTTAAGCGGATGTCTACGCCGGAGGAGGAACCTACATAGCAAATTTAAGCCTCCTACCTCTTGCGGTTTGGGCTTGAATTAATAATGAGTCTTTTTTCGAAATTTACAGATTTATTGTGCAAAATGGTTACAATTATATTATGGTCAATATTAAATATTGTTGTTTAAGTTTCAACCAAATGAAACTGTAATATTGGTTTAACAAAATTTTAGCAACATGCTAACTCTGATTTTCCTGAAAATAATATTTGTTGTTTTGAAAATATATAAGATACTTCTTTCTTCAAAATGAGGAACTACTTCCAATAATGTCCTTTAATTTCGAAAAAGTGTATGATTACTTCTTGAGTACAAAAAGTTGTACATATAAGTTAATAACATTGTTATTCCTTTTAAGTAAATAATTACTTTGTTATTGTGTTCAGCCTTTCTAGTTTTAATTAAGAGATTTGCTTACAATACGACTTGCTTTATTACTGTATCGTTGGAATGTGTTTGGTATTGCAGTTACGAAATTTGGCAATGAGATATGTAAACGAGTATGGGCCTCACCTTCTTTTTGGAATGTGTAATTTTTTCCTGGGTATATTTAAGTGCCGTCCTTTTGTGTGAAACGCTCATTATTAATTTAAGGTCCCATAATTGCATAAAAAAACAATAACATACAATTGTAAATAGATAAAGTTACATATAATTTTATCCATCAAATTGTATAAAATCTCATATATTATACCTGATTAGCATCAGAGAACTGCAAAATCAACTTTTTTCTTGATTTAATCATACACAAAAATTCTTGTTCACTTTTAATAATTCAACAAAATTCACTGTAGAATAAAATCAGCATCATGTTACTGAACACTGTTAAGTGATTACATTTGCATAAAACATAAACGACAGATGATTCACACTGATTCCAATTACGCGTTCAGTAACATGATGCTGATTTTATTCTACAGTAAATTTTGTTGCATTATTAAAAGTGAACAAGAATTTTTGTGTATGATTAAATCAAGAAAAAAGTTGATTTTGCAGTTCTCTGATTAGCATACAGTGAACAGCAAAAGTCATAGTACCACGGTTAAAATAAAAAATTTCTCAAAAATTACGTAAGAGAAAACATGATACTTATTTTAATTTAGCGTATTCCCTTAATTATGTAGTATACTGTTTGTAATTTAATAAAAAGGTTTTCCTTTACATTTAAAAATGAAGGAACTACATTTGTTTTTCAAAGAAATATCAATTTGAACTTTTTTACACATTTGCCGATTTTTTTCAGTTTCATTTATTTTTTTCATTTGTTTGAAATTTATTAAAAATTTATCCACAAAACGGAAACTTTTGGTTAAATTGTGACCGTTACAGTTGTTTCAAATTTAATTTTTTTTTGCTGTCTGTTTCAAAAAAAATATTCAAAAAGTTCCAATTCGTTTTTTTTTTGCTTATAAACAAATTTTTTTTAATTCAAATGACAAGAATTTAATAAACACACATACAATACAGAAACACATTTACACAAAAAGTGTCTATAGACATGCATACCTACATTTTGTAGATTAAAAAAAAAAACAAAAAAATACAAACACAGAAACAATTTCAAATATATGATAAAATCATTTATTTTTTAAGGAATTGGTAGGTAAAATTTTAACATTTATTTTTACTGATTAATCATTAGTTTTTTGCAGATGTCACCGTTGTTTTAACAATATTTAAAAATAAATATTTGGTTTAAATGAAAATGAAATATCATTTTTTGTAAATGGCATTTTCTGTTTTTTTAACTTACAAACTATTTTAAATGTGCTGCAAATCCAAAAAAAATATTTCACTTGTTTAACAAAACAAAACTTATAAAAATTGTAGACCAATATAACTCCTTATTTAAACACAGCATAAATCATGGGACCCCTAGTCATAAAGGGTCTAATATTTGATTTATCCTATAAAATTGTATTGCAAAACTGTTGGCATCCCTTAGAGACTTTTATTGAACGTAACGGTACTTTCCAAGAATCATTTGTTTATGACAAGAAGTGAAGTCAAGTAATTTTTTAAATGTCGAGGAAAGAGTTGGCAATAAATCATACACCGAATCCGCTAAAATTATAAATAGGAGCAAACCAACAGTGCAAACCACGAACAAACCGTCCACCACAGCTTAATAATAAAGATGAACGAAAAATTGAAGCCATTATTTAAAAAGACCCATTCGAAAGTGTTTCTGCAGACACGATACGTGGGTGCATTATGTAGGCCGGTTACAATGCTCGTACTGCTCGCAAGAAGCCGCACTTTAGCGAAACAATTAGAAAAAAACTTATGGATTCACAACGGAATATGAAATTAAAGCAAACGACTTTGGGAAAAATTAATTTTCTAGGATAAATCAAAATTTAACATTTTTGGATCGGACGGACTCGAATTAGTGTGGCGCAAAAAATGCAACGAGCTAAATCCAAAGAATATTATAAAAACTTTGAAGTATGGAGAGGGTGGAGTAATGGTATGGGGTTGCATGTAAGCAGCCGGTGTTGGCAATTTAGTGTTCATTGAGGAGGCAATGGACAAAACAGTTTACATGAACATTCTAAAAGAAAATTCTAATCAAAACTAGACAATGATCCTAGAACAAGACAATGATCCTAGGCGTACACCAGCTGACGTTAATATGTGAATCGCAAATAACACACCACATATGCTAAGAACCCCTCCTCAAAGTCCCAAATTGAACCCTTTTGATCATTAAAATCACACAATTGCTAATAAAGTTCAGCTAAATGAAATACTTTTAATTGAATGGGGTCAAATATACGAAAATTACACAAATAAAGCTTGTGCCCTTAATGCCGACATGGTTGATTGAAGTTCTACGACTTAAGGAATATCCTACTAAGTATTAGGTAATAGTTTATTTTTATTTTTTCAGGGGTACCATGAAAAAAGACATGAATTAAAAGTTAATCCAAAATTTGCTTAAAATAGTTCACAAATTTTCCTCTATTTAAGTAAAATTTTATTAAAACTTAGAAAAATTTTCTTAAAATTCTTAAGTAATATTTCTTGATTTAAGGAAAAAAACAAGTATTAAATAAAAATTTATCAATTTTAAGAAAAACATCTTAAATGTAATAAAACTAAGTTTAGTCAAAAAAAAATTGTACATAATTTACTCCCATTTAGTTCAAAAAATGTGATAAACGCAAAATGAGAAACTATTTGAACTTAATGTGTGTTTATTTATTTTTTTTTTCACGAGTAGTAAAATTAAATGAATTTTAGAAAGCCAATTCTAAATTTAGTTTTAAGTCTACCACTTTCTAAATTTTTGGGAATTGTTTTCTAATAATTAGTTTACGCAATTAAAAATTAAAAGTACGATGAACTATTTCTAAGGAAAATTTTCATGCAACTAGTTCAGATAAATTTTAATAATTTTAATAAAATATTTTTTTTTCAAGTAAAAGATTTCTAATTTCTGAAAAATAATAAACTTAGGTATTGGATTTTTTTTGTTGTTGGAAAACGTTATAATTATTTTCAATATTCTTTTCCAAAAAAAAACACAATCAATTAAATAAAAACAAACTAGTTAGGTTAGGTTAGGTAGATGTGGTAGACTGCCAATCAGATTAACTTAGACTATAATGTCCCTTGTGATACCACGGAAGCTTCCCCCGTCGAACTATCCCGATTGCCTCAAAAAGCCCCTAAGTCGGTCGATATCGATATCAGCCAAATCACCCAGGTCCTCAAAGTAACATTAGCCCAAATGTAGTCTCCTCCTGCGAGCCAGGCAGGACAAGTGCAGAGAAGGTTCTCCACATACTCCTCCTCCTCTTCGTCACCACAGCTTTTGCAAAAGTCACTAGCCGCAACCCTCAACCTAACTGCGTGCCTTCCAATCAGACAGTGTCCCGTCAGGACGGAAACAGGTAGAGATATATCGGGCCTTGACAGTGACAGCAACCTGTGCGTGCGCTTCCTATCCAGACGGGGCCACATCTGTCTGGAACGAATACAACCACGGACAGAGGCCCACCTATCTCTTACCAACCCATAAGCACTTTCCCGCAGCCGAAACTTGCACGTGGCCAGAGGCATGCCCACAGATTGCAAGCTCTTCTGCCCTACAGTTCCCTGATATGTCCCTGTGGCCCGGCACCCAAATAACATGGATGCTGAACTACTGAGCCATCTCGTTAAGAGATCTGCGAACTTTCAGGGCTGATGTCGAATCCAGGAGGACAGAATCCAAAGATCTAATGGCAGCCTAACTATCAGAGAATATATTACTCCTCACCGTTGTGAGGAAATTGTACCTAAGCCACTACGCTACCTCCCTAATGGCAGGAATTTCAGCCTGAAAAACACTACAGTGATTCGGCAGTCTCCTCGCAATACCTGGAGTAGCTCCCGAAGCCTACATGATCGTCGAGTTTAGAGCCGTCGATAGGGAAGACGACACAACGCCCCACATTGGAAGTTCCGTGCTTCCACGAATCCCTATACGGTATAAGCGTCTGGTACCTCTTGTCGAACAGTGGTTCGGCCACAGTGTAGTCAATGACGCCAGGAACTTAAGGTATCATGTTAAAGATTACACTGTGACCATAGCCACTGTCCGATCAAAGTGACAGCGCCCTCAACCGGACTGCTGCAGCTGCAGCAGTCTGTGAACCAATTATGTCCAAATTTTCAAGAAAAAATTTTATCAATGTAAACAAATTAAAGTAACCATTAAAAAAAATTATCGTGCATGAGTTAAAATGGCTCAAGTGCGCATCTCTTATCTTAACAGTCTTAAATATTGAACTAAAAATAGCTTAAAATATATTTTAAAATTTTGTTAGCAAAAGGTAAAAATTTCGAATTTGCGCTATTATGTAATAAATTTGTTTGCTGACTACAATAGCAAATATCGCAATCACATTTTATACATTACGTCATAATGGCTTTCCTATAATTGACGTTGCGCTTATCAAACTTTATATTTATCGAACTATTTTTTTCACATAATAATAAAAAAGTTTAAATTTGTAAATGTTAAATAAAGTTTAAGCTAAAAATCCAATAAAATCATTTTATGACATATTTCCATTTTCCAATAATAACAAGAAATGTAACTGTGATATTTTGTATTTTTGCAACAATTTCCTTAAATAAGTTAATTTAAGAAGACAAAGGATCCCTAGTGTTCCTAAGCCATAGATGCCGTGTGGCGCTTAGGGCATCCCTTTTTGTAGTTCTCTCAAGCAGAAAATGTTAATAAACTACGAAAAGGATCTAACTTTGTCACAATTTATTACGTTTTAGGATATCCTGCAGTACATTTTTTTAAATTTGTTTAACTTTTTGCTAATGAAATTTAATTTATATTTTAAATACATGAGTTTAGTATAATTCAATTTAATTTAAATATAAAAATATATAGCAAAAAACCTGTAAAGAGCAGTGTCCTCACAAAGCGGAAGTCCTTCGAAAGTGAGTGTAAAGTACTTTAAAATACGACATATGGTAAAATATATTATCTTTACCATAGAAACAGTTTCACATTTATTAAAAAATTTTTATCAAATTTAAGTATAATTTTCATTTAAAAGAAGTGCTTTTTAACTTGATGTTAGAAAATATTTTCTTATTTTTAGCGAGTTAAGTCGTACAAGGGCGGACTTTTTGAATGAAACACAGTTTTTTTGCAAAAAAAAAAATTAGTTTTCAACATAATCTCCTTTTAGCTCAATACACTTAGTCCAACGTTTCTCCAATTTTTGTATCCCTTCCAAAAAAGAGGATTTTTTGAGGTCCATAAAATAGGCATTTGTTTGATCAATAATTTCATCGTTGAAGCTAAACCTCTTTTCACCGAGCCATTTCTTTAGGTTTGGAAATAGGAAGTAGTCACTGGGGGCTAAATCCGGAGAATATGGTGGATGAGGTACCAAGTCGTAGCCCAATTTATGGAATTTTGCCATTGAGACTACACACGTCACACGATTACGTTTATGGTCAATTGAGAGCAAACGTGGAAACCACACTACCATATGAAATGCCTATAGCATCAAAAATCTCACGCACTTTTACTCTTCGATCGGCCAACACCATATTGTGGATTTTTCGACATTTTTTGATGTATTGACCTCAATTGGCCGTTCAGAACGTTCAGCGTCATTTGTACTTGTCCGTTCAAAACGAAAGTCAGTAAACCACTTTCTTACCATTGAAATGGATGGTTCAGCGCCCCCATAGTATTTATCAAGCTTATCGTTGGTTTAATTGACGGTTTTTTCGCAAAAAATAATGTTTAATGAGCACTCGAAGTTCACCTTTTTTTCTATTTTTAAAAAAGCCACGAGGTTGTATGTTTTGAACAGCTGTAAATGACGGAACTTGCTCAAAATTTGACAGTAACAGTAACAGGTGGTACTTGATGGGAGCAGTGTTGCATTTCATATAACTACGAGGGAAATTCGAAAAGTCACGGACTTATTGATACGCCCGCGTAGTTTTTAGTAAAAAAATTTATCTAATGAACTTAAATGAAATAAAATTTTTCTTAAAACCAAGGAAACATTTACTAACTAACAGTACAATTTTAGATGATGTATGAACTAATTAGGAGGAAATTTTATTGTTTTCTAATAAAAATTTAGTTCTCAGTAGTAAAATTTTTCTATAATTTAGAAATTTTTACCAAAGTTTAAGTAAAATTTGTTTCTTAATTTCAAGGAAAATTTTATTAAATTTTGGTAAAAAGTATTTTTGGCGCCGTTTTCATTTCAATTTTTCCTCCAAATAAGTTAATTTTTCTAAATTCTAGTTTATTTTTTTTTGAGTGTGTTGCATGTTACCATGATCTTTTTTTAGTTATTGTTTATATAAATAAGTGAAATATTATTTTGATTCGTTACAATATATAAGTTAACACATTCGAAATTACGAAAGAAAAAAAAAAGTTATAAAAAAAATTGTAATACTTAAATATTTATACCCTTCACCATAGGTGGAAGGGTATATATAAGTTTGTCATTCCGTTTGTAATTTCTACAATATTGATCTTAGACCCTATAAAGTATATATATTCTGGGTCCATATGAAGAGCGAAGTTGATTTACCGATGTCCGTCTGTCCGTCTGTCCGTCTGTCCGTCTGTCCGTCTGTGTGTTGAAATGGGTTTTCCGAAGAACCCAGACATGATGAGGACTTGATTCTTTTTTATTTCTGTTACATGTGATCCATTTCTGTTTGCTATTAAAAATCAGACAGATCGGTTAATAAATGGCTGAGATATTAGCAAAAAACCAGGACTACCTCTAATTTTTCCAGTAAAATCCCTTTGTTTAATAAGAGTGTGAAGATAAATACGTACGTTAAATACGTTTCACAACTATTGTGAATGATATAAATAAAAAAAATAGTAGTGTCGCCAACTTTTTTTTGCCTAGAAAATGCCAAATTTGACAAGAAAAGCGCTGAAACATATGGAAAAATATAAATTTGAGATTTTACATGACATATTATTTTGGATTAAAATTTTTGGACATTTAAGAAAAAATAAATGGGGATACCGCTTGTTTGTGGAGAGCTATGAGGTAGTAGATTCCAACGATGTATTCATCTCCTTCAGAATACCATGGTGAAGGGTATATAAGATTCGGCATAGCCGAATTTAGCCGCTCTTACTTGTTTTGTACTAATTTTTAGTAAAAAAAAATATTATTTAGGAAATATTTTTGCTATTTCCATTTTACAAATTATAGAATTTTTACAAAATATTTACAAATTTTTGTTGCTAATTTCAGAAATCATTTTAAAAATTTTTGAAAATCGATTTGCTAAAATTAGCAAAAAAAATTACTAATATTAAAAAAATGGATATTGAAGGAAATGTTATTTCTTATTAAAACTTGCACCTACAAACATAAATTGCCTTAAAATGTTGCATAGATTAAGAAAAAGTATCGGAAGTGAAGATACCGACTCATGCCTAAACATAGGACTAAAAAGTTCTTTTAGTTATAAAAATCAGCCCTAAAAACAGTTAAAATTCGACTTTAAAAGTAAAAAAATTGACATAAATATTTTTTAAAACAGAAATAAGCAAATTCGCTTATGTTTTTACTATTTTTAAATCCTTGATTCTTTTGAATTTTGTCTAAAATATTTTTTGAAAAAAAAAATAAATAAATTTTGAAATGCGTTAAAAAAAAATAAATTTTAAATTTTATACTAATATTAATAATATTTAGTAATTTTTTTTTGCTGATTTTAGCAAACAGATTTTAAATTCAACTTTACAAAACGTTTAATAAAATTTAGTAGCGGCAGCTAATTTTTTCTACAAATTTTATTGTACTTACACGTCAGCAGACATGTGTTGCTAAGATTAGCAAAAAATACCGATGGGCTCAAATTAGCAAAATTTCCCGTAAGAAGAGCAAAATTTTTAGTTGCCATTACAAACTTTTCTTGGTGAGTGTAGGGTACCATGACTTTTGCTGTACACTGTATGTTAAACTTGATACAATCTTGAACAATTAAATCGAATTTAATGCAATTTAATAAAATTTTATTAATTTTTGGCATAAAGTTGTATAAAAATTATTGAAATACATCCAATTTGAAATATTTTTACATTATTTATGACATGAAACCATAATGTGTTACAAAAAATTTGTTTAAGTTAAAATTCAATAAATTATGTTGGATTTATGATGTTTTTTGTAAACACAACATAAATAAAATAAAACTTTAACACCATATTAAAAGTTTATTATAGATTCCAGTAGTCGTTGTGCTCGTACAATATTACATGGCTCATTTACGTATACTTATTATTCGTTCGCTAATTAAGTGTTTAATATTGAGTGTTCCAAAATCTCTGACATGATTTTAAAAGTTGCCTCAGTATTTGAATTGTTTTCCATATGGTTTTTGTTACATGTAGCATAAAACATGTTTTTTAATTGGAACGTGAGTACAACCATTGGAATGTATATGGCAAACATAAACTGAGAAATGGTTTCTTCCAGTGATAAGAGAACAAAAGTTATTTCATTGTGGTAGGTTAACAGCACAAAGACGAGTTTCGACGAAATTTAACAGTAAATGTTGTGGGGTGTTGTTATAACAGTTGGTACTAAATAGCAGACGCAAAATCTAGACATTTTTTTTTGTTTTTTTGTTTTAGCATAATACTGTTATGAAGTTTTTTGTGAATAGTTTTTTCAAATAAACACTTTGTTTTGCTGAATTTTGGTTTATACGCTTTTTGAACATACATATTCCTACATTATACAAAAATATGGAACCTCGGACCATTTTGGAAAGCTATTTTTTACTGATTCAACTTTAAATGAAATACACAGCAAAATTTTGGTAATGGGTGCGATATTCTCATGCGTTACCTGGTAATGATAGCTCGTTACCTTTTTCATTATTTGCAAGCATAAAGTAATAATTAACTTATTATTGATTGCGTAATATATGATTTATAAATGTAAAGTATATAAATGTAAAGTATACATTACTTTGTGTTTTTTTGTAAGCAAAAGGGTAATATATGTTTGTTTTGACAACACTAGCGAAAAACGAAGCGCAACAATTCATTTAAGCTTAAAGCAATCAAATACTATATGCGTCGATAGCTCAGTGGATAGAGTTCTTGGCTGGCAACCAGATTTCCCTGGTTCAATTCCCATCTTGACCACATTATTTTTAATTACAAATATTTTACATAAAATATTTGTAATAATTTTTTTTTAATAAAAATTGCTCTTTTTTAAAAATCTATTTTTAGACACATTACTTTTTCCATACTCGTAACCATATAAGTAACCCCTTACATTATCACCTCTAAAGTAATGGGTATATACATTACTTTGAGGCTCATCGCATGTAAAATTCATCAATGAAGTAAGGTGTAAAGTAATCCATCGGCCCCTATGGCTATTCATTACTTTACCCATTATTTGGTAATGTGTGGTTTTGCTGGGTACTAAACACTCAGGAAAATATTTACCACACATTAAGGAATTTAATTAAATTTTTGGAAAAGTTTTACAATTTCAATGATGATTACACAGTGTTAGTCGCAAATTTTAACAAGCTGGTTGCCCTATTGGCTCAGCTAATTCGAGTACGCTAAATTCAATGGTGGTAACCAATTCTCAAAGTTAGCAATCGTAACGCTATTTAAAATTTCAATACTAAACAACCATAAGCTGATATTAATTATACTTTTGGGATCATTTTTGAATTTACATCAATCCAACTTTCTTCGCGGAAAATTTTTTTTTCAAAAGAATTTTTTTACTTCGGTCTATCGAATATTTTTCTAATATTTTCTTATACAAACCCAAGGAAAATCGTTATATTGCCTATGCTAAAAAGTAATTCATATCTAAAGAATTTACCTTTTGGAAATCAGGGGTTTATTTGTAGAAATATCTCCACAAAATCTGACGGGGTTTCTTTACGAAAAATACCCGGTTTTTGTGACCATTTTCTTTTAGAAAAAATCTCATTTTATTTTCATAAAAAATATTTTTGTTTATTTGAAAAAATACTTCAAATTAAGGACTTTTTCAAGAAGCCTTATGATTTTTCTATACACTCAAAAAAAGACATGAAATAAAATGTAATCAAAAATTTCCTTTAAAATAGTTTATAAATTGTCCTCAATTTAAGTAAAAATTTCTTAAAAAGAATAAAAATTCTTCAGTTTGAGGAAAAACGAAATAGTTTATATAGTTAGAAATAAAGGGTGGTTAGATTTTAAGGGCCGATGTTGAATCTGAAACACACCTAAACGTCAAGTTTTTTTCTGCATTTCATTTGACATTTCTCAACTTCAGACTAACTCAATTTTAACCATGGAAAGATACACAATCGAGCAACGTGTTAAAGTTGTTCAGGCTTATTATGAAAATGGACGTTCAAATCAAAATGCACTTTGTGATTTTTTTGGTCAGCATAATCGACTAAATGTATCCACAATCGGGAGAATTGTAGGCAAATTTCAGCAAACCAGGTCTGTGAAAACACCTATGCATGCTCGCCCAGTTCGTTCTGCGGCAAACATTGCTGTTGTTCTCGATAGTGTGTCACGAGGTCGGCCAAGCATTTACCGTGAATATTGTTCGCTATCGCGAGATGATAACGAACTTATTGCGGCCAGGAATTGTGTGGCCTGGACAATATTTGGTTTCAACAGGACGGTGCCACTTGCCACACAGCTAGCGAAACGATGGCTCTTTTTCGCGACAAATTCAATAGCCGTGTTATCTCACGTAGTGGCGATGTCAATTGACCATGTAATTTGACACCGTTGGACTTCTTTCTTTGGGGTTATTTGAAAGAAAAGGTGTACGTCGATAAGCCATCAACAATTTAAGAGCTAAAGGATGAGATAATTCGGCACATGAGAACCTCAATTATGCCTCATCGTCATCGAAAATTTGGACCATCGGATGGAGGTGTGCCGCCGAGGTTGAATTTAAGTAAAAATTTGCACGTGGCTATTCCACATGGGAACGTGGAATCTGTGCTTTTTTATTTTTAAAAATTCGATGCAGTTCCCGTGGCGTTGTTCACAATAGCCCCAAGAAATATGACCCCAATCTTAGAATGTAATTAAGCTCCATTATTTGGGCCAAAATTTCATAATGAAAATTAACACTAAAAATATAATGAAAAATTATCCCAACCAAATGAAAATTAGCCCCAAAATTAAGTTTGGTGCTAATGGATTTTCCAAAATATGCAAAGCAAAGAAATGTTGCTTAGGCACAGCATTATACGCATTTATATTGTATGGAATCAATAACATCCGAATGTACTCTTCAGAAACATTAAAGTTACTTGGGCCAACCTAAATTGAAATATTTTAAAGAATTAGAATAAAAATCATTTTATATAAATCAAATATTCAGTGATACTTCCGTCTATGACTGTGTCCTCCAGCCAGTTGCTGGTAACAATGGAAGAGCCATCAATTTCCGATATGCGGCATCTGACGAACTTATAAAATTTAAGAGCGAATGATTTTCTATGACATTGCGTCTTAGAGCTTGGCAATTTTGAAACTTGTTAAGAATTATATTTGTTCTTAATGTATGAAAAACAAAATTTTCGCCTGACAAATAGATTTTCCGGTCACAATAATGTGTTAAAGAATTTATAATTTACTTAACCAATCAAAATTTACTTAATATAAAACGAATAAATTAAATCTTAGTCAATCTATTAAATGAGATTTAAATAAAAATTGTTTATGAATTTAAAAGCTGTAAATTTTATTTTAAATGCTTCAAAAATGTCAAAAAATTTTGTTGTAGATATTTCCAGCTTTTTAAAAAATATTTATTTTGACCCCCCCTGAAACAAATCCTGGGCACGCCAGTGGTAGTTTTTAAAAAGTTTGACAAGATAAAACAAAAAAAAATGTTAATTTTAATTTTATTTGCTTTGAAATTTCATGAAGCAACGATGAAAATCGTTAAGTCCAACTTAAAAAGAAATTGCTGTAGATAACTTAAAGAAAAAAAATAAAGAAAATGTTTTCTATATTATCAAAAAAATACTATAAAAAACATATTTTTTGCTTCTTTACAGGTTCACAAGAAATGATATTTACTCAGACTGGAGAAATATAACCCAAAAAAGTCAACACCAGAATCATAGAACTTAAAAATGGTGTGTATTAAATAACTTTTTAGATATAATGTATTTAACCCAATAATAATAATAATACAAACTTCTTTTGGGTTAATAAAAATTTATCATATTTCTTTACATTTAACAATGATCTAAAATCGAACTAAATATCATTTAATTTCTCTATGTTTTTTTTTGCCAAGTTTAAGTACTTTATCATAATTTTTTAATTCATATTTTCTTATTTTTCATATTTTATCAAATTCACTAATTTTCTTGAAAACATAAACTTATACTAAAAAAAAATGAACTAGAATTTAGAAAAATTAACTTATTTAGAGGAAAAATTGAAGTAAATTTTTATTAGAAAACAGTAAAGTTGCCTCCTAATTAGTTCATACATCATCTAAAATTGTACTGTTAGTTAGGAAATGTTTCCTTGGTTTTAAGAAAATTTTATTTTATTTAAGTTCATTAGATAATTTTTTTTACTAAAAACAAGGACTTAACTCCCTAAAAAAAAGAAAATATTATCTAACATAAAGTGAAAATCATCCTTATCCTGCTTCTATTGTAAAGGTAATATATTTTACCATATATTTTAAAGTACTTTACACTCATTGAGTAGGTATTTTCGGAGGACTTCCGCTTTGTGAGGACACTGCTCTTAACAAGCTTTTTGCTATACAATTTTTTCTTAAAACTTAAAAAGAAATTAAAAAAATGTACTGCAGGATATCCTGAAACGTAATAAACTGTGACAGTCAGATCATTTTCGTAGTGAATTAACGATTCTGCTTGAGAGAACTACAAAAAGGGACACCCTAAGTGACACACGATATCTATTGCTAAGGAAAACTGGGGACCCTTTGTCTTCTTAAATTAACAAATTTAAGGAAATTGTTGCAAAAATACAAAATATCACAGTTACATTTCTTGTTATTATTTGAAAATGGAAAAGTCATTAGTTTATTTTACGAAATTTACAATCATGCACGATTGTTTTTTTAAATGATTACTTTAATTTCTTTTATTATTAAAAATATATTTTCTTGTAAATTAGGAAAACTAACTGGTTTGTTTTTAATTAATTGTTTTTTTGGAATAAAATATTAAAAATAATTTAAACTTTTTCCAACAAAAAAAAATCCTATACCAAATTTTATTATTTTTTTAAAATTAGAAAAGTTTTGCTTGAAAAAAAGAATTTTTTTTCAAATTTTTAAAATTTATCTGAACTAAGTTGCATGAAAATTTTCCTTAGAAAGAGTTCATCAATTTCTAAAATCAAGTAAATTTTTATTATTACATAGGAAAAAATTTAATTCTCTTTGTTTTTAATTGTCTAAACTAATTTTTAGAAAACAATTCTTCAAAATTACTTTAAAACTGAATTTGGAAATGGCTTTCTAGAATTTAGTTAATTTTACTACTCGCGAACAAACAATGAACACACATTAAGTTCAAGTACTTTCTCGATTTAAGTTAGACACATTTTTTGAACTAAATGCGAGTAAATTATGTCCTTTTTTTGTGAACTAAACTTAATTTTATTACATTTGAGTATGCAATTTTCTTAAAACTAAGATGTTTTTTCTTAAAATTAATAAATTTTTATTTAATTGACTTATTTTTTTTCCTAAAATCAAGAAATATTACTTAGGAAAAATATGAACTATTTCTGAGTATATAAACTATTTCGCTTTTCCTCAAAGTTAGGAATTTTTATACTTTTTAAGATATAAAATTGAAAAAAAGACAGCTATAAATTAATTAAAATGAATTAGTGAAATACACAAAATAAATTATTCGAATTGATTAAATCGAATTGTTTTCATAACAAATATTTGGTCAAAACAAAAAATCACCAAATCATATACATAATTAAATGTCAAAATATATTCTAAACAATGTATTAAATCAACGAATGGATTTTGTATAGTAATCACAACCTATCATATAAATACTTAATATAAATTTTAGTTGATCTGTTAAGTTGTTTTTTGGTTCAGTGTAATATGTAACTGCTAAAACAAGTTAATCATTTAAAGGGTTTCATAACAAATAATAACAAAAGTCTTCCTTTTAGTTGCCATGCAAACTGACAACATATCTGAATAATTAATACTTTAATATACATTATTAAATCAAAAATTATGAGTGTTTAAAATTTCACTTTTCACCTGCCGCGTTGTATTGCAAAAAAATACCCAAAATTACTACAACAAAATGCAAAAAACACAAATTATATTTAATAAAGGTTTAAACTTAAATTTATTGCCATTAAATCATGGTTTAACGTTATTTTAACATATTTTTTAACAATGCCCATACAAACGTTGTAAGTAAAAGATTATAAAAATTTACCCTCAAAAAGTCAGTTGGTAGTAATGACTGGTAAAATAATTACAAATTGGTTATTGGAAGTGCTATTACTATATTACTCATAAATATAACTGAAAAAATATAGTTATTTTTAACTATTGAAAAATGACTACAATAAAATTTTTTAACACAAAATTTTAAAAAATTTTTTCAAATGATAAAAATTTCTTATTTTTTAAAATAAATAATTTAAAATTGCTTTTTTTCTATGACTTGTAAGTGAAATAGATATCTACTTACAATGGGCACTTTTAAGGCCACGAAGAATGTTAAAAATGTATTCACCTCGGCTTGTGTCTAAATAAATTTTTCTGTGTATTCTCCATGATTACTGAATAATAAATAAGAAAATTTTTTCATTTAAAAAAATTTTGCATGATCATACATATAAGTATTAAAAAGATCAACTATAAAATAAGAACTAAATTATTTTTTATATTATAATTTTATCTCACCCATGACAGCTGTAATGTTGTATTCCAGAGCTGAAATTGTGGCTGGATTGTCCTTGTATACGAGAGACTTTATTACGTATCCCCACAAAAAATAGTCTAGTTAGGTCAAATCGCATGATCTTGGCGACCAATGAACTGCTCCAAAACATAAGATTAACTCGCCTCTCAACAGGTCCATGGTATCGCGTGCCGTATGGCATGTGGCACCGTTTTGTTGAAACCACATGTCAACCAAATCCAATCCTTCCATTTTGGGCAAAAAAAAAGTCGGCAATCATCGCACGCGATTTTCATGGTTCTTAAAGAAGTACGGTCCAATGATGCCGCCGGCCCACAAACCGCAGCAAACAATGCATCTTTCGGGTTGCGTTTGCAGCTCTTGTAGTGCCTCTGGCTAGTCTTCACTCCAAATTTGGCAATTCTGTGTGTTGACGTACCCATTGAGACAAAAATGAGATTCGTTGGTAAAGACAATTTTTCGACAGAAAAATGGATCTTCATCCAATTTCATAAGGCCCATTCGCCAAACAAACGACGTTGTGGTACGTCAACTGGCTGCAGTTCTTGCAGCAGCTGTATTTTCTACACTCACCAAAAAAAACTCTGTAATGGCAACTGAAAATTTTGCTGTTGTTACGGAAAATTTTGCTAATTTGAGCCTAATTTGCTAATCTTAGCAACACATGTCTGCTGACGTGTAGTACAATGAAATTAGTAGAATAATTAGTAGCCGCTACTAAATTTTAGTATACTTTTTATAAAGTGGATTTTAAAATCTGCTTGCTAAAATCAGCAAAAAAAAAATGACTAATATTTAGTACAAAATTTTAAATTTATTCTTTTTTATCGAGCATCAAAATTTTTTTATTTTTTTTACTTTTTTTTTTCAAAAAATATTTTATAAAAAATTAAAAAAAAAACTCTAAGGCTTAAAAATCTGAAAAATTGTTAAAACATACACGAATAAATCATTTTGTTTTAATTTGGTAATTTCTGTTTTGAAAAATATTTAAGTCATTTTTTTTTTTACTTTTAAGGTAAAATTTTAATTGTTTTAGGGCTGATTTTAAGAACTAAAAAAACTTTTTAATGCTGTTTTAAGTGGATGTCCTATTTTCAGACATTAGTCGGTATATTCACTTCCGATCTCTTTATTTAATCTATGTAACATTTTAAGGCAATTTAAGTTTGTAGGTGAAAGTTTTAATTAGAAATAACATTTCCTTCGATATCCACCTTTTTAAAATTAGTAATTTTTTTTGCTAATTTAGCAAATCGGTTTTCAAAAACTTGTAAAATGATTTCTCAAATTTTAGCAAATCGGTTTTCAAAAACTTGTAAAATGATTTCTCAAATTAGCAACAAAAATTTGTAAATATTCTGTAAAAACTCTGTAATTTGTAAATTGTAAATAGCAAAAAGATTTGCTAAATAATAATAATATTTTTACAAAAAATCAGTACAAAAATAGTAAAGTGGTATTGAAAACCGTTTACAAATTTTTCTACTAATCTTTTTTCTGAGTGTATGGTTTCATACCGAGGTTCTTACGTAAAATCTTCCAGGTAATCGAATAACACAAGACCAATTGTTGACAACGGCGACGAATTGATATATTGAGATCTTCATTGGCACTGGCGGATACAGGTGCGAAATTTAGTCACAACAGCTTAAATAGCCTGTTCGGTGGATCTATTATGACGACCATAAAATGGACGTAATTAACGAAACACATTTCTCACACAGTACAAATTTTGACAATAAAGTTCAATTTAAACGTACAACGGCTTCGTTTGTCACTCTATTCATGGTAAAATGGCATTTTTGTGATTGCCACATGTCACGATTTCCACAGAAAAATCACCATTTATTACCAAATTGTCCATGCTTAGCATTTTCTTGGGGATAAATTCTCCAAGTGTTAAATAAATAAAATATACCTTATATGGAAAACAGTAAAATTAAAAGAAATAACTATAAAATTAAAGAAAAATATTACAATACATTTTTGCAAGGTTTTTTTTTAAATCTTAAATTTATATAACAATTTTATAATAAAAAAAATCAAATAATTTTATAACAAAAAATTCAAAAATTAACTTTATCACACATTAAGTAAATTTTTTACAGTTGTTTGTTAATAAATTAAAATAACTATCCAAAATAACTGCTACCGACACACAATATTATTTCATTAAAAACAATTTAAAATATATATTAACTTAATCGAAAATACAATCAAAAAGAGGACTACTGATTTTTCATTATATTCAGCACATTTTTTAGTTTGTTTTCAATCATTTTTCAATCATCGAAAAAAGAAGTAAAAACAACCGAAATTCGTTTAACATAACCATCAATTTTTAACAGACAAAACGTTAGAAAAAACTATTTTTGTGGTTTGTTTTTTAAAATTAAATGTTATTTTATTTGCATGTAATTACAAATGAAAACACACACAGATATATTTATTTTTTCTTATGTGCGTATGTATGTATATTCGAATAATTTCTTATAATTTTTATTAAACCAATTTTGTATTTGAACAAACTATTTTGATAAAAAAAAAAAAAACACAAAGGAAATATATGAATTTCTATTTTTAGAAACTGACAACCAAAAATTTTTCATTTAACAAAAAATATCAACTGCTACTGAAAGTATGTATTTTTTATAGTTTGTTTTTTTTGAATAACTGATTCAAATAGTTAAAAAATATATTTCTATAAATTTCAATTGATTCTTCATTTAGAAACAAACTGTACGTATTACTTTTTAAATAAGCAACAGTGGGTAACGGAAAATATATTGTGAGTGTGAAAATTTTCTTAAAAGTTGTATTTTGATAAAAAAAAAAGAAATGGAATTATAAACTTAAATTTCTTAAATAAACTGCAGTCGGTAATGGAAAGTATATTGTGAATGTAATTTTTTTTGATTAAATATTTTTTCCAACAACTGTCAGAAATAGTTATTTTTTACATTTAAAAATAACTACTACTGTTGGCTGCACGAATAACATTCATGTATTTAGTTACTGAACACATATTTTGAGTGTAAACATGGTCAACATATTCACATACACAATAGCATTTTACTTAACACAAAGGATAATACAGCGGGTGTTTTGTTGTGGCATGATGTGAAAAAACACGTTCTTTCATGTAACTACATATTTTTTTTTTTTTAACAAAATTACCATTAGTTTTTTTTTTTTTTTTTTAAATATACACTGTGAGCTAAATAAAATTGATGATGCGATGTTTCAACCGTCATAAGCACAACCAAAATCACATAATGTACACACGCACAGTCATGGTACCCCAGGTAACTCAGCTAGTTTCAATGATGTAAACACAGTTGTTTGCTTAATTTTGTTTTCCTGATGAATTAACTATTTGTTTATAATATAAATTTTGTTAAATTAATTTAAGAATTACACCTTTTAAAGGGAATAATTTACACGTAAAAATATTATTAAATAAATTGTTTTTTTTTTATAAAAGGAATCTGGTAATATTTAAAATAAAAATATTTTTTTTTTTTGTTTTACCTACTAAATTTAATTATAGAGTACAATCTGAAAAAATATTCAGCAAGTTTGTAAAAAATATTAACGCAAATATTTTTGTGGAGCATAACTTCCCCCCATAATGGTAATTTTTGGCTTTATTCTAACAAATCGTAGAAAACAGCCCTAAAAAGGGGGAGGGTGGGAATAAAATGTTCTACGAAAATGTTGGCCATATAATTTTACTATGCCAGAACACATCAAAGCTCAAAATTTAACGCAAACATTAAAACCAGCTAAATTCAAGATGAATCATCAGATTTTTGATCAGATTTTGGAATGAAAATCCCTACACCTCAGATGTAGGAACCCAAAAAAAAAAATAAATTAACTAGAATTTAGAAACTTAGAACTTATTTGGAGGACAAATTTAAATGAATACAGCGACAAATACACTTTTTATTAGTAATTAATAAACAAATTTTACTTAAAATTTGGTAAAAATTTCTAAATTAAAGAAAAATTTTACGATCGAGAACTAAATTTTGATTAGAAAACAGTAAAATTTCCTCCTAATTAGTTTATACATCATCTAAAATTGTACTGTTAGTTAGAAAATGTTTCCTTGCTTTTAAGATTTTTTTTTTTTATTTATGTTCATTAGATCATTTTTTTTTACTAAAAACTAGGACTTAACTCCCTAAAAATAAGAAAATATTTTCTAACATCAAGTTAAATAGCATTTTCATTAAGTGAAAATTATCCTTAAATTTGATAAAAATTTATTTAAAAATATGAAACTATTTCTATGATAAAGGTAATAGTTTTAACTATAAGTATTTTCCCATTTTCGGAGGACTTCCGCTTTGTGAGGACACTGCTTTTAACAAGCTTTTTGCTATACATTTTTGTCTTTAAATAAAATTGAATTATACTAAACTTATGTATTTAAAATATAAATTAAATTTCATTAGCAAAAAGCTTAACAAATTAATATCCTGAAACGTAATAAATTGTGGCAAAGTCAGATCCTTTTCGTAGTTTATTAATGGTTTTCCTTGAGAGATGCCCAAAGTGACACACGGCATCTGTGGCTATCCAGTAAAAACCGTTTTTCAACTACTTACCAGTCTATTTACTCGCTTAATTACTTTTGTTCGCGATGACCCCAAAAGTAATGAGAGGTCATTACCATCTCACTTACAAAAAACGCAAAGTAATGCGTGATCATTACCCTCTCGCTTACGAACTGCCAAAAAATAATGAGTAGCCATTACTTTTTGGACATCGCAAGCAAAAGGCTGGTAAGTAGGTGATATCATAGTTTTGGTGGGTAAGGAACACTGGGGGTACTTTGTCTTCTTAAATTAACTTATTTAAGGAAATTTTTGCATATATATAAAACGTCATAGTTACATTTTTTGTTATAATTTGAAAATGTAAAAATTTCAAACGTTGATTTTATGGCATTTTTAGCTTAAATTTTAGTTAACATATACAGGGTGATTCAGTCACGACCCGCCGAATTTCACCCTGCGTATTCCTTGGCTCACTTCATGAAAATATGTCCATTACGTCCATCCCCGAAAATGCAAGTGTGCGAAATGGTAGCGATTTGAAAATTTTCGAATTGGCGGTCGGAGGGTAGCAGAGTCAAATTGCTAACTTCTGTACCAGTAGTCGGATTTTGTTTTTGGGCTTGTTGGAAAGGTCTTTGGGAGACTTTTCGGAATCAATAAAGAAAATAATTAAAAAAGTGAAATCGCCGAGACACAGAGCTTTTAAAAAAAATTAAAAAAAAAGACATAAGAACGTGAACATAACCTCAATTTGCTCAGCCAAATGGCAGGTAACTTTTATTTTTTCTCTTTTAAAGATAGCCCTTACCTTTCCAAAATGCCTTAAAGGAACGGTCTTACCGTTCCAAAGTTATGTCTATTTGACTGAAATGCAAACATTTTTTTAATGTTAATTTACAAAAACAAATGAATATGTGCTGTTATTTCGCTTCCAAAAAACAAAAATTTGCATTTCAGTCAAATGGACATAACTTTGGAATGGTAAAACCTCTGGGATTCCTTTAGGGCATTTTGGAAAGGTAAATGCCATCTGGCTAAGCAAATTGAGGTTATGTGTACGTTCTTTTGTCTTTTTTTTAATTTTTTTAAAGCTCTGCATCTCTCGGCGTTTTCAATTTTTCCAATTTTTTTCTTTATTGATTCTGAAAAGAAAAAAATATTGAAAATTAGTTAAACATTTTCCAACAAAAAAATTCCTATATCTAAGGTTATTATTTTTCAAAAATTAGAAAAGTTTTTCTAAAAAAAAAAAATATTTTATTAAAATTTTTAAAATTTATCTGAACTAAGTTGCATGAAAATTTTCCTTACAAGTAGTAAGTTCATCAGTTTCTAAAATCAAATAAATTTTTATTATTATATATGAAAAAATTTATTACTTTTTGTTTTTAATTGCCTGAACTAATTTTTAGAAAACGATTCTTGAAAATTAGAAAGTGGTAGACTTGAAAACTGTATTAACAAATGGCTTTCTAAAACTAAGTTAATTTTACTACTCGCGAAAAAATTAAAGCACATAAAGTTAAAGTACTTTCTCATTTTAAGTTGGACATATTTTTTAAACTAAATGGCATTAAATTATATTTTATTTTTTTTTTAACTAAACTTAGTTTTATTACTCGTATATGTTAGAAGTTTTATTGTTTGCTAGTATGCAAATTTCTTTAAGCCAAGATGTTTTTCTTAAAAATTGTTAAATTTTTATTTAATACCCAGCACGCTATTTTTTGTTTTGTTCGAATTTGTCATTGGTACTATTTTTTGACCGACACTGTATGTTTAAATCAATAAAAGTTTTTTTTTTTAAGTTGTGCCTATTTTAACTTTTCTCTAATTTCTCGTATGGCTTTATTTTATTCAAGTTTTTATCCAGAGCGTATGAGTGTTGTATGTGTAGTAATTAATAAAGTATACGCTTCTGAAAATCCGGAAATATTAAATCTAACGCCCTTCAGAATAAAGGAACTCATTTGCATTTTAAACATTCCAGCAAAACCACACATTACCAAATAAAAAGTAAAGTAATGTATAGCCATAGGGACCGATGGATTACTTTACACCTTACTACATTGATGAATTTTACAGGCAATGAGCCACAAAGTAATGGTTTATTCTTACAATTATACTTATTAAAAAAATTAAAAGTAATGAAGATAGGAGGTAAAAAAATAATTGGTTACCTAAATGATATCGAAGAGGTTAACAATAATTGGTTACTTTGACTTTTCATTTTCTAACTTTAACTTTTCACTTAAAATCTTTAATTTTTCAAACCAATTTAGGCTTTTCTACAGAAATATAAAAGGAGCCTGCATACCAAATATTAACTTCCCATGTCCAAGGCCGTCGAGGGGGGGAATTTAACCCTTTTCTGCCCCTACCTGTTCTATTTTTTTTTAAATCAGGTCTTAGCTGTTATCTACACTGGAGAAGGAGTCTGCATACCAAGTTTCAACTTCCCAGGTCCAACGGTTTGGGAAGGCCATAAAGGGGGAGGATTTTAGCCTTTAAACCCCCATTTTTACAACGTTACTGGCCATCATTCTAAAACATACCTTATCAAGGAGTAAGCACATACTCCCAGGAAGGCATATTTCAAATTTCAGATTTCTAGCTAAATGGGCTTGGATAGGCCGTGAAAGGGGAGTTTTTCCTCCTTTTTGCCCCTCCCCGAAAGAATTTCCAAAAACCCCGTCTTTGCGGATGTCTACGTCGGAGGAGGAACCTGCACACCAAATTTCTGCCTCCTACCTCTTGCGGTTTGGGCTGGGAGATTGATTTTTATGCTACGTATGATTTCAATTAATTTAAGTTTTTAAGTTAAGTTTTAAGAGTCATTATTTTATGTTAAACTGTAACTAACTATATTTCATAATAATGCTGATGGTAGGGAGTGTACATTACAAAGTAATGAAGTATGTATCCAAATATAGGTCATTAATTACTTTTATATTATAATGATATAGGAAAGGAGTATACATTACAAATAAATGAATTATGTATCCAATTATCGGTAACTAATTACTTTATATTGAAAAATAATGATATAGGTAAGGAGTACACATTACTTGGTAATGCATGAGCTTATCGCACTCATTACCAAAGTTTTCCTGGGATACTCACAAAAAATAAATTGGTGGGAATTCTATCGCAACCACCATAATTTTATCGCTATTCTATAATTTTAATTATAAATACTAGGATGGATTATCCTACGAATAGTTAAATTTTAGTATGAATAGAAAATTTCTAAGCCAAAAATATGATAATTATAACAAAATGTTAGAATTAGCAACCGAAATATTAATTAGAATATTAGGTGTATAACTCAAAAATATGGGATTTTTGGAAAATTTTGGGCGTTTATTTGTGAAACATTGGTATAAAATTAATTTATTCAAGGTATTAGTCATCGTTAACTATGACCTTTTCCCATCGTTCTGACAACATATTGATTCTCAGCCAAAAAAAATTGCTCAGGCTAAAAACGGATCAAACCAATTTCGGATACCCTCTTCTGAAATGAAATGTATTCCAGAGAGAGCATTCTGCAGCGATCAGAACAAATTGTAATCGAGAAGGGCAATGTCAGGACTATAAGGAAAATATTTTTTGAAAACAGTTTTTAACCGCACTTAAAATAGTTTGTAAGTAAAAATAACAAAAAATACCATTTAAAAGAAATGATATTTAAAACCAAGTTTACTTACTTTTCATTTAAATCAAATAGTTTTTGTTATTTGTTTTTAAATAGTGTTTAAATAACTGACACATCTATGAACAAATGATTAATCAGTTAAAAATAAATAAAATTTTACAAATTAATTCCGTAAAAATAAATGATTATTCATTTATTTGCATTTTTTCGGTTTTTTGTAGTTTTATGTGAATGGCCTATGTGTGCAAAGATTGATTTTTAAAATGTTTTACTTTTAAAAATTGAAAAAAGCAAAATGGATGGATGTGTTGCCCCCGGCTACGCCGTAGGTGGTGGCATAATCTTCCAAGCATTTCGGCAGGTATCTCACCAATGTTGTCTTACAGGGCTCGAATTGTGGCTAGCTTGTCCCTGTACACGAGAGACTTCACATAGCCCCATAACAAATGGTCTAGTAAAGTCGCATAATTTTGGCAGCCAAGGGACTGTTCCAAAATGTGAGATTAATTGCTCACCAAACTCAGTATCATCAACCTGATTTCACATACGGGAAACCAGAGAAAAGTGAACCGACCCCGTCTTGATTAATTTTTCATCGCCAGTAATGATTCGCTGCAAAAAGTATAGGGTCCGCCAAATAACTTTTTTTTTTTGAAAATGCTACAAAAAAAAACTACTGAATATTTTCTCAAATTTCTTTTTTTATTTGAAAGTACAATCCTTCCGGTTAATAATGGAAAATAATTTCATTCAAATGGCTGCCTCGGCTGGCCATGCAGTCCAATTTTTAAGCACATTATCGATTGTGTGCAGCTGTATTTCACCAATGGCTTCACGAATATTGTCCTTTAAAGCGTCAATTGTCTCTGGCTTGTCGGCGTAACACTTATCTTTGACGGCACCCCACAAATAATAGTCCAACGGTGTCAAATCGCAGCTCCGAGGTAACCAAACGACAACAACTCTGCGGCTGATAATGCGATCTTCAAAAACAGGGCACAAAACATCGAGTGTAGCACGTAGTGCCGTCCTGTGAACAAAAATTCGTTCAACATGGCCCGATAACGATCGCCATTGACTGTAACGGCCAGCCGAGGCAGCCATTTGAATGAAATTATTTTCCATTATTAACCGGAAGGATTGTACTTTCAAAAAAAAAAAAATGGGAAAATATTCAGTATTTTTTTTTTATAGCGTTTGCAAAAAAAAAGAAGCTATTTGGCGGACCCTATACTTCCTTATATGGCGTTCAAGCAGCATTTCAGATATGAATATCTTCTTTCAACGCCTCTCGGCTTCGGTATGAATCCTGCTGCTTGCAAACGTTTTGGAATTGCTGCTTGAGTGACTCCCAATGATTTTGCAAGTTCTTCTTAAGTTTGACAACAATCTTCATCGAGTTATGGCTCCAATTTATCATCTTCGAACTTTTTTGGCTGACCTAAGTGGTCTTTGTCTTCCGTGTCAAAACCACCACTATAAAACCGCACAAACCACCTCTCACTCCATAAAGCATATTTAAGATGTGCTTCGGTGAGTAATCGATGTACTTCAGCTGAACTTTTTTTAAAATTGAAGAACTAAAGCAAAACTTCCCGTAAATGAAGTTTTATGGGCACAAAATTCGACATTCAGTCACATAATTTTTTTATATATACGAGAGTAGTTCAATAAGTTTGTGACTTTTTGAATGAAACACGGGATTTTGGATAAAAAATCATTTTGTTTTTCAACATAGTCTCCTTTGAGCATCTCTATACACAGAGAAAACAGGTGCGTGCTGACTACTGAATTTGTAGCCAATCGAATGGTTCGGTTGCGGTAACCGAATTTTTCGGTTATGACAACAGAAAACCAATTGAGACATGAGTAATTTGATTGTGACAACAATATTACGATTGCCGCAATAACAAATCTGTAGTCACAACTGAAAAATTTGGTTGCTACAACTGAGCCATTCTATTGGCATATAATTCGGTTGTCAACACGAATCTGTTTTCTGGATGTACACTTTGTCCATTGTTCCTCCAATTTATTTATCCTTTTCAAAAAATAAGATTTGTCAAGGTCATAAAAATAGGTTTTTTTTGTGAGATAATTTCGTATTTGGAGTAAAATCTCTTTCGAAGAAATAGTGACTCGGGGCTAAATCCGCAGAATTGGGCGGATGGGGCATTAATTCATGGATTTTTGCCTATGAAACTGCCATTTTCCATTTTCTCCTCAATCCTTAAATCCACAAATCAGATCATGTGGTGGTCTGCTATCAATGGCTGTCATACACAAACTAATTGACGCAGCGTGATCAAATTTCGACAGGAGTCAACCGACATATGCCTGTTGACAGAGGCAGTGCTGCCCTTTCAGTTAAGAGGCGGGAAAATCAAATATTCACGCATTTATTGACCGACCCTCGTAAAACAGTATGAATTACAGTATAAATTTAATTAATTCATGACTTTTATGTTTAAGTAGAAATTTTTTAAATAAAATCACAATACAAAACACTTTTAGTGAAAAGCTCTAAACAAACATCTATGGCAAGTTAAGGTCACTATTGAAAAAAAAATTCAACTGTGTGAGAACAATTTATATTTTGCAAATTATAACATTTAAATGCAACAATATTCTATACCAAGCCTCTGCTTTGTTTGCTGTCTTTAATTTTTATGTTTTTCTGTTACAAAATTCGAAATAATTCTTGGCACTAAATCACAATTTAAGATGTCAAATTGTTATTTTATTACGTGTATTATACAACAAACGTCAGACATTCTTTGACTAATGTAACCAAACTATAAACTTAAGTAAATCGTTAACCTTTTTGTCATTATGTTTTTAATGCATTGATTTATGACAGATATCATTGTAGGTGGTCTTATTTAAAGGTGGAAGTAGTACGACACAGTGGTAGTAGTAGTTCAAGTCATAAAGATCGTGATTTTGCAAATAAGGAGCCTGGGAATCATTTTAATACTCAAGTCTAGCCTAAGATACACTTTATGTTCTGGTGTTGTATGTTATAAATCAAATTTATGTTTTTATGTTTGTAAAATCAGCTTAAATAAAATAATGATTTCTTATATTGGATTTTTGTCCTATAGGACAAACTTAACTATTTTTCTGAAAACACACATTTTTACGGCTTTAATGAAGGTCTATATTTTTTTTTAAGAAATCTTTACGATTTCTTTTTAGATTTACATGCTCATTAGTATAAACAAAATTCGCATGAAATTATGGTAAATATTATTTTATTTAAGGCTAAATGAAAGCATTTATGTATAAAGAGTTGCATATAGTATAAAAAGCAAGTTTTTTTAGCGCATTTTCCAGGAACGAGATTTAAATTTATAAATAGGTAATTGAATGCAACGTGCCATATTTTGCCATACAAATTGTCAAATGAAACACGTCGAGCATTGCTGTCATTATTTTATAATTTTTTTTATTCGTATTCTATTATTCTACGATACAAGAATGATTGATACATATTATATGGGTGATAATAGAGGAGAAGTGGGTAATTTAATGGGGTTATTCTGTAACTACGTGCAAAATTGTCACGTTCCAATATGTAACTCTAAAGCTAGATTTACCCGATTGAAGGCATTTTGAAGTCTTATCAAAATTTTGAAAATTTATTTTGATGTTCCATTTACACGTTTCAAAAATTTGATCAAAATATTCTTTCAATATATTTCAAAATCTTTTGATAAAAATTTGATCAACATTTTTTGAAGCTAATTTACACTATTGGTAAACTTTTTATATTGAAAATATTGACTTTGATCAGCTGTATTGCTTCTTTTGTGAAATAATTAATGAGTATGGACGACGTCACAATCATCATAATATCAACATTTTTAATATTGGAGGAATGTAATGCAAAAAAAAAGAAGAAAACAAAAGGAACATTGGGTTCGAAGGTAATGGTATGTATGTCTCTTTTAGGGAGCGATTGAAAAGGAATGATCCCGACCTATACAAAAACTTTGTGCGAATGTCACCAGACGATTTTGATTATTTGCTTAATCTCGTCACCCGATCAATAGAAAAGGCCAATACTTATATGCGAGAATCTATATGCCCCGGAGAACGCCTGTCAATTACTTTGATTTAGACTGGGGACAGTTACGCAAGTCTGTATTCTTGTTGAAAAGATCAAGATCATCGATATGCAATATTGTGCCTGAAGTCTGCGCTGCATTATATAAAGTATTAAAAGATGAATTTTTAAAAGTAAAACCTAATTTATTAAATAAAAAAACATATCAAAAATAATATCTATTGGTACAGATGTCAGCAACAGAGGAGGAATGGGAGAGTATTTCCCAAAGTATAAATAAAACGTGGAATTTTTCCAATTCAATCGGGGCATTAGATGGAAAACACATCGATATTATAGCAACAGCACACTGTGGAACTGCATGTTTCAATTATAAAATGAAAAGCATTGTTTTGATGGCGCTTGTGGACGCGAACTACAATTTTGTTTTGTAATAACACGTTGATGCAGATGATGCGTTTTCCTTAAATTCCAATATTATGAAACCATACAGTTTTCGGAATCAAAACACGAAGGAAAGAATTTTCAATTACAGGTTGTCCAGATTTAGGCGTGTTTCGGAAAACGTGTTTCGCGTTGTCAGAAAAACAATGGAACTTTTCCCACCAAATGTTGTCAAAGCTGTTCTCGCAGTATGTGCATTACACAATTTTTTGAACAAACGCAAGTATGGTACCTATGCACAAACAAGAGACTACGACCAAGTGATCTATAACGGATGGACGATGGCGTAAAGAAGTGCGGATAGAGAATATTTTGTCTTCGATATAACCATTGTGCAACCAAGGTCGTCAAAGCGAAACATCCAAGCTCATTCGACAAGAATTCACGGATTATTTTTTAAATGAAGGAGAAGTTTCATGGCAATACAAGCATATTTATTAAAAATTAATTAAAAACCCAATAAATCGAAACTTAAAATCACATAAAATTAAAATATTAAAAAGAAATCACATTCTGTTCACATATAAATATAAAAATACAAATAAAAAAATTTAATACAAAGTTAATTATTTTGCTGTACTTCAAATGAGTCATATTAAATATTAACTCATATTAATTTACTAATTTTAATTTTATTCTTTAAGAAATTTAATTATATTGCCACTTGCCGCAACAAACATATGTAAATAAAAACAGCTGATATGTATTGAATCAAAAGAATGAACATGCTGTCAAATTATTTATAAAGGGTGTCCCAACAAGAACGCAATTTTTAAATTTTAAATAAAAGACAGATATTTATAAAAAAATCGTGAAACTTTATTATATCGTAAAGTAGACAGAATGAGGTTATGTATGGAACAATATATCGTGCAGATGGCCGCCGCGGCTTTGCTGGCATGCACGCGATATTTTAATGAAATTTTCAATGACCGTTTTGCATGAATGCTCCGGTATTTCATTAATGCAGCATCCAATTTCCTCTTTTAAGGCTTGAGTCGTCGTCGGCTTATTCGCGTAAACCATCGACTTCAAAAAACTCCAAAGAAAAAAATCTAATGGTGTTAAATCGCACGATCTAGGCGGCCAATTCTGATCTCCAAAACGCGAAATAACACGACCGGGAAATGACTGATGCAGCAATTGAATTGTTTCTCTGGCTGTATGACATGTGGCGCCGTCTTGTTGGAACCACATGCCCTCCACATTCATTTCTTCAATTCTAGGCAAGAAAAAACTGGTTATCATTTCACGATACCGAACACCATTGACTGTTTGCGCTTGACCTGCCTCATTTTCATAAAAAAAGGTCCAATTATTCATCCAGCCCAAAACCACACCACACAGTGACACGTTGAGGATGCATTTGCTTCTCGTGAATCACTCGAGGATTTTCCTCACCCCAAATGCGACAATTCTGCCTATTGACGAAGCCATCAAGATGAAAATGGGCCTCGTCACTGAAGATGATTTTATCGGCAAAATCAGCATTTTAATGTTGTCTCTCCCTTACCCAATTAACGAACTCCCTTCGCTCTCCATGGTCAGCTGGCTTCAGTTCCTGAGTCAATTGAACTTTGTATGCATGAAGATGCAAATCTTTCGTAAAAATTCGCTGCTAAGTGGATTTGGAGACACCAATTTGATGAGCTCGGTGTCCAATTGAGGTGGATGGAGTTTGAGCGACATCACCACGTACAGCTGCGACATTTTCGGTCGATCGACCTGGTCGATGGCGCGTTGTTGTCTTTACATCACTAACAGACCCAGTTTCGGCAAATTTATCCATTAATCTCTTTACAGTTGACTCTTTTGGAGCATTATTGTGACCCCAAATTGATCGCAATTTGCGAACTGTAGCCGCAAAAGTTTCACCATTTTGGTAAAACAATTTCACAATGAGAATGCGTTGTTCATTCGTGTAGCGCTCCATTTTTACTAACCTCGTACCTTCTACTAGCAAACAATAGCAATTGTTCAAATGTCAAACAATGACACTTCGAATGTTGCCAGATTTAAAAATTGCGTTCTTGTTGGGACACCCTTTAGTTATCAATATTGCCAGATGCGATTTTGATGCTTATTTACACGGCATCAATAAAATCTTCCAAAGTTTTGTTCAATAAATTTTGAAGATATTTTGCTGTTTACACGAGTTTGAAGCATTTTGAGGAGCAACTTTGAAAAAAGAATTTCAATCGGGTAAATCGAGCATAATATATTTAGCATAGGTCGAGTAAATAAATTAAATTTTTGTATAGAACTTTACTTAATATGGTAAAGTTGCATATTTCGATGAGACAACTTTTCATATAGAAATAACTTATACAAGTCAAATTTGACTACCTTGGACATAAAGTTCCTATTGAGCTTTTTTTAATATTTTATGTTGACCTACCCTATTTTAATACAGAGTACACTACAATTTGTCAAAGTCGATCAACACGGCTGTAAAAATGTTTTCGAAGCTAAAGATCCTTTATTTATAAAAAATTTAATTATAAATATTTATTTATCCCAATATTTCGTCACCACATTGGGTGACTTCTTCGGGGGAAATTGTCTTTCTTTTATAATTAATAAATTAAAATTATAAAATGAAAACTTATATATAACAATTTTTTTAAAAAAGGCGGTAATTCAAAAATTATTTTTTGTCAATATTAAAAAATAAAAATATCACAGAAAACAAAAATAACAATATTTGAAAAATTAAAATATTACATGAACAAATATATTTTATATACATGTCATTTAACATAATAATATTTATCCTAGTTTTTATTAACTAATTGTCTGTAATTTTGTGCAATATTTGCTATGTCTGTTTTATAATTAATTTGTTGTGTAGATGGTACCTTCATAATTTGTAACATTTCTAACATATATCTACGTAATTATTTTCCGTGTTTAAAATTGACGTCCTATCAAAATCAGAATAATAATTAAAATTCGTGCAATGTAATGATAATGCTGTTTTCTGTGTAGAAGTAGTGTTTCTGTATTTTTGATCAAATCTGTGTCCTGCAATTCTTGTTTTTAATTTATTCTTTGTTGTACCTACATATACATTACTACAATTCTCATTATCATTTCCACTACAAGGTATTTTATAAACTAAATTGGACATTTCAGATTTATCTATTTTATCTTTCGTTTTGCTAAATAATCTACCTAATGTGTAATATGTTCTATGTGCTACTATATATTTCTTATTATCATAAATTTTCGATTTTTCTAATCCCCCAGATATGAGAGGAACATAAGTTAGAGATTTATAAATTTTAGGTTCAATAACCGTTCTCTTAACTAAATTATACTGTTTTTTACATTGTCTTATCAATCTACAGATTAATTGAATTGGGTAATTATTATTTAACAAAATATTTTTAATCTTTTCTATATTAGTTTTATGAAATTTTGCATCGCTAATCTTTAATATCCTTTCAATTAAATTCTTAGCCGTATTAAGTATGATTCTTTTCTGGTGTTTAGAAAACTAGTTAATAACTCTTCCAGAAGCTGTTGGTTTCTGATACCAATCTATTAATAAACTCTCACCCTTTCTTATTATCAATGTATCTAAATAAGGAATTTTAGAATTACATTCTTTTTCAATCGTAAATTTTATATATTTTTTTTTACGTTAGACTAACACTCAGGGGATGTCCCCTACTAATGCAGTGCATTGTGTTAGAATTAGGAAAATATGTTATAAGAGGGAGGAAAGAGGGAGATAAAACAGTGATGCACAACCCACATTCCGACGATGCTCCAAAGAATCAATAGAGTTCGATATCCTAATGTCATTGATGAGCGCCGACGCCCTCCTTTGCACACGGTCTAAAAGCTCCAAAATAGACTTTGAAGCTCCTGCCCATATATGGGAGTTGTATTCCATTTTCGGTCGGATATAGGTGGTATAAATAGTAAGGAGATCGGATGGAGTGAAGTATTTCTTACACCGTTTGAGGAAACCAAGACACTTGAATGCTTCTTTCGACACTTCGAATACATGCTTATTCCAACGGACATCACACTGAATCTTCATGCCCAAAACATCAAGAGTATCCGATTCCTTGATATCAACACCACCCATATTTGTTGATGACATTGTTGATCTTACAGCCCTATGAGACAACATACAACATTGAGTTTTACTTGCATTGAAGTCGACCCTATTCGTAAGACCCCACTCGGAGACCGTCGAGAGGTCACGATTGAGTGTGTCATTCATTAGCTGCCTTCTGCACTCAACCTCCAGAAGGCTTGGTCTACAGCTAAATGAAAATTAATGACAAATGTTGCTGTCATCAGCGAAAGAGTAGATAGGGTTGGAAGTTTGATCAAGAAGATCATTGATAAAGATAAGGAAAAAGAGGGAGAAAGAACAGAACCTTGTGGTACTCCTGAATTAAGCTGAAACTCGTTGGATGAGATCCCATCTATAACAACACAAATAGTGAGATCTCTGAGAAAGCTCGAAATAAAACGAGAGAAGTCATTACCGACACCAAATGCAATAAGCTTTGTCAACAGTGCGCCATGCCATACACGGTCGAACGCTTTGGCAATATCCAGTGCAACCACTTTATTTTTGCCAAATTGGTGAATGGATCGACTCCAACGCTCCGAAAGGAGCGCTAACAGGTCCCCCGTCGAACGGCCACTACGAAAGCCATATTATCTATCACTCTAGATAATTAACGAGATGATAATTGATCATGCTTTCTATCACCTTCGAGAGCGCTGAGCATATTGCGATAGGGCGGTAATTTTCAGGGTTAGTAGCCGCACCCTTTTTAGGGATTGGTTGAACATTGGCAACCTTCCAGCAGGAGGGAAAGACTCCCGCACGGTAGGAAGAGCTAAAAAGGTTGGCCAATGGACGAGCTAGCATCGAAGAGCATTATTTCAGCACCAGTGCTGGTATACCATCCGGCCCCGGGGACTTATTTACATTGAGATCCGCAAGAACCCTTTTAACTGCACGAATTCGGAAGAATAACTAAGGCATAGTACACGATACTTTTGGGAGTTCCGGCAGTGGTTGATTGCTATCCGGCAAGAATGAGTTTCTTGCAAACATTTCCGCTAAAAGGTTAGCCTTATCAACCGGGTCAGTGAATATTTGATCATCCACTAAAAGAGTTGGGATAGCCGAACTACCATTGTCCCTTACTCTTTTAACGAAAGACCAAAAGCTCTTACTACCCTTAGGAGCAGAAAGAACTTTAGCACGAATTCTTTCTTTACGAACAGCGCGTTCGTAAAGAAACTTTTCACGCTTAAGTACTTTTGAACACTTATTTCTCGCCTGCTTACGTAGTAGTTCAGAATTAGCGTTCCTGGCGGCACGCCAAATTCTAAACACTTCCTCTCTGGATCTGACTGCATTCTTGCAAGTCTGGTTAAACCAACATTTAATCTTTGGTTTAGCCGAAATACTTTTAATTGGGATATAGGATTTCATTCCAATCAATATTACATTTTCTACCATTTTCGCAGCAGCATTAATATTGTCGTTGAGAAAACATAGTTTCCAATTGAAATGCTGGAAAAAATCGTTGAGCTCTGCCCAACGTGCTTTTCCGTAAATAAAAACTGAACGTTTCTTAGTTCGGAGAACGAAAAAGATGCGGAAATGGTACAATGGTACAATGATCCGAATTACCGAGAGGTGCAAATGATCTCACCTCATACTTACCAGGGTGTGAAGTGAGGAAAAGATCTAGAGTGTTTGCGTGTTCACCTTCAACACTCGGAATGTGCGTTGGTTCATTCACTAGTTGCGTCAGTTGGTTGTGCGCGGCGAATAGTTCAACATAAAGGCCCTCGGGAATTGTATGGTTCGAATGGTGAAGCCAGGTAGAATTGTGAATATGAAAATCACCATCAACAACAATTTCACTATCCGGGCAACTCTACAGAATTCTTGAAATTGAATCGGAAAGGGCGTCGAAGCCATTAAGGGTAGCCCCCCTTTCCATATTTGGGCTTCTATATATAAACCCGAAATGCAGTAAGTGTGCACTGATCTTGAATTTAACCCAAAGTGAGGTAAATTCCGCATCATTACAGTCCAGGTGCTGCTGGGACTGGTACACAATATTGTCATGAAATGAGTTAAAAGTTGATAAAATATCACTAATTGAATCATTCGAAATAATGCATAATAAATCATCAACATATTTTGTGATGATTTTTGGTTTCACATTTAATTTCGCTATAAAAGAATCTAATAATTTTTCCATTACAAATGGAGACCCCATTGGAAGTCCTTGTTGTTGCAAATATATTTTATTATCATATTTAAAATATATGTTGTCTATTATACAAAATTTTAGAATACATATAAAAAGGTTCCTTTCAATTCCTGTATAATCCTTTATAATATCACACTTTTCTTCGATAATATCCAAAGCTATATCAATTGGTATACTCGAAAATAAAGATACAACATCAAGTGAAATGAATTTTTCATCATTTTGTATCTTTAAATTTTGTATCTTTTCTCTAAAATGTAAGGAATCTTTTACATTATATTTAGAGTTTTCAGTTATCTTTTTAAGAATGTTTGTAATATATTTACAAAGTTCATATGATGGGGAATTAATAAATGAACATATTGGTCTTAAAGGAAAATGTTCCTTATGGATTTTAGGTAACCCATATAATCTAGGTGCAACAGATATATTTGTTTTAAGTTTGTTCTTTTCCAAAGATGTTATAATCTTTAATTTGAAAAGATCTTCAACTAAATTATTATTTATTGTCTGTAATTTGTTTGTTGGATCCCTATTTGATAATCTGTATGTGGTAATATCATCCACAATATCATTCATTCTTAAAATATAATCACACTTATTCATTGCCACAGTGGTATTTCCCTTGTCTGCATTTAAAATAAGTAGATCCTTCTACCTTATCTAACAAAAATTTATTCCTATTCGTTAAACTTTCCCTATTTATATTGCTACTTAAAATATTTGTAAATTTATTCCTCGCTATCTCTTGTTCCTCTGTTCCTGTTAAAGTTTTTATAAAGTCCTCACCATCTGCTATCATTTTCAAAACCGAAAAATTCTCTCATTTGACTGGCAGTGCGTGTTTCCGTCCCAGAGAAAGAACCCATTCTACATCAGTGCGAATGTGAAAGTTCGATTTATTCACAAACCATTTTCTATTATACTTAATATCTAATTCTTTCTGTTGTAAAATGATAAGACTATGTATAAATTTAATTCTTATGTATAAATTGGTGTCGAATAAATGTCTCGAATGTGTCCTGAGTTAAATTATCACTTAAATTGGTTCCGATCCTTTCCAATTCCTTTAAAACTTGTCTCAAATATTCATGTTTCCTTTTTATCGCCAAATTTAGATTCCTATTCTGCACAGATTCAATGAATCTCGTTATTGATTGATGAATTTTGTGGTCTTCGTTTTCCTCGAAAAGATTAAAAATATTTTTTGTTGAATTCCTAATAAATTTTGGAACTATACCTGATTTACGGCAACGGATTAAAAACGTTAAAGTTGCCTTTAATTTTACTATCTTGTCCCTCATAGTTTTGTACATATTAATGTCCTTTCGTACTCCTGGGTTTGTTTTATATTGGAAATAATTCATTTCCGGTTATTCTGATGTGCTCTCAGATTCTTAATAATTATTTTAGTTTTCTTCGATCTTCTCTATTCATGTAATATTTCTTATCGAGCTAAAGATCCTTTATTTATAGAAAAATTTAATTATAAATATTTATTTTTGCTTATGAGTTATTTCAAAAATTTTGCAGACGGGTTTCGGTTTTCTGTTATAATTTTGGTTTTTCAAAATCTAGTGTGAGTAAATATCTTATATTCAAACTACTCTAACTTTCTGAGCAATTATACAAATCATTTTTCATATGAAAGCTTAGATTTTCAACATATCAACAGTTTTTTTTTTTTTTGCAACTACATATATAGCTGCATATTTTATTTGGACAAAATTCATTATTACAAATTTCAATTTGGCCCCAAAGTTTAATAAAAATTACATTAAAAGCGTTTCAATTTTATTAAGTAAGTATTCTTTACAAGAGGACTTAAAAATGGAAATTCGATCTACTTGTTTTAAAGCTGGCGGCAAGTTATTAAATTCAATTCCACCAATATAATCGATTCGCTGCTTGGTTGTTTCTAACCTGCATCTAGGAATTCTAAAATTTGTTCTGTTTCGGGTATTAAAAGTTATTTGATTTTGCGTAAAGGGTATAGTGTGGTAACCAATATTATTTATACATTTAAAAACAAACATTAAAACTTGGTATTCATGCAACCCATAAATTGGTAATATTGTTTTGCTTACTTGCTTATAAAGGGTGTCCCAAGAAGAACGCAATTTTTAAATCTGGCAACATTCGAAGTGTCATTGTTTGACATTTGAACAATTGTTATTGTTTGCTAGTAGAAGGTACGAGGTTAGTAAAAATGGAGCGCTACACGAATGAACAACGCATTCTCATTGTGAAATTGTTTTACCAAAATGGTGAAACTTTTGCGGCTACAGTTCGCAAATTACGATCAATTTGGGGTCACAATAATGCTCCAAAAGAGTCAACTGTAAAGAGATTAATGGATAAATTTGCCGAAACTGGGTCTGTTAGTGATGTAAAGACAACAACGCGCCATCGACCAGGTCGATCGACCGAAAATGTCGCAGCTGTACGTGATGATGTCGCTCAAACTCCATCCACCTCAATTCGACACCGAGCTCAGCAAATTGGTGTCTCCAAATCCACTTTGCAGCGAATTTTGACGAAAGATTTGCATCTTCATGCATACAAAGTTCAATTAACTCAGGAACTGAAGCCAGCTGACCATGGACAGCGAAGGGAGTTCGTTAATTGGGTATTGGAGAGACAACATTAAAATGCTGATTTTGCCGATAAAATCATCTTCAGTGACGAGGCCCATTTTCATCTTGATGGCTTCGTCAATAGGCAGAATTGTCGCATTTGGGGTGAGGAAAATCCTCGAGTGATTCACGAGAAGCCAATGCATCCTCAACGTGTCACTATGTGGTGTGGTTTTTGGGCTGGAGGAAACATTGGACCTTTTTTTTATGAAAATGAGGCAGGTCAAGCGCAAACAGTCAATGGTGTTCGGTATCGTGAAATGATAACCAGTTTTTTCTTGCCTAGAATTGAAGAAATTAATGTGGAGGGCATGTGGTTCCAACAAGACGGCGCCACATGTCATACAGCCAGAGAAACAATTCAATTGCTGCATCAGTCATTTCCCGGTCGTGTTATTTCGCGTTTTGGAGATCAGAATTGGCCGCCTAGATCGTGCGATTTAACACCATTAGATTTTTTTCTTTGGGGTTTTTTGAAGTCGATGGTTTACGCGAATAAGCCGACGACGACTCAAGCCTTAAAAGAGGAAATTGGACGCTGCATTAATGAAATACCGCAGCATTCATGCAAAACGGTCATTGAAAATTTCATTAAAAGATCGCGTGCATGCCAGCAAAGCCGCGGCGGCCATCTGCACGATATATTGTTCCATACATAACCTCATTCTGTCTACTTTACGATATAATAAAGTTTCACGATTTTTTTTAAATATCTGTGTTTTATTTAAAATTTAAAAATTGCGTTCTTCTTGGGACACCCTTTATAAAGGAATAGTTGAATACAACAGCGGTAAATTATATATAATTTTTAAGGCTTTGTTTTGCATACATTGAAGAGATTTAAGTAGTGTATTATTTTTATTGTCAGCATATATAATGGCCAAATAATTTTAGTGAGATTGAATCAAGGATTGATATATCATCAGTTTTGATCTTTTTTCCAGTTTGTTTTTCATTTTGTATAAAATTCCAATTGCTGGAGCTATTTTCCTTTTTACATCATTTATATGCAGATCCCACGATAAGTTACTTTGGAAAGTAATTCCTAAATACTTAACCGAATGGGTTTCATGCACGATTTTCCCGTCCACATATACATTAAAATTTTTGTTAATACTTAAAGAATGTGGTCTAAAGCGAATTAGATTGGTCTTATTAGGATTGAGCAATAATCGATTCAACCTCGCAAATTCGAAAATTAGTGAAGCATCTCTTTCAATTTGTGTTTTGAGTACCAAATCATTCTTATATGGATATAACACACACACACATCATCAGCAAACGTACACAGCTGACCACTTAAGTTAAGATTTTTTATATCATTTAAATATATTGAGAATAATAGCGGCCCTAGTCCACTTCCCTGCGGCACACCATAATCAACCGAACCAACAAAACTCTTTCAATTGTTTATATTTTCATATTGCTTTCTGTTTGTAAAATAACTTTCAAACAACAAAAGTTCACGATCCTCAACACCATAACACTTTAACTTATGTAGCATTATTTGATGATCTACCAGGTCAAAAGCCTTAGTAAAATCAAAAAATATTCCAGCAACTCCAGAAAAACCATCAAGACCCTTACAAACATTTTTAACAACATTAAGGACAGCATCCTTGGTACCACATCCTCGCCTAAATCCAAATTGAAAATCATACAAAAAATTATTCTCCTCCAGGTAAAATTTATAATTTATAATTTTATATTTTGTGGGTTTAAAGTTAATTTTAACCACCGAGAAACTATTATTGAGAGAAAATTTTGTATAGATTATAGGAAGTTTGGAACCTATATTGATGAAAACTTATGTGTTTCTAATTTAAATGACTGAAGTTCAATGTGAGAATCTTGTTGCGACTCTTTCTTTAGCTGCATCTCATAGTCGTAATTCAACAACAAAGCATATTAATATTAGGCAGAAGATGAGCCCATGGATATCCGATGAACTAGTTTCATTAATAAACTACAAAAATAAACTCTTAAAAGCAAGAAGGAAAAATAAGACAAACAGATCTATTACTGAGCGGCTGAAAAGAATAGGCAAAGTTATAAAATATTGTAATAAAGTAATGATGAACAATTACTATATGCATAATTTAAAAACATGTAATGGTGATTCGAGGAAAACTTGGGATTTTTTAAACAAAGTGCTGGGGAAAAAGGAAAAATCAACTAATGAAGTGTTAAAAATTGGTAATGATATTATATCATTAGACAGCGAAAAGGCTTCAATATTTAACGATTTTTTTTATAATTCTGTTCAAAATCATGATGACAATATCAATATGTTTCGCACTTTAGTTCCTGCTGCTACTTGTTTTAATCTGGAAACTATAGAAAAAATAAAAATTAATAATATTTTGGATACTCTTGAAACCAATAAGAGTTGTGGCTATGACGAAATTACACCTAAGATGCTCTTGGTCCGCAAAGACGCAGTAGCAGAAATAATAACAGAAATAATCAATAAAATAATAAGAAATGGTAAATATCCTGATATATTAAAAGTACACACAATAATTCTCATACCCAAATGTAAAAGAATAAATACGATTGAAAACTATCGTCCAATTTCTCTTCTTTCAATAGTCGATAAAATTTTTGAGAAAATTATGTTTGAACAACTGGCTAATTACCTTGAAGTCAACAATCTGTTATTTAATCATCAATATGGGTTTAGAAAGGGAACTGGCGCTGAAGAAGCAGTCTTAAATGTTGTTGATTATATTTGTGATGGACTTGATGCCGGATATGGAGCCGTTTCGGGTGTGTTTTTTGACTTATCAAGGCTTTTGACTTGGTGGATCATAACGTATTGGTTGGAAAACTCAATTATTTAGGTTTTTCTAAAAATGCTCTTAAATTATTTAAAGATTACCTAAAAAACCGAAAACAATTTGTTCAAATTGGAGAATCAAAAAGCACAGAGCTACCTGTTTCTTGCGGTGTTCCGCAAGGCAGTGTTCTCGGTCCACTATTATTTAAAATTTATGTTGATGATTTGAAAAATATTGAATTTAATGGTAAATTATTTATGTTTGCTGACGATATTTGTCTCATTTATAAATTTAAACATCAAGATGTATTACGAACGCAAATTGAATATGATGCTTCAATCCTATCAGAATTTTTGAGGCTAAATAAGCTAATCCTTAACGCTAATAAAACAAAAATTATAAAATTTAAAAATTTATATTGATGGTCAACTAATAAATGAGTCTGAAGGCGTAAGATACCTTGGGATAAATTTCCGCCAAAACCTTTTATGGGACAATCATATCAGCCAACTGAAATCTAAAATATCATCAGGGATTGGCATTCTATATAAACTGAAAAATAAATTAAATAGTGAACCCAAAATGTTAATTTATCAATCCCTTATACACTCTCACTTAACGTATCTCCCCATAATTTATGGTAGCAACACAAGCACATCTATTAAAGCGCTGCAATCTGCACAAAATAAGGCTCTGAAAAATGATATTTAATCTTCCGTTGCGCTTTAACACATTAGATTTATTTAAAAATTATGCCAAAACTGTTCTTCCTATAAAAGGCCTATATAAACAACAAGTTATATTATACGTATTTAAATGCATAAATGGTGTAGGTTTCCATACCATACGATTCGATCGTAATGTTTCACATTCACAAAGAATAACAAGACAGGCGATGGATCTAAATGTAGTAAGGTGCCGACTGGAACTAACAAAACAACGTGTGTGCTTTTCTGGACCAAAAGAGTACAACTTATTACCTGATAATCTAAAAAACATATCTATTTTATCTACTTTTCAAATGAATTTAAAGCAATATTTACTGCAAAATATTGAAATACTCCTTGCATTTTAAGCAAAATAATATCAAATATTTTTTTTTTATGAACTGTTATATATTTATATATAAATTTATATTTATTTTATTTTTTTTTATTTTTATGAAATATGTACTATATAATGAGAAATGTATATTATTAGTTGCCTACTAGCCTCTAAGAAGCCACTTTTTGGCGCTGAGGCGTAAACATTAAAATTCTGTTAAAATATAATAATAGAAATAAAGTACCTACAAAAAAAATAGCAGTTTATCATACAATATTTTCTCAAAAATTGTATCAATTGAAGATAGAACGGCAATCGGACGATATTTATCTACAGTATTCACATTTATTCCTTTTGGTATTGGTACTAACTTATGAACTTTTAAAACATCAGGATAAACTGAATTATTTATCATTTTGTTAAAAATATCGCATAAAATTGTAGCAATTTCTACTCGACATTCCTTGACAAATTTTGGTGAAATATTGTCATAACCTGGACTTTTATTAATATCCATACCTAATATTACCCCAATTACATCATCAATATCAATGTTATCAAGGGTGAAACGATTCAGTGAATGAGAAAGCGTCCGTAGCGAATTACAACTGTCTCCAGGATAAATTTCAATTTCTCTCTTGAGGTCCTTTAAGGCCGTTAAAAAATAGTTGTTAAAACAATCAACCTTAGTTTGATCACTTGTAATTCTCTGCCCTTGATCATTATTTAGGTGAACTTCATTATTTTTTTTACGACCCAGAGTAGTATTAATAAAATTCCAAGATTTCTTCGGATCATTTCCGATTTTAGATAAACTGTCCGAATAATAATTATCTCTACAGTTCTTTGTCGCAATTTTTATTACCTTACTTATCCGCTTCAAAAAATCATGTAAACCCTGTTTGCTTCTAGATTTCCTTCTCTTCCTTAGTATTTTTTGTTTGTTAATCCACGGAGTAAGTTCAAACCTTAACTGTTTTTTGCATTTACTCACTATGGTTGAATCATTTATAGCAGCTTTCATGCACGAAACTAAAGTATTTGTCAATTCTGACGCATTAATTGAAGAACAATTCTCAGGTAAACTATTTTGTAAAATTTCTCTTGCTTTTAAATAATCATAGTGTTTTTTTTGTTATTTCCGCATATTTCATATTCATCATATTGCTTATAAACTTGCAGCAGACAATATTATGATCTGACAGATTGCATTCAATAGAATCAACGTAAATTTTATCTGTAAAGTTGCTGAACACCTGATCAATACTTGTTTTACTTTGGGGCCTCGTTATCAAACTATGCGCACTATCACAATCATAATTTTGAAACATTGCAAGCAAATCAATATACATTTGAATCACCAAATACAATAATTGGATTACGTGCATGAACACTTAAAATAGAATCAAGGATATTTATAAAATCATCTACGTTGCATTTTTGGGAACGATAAAAAGACATAAGTTTCAAGGGTTTACGATCAACTTTAAAATTGTAAAAATAGCATCTTTACACAAATATTGAAAAAATCTTGTTTATTCGCGTGTATTTAAAAAAACATACAATTTCAAGTTTATAGCGAGCTTTCAACCTCTGTGTACTTACAAAAACAAAGCAAATTAACGTTTTTTTAGCTAGGTTAATACATGTATTTCGATTCGGCGAAAAATCTCTTCAGAACCCAAAGTTGTAGACCAGCTAGAGCCTCTAAAAGAAGGCAGAGCCTAAACAAAAGACTTATTAAAAACCAATATTTTACGATATTTCTGTCTTCCTAGCAATCACACTTGTGGTCAAGTTGTTTTCCTAACGGGCACAATGTTGATGCTAAAATTAAAAAATACCAAAAATATTATATTTATAAAAAAAAAAAAATATTTTTTTGGTTATACTCGGGCTCAAGTAATAATTATACTGGTTTACAGCCAAAATGCGACAAGCATGCGACTATTTTTTTATGTAATAGGGCCTCCTAAAGCCTAAAATCGCATTAAAAAAATTTTTCTGGGTTAGTTTTTGTAATTTAAATTTTTTATTTTAATTTATTAGTGAATTTACATTTTAACTATATCTCGAGTTTGGCTCAAAATTGTATTATCAGTCAAATTGCAAACGAAAAACCAGTTAAGGCACAACATGTTTTGTGAATATGGTAGTTTAGAAGATATTGGTCAAAATTTCGCGAAAAAATAATTTTTTTTTTAAGAAAACACAAATTTTGAAATTTAAAAAAAATAAAACAGATATTCGTCTTACATAGTAAAATATGAAATAATTTTTTTCTTAAATATTTTACTTCTACAAAGAAAATAAGCCATTTTAAAAGAAAGTCTATGGATAAATACCAAAGTTATGATCATTTATGTAAAGGTACCCAAATTTTAAATATTTCTCATTTTTTTTAAAGAAACCTAAAGTTGGACAATTAAAAAATCTATTTTGGTAGAAAAAATTGTAAAATTGTTGTACTTCTTAGCAGGTACTGAGAAAAATGAGAATGTATTAGTTATGTTACACAAAAAATGAGAATGTGTTAGTGGTATCCAATTTACTTAAAGATATTTATCAGAAATACTTTGGAATGCCTGTCACAAATTTGCAAGAAAGATGGACACCAAGTATCATATGTCTTCCGTGCCATAGAAATCTTACAGGATGGTCTTCTGGCACGAAATTATTTTTTACTTAAAATTTGGTTTTATTAGCCAATGCATAAAATTTGGAGTACCAATGCTTTGGAGAAAACCATCATATCATATCGACGATTGCTACGTATTTTTTTCAATGCAAAAATTCTGGATTTGGAGCCAAAAAATGTGTTTTTATGCTAATGTAGATTCTGTCAGTTCCAGTTCCTCATTCGGATGTATTGCCTATTCCTAAATATCAAAAATAAATTAACACCAACGTAGGTTCCGACTCATCATTTGTAAATCAAAACTCACCTGAAGACAATTATAACATAAAGGAAGAGAGTCGCTTACTAAGGCTCAATTAAATGATTTGGTCAGAGACTTGGAGCTTGCAAAAGAAAAAGCAAAAGTACTTGCATCTCGTTTACAACAATACAACTTTTTGGAGTCAAATGTAAAAGTAACATACTACAGAAACCGCGATACTCCTTACGCGAGGTATTATTCAACCGAAGATGAGATATGATTCTGCAGGGACATCTCCAGTTTGTTCGAGGAGCTTGGAGAGCCTTACAATGCAATTGAATGGCGACTATTTGTTGATAGTAGTAAAGAAAGTTTCAAAGCAGTTCTTTTACATAACGTAAACAAGAAACCATCTAACACTAAACACTTAAGAATTAATTGCTAAAATGTATTACATATGAAGATCACAATTAGAAAGTTTGTTCCGATTTAAAAGTGGTGGGCATCAGAGAACTGCAAAATCAACTTTTTTCTTGATTTAATCATACACAAAAATTCTTGTTCACTTTTAATAATTCAACAAAATTCACTGTAGAATAAAATCAGCATCATGTTACTGAACACTGTTAAGTGATTACATTTGCATAAAACATAAACGACAGATGATTCACACTGATTCCAATTACGCGTTCAGTAACATGATGCTGATTTTATTCTACAGTGAATTTTGTTGAATTATTAAAAGTGAACAAGAATTTTTGTGTATGAATAAATCAAGAAAAAAGTTGATTTTGCAGTTCTCTGGTGGGCATGATATGTGGAATGCAACGTGGATACACAAAATATTGTTGCTTTATTTGCTTCTAGGACAGTCGAGCTCGTGATTTTCATTATAAGAGAAAACATTGGCCGGAAAGATTAGCCATTACAGTGGTCCAAGACAACATAAAGTATGTAACTCTTATTAGGAAAGAAAATATAATTCTTTCACCACTACATTTAAAACTTGGACTCTTGAAAAACTTCATCAAAGCATTGAATAAGGAATGAAAAGCTTTCGCCTATTTGAGTAAAATTTTAAAAAGTATTTCTTCTGCAAAAATGAAGGAAGTAATTTTTAATGGTCCACAAATAAAAACAACTTGTAAAAGATACAAAATTCGAGAAATATTTATGCCCACATGAGACTGCAGCTTGGAAATCATTTAAATTGGTGGTTTCTGATGTTCTGGGAAACAACAAAAATTCGAACTTCAAGACCATTGTTGAAGATTTGATTAAGAATTATGAAAAATTAGGTATAAATATTTTACTTCAGATTCAGTTTTTACATTCGCACTTGGGCTTTTTCCCAGAGAATCTCGGTGATGTAAGTGATGACCACGGAGAGAGGATCCACCAAGAAAAGAAATCCATCGAGAGGCGGTATCAGGGATATTGGGATAAGAGAATGATGGGAGATTACATTTGGTTTCTCTTAATAGAAACGGACCGCAACGAAAACAAAGGTAAAAGAAGGTCCAACAACAATTTTTAATACTAAAATACAAATAAATTTAAAGAAAATCAATAAAAAATATTAAAAAATAAAAAGTTAATTTAATTTTTTTTTAATACTGTTGATCTTAACTCGTAATATAAAATAAAAAAAGGAGAAAATCTCAAATTAGGTACTTTTACATAAACAGTCATAGCTTTGGTATTTACCCATAGATGTTCATTAAAAATTACTTATTTTTTCTATAGAGGTACTACATTTAGGTAAAAAATTATTTTATATTTTTCCTTTCAAGATTAATACCCTTTTTATTTTTTTACAAATTTTCAGATTTCAGTTTTTGCCTAAAAAAAAGATAATTTTCTGTAAAATTTTGGCTCATAGGTCCAAAACTACTGAACCAATTTTAAATCCGTACTCCATTAAATGAAAATTATGTTGCAATTTGATTGATCAAAATATCTTGGTCCTAGTTTGAGATATAGTCAAAATAGTAAAATTACTCAAAAATTAAAATATAAAAACAAAAAATTAAAAATTTTTTAAAAACTACCCCAGAAACCAAACTTTTTAATGCGATTTTCGGATTCTGGAGACCCAAATTAATAATAAAAAAATAGTCGCACGCTTGTCGCACAAAATATTTTAAAATTTGTTAACTAGTGTTATTATAGTTTTTTGTTTTGCAGTTTTAATATACTTCGAGGTTTTTCGTTTACTATAAACTAGAAATAGTAAACGAAAAACCTCGAGGTATGTAAAAACCACAAAACAATAAACTCTAAAAACTAAAGGATGGTCTTTTTAAATCATATCCTATTCTGACACTGATCGAAAGATTGAAAATAAAGGAAATATTTATGTCTAAAATCATAATTAAAAAATTAGGAATATATTTTTAAACGTTTATTTATAAGAAATTTATTTTTTTTCAAATGTTTAAATAATGAACTCATTCTTCGAAGTTGTAATGAATTATTATTAAAGTAACGATTGGAAAATATTAGTTATTCAAACTATTGTGAATTAAATTTGTACTAAAGTAAAAACATAGCATACATTTAAATGAAATAATAAGTTTCTTCAAAACTTTTAATTGCTAAAAAACTTCACTTACATTGTAACTACCAAAAAGTCCCAGCAAAAAAAAAAAAATCCTTGGGTTTTAGAACGAGCAGTAATGGGTTGAAGTTCATAGGAAAAGTTCCAAGGAAAAGTTTAATCCCACACACCTGAGCGTAAGTCTGATAGAATTGTTAGTATGAACAAATTACACAAGTGAAGAATTGCAAAATGTAATTGAGATCGCCCGGGTATATTATTAGTAACTTATTATTTTCACATTGAAAGTAATGTAGTATGCAAGGAGCTGACATGGAATATCAATGGCTGTATAACACATTATTTTCACTTTAGAAGTAATGCAGTGGGCAGGGGTAGGTCATTATTGGTAATGCAAAAAGCAATGAACTGCTATTACAAAATTTTTCCTGGGGTGAGCACTTAAAAAAATAAATTGTACAAAGTATAATTCAGCCTCTAATTCCTATTTTATCCTTTTCCCATAAACAAATCCTTTTATAATTTCTCAACAGGGAGATATTATAAAACTCATTATAAAAGGTGATATAATTACCAAAGTAGTACCACTTTTACAATTTATTTTAACTTTTTTATACATATGTTCAAATTATTGACTGTCATTTACCGATTTTTTTCAGTTACATTTATTTTTTAATTTCTTTTAAATTTAATAAAAATTTACTCACAAAATGGAAGTTTGTAGTTTATTTGTTTCCGTTACAGTTATTACAAATTAAAATTTTGTTTAATATAAGTTTCAAAAAAAAATATTCATAAAATTACAATTTGTATTTTATTTAAATTGTTTGTTTATGTACAAAATGATTTCAATCCATATTACAACCCAATAGACCAAAAAATAAGTAAAGTACAGTGGATTCCCGATTTAACTAAGAATTGATTGTCAGCCCTGTTTGTTAAATCGAAAAATTCGTTAAATCCAAACAAATATTTATTAAAAGGACAATTCATATCTTATTATAGATTTAGATAAGCCATATTTAATCAATAATCCAGTATTACTCTCTTCATTTCTTTAAGTGTAAAACGTTTCCTTTCATCCATTTTTATTCATAAAATTACAATTTGTATTTTATTTAAATTGTTTGTTTATGTACAAAATGATTTCAATCCATATTACAACCCAATAGACCAAAATATTAGTAAAGTACAGTGGATTCCCGATTTAACTAACAATTGATTGTCAGCCCTGTTTGTTAAATCGAAAAATTCGTTAAATCCAAACAAATATTTATTCAAAAGACAATTCATATCTTATTATAGATTTGGCTAAACCATATTTAATCAATAATCCAGTATTACTCTCTTCATTTCTTTAAGTGTAAAACGTTTCCTTTCATCCATTTTTTCAATGTTCACAAGTTCACAACACCGAAACAAGAAACGTAATGATCACATTAAGACATCGGCTGAAAAGTCCGTAGGATAATCAATAAAACAACACTTTTTTTTTGCAAAATTCGACTTTATTCATTCAACGCCTTTCTAACATTTCGGTACCTTTTTTATAGAATGATTTATCTTTGGCCTCAAAATCAGCCTCTGTCTCGGCAATCACCTCTTCATTCGAAATAAATCTCTTTAAGGCCTGAAAACAGGTAATAATTACGGGGGACCAAATCTGGCGAATACAGTGGATGTGGAAGCAATATAAAGTGAAATTCGTGCAATTTGGTCATCATTTGGAATCATCGATACGTTGTTGTTTTCAGTTCACTGTGAGCAAACGCGGCAACTATTTCTAAAACAGCTTTCTCATGTAGAAATGAACGATATTTTTCCTAACAAAAAACAATGAGAAACCAACACACGATTTTGCCTTGCATCCATTGTTTTCAAAATCGCAAAACTAGCGTCACTAAAACAGCAGTAAATTGTTTACTAATGAACGAATTGTCATTAAATTTTGACAGGTATCATCAGAAGGTTGGCAGTTTCAAAAAATTATATAGATTTTGAATTAGTGGCGTCACCTATGTGTCATCCTACATGTTGACCGTGTATGTACAATAACATACATGGTCAACAATATATTAGAATGCAAAAAATGCAAAAGAAAATCTTAGAATGACTTGAAATAAATTATTTTTTATACATATTTTCTTATTTGTTCGTTAAATCGAGTACTAAATTGGATTTTAATTCGTTAAAATTTGTCTGTTTGTTAAATCGAGAATTTGTTTAATCGAATGTTCGTTAAATCGGGAAACCACTGTATAATAGTTCTTTAGAAGAAGCTTTTTTTTTAAAAAATTACTAAAGTATTTTTTAATTATGTTTGAAAAAGTATAATTCTTCACAATATGTTTTTAAAAAGCTTAATAATTGTAAAAATTTTAAGATTTTCTCAATCTTGCTTGAGAAACTATAATCCTTCTTAATATTTTTTTATCATACTTCTAAAAAGATTTCTATTAGCAAAAATCATAAAAGTTTATGAAGTATGTTTTCTTTTTATATTTATAAAACGATTATTTACTAAAAATACATATTAAACATGCTTGTCATATTTTGCATTTTCTCAACAGCATTGTAAGTATGATTAGAAAAGACTTATTGAAAACAACAATTTTTAAACTCTTTGATGTCCTGTTTCAGTAAAGTTTCGTTAATTTTACTGTAAATTCATCGTTGAATATTTTGTGCCGCGTGCATTGTCATTTCATTGTCATTCTAAATTTTGCCTCAAGAGAGTGCATACAGGGTGGCGCAAAAATAACCTTCCGATGTTTTTTGGCTGTAATTTAAAAAAAAATGAAAAACTTTGATTCTTCTTGTGGATTATTGTTATTTGGTCTTTTAATTTTTTTTACATCAAGTCGAGAATATGATGTCATGTAAATGGCCGCCGCCACAGTTGATTGTCATTTGAGCCCTTTTTATGGCATTTTCCACCACTTCCGGCGATAGGTCCTCACATTCTTGACGGATATTGTCTTTAAGAGCTGCAAGAGTCTGAGGCTTGTTGACATAAACCCGCGACTTCAAAAAGCCCCACAAAAAGAAGTCTGGAGCGGTCAAATCAGGCGATCTTGCTGGCCAGTGCAAATCGCCAAAACGGGAGATTAGGCGCCCGGAAAATGCATCCTTCAGCATATCGGTTGTGGCACTTGCAGTGTGTGGAGTTGCACCGTCCTGTTGGAACCACATGTTTTCCAATCCCAATTCATCAAGTTGCGGCAAAAAGAACTCGTTGATCATTGCTCTGTAGCGCTCACCATTCACAGTAACCGTTTGGCCCGCGACGTCTTCGAAGAAAACAGCACACCATACAGTGACTTTGAGCGGGTGTAATGGCTCTTCGTGGGTTACACGTGGATTTTCAGTGCCCCAGAAGCGTAAATTTTGTTATTTACGTACCCGCTAAGATGGAAATGGGCCTCATCACTCATGATTATTTTTGATGAAAAATCATCTTCATTATTGCTCAAATAAATAGTCACCAATATTCCGCGTTCTGGAGCAGTGTAGCGTAACATTGTTTATTAACGTGTATTTCGCATGTGTTTACTACACAAATGTCAAAACAGAACTGACATTAGGGCCCAATCGCAAAATTTATAGCATTTTCTGATAGGAGGATTACTTTTGCGCCACCTTGTATATGATTTTGATGTTTTTTCAGTTTTCAGTATTTTATTTAAGTATTTTTTTATTTTTTTTATACTTTTTTAACTTAATGTTTAATTTTTGATTTTTTCCAATAAAATGCGAATTTGTTATTTAAAAATAAAGCTAATTCTATAATTGTAGGCATAAGCTTATTCTAAAATTTCAAGCATAAGCTTATTCTACAATTATAGGAATAAGCTTATTAAACTATTATTTCAGTAATATTTTCACGACGGTTCCTTTTTGATTTTTCTACAATAATTTTAAAGCGTTTTTAGGGCTTATGTTCGCAAGCTTATTATAAATTATTTCTAAAGGGTTTTGGTCTATTGGACGGAAACAATTTCAAATAATTGAATAATCAGTTATATTTTACGGAATTGGAAGGTGAAGTTTTAACTCTTCTTTCGTGGAATAATTCATTTATTTCATAAAGAGTTTCATTAAAAATTAAAAGACAAGTTTCAGGTACAATTTTCAATGAAACCATAAAGAAATTAATTACTGAAGAAACAATAATCCTCTAAAAACGGGTAAGTTATCTAATAAATAACCAGAATAAAACGTTAACCACAGATATTTCCATATAATTTCACATGCATAACTTTAGTTAGGTATTAAGCTTTGGTTATTCTGTGATAAGTTAGCAGGTCTAAGTGTATTGACATTTTTTTTTTTTGTATTAAGCTAATGTTTATTTTAGGTTGTTAAATAAACGTTTTTAAATTACAAAAACAAAAAAATTATTTCAAAATTACACCCCCTCTCATGAATTAAATATCTGCCGCTACTGGTATTTTTTATGATTGGAATAGTGTGAAATTTTACTAAAAGAGTTAAGAAAAAAATAAACATAATTACAAACCCAAAGTTATAAATCCTCAAAAATTGTATTTAAACATGTGTTAGAGAAAATTATAATTGGTATTAACAAACAATATTTACTTAACGTAAATACCAATAAAAGATGACATAAATTATTTAAAATGAATGGTCAATAAATCATTTGAAAGACCGTTGCAATGCAGGATTGGTCAACTGTTTTAAGTTGCAGTTGGAGTAAAGTAAAATTTACAATAAGTCATGCATGTTTATTTATTTACTTTTTCCTATGATTAAACTGTTTTATAATTTATATTACATAATTATAATTGTAATACAGACGAAATTATGTGAAAAAATGACAGTCCGACAGACAGACAGACACCAAATGAACAAATAAAATAATTGCAAGTTCAATAAGTAAAAGAATAAAGACTTGTGTCGGGCAATGACTGTTAAAAGGAAATTTGCTTAACCAAGACAAGGTTGGTTATTGGAAAAGAGGAAAAGAAGACATATGTAGACCATATTTACATCTTGGTGGATGGTGGACATTTGAGTTTTATTTTCTTTTATTTTTTATTTTAATACACTTAACTGCGTTGTTTTTTTGTTAAAATTTTATTACGTCAGCATTAGGGAAGTCCAAAAAATGTTAGTTGGAACTAATAGGATAGAAAAATGTTTATTTCGTAGATTATTACAATACATTTTAGAATTTAAGCTACATATCAGTACACTGGGGATTTTGTAATAAACTGGATATTTTTTAACCGATCAAGTTTATTACCTTAGTAAAAAATTAAATTTACTGTAAATATTGTTTTTTTTAATCATTTTAATTCAAATTCAATTTAAAATATCAAAACTCTTGAGAAAATGAACAAGAACTCATATTTCCCTCCTTCTAATACGTTTTCAAACAAGCAGGGCTGATAAGGCACGTCTATCTGATATTTAATTTTTTGGGAGACGTAGTTTTACCACCCAAATAAATATTTTTAGAAGAGGTCCCGGCCAATAACTAACACATATTTTTCTTCATCCAAGATTGGAGATCCCTAACCCTAGTCAGCATATTAACTACAATAATGGCCAAGTACTTTGGTCATTTATAATAAGGAAAAAAAAAATACAACAAGGAATAATTTGAAGTAGAGACATAGTCCGGACATTATAGACATACGTTGTGGGGCAATAAGGCCATTTTTTGGTTTTAACACAAATATGCTTGTTGTACTTGTAACTACGTGTGTCTTAAGCTGGCACTTATGTATGTTATGATGGTATTTTGCTTAAATTTCCTTAAAAAAAAACTAAAATATATTTTCTGAAATTTTTTTTTTAAAAGCTGCCAATTTCTAAACCTATATTTTTTGACCTTTTTAAAGCATTTAAAACAAAATTTACAGCTCTTATATTCATGCAAAATTTTTATTTACACTCACCAAAAAAAGTCCGTAGTAGCAACTGAAAATTTTGCTGTTATTACGGGCAATTTTTCTAATTTGAGGCCAGCGGTATTTTTTGCTAATATTAGCAACACATGTCTGCTGACGTGTAGAACAATGAAATTTGTAGAAAAATTAGTAGCCACTACTAAATTTTAATAAACTTTTTGTAAAGTGGAATTTAAAATCTATTTGCTAAAATCGGCAAAAAAAAAATTACTAAATATTATTAATATTTGTATAAAATTTTAAATTTATTTTTTTTTTCGAGCATTAATTTTTTTTTAATAAATAAATAAATTTTTATCAAAAACAATTTTTTTTTTATAACTACTTTATTTGCAATCTATCCATTTTAAGACAATAAGCAAATTTAATGACCTAAAAACAAAATTAAAGGCTTAAAAAAATTATTAAAACACAAACGAATTAATCATTTTGTTTTTATTTGGTAATTTCTGTTTGGAAAAATATTTTAGTCAATATTTTTTTACTTTTAAGGTCAAACTTTAATTATATTTAGGGCTGATTTTTAGAACTAAAAAAAACTTTTAAGTGCTATTTTAAGTGGATGTCTTATTTTCAGACATCTATGTAACATTTTAAGGCAATTTAAGTTTGTAGGTGTAAGTTTTAATTAGAAATAACATTTCCTTCAACATCCACTTTCTTAAAATTAGTAAATTTTTTTTGCTAATTTTAGCAAATCGGTTTTCAAAAATTTGTAAAATGATTTCTGAAATTAACAACAAAAATTTCTAAATATTTTGTAAAAACTCTGTTATTTGTAAAATGTCAATAGCAAAAAGATTTGCTAAATAATAATTTTTGTACTAAAAATCAGTACAAAAGTAGTAAAGTGGGATTGAAAACAGTTTACAAATTTTTCTACTAACTTTTTTTTCTGTGTGTAAAACTTATTTATTACATTGACTGAGATCTAATGTATACGTTTAATATTAAGTACATTGTGATTGTTTTTGTGTTCCCAGCACAACCACACATTACCAAATAATGGGTAACGTAATGTATAGCCATAGGGACCGATGCATTACTTTACACCTTACTTGATTGATGAATTTTACAGGCGATGAGCCTCAAAGTAATGTGTATACCCATTACTTTAGGGGTTACTTATATGGTTACGAGAATGGAAAAATTAATGTGTCTAAAAATAGGTTTTTAGAAAAGAGGAATTTTTATTGAAAAATATTTTAAACGTTATTAAAAATAATGTGGTCATGATGGGAATTGAACCAGGGAACTCTGGTTGCCAGCCAAGAATTCTACCCACTGAGCTATCGACGCATGTAGTATTTGATTGCTTTAAACTTAAATGAATTTTTGCGCTTCGTTTCTTCGCTAGTGTTGTCAAAACATACATACATTACCCTTTTGCTTAAAAAAAACACAATGAAATATATCTAAAAATAGATTTTCAAAAATATTTCAATTATTACTTTACATTTATAAATCATATATTACATAATCAATAATGAGTAACTTATTACTTTATGCTTGCAAATAATGAAAAAGGTAACGAGCTATCATTACAAGGTAACGCATGAGAATATCGCACCCATTACCAAAGTTTTGCTGGGTTTTAAAGCTTCTCTCCGCCTTTAGATCATTTTGAAAAAAATTTATTATGCTACAGAATTCTTATTTGTCATTTTGTTTTTCGTATATGAAAAGCTGTAGAAGTTGGCGCCGCAGGCGAAAATTTTGTTTTTCATACATTAAAAACAAATATAATTCTTAACAAGTTTCGAAATTGCCAAGCTCTAAGACGCAATGTCATAGAAAACCATTCTCTCTAAAATTTTATAAGATCGTCGGATGCTGCAAAAACCGCACTTGGGAAATTGATGGCTCTTCGATTGTGTACCAGCAAATTTATTAAGTACTGGCTGGGAGGACACACTAATGGAAGGCAGTGGTTGCGCATTACTAAAATATTTGATTTATATAAAATTATTTTTATTGTAATTCTTTAAAATATTTTAATTTAAATTTAATGTTTATAAGAAGTACATTCGGATGTTATTGATTCCATGCAATATCAATGCGTATAATGCTGAGCATAAGCAATTTTTCTTTGCTTTGCATATTTTGGGTCATATACCATCATATTCGGGGTAATTTTTTTATTATATTTTTAAATTTTAATTATGAAATTTTCCCCCAAAATATGGATCTTAATAACATTTCAAGATTGGAGTCATACTTCTTGGGGCGATTTTCCACAACGCCACCATGAACTACGTCGAATTTTTAACAAATAAAAACCGGCACACGAATAGCCACGTGCACATATTTACTCAAATTCAAAAACTTTTGGAATGACTCCAAATGTAATTTATAAAGCATCAATTAAAGATTAAAACCACCAAATTAAATGAAATAAATATTTGTTGAATTTAAATTTATTTTTTAATTGCATTTTTTATTTTTTAATTTTAATTGATCTTTTTAAGTATCGATTGCGAATTTTTAAATTTTATTTGTAATTTTTCCAATTTAAATTGTATTCTTTATTTCGGATTTTTTATGTCTCTATATTTATACTTGTCTTCATATATGGACTTCAACAGAACACGAAATTTTAGCAATTATATTGTATGCCCTGCTCTACATTTACTAACAAACGCATAATTTATATAATTTATCTTTTCTCAAATTACAAATAGAAAAATTTTCAATATTTTTATGACAAATATTTTTGTTTACATTGAAAAGGGAAAAGCCAAGAATTGCCAAGACTTGGCAGCATTTTTATAAAATCTTACCTTTTAACTACTATAACTACTTTGAAAGTTTTTATAAGTGTTGTTAATTAAATATTTTCAATTTTAAATACATATATTTTGATTTAATGTGGTATTTGAATCTCAGATTTTAATTTAAAAAAATTAGTACAATTAAAAAAACTATTTTTTTTTTGGAGTTAAAAAAAAATATACAAAATAAATAATTTCACTTAGGACTTGTTCGAGGTAGCAAATTGACAAAATATTTTCTTTGACAAAATATTTGAATAATTTTTAAAATTTCATAGAATTTTGGATACCTGAATTAAGTTATATTTTATTTAGCCAGCTCACACTCACACAAAATACAATATTTAAAAACAATAAACTAAATATATTTTTTCAAACATTTTTATTATTTTTTTTTTTTTGATGATTTTTAAACCCAATACTGAGTAATATAAGATAAGCATAGTCGACGTGTAAATCAACTTTTAATTGCATATTTTTAAGAAAAGTTGTAATTAAGATAAAAGTCGTAAAATTAAATAAATAAGGCAATTGAGCGGCATTTAAAAACTTTTAAGTGTATTTTTGAATATTTTTGCCCAAATAATACACTCAGAAAAAAGGTAGTAGAAAAATTTGTAAACGGGTTTTAATCCCACTTTACTATTTTTGTACTGATTTTTAGTAAAAAAAAATATTTTTTTAGCAAATCTTTTTGCTTTTGCATTTTACAAACTACAGAGTTTTTACAGAATATTTACAAATTTTTGTTGCTAATTTCAGAAATCATTTTACAAATTTTTAAAAACCGATTTGCAAAAATTAGCAAAAGAAAAATTACTAATTTTAAGAAAGTGGATATTGAAGGAAATGTAATTTCTAATTAAAACTTACACCGACAAACTTAAATTGCCTTAAAATGTTACATAAATTAAATAAAGGGATCGGAAGTGAACATACCGACTCATGTCTGAAAATAGGACATCCACTTAAAATAGTACTAAAAAGTTTTTAGTTCTTAAAATCAGCCCTAAACAGAAATTACCAAATAAAAACAAATGATTAATTCGTTTGTGTTTTAACAATTTTTCAGATTTTTAAGCCTTTGAGTTTTTTTAATTTTTTATAAAATATTTTTTGAAAAAAATAAAGAAAATAAAAAAAATTCGATGCTCGATAAAAAAAAATAAATTTAAAATTTTGTTCTAAACCTTAGTAATTTTTTATTAATTTAAATTCCACTTTACAAAAAGTACACTAAAATTTAGTAGCGGCTACTAATTTTTCTACTAATTTCATTGTACTACACGTCAGCAGACATGTGTTGCAAAGATTAGCAAAAATTCCGCTGGTCTCAAATAAGAAAAATTTTCCGTAATAACAACAAAATTTTCAGTCGCCATTACAGATTTTTTTTGGTGAGTGTATTACGATTGTGGAAACAATTAGTAATAGAGGAATTATAAGTATAGAGATTTTATCGTAATTAGAAGCCAAATAAAATTTTCTACATATTACAAGGTTCGGTAACTGTGAAAATTGAGAAAATTTTCCTTATTTCAAAGCAAATTTTTCTAATTTTTGCACAAATTTCAGCAAAATCTGGTGAAACCCAATTGTACTTGCAAAGAAAATCAATTGGAAACAAAAAAATACTTATTGTATTTTGCAAATAATTTCCGGGGGGCCGACCCCCTGGGCATGCCACTGATCACAAACTACAAAGACAGGTTACTAATGACATATGCTAAATAAGAATTCTCCAACCGAATGGTTATTTTGACATTGTAGTGTTTTGCAAAACGAGATAGAAAAAATAAACTTTATATAAATTGTATAGTACATATTTTTTTGCATATATTTATATCCCTTTCTGTGTATCACAACAATTTTGACATTTCCTTTTACTCATTTTCTAGTCGCCATTTTGATTTAATTAGCTGTAGCTTTGGCAATACCCCTAAGAGTTTTGGATTGATACCGTTACAATATTTTTGCATTGGAGTTACTCGAAGTTCCCTATAACTGAATGTCATATGTCCATACTTGCTTAAAAATACACCCAGCAAACAGTATCAGTTGTGTCCACCGAATTTGTTGCCAATCGAATTCTGGCGGTTACGACAACTGTCTTCATATTAAATTATATTTTAAGTTGTGAAATCCAATATTCAGTTGTACAATTTAATATTTATATTCCACAGAAATATTATTACGTTCCACAAAATTTAATTTAAAAAAAATATTTTTTTAATTCTTTCTGGTATCGAACCTGGGCAATCAGATTCATAGTTCACACTATTGTTTAATTGCACCACAACTAATTTAAATTTTCTTTGATATATTTTAATTAAAAAAAAAATATTTTTTAAATGTTTGCCTTTTCCGGGATTTGAACTCGGAAATTCTGAGCTACCTCTCTACCTACTACACCACAAACACTTTTTATGCCTAATTTTAAATTTAAACAATTTGTTAGAAAAAGAAATGGTAGTATAAAATTTGTTTATCAATACAATCCACAATTCGGTTGCTTCTACTGAAACCCTAATTTAATAATATATTTGATAAGAATAACCGTACTTCTGAATATCGACTTCTGCTTCCACCGGACACAAATACTAAACGGATTTTAATTTTAAAGATGATTGGAAATATCAATAATTGAATAATATCATTGATTTTTAGTTTCTTGTCCCTTTTTTTTAATTCCCATTACAACATTTTTGCTTTATTAATTGATTTTAGATTATTCCAAATAAAATTAAATCCTCAGAAATAAATGTTAACGGTTTTGATCAAATTGCAACCAACCTTTCCTCTGGGTGTAGATTTATAAAATTTGACTTTATTTTTAAGACTGAGGTGTTATTTGGGTCCCAATAACCAATACATCTTTTTTTTAGTTTTAATACACTCTAATAAATTTCTATTGAAATTTACCCAACTTATAGTAGGAAACTGTACTCCTACTGTAAGTTGGGTTAATTTACTCTCTGTGCGTAAACGAAAAAAGTGCACATATTATGCGTAAGTTGGTACACACATAATGAGTAATTTTGCATTAAAAGAGCGTAAAAATTAATGGAAATATGTATGAACATTTATTTTTAGTTTGGTTCGAGATAATAGAAAATTTTTTTTCTTTTTTCCAAATGAAAAATTATGCATATTTATACGAAGGCAATGGTTTTAATTAGACTGCATATAAACAATTTTTTAAAAAAGAATAAATTTATTTTAATAATAATAATTGATAAATATAATACATATGTACATTAGACCGTACCTCAAAAAAAAAGTTCACCGTACACCCTCAAATATAAAGTATTTTAACAAGAAAATTTCGAAAATGTTTATTTTTTTTTTTGGCCGAACGTAGGGGTCGCCATTTTATATTTTTCTTTATATCTTCGCCATTTACCGTCGGATCTTAAAGTGTTGTATATCAATGTTTTTTGTCTAGCGCAGACAGATGTTTTCCTCGAAGGAGCCATTGACCTCAAGTAACCCGTTCCAGTATTAACCCACCAGATCTCAGTTGCTACCACCTTAATGTACTACCCTAATATTTTAAAATGAAAGCTCGCAAAAAAGCAATAAACTTTTGCTAGGAAAGTATTCCAATAATTCCAGCGGAACTATTATTTTATTTTTTTTTTTTTAATTTTTGTTGTTGCCGAATGAAGGGCATTTTTATTTTTTTTGTCTTATCTTCTGTATTTACAGTCGGATCTTAAAGGGTTATATATCAATATTTTTGTCGCAATAATACCAATTTGTTATATCAAAAATCATTGACCTCAAGCAACCTTTTATACTACTTAAGGGGTAACACCTACGTAAAAAGCCTATATATAAAAACTTCTTTTTTTTATTTTCTTTATTTACGGAGATGTGTTAACAAAGATTGGTTTTCAAAAGATTTATGAAGGAGTACAAACAAATATTTCTTTTACACAAAGTTTTACA